>LR738712.1:7229138-7269395 GCA_902687465.1 Secale cereale
CCCCTCATGTCACATTTTGTCTAGTGTCAAAGGATTCAACAAACCAATACTTCATCATTAGGCGAAAGTAACAGTAGCATGATGGTACAAAGCTCTCCAAAGTTGTTTTGGAACGAAGTCCCAGATAAGATAATCCGTAACAAAAGACGGATTATCCTATCAGGAACTCCGTTCCAGAACATCTTTGCATAACTTCGTACCAACATGCCCCGGTTACTTCTGGCAAATGATGAAGTCATGGAATTCTTCAATACTTTGACACTAGCTAGGCAACCTCTCGACCCCCCCGACTTCTCAGCGATCCACAACCCTAGACACCCTCATGTCACATTTTGTCTAGTGTCAAAGGATTCAACAAACCAATACTTCATCATTAGGCGAAAGTAACAGTAGCATGATGGTACGAAGCTCTCCAAAGTTGTTTTGGAACGGAGTCCCAGATAAGATAATCCGTAACAAAAGACGGATTATCCTATCAGGAACTCCGTTCCAAAACATCTTTGCATAACTTCGTACCAACATGCCCCGGTTACTTCTGGCAAATGATGAAGTCATGGAATTCTTCAATACTTTGACACTAGCTAGGCAACCTCTCGACCCCCCCGACTTCTCGGCGATCCACAACCCTAGACACCCTCATGTCACATTTTGTCTAGTGTCAAAGGATTCAACAAACCAATACTTCATCATTAGGCGAAAGTAACAGTAGCATGATGGTACGAAGCTCTCCAAAGTTGTTTTGGGACGGAGTCCCAGATAAGATAATCCGTAACAAAAGACGGATTATCCTATCAGGAACTCCGTTCCAAAACATCTTTGCATAACTTCGTACCAACATGCCCCGGTTACTTCTGGCAAATGATGAAGTCATGGAATTCTTCAATACTTTGACACTAGCTAGGCAACCTCTCGACCCCCCCGACTTCTCGGCGATCCACAACCCTAGACACCCTCATGTCACATTTTGTCTAGTGTCAAAGGATTCAACAAACCAATACTTCATCATTAGGCGAAAGTAACAGTAGCATGATGGTACGAAGCTCTCCAAAGTTGTTTTGGAACGGAGTCCCAGATAAGATAATCCGTAACAAAAGACGGATTATCCTATCAGGAACTCCGTTCCAAAACATCTTTGCATAACTTCGTACCAACATGCCCCCGTTACTTCTGGCAAATGATGAAGTCATGGAATTTTTCAATACTTTGACACTAGCTAGGCAACCTCTCTCGACCCCTCGACCCCCGACTGCTCGGCGATCCACAACCCTAGACCCCCTCATGTCACATTTTGTCGAGTGTCAAAGGATTCAACAAAACCAATACTTCATCATTAGGCGAAAGTAACAGTAGCATGATGGTACGAAGCTCTCCAAAGTTATTTTGGAACGGAGTCCCAGATAGGATAATTCGTAACAAAAGACGGATTATTCTATTAGGAACTCCGTTCCAGAATATCTTTGCATAACTTTGTACCAAAATGCCCCAGTTACTTCTGGCAAATGATGAAGTCATGGAATTCTTCAATACTTTGACCCCCGACTGCTCGGCGATCCACAACCCTAGACCCTCGACTGCTAGGCAACCTCTCGACCCCTCGACCTTCGGCCTCTCGGTCCCTCGACGACCCTCGACCCCGGCCCCCCCTAATGTCGAAGTTATCGGGGAGGGTGTGTATCGACATAGACATATCCGATAAAAAAAAGAGGAAGAAGAAGAAAAAAGGAACCGCTAGAGGAGAAGATCGAAGAAAAAAAAAGAAAAAAAAAGGAGAAGAAGAAAGGAATAGAGGAGAAGAAGAGAAAATTTCTCTTCTTCTCTATTCCTTTCTTCTTCTCCTCTTTTTTTCTTTTTTTTCTTCTTCTTATTTATTTCTCCTCTTCTTCCTCTCCTCTTCTTCTTTCTTTCCTCTTTCTTATTTTCTTCTTTCCTATCCTTCTTTTTCTAAATTTGTAACTTTTGCATATATAAAACTTTCTATATATATTTAGCATATATAAACAAAAAACTATATAGCCACATACACATATATATACATCACATACACACATCACATATATACAGCAACTTCCTAAGAAAAAATATATTTATATACACATACATATATATTTAGCAAATTCCTAAGAAAAAAAAATATATACACATACATATAAATACAGCAACTATATATACAGCAACTATATATACTGCAATTTATATAAACATAAAAAAATATACACATATATACATATATACACAGCAACTATATATATATACAGCAATATTAAACATAAAAAAAAGGGAGCCCCTCACATCGCGCGGCGGGGCTGGGCGGCGCGACGGCGGCGGGGCAGGGCGGCGACGAGGCGGCGTCGGGGCGCGGCGGCGCGACGGCGGCGTTGCGGAACGGGGTCGCGGGGCGGGGCGACGACGACGAGGCGGCGTCGGGGGCGACGGCGACGGCGACGGGGCGACGGGGGCGGGGAAGGAGAGGGAGGCGTCGGGGGCGGGGAAAAGGAGAGGAAGAAGGAAACTGCCCAAAATTTCGCAAGTCCTGGTTATATAGGAGCAGTATTAGTCCCGGTTTCAACCACCAACCGGGACTAATGCCACCCTTTAGTCCCGGTTGGTGCCACCAACCGGGACGAAAGGCCTTGCTGCGGTGCTTTGCCTTGCTGCAGGCTATGGGCCTAAACTGACACTGCTTTGCCTGTGGGCTTGCTGGGCTTACTACGGGCCTGAATCCTGGCCCATGGTTGGGTTTCTAGTCGTATTCAGGCCGTGTGGGCCCAGTAGGTGGCATTTTTTTAATTTTTTTTCTTTGTTGCTTTATTTTTTAGTTTTGTTTCTACTTTCAACAAAATACTTACTGTTGCTATTTTTATTTATTTGTTTTCTTTGTTGCTTTATTTATTTGATTTTGTTTCTACTTACAAAAAAAATACTTATTGTTGCTATTTTTTTTTCAAGTTTTTTTGTTTTGTTTTCTGCATTATTTATTTTCTTTTGTTTTTTGCTTTATTTTTTAATTCTTTCTGGTAAAACCAATTACAAACTTTCTGTTAGTGCAAGTAGTATTCAAATTTGAATAGTTTAAATTTGAAATTATTTGTTTTCTTTGTTGCTTTATTTATTTTATTTTGTTTCTACTTACAATGAAATACTTATTGTTGCTATTTTTTATTTTTTTGCAAGTTTTTTTTGTTTTCTGCATTATTTATTTTCTTTTATTTTTTGTTTTATTTTTTAATTCTTTCTGGTAAAACCAATTACAAACTTTCTGTTAGTGCAAATTTGAATAGTACAAACTGACAATGGTATCATACTCGTTTGTTACAAAGTTGGCATGGTATCATCATAATAGTTGCGGAAAAAACTCTTCACTTTTTCTTCGCTTGTGTCATTTGCTTATTGCGCCGTAACCATGGATAATCTTCATCGTTTATCAGGATGCTTGGGTCAGCCTTGACTTTGAAGGGAGGAATTTCATGAAACTTTTCATAATCTTCAGACATGTCTGTCTTGCCCTCCACTCCCAGGATGTCCCTTTTTCCTGAAAGAACTATGTGGCGCTTTGGCTCATCGTATGATGTATTCGCTTCCTTATCTTTTCTTTTTCTCGGTCTGGTAGACATGTCCTTCACATAGATAACCTGTGCCACATCATTGGCTAGGACGAACGGTTCGTCAGTGTATCCAAGATTTTTCAGATCCACTGTTGTCATTCCGTACTGTGGGTCTACCTGTACCCCGCCTCTAGACAGATTGACCCATTTACACTTAAACAAAGGGACCTTAAAATCTTGTCCGTAGTCAAGTTCCCATATGTCCACTATGTGACCATAATATGTGTCCTTTCCCCTCTCGGTTGTTGCATCAAAGCGGACACCGCTGTTTTGGTTGGTGCTCTTTTGATCTTGGACAATCGTGTAAAATGTATTCCCATTTATCTCGTATCCTTTGTAAATCAATACAGTCGAAGATGGTCCCCTGGACAACAAGTACAACTCATCACAAACAGTGTTGTCACCTCTGAGACGTGTTTCCAACCAACTGCTGAAAGTCCTGATGTGTTCACGTGTAATCCAGTCGTCGCACTGCTCCGGGTGTTTGGAGCGCAGACTGTTCTTGTGTTCATCGACATACGGGGTCACCAATGTAGAGTTTTGTAGAACTGTGTAGTGTGCTTGAGACCAAGAATATCCGTCCCTGCATATTATTGAGTCCCTTCCAAGCGTGCCTTTTCCAGTCAGTCTCCCCTCGTACCGCGATTTAGGGAGACCTATCTTATTAAGGCCAGGAATGAAGTCAACACAAAACCCGATGACATCCTCTGTTTGATGGCCCATGGAGATGCTTCCTTCTGGCCTGGCGCGGTTATGGACATATTTCTTTAGGACTCCCATGAACCTCTCAAAGGGGAACATATTGTGTAGAAATACGGGCCCCAGAATGACAATCTCGTCGACTAGATGAACTAGGACGTGTGTCATGATATTGAAGAAGGATGGTGGGAACACAAGCTCGAAACTGACAAGACATTGCGCCACATCACTCCTTAGCCTTGGTATGATTTCTGGATCGATCACCTTCTGAGAGATTGCATTGAGGAATGCACATAGCTTCACAATGGCTAATCGGACGTTTTCCGGTAGAAGCCCCCTCAATGCAACCGGAAGCAGTTGCGTCATAATCACATGGCAGTCATGAGACTTTAGGTTCTGGAACTTTTTCTCTGCCATATTTATTATTCCCTTTATATTCGACGAGAAGCCAGTCGGGACCTTCATACTGAGCAGGCATTCAAAGAAGATTTCTTTCTCTTCTTTCGTAAGAGCATAGCTGGCAGGACCTTCATACTGCTTCGGAGGGATGCCGTCTTTTTCGTGCAAACGTTGCAGGTCCTCCCGTGCCTCAGCTGTATCTTTTGTCTTTCCATACACGCCCAAGAAGCCTAGCAGATTCACGCAAAGGTTCTTCGTCACGTGCATCACGTCGATTGAAGAGCGGACCTCTAGGTCTTTCCAGTAGGGTAGGTCCCAAAATATAGATTTCTTCTTCCACATGGGTGCGTGTCCCTCAGCGTCATTCGGAACAGCTAGTGCGTGATGGGCCTCTAACCCCTCGTTGGTTACCCCAAGTGGAAGGTGTAAGATGCAGTGTTGTGGAAGTTTTTCCCTTAGCAAAGATGCCAAGGATCGAATCCCCAGAGACTCCTAGGTTCAAAAAGTAGGTGTCAACTGCTAACGGCGCCAGATATTAGCAATCAACGTGGACCTGCACACATATACAAATAACTTTGCTCCCAACGAGTACAGAGAGGTTGTCAATCTCTCCGGCCTTGTAGTTCACAAAGGATTAAACGCAAATGATAGTAGTGATAGATAATGTTTGCAATAGTAAGTAATAACGAAAAGTAAATAGCGGATGTGATCAATGATGGTAATATGGACCGGAGTCTCATGATGTTCACTAGTGATGTCTCTCTCCCAAAAGACGATAAAACAACTATGTGAGGTAAACGAATTACAGCCGGGCAATTGACAGGACCACGAACGCAAACCAATGCTAACTACATTGCAAGAAAGGTTGAGGTTCAAAGCATGGGCGGTACGCCAAAGTAAGTAGACCGAAATCCATCAATATCTACTACTAATCATCCACCTTGAGATATCTATCCAGAACATCTCGCTGGTATTAAGTTGCGAGTCCCACCCATAGTGTAAACTCAACGCAACAGACAACTTCATTAAAAGAACTTTGCATAAAGTAAACAATCCTTGCACCCGCGGGCACAAGCACCGTTGTTTTCCCCCTTGTGGCAACAGCACATCCCCTAGACTCATGTTTCTGTCACTCAAGCTAGTCATCGAGGGGCATGAACCCACAATCGAGCATAACGTTCCCTCTTGGAGTCACTACATATTACTTGGCCAAAGCAATAAATAACAACGGAGAACATGCAAGAATTACTTAAGAACATAAATATAAAAGAGGTAGATCAAATATATTACTCAAGATCAATCTGAACATAATCTCATAATCCATCGGATCCCAGCAAACTCAACATAGCAACAGCATAAGGATTACATATGTGCCTCGATCATGTAGGGCAGCTCACGAGGACTAATTAGTGAAGCACAAGAACGGGAGGAGAACATCACATAGCTACTGGTCATGGACTCATGGTCCAAGGGAGACTACTCACGACTCATCCGGGAGGCGTCCATGGTGGTTTAGAAGCTCCCGGTGGTGATCCTCCCCTCCGGCAGGGTGCCGGGAAGAGTTCTCCTGGTGCTCCCGATCTTGGAAGCGGCGGCGGCGGCGGAACAGAGATGGGATCGCGAAAAGAGTTTCTGTTCTAAGGGTTTCGGAGGACGCTTTAAATATATGCCAAAAGGGGGGCATCGGGGAAGCTTCGGGGGGCCCTGGCGCCCCCCCGGCGCGGCCCAGGGGGGGGGGGCGCCGCCAGGGCGCCTGGAGCCCTGGTGGCCCCCCCCGGCTGTACTTCGGACGCACGGTAGTTTCCGGAACGCTGATTTTTTATATATTTTTTCTGGATTTTTCCTGGCAGTTCTCGTAACGTGAAAACCTGAAATACAAAAACAGCCGAAAACAGAAACTGGCACTGGGGTGCACTGGATTAGTAAGTTAGTCCAAATATGATCAAAAGTGTATGGAAGTGTATGAATATCATAGCAATATCACCCAAAAGTGGCATGGAGCAAGCAGAAATTATAGATCCGTTTTGGACGTATCAACATCCCCAAGCTTAATTCCTGCTCGTCCTCGAGTAGGTAAATGATAACAAGAATAATTTCTGTGGTGACATGCTATTAACCATATAGGACTTATTCATAGTCATATGACAAAAGCTTACTGAGACAATGAATCTGTAGTAATTAAGTTGCCTCATGAGAAAATCACAAATGACTGAAAGTTTTACAACATGAAACTAAAACATCAAAAAGATTTGCAATGAACATGATGTGCAAATATGATAAAGTGATATCTAGCTTGCCCCCTTTAGTGAAGCAAAACATAAATGCAGGGGCACCTTCAAGGTTTAAGTGATGACTAGATACAATGATTTCAAAATAAACGATATCACAATCATGCAACAGACAATGCTACTTTGGGACAATGCACATTACACTCAGAATGACAATCATGCTCTCAGTAGTTGGTGCTTGAAGAAAGTAGGTGGAGACTCAACATAAAAGTAAAAGAATGGTTAAGTGCTAGAGCTTTTTATTTTGAAAACATAGAAGCAATTTTGTCAATGGTAGTAGTACTTCATATGTGTCATGCATAAGACATCCCATAAGTTGCAAGCCTCATGCATCGAATACCAATAGTGCTCGCACCTTGTCCTAATTAGCTCGGATTTCCATGGGTTATCATTGCATTACATATGTTTCAACCAAGTGTCACAAAGGGGTACCTCTATGCCACCTGTACAAAGGTCCAAGGAGATAAATCACATTTGATTTCTCGTTTTTGATAGATCTCAACTTGAGGACATCCATACCGGGACAACATAGAAAATAGATGATGGACTCCTCTTAAATGCATAAGCATATTCTCATAAGAGATTGATGATTAATGTCCAAGCTAAAACTTCCACCATGATACATGGCTTTGGTTGGCGGCCCAATGTTCTTCTCTAACAATATGCATATTCATACAACCCACGGCAAATCACCCTTACTTCAGACAAGACGAACATGCATAGCAACTCACATGATATTCAACAAAAGTGTGATAGTTGATGGCGTCCCCAGAAACACGGTTACCGCTCACCAAGCAACTTATAAGAAATAAGATACATAAGCAACATATTCTTTACCACAATAGTTTTTAAGCTACTTTCCCATGAGCTATGTATTGCAAAGTTAGTTCGCTTAGTACAGGTGGAGGTTAGCAAAAGACTGGGAGCGACCAACTAAGAGAGCAATGACGGTCATAATCATGCAGAGCGACAAAGCAACATTGAATCAGTCATGGTAGTTATATCGCTACTCAGAAATAAAAGATCATCAAGGCTTGACAGACTTTCTTTACAGTCTTAAATATGCGTGAGCATACGCCAAGTCAATCAAAATAAATTCTCGAAGGAAGATATTACTAAACCATACCACACCATAGGCAAACAAATCAAGTTGGTACTCCAATAACACATTGGGAACCCCCCAGCTATTTGAGATTAACCATTAGAAAACCTGAACTACTAAGCGCCATCATGGAAGTAGCATCTTTATCATAAACATATTAACCAATGCAACGGAAGCAAACTCTCTTAATAAGGTGAGCATGATAATTAAAGAGAGTTCAAGCAACCAACTAAACAAAAGCTCTTTGAAAAGATAAGCATGAATACTAAGAGCAGAGCATGATAGTAGCTATTAAAAGACAAAGAACACACACAGCATAGATAGACATGAAAATTCTATGTTATGTTCTAGGTAGAAGTGGAGCGTGTTTCTCTCCCACATAAAGAAAGCTGAGTTCCGACTCGTTATGAAAAACTAAAAAGAAAACTAAAAGCAAGACGCTCCAAGCATAGCACATAACACATGAAGTGATAAAAATATAGCGGAACGAAAGACGAACTGATAATGTTGATGGAGAAGGGGATGCACGGGGGCATCCCCAAGCTTAGACGCTTGAGTCTCCTTGAATATTTCTTGGGGGTGCACGGGGGCATCCCCAAGCTTGAGCGCTTGACACTCCTGAATCTTTTTATCATCTTCCCTTGCACACTTGAAAACTCCCTTCATACATAACTCATCATAATCTGATTAGCGAGGTTAGTACCCTTAATAAAATAATTGCACCTTGCTGGAAATAAAGATATTCTTGAAGTTCTACTGTTTCTCAAGATTGCCAAAAGGTTTTTGCAAAGAAAAAGCAAGATCTTGATTTGCAAAATGAAGGAAAGGCAAAACAGGATAGAATCTGTGAAAAACAGAACAGCAGGTAGTAATTGATCTGTTCGGGATACTTCTGCAACTCAAATCAAAAAACTCAGAACAGACGCACGAAAGACAATTATATAGAGAACGCTGTCGAAACAATTCAGACCAAAAAGATGATCTGGTGATTTTATACGAATTTTTCTATCCAAGGACAGAATCTGTTTCCTGGACAGCACCTCACAACTTTTGAACTTTCTAGCAATCAGAGACTATACTTGGCACAAATATGAAAAGCAAAGATACAATGATGATGCTACAGCAATAAACAACATCAAGACACAACAAAAGCAAAAAAATTATTTATGTGGGCTGCCTCCCAAAAGCGCTTTCTTTTATGCCTTTAAGCTAGGCATAATGCATATAGATCAAGTTGTATCAATTGAACCATCATCAAGATCATCAAAAAGCTCTTCAATAATACAACTAGTCTTAAGAGGACTCTCAAACAAAGGCCTCATAGAGATACTTCTAGGTAGAAGACCAAAAGGATAAAAGTCAAGGGAAGATTCATTTATAAATTCATCAAAGACAGGTGTTTCTTCCAAAGTCTTTACGGTTTCAACCCCTTTGGCAATAGGTGGATTACTTTTAGAGCGGGGAGCCTTTGGAACGTGAACGAACTTAGGCTCCTTCTTTGTCGGAGTTTCTACCTTTTTGGTTTTGATCGAGGAGAAGGTAGTTCCTAAGGTATCAAATATTTCCTCAATCTTGTCTATCCTAGAAGAGTCCATGTCATGGAATTTGACGGTCTCCAAAATTTTGAAAATTTTATGCATGGAGCTATCAAGCCTATTCAAATTCCCTTGGACCTTACGATCCAACTCATTCATCTTATTAATGCTTGGCATCTCTAGCTCTATCTTTTCAAGTTTTTTCACAATGTGAGCTAGGGTGATGTCCTCTCGAATGCTAACAACAGGGAGAATCCCAAGAAGATTTTCAATAATACTAAGAGACTCCCAAACTGGGGCCTCCAGGAAATTCCCATTGATAGCAGTGTCTAGAATAAACCTATTCCAAGAAGTAATTCCAACATAAAAATTTCTATGTAAGATAGTAGTAGGTTGCTTCTTGGTGGCTTTTTTTGTGAAACATTAATTCTATACCAAGCATCTTTCAAACTTTCCCCACCTCTTTGTTTAAAGGTGAGAACTTCTGCCTCGTCAAAGACAAAAGGACTCGACATAATGACAACTAAAGAACGAGATAACTATTTTTGTGATTTTCGATAAAAGGGTACTAAAGCAAAAACCGAAAAGTAAACTAACAACACTAAAAAGCAAAGGTAAAAGATAGCATGCAACTCCCCTATCCTGAAGAGTGGAGTCCCCGGCAACGGCGCCAGAAAATACTCCTTGATGGGCCTCTAACCCCTCGTTGGTTACCCCAAGTGGAAGGTGTAAGATGCAGTGTTGTGGAAGTTTTTCCCTTAGCAAAGATGCCAAGGATCGAATCCCCAGAGACTCCTAGGTTCAACAAGTAGGTGTCAACTGCTAACGGCGCCAGATATTAGCAATCAACGTGGACCTGCACACAGATACAAATAACTTTGCTCCCAACGAGTACAGAGAGGTTGTCAATCTCTCCGGCCTTGTAGTTCACAAAGGATTAAACGCAAATGATAGTAGTGATAGATAATGTTTGAAATAGTAAGTAATAATGAAAAGTAAATAGCGGATGTGATCAATGATGGTAATATGGACCGGAGTCTCATGATGTTCACTAGTGATGTCTCTCTCCCAAAAGACGATAAAACAGCTATGTGAGGTAAACGAATTACAGCTGGGCAATTGACAGGACCACGAACGCAAACCAATGCTGACTACATTGCAAGAAAGGTTGAGGTTCAAAGCATGGGTGGTACGCCAAAGTAAGTAGACCGAAATCCATCAATATCTACTACTAATCATCCACCTTGAGATATCTATCCAGAACATCTCGCTGGTATTAAGTTGCGAGTCCCACCCATAGTGTAAACTCAATGCAACAGACAACTGCATTAAAAGAACTTTGCGTAATGTAAACAATCCTTGCACCCGCGGGCACAAGCACCGTTGTTTTCCCCCTTGTGGCAACAACACATCCCCTAGACTCATGTTTCTGTCACTCAAGCTAGTCATCGAGGGGCATGAACCCACAATCGAGCATAACGTTCCCTCTTGGAGTCACTACGTATTACTTGGCCAAAGCAATAAATAACAACGGAGAACCTGCAAGAATTACTTATGAACATAAATATAAAATAGGTAGATCAAATATATTACTCAAGATCAATCTGAACATAATCTCATAATCCATCGGATCCCAGCAAACTCAACATAGCAACAGCATAAGGATTACATATGTGCCTCGATCATGTAGGGCAGCTCACGAGGACTAATTAGTGAAGCACAAGAACGGGAGGAGAACATCACATAGCTACTGGTCATGGACTCATGGTCCAAGGGAGACTACTCACGACTCATCCGGGAGGCGTCCATGGTGGTGGAGAAGCTCCCGGTGGTGATCCTCCCCTCCGGCAGGGTGCCGGGAAGAGTTCTCCTGGTGCTCCCGATCTTGGAAGCGGCGGCGGCGGCAGAACAGAGATGGGATCGCGAAAAGAGTTTCTGTTCTGAGGGTTTTGGAGGACGCTTTAAATATATGCCAAAAGGGGGGCATCGGGGAAGCTTCGGGGGGCCCAGGCGCCCCCCCGGCGCGGCCCAGGGGGGGGGGGGGGCGCCGCCAGGGCGCCTGGAGCCCTGGTGCCCCCCCCGGCTGTCCTTCGGACGCACGGTAGTTTCCGGAACGCTGATTTTTTATATAATTTTTCTGGATTTTTCCTGGCAGTTCTCGTAACGTGAAAACCTGAAATACAAAAACAGCCGAAAACAGAAACTGGCACTGGGGTGCACTGGATTAGTACGTTAGTCCAAATATGATCAAAAGTGTATGGAAGTGTATGAATATCATAGCAATATCACCCAAAAGTGGCATGGAGCAAGCAGAAATTATAGATACGTTTTGGATGTATCAGTGCGCCGGGGCCCTTTCCAAAGATTACGTGTAAATCATTGACCATAGCAAGTACGTGATCACCGGTACGCATGGCGGGCTTCTTCCGGTGATCTGCCTCGCCTTTGAAATGCTTGCCTTTATTTCGACATTGATGGTTGGTCGGAAGAAATCGACGATGGCCCAGGTACACATTCTTCCTGCACTTGTCTAGGTATATACTTTCAGTGTCATCTAAACAGTGCGTGCATGCGTGGTATCCTTTGTTTGTCTGTCCTGAAAGGTTACTGAGAGCGGGCCTATCGTTGATGGTCACGAACAGCAACGCCTTTAGGTCAAATTCCTCCTGTCTGTGCTCATCCCACGCACGTACACCGTTTCCATTCCACAGCTGTAAAAGTTCTTCAACTAATGGCCTTAGGTACACATCAATGTCGTTGCCGGGTTGCTTAGGGCCTTGGATGAGAACTGGCATCATAATGAACTTCCGCTTCATGCACATCCAAGGAGGAAGGTTATACATACATAGAGTCACGGGCCAGGTGCTGTGATTGCTGCTCTGCTCCCCGAAAGGATTAATGCCATCCGCGCTTAAAGCAAACCATACGTTCCTTGCGTCCTTTGCAAACTCCTCCCAGTACTTTCTCTCGATTTTTCTCCACTACGACCCGTCAGCGGGTGCTCTCAACTTCCCGTCTTTCTTACGGTCCTCACTGTGCCATCGCATCAACTTCTCTTCCTGGCGGGCTCGCCATCAACATCACCAGGGTCATCTCGTCTGATCTTATACCGCAATGCACCGCATACCGGGCATGCGTTCAGATCCTTGTATGCACCGCGGTAGAGGATGCAGTCATTAGGGCATGCATGTATCTTCTGCACCTCCAATCCTAGAGGGCATACGACCTTCTTTGCTGCGTATGTACTGTCGGGCAATTCGTTATCCTTCGGAAGCTTCTTCTTCAATATTTTCAGTAGCTTCTCAAATCCTTTGTCAGCCACAACATTCTCTGCCTTCCACTTCAGCAATTCTAGTACGGTACCGAGCTTTGTGTTGCCATCTTCGCAATTGGGGTACAACCCTTTTTTGTGATCCTCTAACATGCGATCGAACTTCAGCTTCTCCTTTTGACTTTCACATTGTGTCCTTGCATCGACAAAGACCCGGCGGAGATCATCATTTGGTTCCTCTTGATCTTCAGCAGCTTCACCCGTTGCAGCATCATTGGGCACATCGTCTGGTTCCTCTTGATCTTCACCAGCTCCCCCATTGCAGCATCACCGTATTCAGCGGGCACATAGTTGTCATTGTACTCTTCTTCTTCGCCGTCTTCCATCATAACCCCTATTTCTCCGTGCCTCGTCCAAACATTATAGTGTGGCATGAAACCCTTGTAAAGCAGGTGGGAGTGAAGGATTTTCCGGTTAGAGTAAGACATCGTATTCACACATTTAGTGCATGGACAACACATAAAACCATTCCGCTTGTTTGCCTCAGCCGCATTTAGAAACTCATGCACGCCCTTAATGTACTCGGAGGTGTGTCTGTCACCGTACATCCATTGCCGGTTCATCTGCGTGCATTATATATAATTAAGTGTGTGAAAAACCATTACTGAACATCATAAATAGATAATTAAGTGACCAAATGGATAAAAGTTCATCATCACATTAAAACCAAAGTACATACATATATAGTTCTCATCTAACAACATATAGCTCTCCATACACATCGAAACTATGTAAAACTTTTCAATGCGAAAACAAATGCGATCATAATCGCAACCAAGGTAACAATTGATCCAACGGCATAATGATACCAAGCCTCGGTATGAATGGCATATTTTCTAATCTTTTTAATCTTCAACCGCATTGCATCCATCTTGATCTTGTGATCATCGACGACATCCGCAACATGCAACTCCAATATCATCTTCTCGTCCACAATTTTTTTTATTTTTTCCTTCAAGAATTTGTTTTCTTCTTCAACTAAATTTAACCTCTCAACAATAGGGTCCATCTTGGTCTTGTGATCATCGATGACTTCCGCAACATGCAACTCCAATTCCATCTTCTCCTCCTCCATTTTTTCCAACTTTTTCTTTAAGGAAATGTTTTCCTCTTCAACTAAATTTAACCTCTCCACAAGAGGGTCGGTTGGAATTTCCGGTTCAACTACCTCCTAGACATAATAAAACATCTATGCATGTCGGGTTGGTCGGCATAACTATCATAAACACTAAAACAATTAGTTATAAATTAAAGATAATATACCACATCCGAATCGTAGACAGGACGAGGGCCCACGTGGGCGGATATCAAAACCATCGCACTATATAATAACAAGCAATAATAAACGTAAGAAAATTAGACAAATATCTATCTAAAGCAATAATAACAAGCAATAATAAAAGTAAGAAAAGCATGGACATAACAAGAGGCTCACCACGGTGGTGCCGGTGACTAGATCGGCGGGGGCGATCGACGACGGCGAAGACGGGGACGGGACGTGACGGACCGCTAAACCTAGACAAATCTCGGAGAAAATTGAGCTTCGAGAGGAGAAAAGCTTAACTAGTGTGGCTCGGGCATTCCACCGAACACGTTGTGTGCATAGGAGGTGAGCTAGAGCATCACTAACCCCTCTCTTCCTCGGCCAGAAAAAAAAACAGAGCAGTGAGCTCTGCTCTTGAGTGAGGGGTTATATATAGGCACCTCATTGGTCCCGGTTGGTGCTATGAACCGGGGCTAAAGGGGAGCCTTTGGTCCCGGTTCATATCACCAACCGGGACCAATGGTGGTGGGCCAGGACCAAGAGCCATTGGTCCCGGTTTGTCGCTCCAACCGGGACCAAAAGGTCCAAACGAACCGGGACCAATGGCCCACGTGGCCCGGCCGGCCCCCTGGGCTCACGAACTGGGTCCAGTGCCCCCATTGGACCCGGTTCTAGATTGAACCAGGGCTAATGGGCTGGACAGGCCTGGTCCAATGCCCTGTTTTCTACTAGTGTCTTCAGAAGTGCCAGGAAAGCAAAACCACATTGAGCATTCTGATACAATCCCACTCTCTCGCTCTTGCTCTCTTTACTGCATTAGGACAACAACGCTTCAACTGTTATATGCTGCGGTAGTTGAACCCCTTTCCACTACATGACCTGTCATTGCCAAAGTAAATAGTTGAAACCCACTAGTATGAGTAGGAGTTGTTCGTGCCATGTTGTGCCTACTTATTCATGCTTCTGGTTATGCCTGCTATTGCTTAGTGATAGATGAATAAAACTGATTCTTATTGATTGATTTGGTGCGGCATACAAGTGTATATAAGAGGGTACAAACCGACTTGGGGTAAGGTTACAAAGATGACTTGGACTAGGAGTCGTATACGATAAAGACTACTCTAACATCCCCCCGCAGTATCAACGGCAGGCTCGACGACGTTGAGACTGAAACAGATATCTTGAAACGGCTTAGTAGGCAGTGCCTTGGTGAAAATGTCAGCAAATTGAGCCGTAGAGGGAACATGAAGCACCCGAACCTGACCAAGAGCGACCTTCTCACGAACAAAATGAATATCAATCTCAATATGCTTTGTGCGTCGGTGTTGAACTGGATTGCCGGTCATGTAGACTGCTGATATGTTGTCACAATAGACAATAGTGGCCTGCTCAATAGGCCTGTGTAGCTCGGATAGTAACTGCCGAATCCAGATTGTATCTGCAACGGCATGTGCCACGGCGCGATACTCAGCCTCGGCCGACGAACGTGAGACCGTAACCTGTCTTTTCGAGGACCAAGAAATTAAATTGTTACGAAGAAAAACACAAAAACCGGAACTGGACCTTCGAGTGTCATGACAACCAACCCAGTCTGCATCAGAGTATGCGGTAAGAGAGTTTGGAGAAGAATTATTTTGGTGGAGACCATGATTGAGAGTTCCTTTTAAATACCGAAGAATGCGTTTAACATGATTATAGTGAGGAACCCGTGGATCATGCATATAGAGACATGCTTGTTGAACAGCAAAAGAGATTTCAGGACGAGTAATGGTGAGATATTGGAGAGCACCTGTTAGGCTACGATAGAGAGTAGGATCTGAAAAGGGTTCACCGGCAGCCGAAAGTTTAAAACTAGTATCGACAGGAGTGCGAGATGATTGACAGTCAAGCATACCGGCATGATTAAGTAGATCAAGAATATACTGGCGTTGGGAAAGAAAAAGGCTGGAGGAATCTCGAACAACAGTAATGCCTAAGAAATGATGAAGGAGTCCTAGGTCAGTCATAGAAAATTCAGATCTAAGAAGAGAGACAATATGATCTAAGAAATTTTGAGAGGATGCGGTGAGAATGATATCATCTACATAGAGAAGTAAATAGGCAGTGTCGGAATTTTGATGATACACAAAAAGAGAGGTGTCCGAGAGAGATGGAGTGAAGCCTATTGTTTGGATGAAGGAGGAGAAGGCGTTGAAACCAAGCTCTTGGGGCCTGTTTAAGACCGTAGAGAGATTTCTGAAGAAGACAGACATGAGTTGGAAAGGATGGATTTTCAAAACCCAGAGGTTGCTGACAGTAGACAGTTTCTTGAAGGGAACCATGGAGGAAAGCATTTTTAACATCAAGTTGGTGAATAGGCCAGGAAGAGGAGACAGCAACACTAAGAACGGTACGAATGGTGCTAGGTTTAACAACAGGAGAAAATGTTTCATCGTAATCAATTCCTTGTTGTTGAGAAAAGCCACGACAAACCCACCTGGCTTTATATCGTGAGAGGCTCCCGTCGGAGTGAAACTTTTGGCGAAAAATCCATTTGCCAGAAACAATATTTGTGTTGGGAGGACGAGGAACAAGTTGCCATGTGTTGTTTTGAAGTAAAGCATTATATTCTTCTTGCATGGCAGCGGCCCAATTAGGATCAAGTAGAGCAGTTTTGTAATTCTTTGGGAGGGAAGTGAGAGATACGGTGGTATGAAGGTTTAGGCGGTCTTGGGGTTGTTGAAATCCTGATTTGGCCCTAGTACGCATGGGATGATCATTAATCGGGACTGATGTAGGAATAGCACGAGGGGGTAATGTGGGTACGGGTGAGTCCGGCGTAGCGGAAGAGTCGGACGAAGGAGCATGGTTGGGTGGTGGAGAGGGAGCAGGGACCGGGGGTGTTGGGGAGGGAGCAGGGGTCGAGGGTGTTGGGGTCGAGGGTGTTGGGGACGTCTCGGGTGGGGTGGGCGGAGGGTTGGTATTGGTTCTGGCAGGTGTTAAAGTTGTTGGTGGTATGTTGTGTTCATCGTGAGGGGGTGCAGGAAGGGGAGTATTGCTAGGCTTCTCGCCCCTCGTTGGTTACCCCAAGTGGAAGGTTAGAGATGCAGTGTAGCATAAGATTTCCCTTGGCAATACCAAGGATCGATTTCCCTGAGACTCCCAGTTTCAACAAGAAGGTGTCAACTGCTAACGGCGCCGGATATTAGCAATCAACGTGGACCTGCACACAGATACAAATAACTTTGCTCCCAACGAGTACAGAGAGGTTGTCAATCCCTCCGGCCTTGTAGTTTACAAAGGATCAAATGCAAGTGATAGTAGTGATAGATATAATTGCAATAGTAAATAAAATGCGGAAAAGTAAATAGCGGATGTGATCAATGATGGTAATATGGACCGGAGTCTCATGATGTTCACTAGTGATGTCTCTCTCCCAAAAGACGATAAAACAGCTATGTGAGGTAAACGAATTACAACTGGGCAATTGACAGGACTAATGCTGACTACATTGCAAGAAAGGTAGAGGTTCAAAGCATGGGCGGTACGCCGAGGTAAGTAGACCGAAATCCATCAATATCTACTACTAATCATCCACCTTGAGATATCTATCCAGAACATCTCGCTGGTATTAAGTTGCGAGTCCCACCCATAGTGTAAACTCAAAGCAACAGACAACTGCATTAAAAGAACTTTGCGTAAAGTAAACAATCCTTGCACCCGCGGGCAAAAGCACCGTTGTTTTCCCCCTTGTGGCAACAGCACATCCCCTAGACTCATGTTTCTGTCACTCAAGCTAGTCATCGAGGGGCATGAACCCACAATCAAGCATAACGTTCCCTCTTGGAGTCACTACCTACTACTTGGCCAAAGCATTAAGTAACAACGGAGAACATGCAAGAATTACTTACGAACATAAATATAAAAGAGGTGAATCAAATATATTACTCAAACACAATCTGAACATAATCTCATAATCCATCGGATCCCAGCAAACTCATCATAGCAACAGCATAAGGATTACATATGTGCCTCGATCATGTAGGGCAGCTCACGAGGACTAATTAGTGAAGCACAAGAACGGGAGGAGAACATCACATAGCTACTAGTCATGGACCCATGGTCCAAGGGAGACTACTCACAACTCATCCGGGAGGCGTCCATGGTGGTGGAGAAGCTCCCGGTGGTGATCCTCCCCTCCGGCAGGGTGCCGGGAAGAGTTCTCCTGGTGCTCCCGATCTTGGAAGCGGCGGCGGCGGAGGAACAGAGATGAGATCGCGAAAAAGAGTTCCCGTCTCGAGGGTTTCGGGAGACGCTTTAAATATATGCCAAAGGGGGGCATCAGTGGAGCATCGGGGGGCCCAGGCGCCCCCCCGGCGCGGCCCAGGGGGGGCGCCGCCAGGGCGCCTGGAGCCCTGGTGGCCCCCCCGGCTATACTTCGGGCGCAAGGTAGCTTCTGGAACGCTGATTTTTTATATAATTTTTCTGGATTTTTCCTGGCAGTTCTCGTAATGTGAAAACCTGAAATACAAAAACAGCCGAAAACAGAAACTGGCACTGGGGTGCACTGAGTTAATAGGTTAGTCCAAATATGATCAAAAGTGTATGGAAGTGTATAAATAACATAGCAATATCACCCAAAAGAGGCATGGAGCAAGCAGAAATTATAGATACGTTTTGAACGTATCAACATCCCCAAGCTTAATTCCTGCTCGTCCTCGAGTAGGTAAATGATAACAAGAATAATTTCTATGGTGACATGCTATTAACCATATAGGACTTACTCATAGTCATATGACAAAAGCTTACTGAGACAATGAATCTATAGTAATTAAGTTGCCTCATGAGAAAATCTCAAAGGACTGAAAGTTTTACAATATGATACTGAAACATCAAAAAGATTTGTAATGAACATGATGTGCAAATAAGATAAAGTGATATCTAGCTTGCCCCCTTTAGTGAAGCAAAACATAAATGCATGGGCACCTTCAAGGTTTAAGTGATGACTAGATACAATGATTTCAAAATAAACGATATCACAATCATGCAAAAGACAATGCTACTTTGGGACAATGCACATTACACTCAGAATGACAATCATGCTCTCAGTAGTTGGTGCTTTAAAAAGAAGGTGGAGACTCTCGAACCGTGGCTTTTGTTGGCAAGGTTGAAAACCCGTAATCGGAAACAAAGACAAAACATGTACCAGAGCTCTTGGTTTTAAAACAGAGGTAATAATTTTTTTTTAGATAATGCATGTTTTGTCAACGAATGCTAGCAGATAACTCAATCACTTCTTGAGTTGGACAAGTTTCGAGGAACGGCTCCCGAATGAGGACGATCACATCCTCTTAATCTCCTTTGTTTATTGATGGGCCTCTAACCCCTCGTTGGTTACCCCAAGTGGAAGGTGTAAGATGCAGTGTTGTGGAAGTTTTTCCCTTAGCAAAGATGCCAAGGATCGAATCCCCAGAGACTCCTAAGTTCAACAAGTAGGTGTCAACTGCTAACGGCGCCAGATATTAGCAATCAACGTGGACCTGCACACAGATACAAATAACTTTGCTCCCAACGAGTACAGAGAGGTTGTCAATCTCTCCGGCCTTGTAGTTCACAAAGGATTAAACGCAAATGATAGTAGTGATAGATAGTGTTTGCAATAGTAAGTAATAACGAAAAGTAAATAGTGGATGTGATCAATGATGGTAATATGGACCGGAGTCTCATGATGTTCACTAGTGATGTCTCTCTCCCAAAAGACGATAAAACAGCTATGTGAGGTAAACGAATTACAGCTGGGCAATTGACAGGACTACGAACGCAAACCAATGCTGACTACATTGCAAGAAAGGTTGAGGTTCAAAGCATGGGCGGTACGCCAAAGTAAGTAGACCGAAATCCATCAATATCTACTACTAATCATCCACCTTGAGATATCTATCCAGAACATCTCGCTAGTATTAAGTTGCGAGTCCCACCCATAGTGTAAACTCAATGCAACAGACAACTGCATTAAAAGAACTTTGCGTAAAGTAAACAATCCTTGCACCCGCGGGCAAAAGCACCGTTGTTTTCCCCCTTGTGGCAACAGCACATCCCCTAGACTCATGTTTCTGTCACTCAAGCTAGTCATCGAGGGGCATGAACCCACAATCAAGCATAACGTTCCCTCTTGGAGTCACTACCTACTACTTGGCCAAAGCATTAAGTAACAACGGAGAACATGCAAGAATTACTTACGAACATAAATATAAAAGAGGTGAATCAAATATATTACTCAAACACAATCTGAACATAATCTCATAATCCATCGGATCCCAGCAAACTCATCATAGCAACAGCATAAGGATTACATATGTGCCTCGATCATGTAGGGCAGCTCACGAGGACTAATTAGTGAAGCACAAGAACGGGAGGAGAACATCACATAGCTACTAGTCATGGACCCATGGTCCAAGGGAGACTACTCACAACTCATCCGGGAGGCGTCCATGGTGGTGGAGAAGCTCCCGGTGGTGATCCTCCCCTCCGGCAGGGTGCCGGGAAGAGTTCTCCTGGTGCTCCCGATCTTGGAAGCGGCGGCGGCGGAGGAACAGAGATGAGATCGCGAAAAAGAGTTCCCGTCTCGAGGGTTTCGGGAGACGCTTTAAATATATGCCAAAGGGGGGCATCAGTGGAGCATCGGGGGGCCCAGGCGCCCCCCCGGCGCGGCCCAGGGGGGGCGCCGCCAGGGCGCCTGGAGCCCTGGTGGCCCCCCCGGCTATACTTCGGGCGCAAGGTAGCTTCTGGAACGCTGATTTTTTATATAATTTTTCTGGATTTTTCCTGGCAGTTCTCGTAATGTGAAAACCTGAAATACAAAAACAGCCGAAAACAGAAACTGGCACTGGGGTGCACTGAGTTAATAGGTTAGTCCAAATATGATCAAAAGTGTATGGAAGTGTATAAATAACATAGCAATATCACCCAAAAGAGGCATGGAGCAAGCAGAAATTATAGATACGTTTTGAACGTATCAACATCCCCAAGCTTAATTCCTGCTCGTCCTCGAGTAGGTAAATGATAACAAGAATAATTTCTATGGTGACATGCTATTAACCATATAGGACTTACTCATAGTCATATGACAAAAGCTTACTGAGACAATGAATCTATAGTAATTAAGTTGCCTCATGAGAAAATCTCAAAGGACTGAAAGTTTTACAATATGATACTGAAACATCAAAAAGATTTGTAATGAACATGATGTGCAAATAAGATAAAGTGATATCTAGCTTGCCCCCTTTAGTGAAGCAAAACATAAATGCATGGGCACCTTCAAGGTTTAAGTGATGACTAGATACAATGATTTCAAAATAAACGATATCACAATCATGCAAAAGACAATGCTACTTTGGGACAATGCACATTACACTCAGAATGACAATCATGCTCTCAGTAGTTGGTGCTTTAAAAAGAAGGTGGAGACTCTCGAACCGTGGCTTTTGTTGGCAAGGTTGAAAACCCGTAATCGGAAACAAAGACAAAACATGTACCAGAGCTCTTGGTTTTAAAACAGAGGTAATATTTTTTTTTTAGATAATGCATGTTTTGTCAACGAATGCTAGCAGATAACTCAATCACTTCTTGAGATGGACAAGTTTCGAGGAACGGCTCCCGAATGAGGACGATCACATCCTCTTAATCTCCTTTGTTTATTGATGGGCCTCTAACCCCTCGTTGGTTACCCCAAGTGGAAGGTGTAAGATGCAGTGTTGTGGAAGTTTTTCCCTTAGCAAAGATGCCAAGGATCGAATCCCCAGAGACTCCTAAGTTCAACAAGTAGGTGTCAACTGCTAACGGCGCCAGATATTAGCAATCAACGTGGACCTGCACACAGATACAAATAACTTTGCTCCCAACGAGTACAGAGAGGTTGTCAATCTCTCCGGCCTTGTAGTTCACAAAGGATTAAACGCAAATGATAGTAGTGATAGATAGTGTTTGCAATAGTAAGTAATAACGAAAAGTAAATAGTGGATGTGATCAATGATGGTAATATGGACCGGAGTGTCATGATGTTCACTAGTGATGTCTCTCTCCCAAAAGACGATAAAACAGCTATGTGAGGTAAACGAATTACAGCTGGGCAATTGACAGGACTACGAACGCAAACCAATGCTGACTACATTGCAAGAAAGGTTGAGGTTCAAAGCATGGGCGGTACGCCAAAGTAAGTAGACCGAAATCCATCAATATCTACTACTAATCATCCACCTTGAGATATCTATCCAGAACATCTCGCTAGTATTAATTTGCGAGTCCCACCCATAGTGTAAACTCAATGCAACAGACAACTGCATTAAAAGAACTTTGCGTAAAGTAAACAATCCTTGCACCCGCGGGCACAAGCACCGTTGTTTTCCCCCTTGTGGCAACAGCACATCCCCTAGACTCATGTTTCTGTCACTCAAGCTAGTCATCGAGGGGCATGAACCCACAATCAAGCATAACGTTCCCTCTTGGAGTCACTACCTATTACTTGGCCAAAGCAATAAGTAACAACGGAGAACATGCAAGAATTACTTACGAACATAAATATAAAAGAGGTGAATCAAATATATTACTCAAACACAATCTGAACATAATCTCATAATCCATCGGATCCCAGCAAACTCATCATAGCAACAGCATAAGGATTACATATGTGCCTCGATCATGTAGGGCAGCTCACGAGGACTAATTAGTGAAGCACAAGAACGGGAGGAGAACATCACATAGCTACTGGTCATGGACCCATGGTCCAAGGGAGACTACTCACAACTCATCCGGGAGGCGTCCATGATGGTGGAGAAGCTCCCGGTGGTGATCCTCCCCTCCGGCAGGGTGCCGGGAAGAGTTCTCCTGGTGCTCCCGATCTTGGAAGCGGCGGCGGCGGCGGAACAGAGATGAGATCGCGAAAAAGAGTTCCCGTCTCGAGGATTTTGGGAGACGCTTTAAATATATGCCAAAGGGGGGCATCAGCGGAGCCTCGGGGGGCCCAGGCGCCCCCCAGGCGCGGCCCAGGGGGGGGGGGCGCGCCGCCAGGGCGCCTGGAGCCCTGGTGGCCCCCCCGGCTGTACTTCGGGCGCAAGGTAGCTTTTGGAACGCTGATTTTTTATATAATTTTTCTGGATTTTTCCTGGGAGTTCTCGTAATGTGAAAACCTGAAATACAAAAACAGCCGAAAACATAAACTGGCACTGGGGTGCACTGAGTTAATAGGTTAGTCCAAATATGATCAAAAGTGTATGGAAGTGTATAAATAACATAGCAATATCACCCAAAAGAGGCATGGAGCAAGCAGAAATTATAGATACGTTTTGGACGTATCAAGTATATAGTTGGAAAGGACGGGGAGAGGGGGTGTTTGCCGAGCTAGGGGTGTTGGATGATGTAGTAGTGCGTTGTGAGAAAGGAAAAATATGCTCAGCAAAGGTGACATGACGAGAGACATGAACGTGTCCTGTCTGAAGGTCGAGACAATGATAGCCTTTGTGCTCGACAGAGAAGCCGAGAAAAGCACATGGGATAGATCGTGGTGACAATTTATTTGTAGAAGTGGCATAGTCATTTGGAAAACAGAGACAGCCGAAAACACGAACCGCAGAGTAGTCGGGGTGGGAAAGAAAGAGGGAATAATAGGGAGTAGTGTTGGGTTTAGTTTTAGAAGGTCGAATATTTAGAAGGAAGGTGGCCATGTGTAGGGCTTCAGCCCAAAACTTGGGAGGCATAGATGATTGAACGAGAAGAGTGCGAACTATATCATTGAAGGTGCGAAGCGAACGTTCGTCTTTACCATTTTGCGGGGAGGTGTAGGGACATGAGAATCTAAGAAGGATGCCATGTTGTAAGAAGAAAGTACGATTTTTAATGTTATCAAACTCGCGACCATTGTCACATTGGATAAATCGAATTGGGAGAAAGAAGTGGACAGACACATAGCGTTGAAAATTAAGAAAGAGAGAATGGACCTCAGATTTGTTGCGTAGAGGAAAAGTCCAGACAAAGTGTGTGAAATCATCTAGTATAACAAGGTAATATTTAAAACCCGAAACACTTGCAATGGGAGAGGTCCATAGATCACAATGTATTAATTTAAAGGGATAAGTGCTACAAGAGCTAGAGGAACTAAAGGGAAGACGCACATGTTTGCCTAATTGACACGACTTGCAAAATGCAGAATTATGAGAATCCCTATTACATGGTATGGTAAATTCACTAAGCATAGAAGCTAAGACAGCAGGGTTGGGATGGCCCAAGCGACGATGCCAGAGATCGACGGAGGCCAGCATGGATGTTGGAGGGGCGGCGGCAGGAACTCCATTAAGAGAGTAAAGATCACCGAAGCTATTGAAGCGAGCGATCTCGGCTTTGGTCAGGTAATCTTTCACAGATAAACCAAAAGGGTCAAATTCAGCCGAAACTAGATTGTCGCAAGTAAACTGGCGAACAGAAATAAGATTTTTAATGAGGGCGGGTGCAACTAGAACATCACGAAGTAGAAGAGGTTTAGTGGAAGAGGGAAGTTGAGCCTGACCAACACAATATATAGGAATAGATGATCCATCTCCGAGGTTAATGGAAGGGAAAGGAGATGTAGTGCAAGATGATAACCAATTACTAGATGCAGACATATGACTAGAGGCCCCTGAATCAAAGATCCAATCCGTACCTGAGTTTCCTTGCGCAGCAAAGTTATTCATTGCTTGGAGAAAAGCAGCTTGATCCCATCTCGGCGTCGCAGGTGAGGGTGGTGTCGGGAGCAGTGCCGGTGGATATAATGGTGAAGGCAGCAAGGCCGGCTGGGGTGTGTAGTAGGCGCCGCCATCGGTGGAGTAGTGATCATAGGGAGCATACGTCGGGGCGGCGTGAGAGGCATTGGACGGCTGTGGCGTCGGGAGCAGTGCCGACTGAGGTGTGTAGTAGGCGCCGCCGTCGGTGGAGTAATGACCATAAGGAGCATACGTCGGGGCGGCGTGATAGGCATTGGCCAGCTGTCGGGGGTTGAGAACCCCGGGAGCACCAGTAGGCGGCCGAAGGTCGGGTTGCCAGGCACCTGAGTATGCCGGCGGAGCACCGAGCGGGGACGGAGCGGACCAGGGCATGGGCCACGCCTGAACGAGCCCCGTCCAAGGATCATGAGGAGGCCGCCATGCAGCCGATGGAGCACTGGTGGGTGGTGTAGGACTCAGTGCTGTCGTAGGCGGAACTGAACGAGTCGACGACGGCCTGTAGATAGGATTTTTGCCGCAGTAGTTCGGACTAGGGCGCCAGCCTGGGGGCGGTTGAGCGGATGACGACGCGGATGGCCCAGTGAGAGGAGCCGGCATGGGAGGCGGTGCTGCTGTAGGCAGCGGAGGAGGGCGAGCCGCAGCATGAAAGACCTTGGGGCGAGAGTCCTTGCGAGCTTGTGTTTCCGCCACGAGTTGGAGCAGAGAACGAACTTCAGCGAAGGTGGGAGGAGGCCGTATCATTGGTATGAACGAGGCTTGCTTGTCAAAATCCTCACTGAGGCCGACGACGACGATGTTGATGAGCTGTGAGTCGCTGACGGTATCGCCGAGTTCGCGGAGCTCATCACCAATGGTCTTGACGCGCTGGCAGAACAGGTTCACCGGGGCGTCTCCTTGCACCATATTGCGAAGCTCAGTGTGGAGAGCGTTTTTCCGAGCGTCGGTGTTGCTTTGGAAGAGCTGACGGAGGGAGTGCCAGATGTTGGCAGCGGTGGCGCCGTCGTGATCGAGCATGTTGAAGATCTCGGTGGTGATGCGGGTGTAGAACCACTGGACGATTGCGAGATCGTCTTTCAACCATTGCGGATCGTCGGGGCGGGGAAGACAGTTGGCGGCGACATGCGAGCGCAGGTTGCAGCGGCCGAGGTGGAGATCGAAGAGATGTCTCCAATGGTAGTAGTTATGTGCGGCGAGATCAAGAACTATGGGGATGTATGGGCTGACGTCGGAGATTGTGTCAGCAAGAGACATTGGTGCGGCGAGGATGGGTGTAGGGGAGTTTTGTGGACCTAGGGAGAGGGCTGAGAGAGAGGCGGCTGCGGCGTTGGCAGCCTTGGCAATGAGCGCGGCCCGGCGCTCGAAGTAGCCGGGCGGCGGCAGCGGCGGCGGCCTTGGCGGAGCCATAACCTAAACCCTAGGACCGGTATCTGATACCATGATAGATGAATAAAACTGATTCTTATTGATTGATTTGGTGCGGCATACAAGTGTATATAAGAGGGTACAAACCGACTTGGGGTAAGGTTACAAAGATGACTTGGACTAGGAGTCGTATACGATAAAGACTACTCTAACACTTAGAGTTGTGTCAGGTTTGATTCATCGTGGATGAAATGGAAGGATGGTGAACATGTCCTACTCTGTGTGAGCTAAGTGTGTGAACACGATTTGGTAAAGGTAGCGATGAGAGGCCATGTAGGAGTACATGGTGGGTTGTCTCATTGCAGCCGTCCTCAGGAACTGAGTTCTGTGTTTGTGATCCATGAAACAGCTACTACCACACATTGGGATCCTTAATTGACTCTCTCGACTTATTAATCAACATGATCTCTGTCCAGGAGTTGCAATTAGTTTCTGGTGTTTGTAGTTACTGGAGGTCGTGCGCAACGTTGACCCTCGGGGTGGGCTGTGACGCGGCAGGTACGTGGCACGGTGTACTGGTCGCCCGTTTGGTGGCTCGGGGACCCTGTACACACCGTTTGGGGCCGTGAGCGACACCCCGGCCGGATCTCCCCATGGATGGAACCCAAATAGGCGATAAACCTGGACTAGAGACTTGTGTGGTTAGTCAGGTCGTGCCCGACACCCTCGCCATGCTTCCTCTTGAAGGTTGCCGAGATACATGACGCGTACATGCCGGTAAGTGGCGAGAGCGTGTGTGAAGAAGTACACCCCTGCAGGGTTATATATGATCTATTCGAATAGCCGTGTCCGCGGTAATGGACTTCTGGGTTACCTGTACGGTTCGTAGACAAGTGAAAGTGGATACTCTAAAACACACAAGATAAGCGTGAGTGCTATGGATGGCCTTCTCGTAGGGATAAAGGAGCGGATCCATAGTGGTGTATTGATTGGTGAATATGTGGACTCGTGTGCACCACCTCAAAAGAGTTGCTTGCAGTCGTAGTTTAGGATAGCCACCGAGTCAAAGCTGGCTTGCTGCAGTCAAACTCCACCACCCCTTTGTTGATACCGATGCATATGTTGCTAGTTCTGATGTAAGTCTTGCTGAGTACCTTTGTACTCACGTTTGCTTAATTTATGTTTTGCAGAGGGACTTCGGTCACAATAGTGGTTCCGCGTGGACTTCGACGTTTAGCTTGCTACCTTAGCTACGATCTTGTACCCTTGGGAGGGTCTTGTAGATAGTCAGGCTTCTCAGCCTTTTCATTTGTAGTTGTCTGTACTCAGACATGTTATGCTTCCGTTGCCTGTATGCTCTGTATGTTGGGTCATGTGACCTCTGTTTGTAATAAATGCTATCGATGGCTCTTCTGGGCCTTTATTTATATGAGTTGTTGAGTTATGTTGTGATGCCATGTTGTACAACACATACTTGCATGTTATGCGTACGTGTAATGTGTATTGCTATGTGTGGGATCCGACACCTAGTTGTTTACCCTTGGTAGCCTATCTTACAGGGAAATGTCTCATAGTGCTTCCACTGAGCCTTGGCAGCTTGCTACTGCTCCGGAACACTTAGGTTGGCCGGCATGTGTCCTTCTTCGTTCCTGTGTCTGTCCCTTAGGGGAAATGTCACGCGTTGTTCCTTTAAGTCTTTGTAGCTTGCTACGACTTGGGTTTATACGTTGATGGCCGACACGTTCGTTGATGGGTCATGTATGCCTGTCTTTGTAATTTAGTGCCACTTTTGGTTTATAACTGGTCATGTCGGCCCGGGTCCTCTGTCATATGGATGGTAGCGACACTATCATATACGTGTGCCAAAATGCGCAAACGGTCCCGGGCCAGGTAAGGTGGCACCCGTGGGGATACCGAGCGTGAGGCCACAAAGTGATATGATGTGTTACATGCTAGACCTGTGTGACTTAGGATCGGGGTCCTGACAGCTTTGGTATCAGAGCCTGACTGCCTATAGGATTAGTAAGCCAAACTGGTCGAAGTTGTGTCTATAAATTCTTTAGTTATATAAGGGAATTGATTGTGCAAGGGAACGTAAGGCTGTTTTTACTCCTTTAACCCATGACCTTCTGATCTGAGTCACCTTCTTCTTCTACGGGGATTAAGAACTAGGATCCTCATTCTATTTATCAGGATCACGTTAATGGTGGATTCAACCCTCAGTTTAGTTTCTACTACTTCAGTTTGTTCAACTGTTGGACTCAGAACCTTGACTTTATGATGCTAAGTGGTTATGCTACCCTTTTGCTTGGATCTCAAAAGTATTTTTGAGCAATTACAGCCGTTATGCTGTCCGAGTCATCCCAGGTTTCTAAATAATCTGATGCATTTGCAAATCCTTTCTTCCTGTTTCCGATGCCCCTTTGGGCTAGATTAACCACACTAACCAGTGTGTTGAGGTACTCTGTTACCTCGACACATATGTTGGAGTTATTATTATGACCCTAAGTATCTTAGAGAATCACCCAGTAATCTAGCAGTGCTTATATTCCCGGTGTGATGATTCTGGCCATCATTCTCAAAAGCATCCCGTGATGCCATTTAGTTAGTAGGCATTCTATCCCTGGGTTCTTGAACCCAAGATTCAGTCTACCTACTTCATGTTGGTAGTATTTGCTCATCCCTTTAGGATATTAGTAACCTTGTGATAGTCCTCGAGGTCCGTGGTATATCATTCTTCCAAATACCATGAACCATCCTTGGTAGAAGTTCTCCCGAACCAAAAGATCACAATCAGAGTGCTCCTGATAAGTTCTCTATTCCACATTGTGACTCTGCCAGTCCTACCTTTCTACATGGGTTATCCGGAAGAAATATGTTGAACTAGTTCGACATACTAATCTATGCATCCACAACTCAGAAAGATATATGTTCCTTGAGTTGTCCCTTTTAGTCGTTTATGACCCCCCCCTCTCCTATCAGTTGATAGTCAGGAGTAGTCGTGCATTCGTGTTCATCGATGCCTTTTACTCTTGTGGTCCGTCAAGCCATTCTACTCTGGAATGACTAGGAGAAACAAACTCCAGTACCTTATCCATATCCAGGATTGGGTCAAAGAAGTTGTACTTCATAGATGAAGAATGCTAATCTAGCTTCTAATCTGTTCTATCCTGGAGTATTACCATCCTTATGTCAAGAATGTCATGGGAATTGCACAACCTCCTATGAACTCTTGATACAATGATACTTCTCGCCATTATCGCTCATTCCTCGGTCTCCGTGTTATTGTAACTGGAATACCGACAAGTAAATTGTGATGTGTGAAATCAATACTCCTAGCAACTCCGTTGCTTGGTAGTTAAATGGACAATAACCTCATCCTTAGCGAGTTGATTATTGAATCATCACCCTAAGGTTGATCGTGCTACCTACTCCACTTCCCTGGTGCACTCCTTGATTGATGAGTTAGGATTTTGTTAAGTCCTCGCTCATTTGATCATATTGTCTTGCCCTGAAAAGCAAGATTGTTCTCGAGCTTAGTAACATATCGATGGTTTGTGATTTTCCGGTTATCTTCCCGGAACTATCACCAAGTTGTCCCCTGACCAATGCGTCAAGCTCGTGATTAAGTTGGTTTCATATAAACCACCCCTTCTCCAAGAATCTGTGTTGGATACCCTGAACTAGTTGGTTAAGCTAAACAACAACTTGGAGAGTTGGAAGATAAAAGCTTGCCTGACTTAGTTCCTTCTAAGGGATATCTTTCGTTAGCTCCTCCGCATGCTTCCTTATTGTTTGCTCAAGAGAGATCATCCATGAAGCACAAGGAGTCATGTCCGGTGGTGGACTTCCTGGTCTCTGCCTGCATCATGAACGCTTTGTTTCCGTCACACTAGTAGAAAACGGGGCTTTGGTTCGAGCGGATGAAGGCATTAGTCCCGAACATTTAGTCCTTTTTTGAGACACGAACCGGGACTAAAGGGCATCGCACCCTATAGTCCCGGTTCGTGTCTCAAACCGGGACTAAAGGTCTAATCATTTAGTCCTAGTTTGAGGTACGAACAGGGACTAAATGGTGCGATGCCCTTTAGTCCCGGTTCGTGTCACAAACCGGGACTAAAGGGCCCATTTCTCAAACTCAACCCCCCCGGTGGATCACCATTTTAGTTTAAAAAAAAGAAAATGATAAAAACTTTAAAAAATAGAATCCTTCGAGATGTAGTTATATTACTACATATACTAGTTAGGAAAATTAAAAAATTTAAATTTGGACATGTTTTGCAAAAGAGTGTTATGAAAAAGTAAAACGGCTATAACTTTTGCATACGATGTTGAAAAAAATGTATAATATATCAAAATGTTCAGCACCAAAATCCACATCCGATTTTGGCAGCCTGTGGCCCGTTTGCAATTTTATAGAATCCTCAAATTCTAAAAGGAAAAAAAATATATGCTCAAATTTCTGTTTTTTTATTTTTAATTAAATCTGGTCAAACTATGATCAAACTACTTATTCAAGAAGTATTAGTGTTACTAAAAGAGATGCCCAAACCCTGCTTCGGCCATGTCGTTTCCCGTCGACCCCGAGAGTTTGGAGTCCGGCTTGGAAGGTATGCCCGTTGAGATAGGCATGGTGCTCCCAGATCCGCCCCTCTACGTTCATGGCCATCTCCGTTGTCTATCCGGCGGCAACTCCGCCGACCTCATCAGCCGCCTCCCGTTGCCGCTCACCCTCGTCGACTCTCACGCCCTCCCCGGAAAGGCCGCAGCGGCACGCACTGTGGAGGTCGCGCGAGACAACACCTCCACTTTCTCCCGCATTCTTGCCAATCACCTGGGTCCCTTCCACCACATCCAAATCACGAGTCGTTCAATGGAGAGGTCGGATGACCTGCTCAGCGGCTGGATCAAGGAGTTTGTTGATAAGAAAATCGAGCAACTCGTTCTTGTCAACACGACATTGCCACTCAAGCTTCTTCTCCCCTCCAACTCATTCCACATGAGCACCCTCACAAGCCTTTATCTTGGCATCTGGCGGTTTCCAAATATGGAAAACTTGAAAAACGAATCGCACGAATCATATTTTCCCAATCTCCGTGAACTTGGACTCTGCACCATCTTCATGACAAGTAAACAGTTGAACTACCTAGTCGACGATTGCCCTGTACTTGAGGTGTTATGTATACATGACAATTGTTTTAGACATTCACTATCCCTCGTCCATCAGACCATCGAGATGTAGTTGGTGATGTAACTTGGACATGTTTTGCAAGAACGTGTTATGAAAAAGTAACTTGGTGATGTAACTTGGTTATGTAAAATAATTATTTTATACTGAATTTTTGTACTTATTTTCAACTACATTTACCATATTACATCCTTAATTAATACTCCCTCCGTCCCAAAATACTTGTCATCAAAATGGACAAAAAAATATATCTAAAATTGGAATACATCTAGATACATCCCCTTTTATTCATGTTGATGGCAAATATTTCCGGACGGAGGGATTATAATTTTATATTACTAATCCACTTAATAATGTTTACAAATAATATTTATAATATTTAGTGTTATACAATTGTAATGTATACAATTGAATTTTTTTTATTCTCTAAAATTAAATTGTCCGATGTACTTAAAAAATATTTTTTAAATTTTCTTTCAAATCAATTTTTTAATATTGCATAAATTATCTAATTATATGTTGTATACACATATATTTGCGTATATATGCGTATCGTCATATATATATCTTGGAATATTATTGAATATCACCATAGATATTTCTAAATAAAATACACGCTGACAAATATTTTAATAGTGATTTTAGAGTGTATTAGGCAACCATGCATATTCATAAAAACCACAATTTATATCACTTAATATAAGTTAAGGAAACACTAAAACAAGCAAACTAAGCATTGAAAACATAATCTGTCAAAAACAGAATAGTCTGTAATGATCTGGACAACCACCATGCATATTCATAAAAATTCTGAAAAATTAGGAACATGTAGGCAATTTGTATATCAATCATGTGTAAAACTTTCAGCTAATTATCACGTTCCAATGATTTATTGAATTTTCTGCACTGGACGCAAAACTTTCTGTTTTTGCACAGAATCAAATCAACTATCATCCACACTAACCCGAAGGCTTTACTTGGCACTTTATTGAAACAAAAGCTATAAATCATGATTACTATAGTAGATTAATCATGTAAACACACAAAAACTGTAGGTATAAGTATTGGGTTGTCTCCCAACAAGCACTTTTTAATGCCTATTTAACTAGGCATGATGATTTCATTGATGCTACTCACCATTTTTGGGTCCCGGAGTGATTTCCATGGTTGTCGAACCCGCAAGGTGCGCTTAGGTGTCGTTCATCACCACTCGCCGTTTTGGGCGATTCTGGCCTGTTTCATGGGCTATTACTTACCATTTTGGCCGATTCTGGCCCGTTTCGTCGACTATTACTCACCGTTTGGGGTCTCGGAGTGATTTTCAAGGTTGCTGAACCCTAAGGTGCGCTTACGTCTTGTTCATCGGCACATGCCGTTTTGGCCGATTCTGGCCCGTTTAACTCGCCGTTTTGCGGTCCATGAGCGATTTCCACGATTAACGATCCCCGAGTTGCGTTTACGTGTTCGTCATCAAAACTCGCAGTTTCGGCCGATTCTGGACTGTTTCGTGGGCTCACCGTTTTCGAGTCCCGGAGTGATTTCCATGATTAATGATCCCCAAGGTGTGTTTACTCACCATTTTGGGGTCCCAAAACGATTTCCATGGTTGTTGAAACCCAAGGTGCGCTTATGTGTCGGTCATCAACAGTCGCAGTTTGGGCCGATTCTGGCCCGTTTCTTGGACTATTACTCATTGTTTTGTGGTCCCGGAGTGGTTTCCACGATTGAAGAACGCCGGGGTGCGTTTATGTGTCGGTCATCAAAACTCGCGGTTTTTGTCGATTCTGACCCATTTCGTGGACTATTACTCACTGTTTTGGGGTCCCAAAGCGATTTCCATTGTTGTCGAACCCCTAGGTGTGCTTACGTGTTGGTCGTCAAGACTCGCAGTTTGGGCCAATCCTGGCCCGTTTCTTCGACTATTACTCAGTTTTGGGGTCCCGAAGTGATTTCCATGATTGACGAACCTCGGGGTGCGTTTACGTGTCGGTCATCAATACTCATGGTTTTTGTCGATTCTAACCCATTTCGTGGACTATTACTCACCGTTTTGGGGTCCCAAAGCGATTTCAATGGTTGTCCATCCCCAAGGTGCGATTACGTGTCGGTCATCAACAATCGCAGTTTTGGCCGATTCGGGCCCGTTTCTTGGACTATTACTCACTGTTTGGGGTTCCCAAAGCGATTTCCATAGTTGTTCAACCCCAAGGTGCGCTTACGCATCGGTCGTCAACACTCACAGTTTTGGCCGATTCTTGCCCGTTTCGTGGGCTATTACTCACCGTTTTGGCTCCCGGAGCGATTTCCACAATTAACGATCCCCGAGGTGCGTTTACGTGTCGGTCATCAACACTCGTAGTTGTGGCCGATTCTGGCCCGTATCGTGGACTATTACTCACCGTTTTGGGGCCCCGAACGATTTTCATGGTTGCCGAACCCCAGGGTGCCCTTACGTGCCGTTCATCAACACTCGTTGTTTCGGCCTATTTTGGCCCGTTTCATGGGGTCTAGGAGCGATTTCCACGATTGACGAACACTGGGGTGCGTTTACGTGTCGGTCATCAACACTCGCAGTTTTGGCCGATTTGGCCCCTATCATGGACTATTAGTCACCGTTTTGGTGTCTCAGAGCGATATTCATGGCTGATGAACCCTAGGGTGCGTTCTCGCATCGGTCATCAACACTCGTTGTTTTGGCCGATTCTGTCCCATTTCGTGGACTATTACTCACCATTTTTGGGTCCCGGAGTGATTTCCATGGTTGTCGAACCCCCAAGGTGCGCTTAGGTGTCGTTCATCACCACTCGCTGTTTTGGGCGATTCTGGCCTGTTTCATGGGCTATTACTTACCGTTTTGGCCGATTCTGGCCTGTTTCGTCGACTATTACTCACCGTTTGGGGTCTCGGAGTGATTTTCAAGGTTGCTGAACCCTAAGGTGCGCATACATGTCGTTCATTGGTACTTGCCGTTTTGGCCGATTCTGGCCCGTTAAACTCATCGTTTTGCGGTCCATGAGCGATTTCCACGATTAACGATCCCCGAGTTGCGTTTACGTGTTCGTCATCAAAACTCGCAGTTTCGGCCGATTCTGAACTGTTTCGTGGGCTCACCGTTTTGGAGTCCCGGAGTGATTTCCATGATTAACGATCCCCAAGGTGCGTTTACTCACCATTTTGGGGTCCCAAAACGATTTCCATGTTTGTTGAAACCCAAGGTGCGCTTATGTGTCGGTCATCAACAGTCGCAGTTTGGGCCGACTCTGACCCGTTTCTTGGACTATTACTCATTGTTTTGTGGTCCCGGAGTGGTTTCCATGATTGAAGAACACTGGGGTGCGTTTACGTGTCGGACATCAAAACTCGCGGTTTTTGTCGATTCTGACCCGTTTCGTGGACTATTACTCACTGTTTTGGGGTCCCAAAGCGATTTCCATGGTTGTCGAACCCCAAGGTGTGCTTACGTGTTGGTCGTCAAGACTCGTTGTTTGGGCCAATCCTGGCCCGCGTCTTCGACTATTACTCAGTTTTGGGTCCCGAAGTGATTTACATGATTGACGAACCCCGGGGTGCGTTTACGTGTCCGTATTCAATACTCACGGTTTTTGTCGATTCTAACCCATTTCGTGGACTATTACTCACTATTTTGGGGTCCCAAAGCGATTTCGATGGTTGTCAATCCCCAAGGTGCGATTACGCGTCGGTCATCAACAATCGCAGTTTTGGCCGATTCGGGCCCGTTTCTTGGACTATTACTCACTGTTTGGGGTTCCCAAAGCGATTTCCATAGTTGTTCAACCCCAAGGTGCGCTTACGCATCGGTCGTCAACACTCACAGTTTTGGCCAATTTTTGCCCGTTTCATGGGCTATTACTCACTGTTTTGGCTCCCGGAGCGATTTCCACAATTAACGATCCCCGAGGTGCGTTTACGTGTCGGTCATCAACACTTGCAGTTTTGGCCGATTCTGGCCTGTATCGTGGACTATTACTCACCGTTTTGGGCCCCCGAACGATTTTCATGGTTGCTGAACCCCAGGGTGCCCTTACGTGCCGTTCATCAACACTCGTCGTTTCGGCCTATTTTGGCCCGTTTCATGGGGTCTAGGAGCGATTTCCACGATTGACGAACACTGGGGTGCGTTTACGTGTCAGTCATCAACACTCGCAGTTTGCCCGATTTGACCTCTATCATGGACTATTAGTCACCGTTTTGGTGTCTCAGAGCGATTTTCATGGCTGATGAACCCTAGGGTGCGTTTTCGCATCGGTCATCAACACTCGCGGTTTTGGCCGATTCTGGCCCATTTTGTGGACTATTACTCACCATTTTTGGGTCCCGGAGTGATTTCCATGGTTGTCGAACCCCCAAGGTGCGCTTAGGTGTCGTTCATCAACACTCGCCATTTTGGGCGATTCTGGCCTGTTTCATGGGCTATTACTTACCGTTTTGGCCGATTCTGGCCCGTTTCGTCGACTATTACTTACCGTTTGGGGTCTCGGAGTGATTTTCAAGGTTGCTGAACCCTAAGGTGCGCTTACGTGTTGTTCATCGGCACTTGCCGTTTTGGCAGATTCTGGCCCGTTTAACTCACCGTTTTGCGGTCCATGAGCGATTTCCACGATTAACGATCCCCGAGTTGCGTTTACGTGTTCGTCATCAAAACTCGCAGTTTCGGCCGATTCTGGACTGTTTCGTGGGCTCACCGTTTTGGAGTCCCGGAGTGATTTCCACTATTAACGATCCCCGAGGTGCGTTTACGTGTCAGTCATCAACACTCGTAGTTTTGGCCGATTCTGGCCCGTATCGTGGACTATTACACATCGTTTTGGGCGCCCGAACGATTTTCATGGTTGCTGAACCTAGGGTGCCCTTACGTGCCGTTCATTAACACTCGTCGTTTCGGCCTATTTTGTCCCGTTTCATGTGGTCTAGGAGCGATTTCCACGATTGACGAACACTGGGGTGCGTTTACGTGTCGGTCATCAACACTCGCAGTTTGGACGATTTGGCCTCTATCATGGACTATTACTCACCGTTTTGGGGTCTCAGAGCGATTTTCATGGCTGACGAACCGTAGGGTGCGTTTTCGCATCCGTGATCAACACTCGCAGTTTGGCCGATTCCGGCCCATTTCGTGGACTATTACTCACCATTTTTGGGTCCCGGAGTGATTTCCATGGTTGTCGAACCCCCAAGTTGCGCTTAGGTGTCGTTCATCAACACTCGCCGTTTTGGGCGATTCTGGCCTGTTTCATGGGCTATTACTTACCGTTTTGGCCGATTCTGGCCCGTTTCGTCGACTATTACTCACCGTTTGGGGTCTCGGAGTGATTTTCAAGGTTGCCGAACCCTAAGGTGCGCATACGTGTCGTTCATTGGCACTTGCCGTTTTGGCCGATTCTGGCCCGTTAAACTCACCGTTTTGCGGTCCATGAGCGATTTCCACGATTAACGATCCACGAGTTGCGTTTACGTGTTCGTCATCAAAACTCGCAGTTTCGGCCGATTCTGGACTGTTTCGTGGGCTCACCGTTTTGGAGTCCCGGAGTGATTTCCACGATTAACGATCCCCAAGGTGCGTTTACTCACCATTTTGGGGTCCCAAAACGATTTCCATGATTGTTGAAACCCAAGGTGCCCTTATGTGTCGGTCATCAACAGTCGCAGTTTGGGCCGATTCTGGCCCGTTTCTTGGACTATTACTCATTGTTTTGTGGTCCCGGAGTGGTTTCCATGATTGAAGAACACCGGGGTGCGTTTACGTGTCGGTCATCAAAACTCGCGGTTTTTGTCGATTCTGACCCGTTTCATGGACTATTACTCACTGCTTTGGGGTCCCAAAGCGATTTCCATGGTTGTCGAACCCCAAGGTGTGCTTACGTGTTGGTCGTGAAGACTCGTAGTTTGGGCCAATCCTGGCCCGTTTCTTCGACTATTACTCAATTTTGGGGTCCCGAAGTGATTTACATGATTGACGAACCCCGGGGTGCGTTTACGTGTCGGTCATCAATACTCACGGTCTTTGTCGATTCTAACCCATTTCGTGGACTATTAATCACCGTTTTGGGGTCCCAAAGCGATTTCGATGGTTGTCGATCCCCAAGGTGCGATTACGTGTCGGTCATCAACAATCGCAGTTTTGGCCGATTCGGGCCCGTTTCTTGGACTATTACTCACTGTTTGGGGTTCCCAAAGCGATTTCCATAGTTGTTCAACCCCAAGGTGCGCTTACTCATCGGTGGTCAACACTCACAGTTTTGGCCGATTCTTGCCCGTTTCATGGGCTATTACTCACCGTTTTGGCACCCGGAGCGATTTCCACAATTAACGATCCCCGAGGTGCGTTTACGTGTCGGTCATCAACACTCGCAGTTTTGGCCGATTTTGGCCCGTATCGTGGACTATTACTCACTGTTTTGGGCCCCCGAACGATTTTCATGGTTGTTGAACCCCAGGGTGCCCTTACGTGCCGTTGATCAACATTCGGCGTTTCGGCCTATTTTGGCCCGTTTCATGGGGTCTAGGAGCGATTTCCACGATTGACGAACACTGGGGTGCGTTTACGTGTCGGTCATCAACACTCGCAGTTTGGCCGATTTGGCCCCTATGATGGACTATTAGTCACCGTTTTGGTGTCTCAGAGCGATTTTCATGGCTGATGAACCCTAGGGTGCGTTTTCGCATCGGTCATCAACACTCGCGGTTTTGGCCGATTCTGGCCCATTTTGTGGACTATTACACACCATTTTTGGGTCCCGGAGTGATTTCCATGGTTGTCAAACCCCCAAGTTGCGCTTAGGTGTCGTTCATCACCACTCGCCGTTTTGGGTGATTCTCGCCTGTTTCATGGGCTATTAATTATAGTTTTGGGCGATTCTAGCCTGTTTCATGGGCCATTACTTACCGTTTGGGGTCTCGGAGTGATTTTCAAGGTTGCTGAACCCTAAGGTGCGCTTACGTGTTGTTCATCGGCACTTGCCGTTTTGGCAGATTCTGGCCCGTTTAACTCACCGTTTTGCGGTCCATGAGAGATTTCCATGATTAACGATCCTCGAGTTGCGTTTACGTGTTCGTCATCAAAACTCGTAGTTTCGGCCGATTCTGGATTGTTTCGTGGGCTCACCGTTTTGGCTCCTGGAGTGATTTCCACAATTAACGATCCCCGAGGTGCGTTTACGTGTCGGTCATCAACACTCGTTGTTTTGGCCGATTCTGGCCCGTATCGTGGACTATTACTCACCGTTTTGGGGCCCCAAACGATTTTCATGGTTGCTGAACCCCAGGGTGCCCTTACGTGACGTTCATCGACACTCGTCGTTTCGGCCTATTTTGGCCCGTTTCATGGGGTCTAGGAGCGATTTCCATGATTGACGAACACTGGGGTGCGTTTACCTGTCAGTCATCAACACTCGCAGTTTGGCCGATTTGGCCCCTCTCATGGACTATTAGTAACCGTTTTGGTGTCTGAGAGCGATTTTCATGGCTGATGAACCCTAGGGTGCGTTTTCGCATCGGTCATCAACACTCGCAGTTTTGGCCGATTCTGGCCCATTTCGTGGACTATTACTCACCATTTTTGGGTCCCGGAGTGTTTTCCATGGTTGTCGAACCCGCAAGGTGCGCTTAGGTGTCGTTCATCACCATTCGCCGGTTTCGGCGATTCTGGCCTATTTCATGGGCTATTACTTACTGTTTGGCCTATTCTGTCCTGTATCGTGGACTATTACTCGCCGTTTTGGGCCCGCGAACGATTTTCATGGTTGCTGAACCCCACGGTGCCCTTACGTGCCGTTCATCATACCTCATCGTTTCGGCCTATTTTTGCCCGTTTCATGGGGTCTAGGAGCGATTTCCACGATTGACGAACACTGGGGTGCGTTTACGTGTCGGTCATCAACACTCGCAGTTTTGGCCGATTTGGCCCCTATCATGGACTATTAGTCACCGTTTTGGTGTCTCAGAGAGATATTCATGGCTGATGAACCCTAGGGTGCGTTTTCGCATCGGTCATGAACAGTCGCAGTTTTGGCCGATTCTGTCCCATTTCGTGGACTATTACTCACCATTTTTGGGTCCCGGAGTGATTTCCATGGTTGTCGAACCCCCAAGGTGCGCTTAGGTGTCGTTCATCACCACTCGCCGTTTTGGGAGATTCTCGCCTGTTTCATGGGCTATTACTTACAGTTTTGGCCGATTCTGGCCCGTTTCGTCGACTATTACTCACCGTTTGGAGTCTCGGAGTGATTTTCAAGGTTGCTGAAACCTAAGGTGCGCTTACGTGTCGTTCATCGGCACTTGCCGTTTTGGCCGATTCTGGCCCGTTTAACTCACCGTTTTGCGGTCCATGAGCGATTTCCACGATTAACGATCCCCGAGTTGCGTTTACGTGTTCGTCATCAAAACTCGCAGTTTCGGCCGACTTTGGACTGTTTCGTGGGCTCACCGTTTTGGAGTTCCGGAGTGATTTCCACGATTAATGATCCCCAAGGTGCGTTTACTCACCATTTTGGGGTCCCAAAACGATTTCCATGGTTGTTGAAACCCAAGGTGCGCTTACGTGTCGGTCATCAACAGTCGCAGTTTGGGCCGATTCTGGCCCGTTTCTTGGACTATTACTCATTGTTTTGTGGTCCCGGAGTGGTTTCCACGATTGAAGAACACCGGGGTGCGTTTACGTGTCGGTCATCAAAACTCGCGGTTTTTGTCGATTCTGACCCGTTTCGTGGACTATTACTCACTGTTTTGGGGTCCCAA
>LR738712.1:7275461-7329876 GCA_902687465.1 Secale cereale
GGGGGGGCACTAGGGCCCCAGGCGCCCTGGCGGCGCCCCCCCTGGGCCGCGCCGGGGGGGCGCCTGGGCCCCCCGAACCCCGTCTGGTGCCCCCCTTTGGCATATATTTAGAGCGTCCTTCGAAACCCTTGGGACGGGAACTCTTTTTCGCGATCTCATCTCTGTTCCGCCGCCGCCGCCGCTTCCAAGATCGGGAGCACCAGGAGAACTCTTCCCGGCACCCTGCCGGAGGGGAGGATCACCATCGGGAGCCTCTCCACCACCATGGACGCCTCCCGGATGAGTTGTGAGTAGTCTCCCTTGGACCATGAGTCCATGACCAGTAGCTATGTGATGTTCTCCTCCCGTTCTTGTGCTTCACTAATTAGTCCTCGTGCGCTGCCCTACATGATCGAGGCACATATGTAATCCTTATGCTGTTGCTATGATGAGTTTGCTGGGATCCGATGGATTATGAGATTATGTTCAGATTGTGTTTGAGTAATATATTTGATTCACCTCTTTTATATTTATGTTCGTAAGAAATTCTTGCATGTTCTCCGTTGTTATTTATTGCTTTGGCCAAGTAGTAGGTAGTGACTCCAAGAGGGAACGTTATGCTTGATTGTGGGTTCATGCCCCTCGATGATAGCTTGAGTGACAGAAACATGAGTCTAGGGGATGTGCTGTTGCCACAAGGGGGAAAACAACGGTGCTTGTGCCCGCGGGTGCAAGGATTGTTTACTTTACGCAAAGTTCTTTTAATGCAGTTGTCTGTTGCTTTGAGTTTACACTATGGGTGGGGCTCGCAACTTAATACCAGCGAGATGTTCTGGATAGATATCTCAAGGTGGATGATTAGTAGTAGATATTGATGGATTTCGGTCTACTTACTTTGGCGTACCGCCCATGCTTTGAACGTCAACCTTTCTTGCAATGTAGTCAGCATTGGTTTGCGTTCGTGGTCCTGTCAATTGCCCAGGTGTAATTCGTTTACCTCACATAGCTGTTTTATCGTCTTTTGGGAGAGAGACATCACTAGTGAACATCATGAGACTCCGATCCATATTACCATCATTGATCACATCCGCTATTTACTTTTCGCTTTTATTTACTATTGCAAACATTATCCATCACTACTATCATTTGCGTTTAATCCTTTGTGAACTACAAGGCCGGAGGGATTGACAACCTCTCTGTACTCGTTGGGAGCAAAGTTATTTGTATCTGTGTGCAGGTCCACGTTGATTGCTAATATCTGGCGCTGTTAGCAGTTGACACCTACTTGTTGAACCTAGGAGTCTCTGGGGATTCGATCCTTGGCATCTTTGCTATGGGAAAAACTTCCACAACACTGCATCTCACACCTTCCACTTGGGGTAACCAACGAGGGGTTAGAGGCCCATCAGCCGTTCATCGACACTCGTCGTTTCGGCCTATTTTGGCCCGTTTGATGGGGTCTAGGAGCGATTTCCACGATTGACGAACACTGGGGTGCGTTTACGTGTAAGTCATCAACACTCGTAGTTTGGCCGATTTGGCCCCTATCATGGACTATTAGTCACCGTTTTGGTGTCTGAGAGCGATTTTCATGGCTGATGAACCCTAGGGTGCATTTTCGCATCGGTCATCAACACTCACGGTTTTGGCCGATTCTGGCCCATTTTGTGGACTATTACTCACCATTTTTGGGTCCCGGAGTGATTTCTATGGTTGTCGAACCCCCAAGGTGCGCTTAGGTGTCGTTCATCAACACTCGCCGTTTTGGGCGATTCTGGCCTGTTTCATGGGCTATTACTTACCGTTTTGGCCGATTCTGACCCGTTTCGTCGACTATTACTCACCGTTTGGGGTCTCGGAGTGATTTTCAAGGTTGCTGAACCCTAAGGTGCGCTTACGTGTCGTTCATCGGCACTTGCCGTTTTGGCAGATTCTGGCCCGTTTAACTCACCGTTTTGCGGTCCATGAGCGATTTCCACGATTAACGATCCCCGAGTTGCGTTTACGTGTTCGTCATCAAAACTCGCAGTTTCGGACGATTCTGGACTGTTTCGTGGGCTCACCGTTTTGGAGTCCCGGAGTGATTTCCACAATTAACGATCCCCGAGGTGCGTTTTCGCATCGGTCATCAACACTCGCAGTTTTGGCCGATTCTGGCCCATTTCGTGGACTATTACTCTCCATTTTTTGGTCCCGGAGTGATTTCCATGGTTGTCGAACCCCCAAGGTGCGCTTAGGTGTCGTTCATCACCACTCGCCGTTTTGGGCGATTCTCGCCTGTTTCATGGGCTATTACTTACAGTTTTGGCCGATTCTGGCCCGTTTCGTCGACTATTACTCACTGTTTGGGGTCTCGGAGTGATTTTCAAGGTTGCTGAACCCTAAGGTGCGCTTACGTGTCGTTCATCGGCACTTGCCGTTTTGGCCAATCCTGGCCCGTTTAACTCACCGTTTTGCGGTCCATGAGCGATTTCCACGATTAACGATCTCCAAGTTGCGTTTACGTGTTCGTCATCAAAACTCGCAGTTTCGGACGATTTTGGACTGTTTCGTGGGCTCACCATTTTGGAGTTCCGGAGTGATTTCCACGATTAATGATCCCCAAGGTGCGTTTACTCACCATTTTGGGGTCCCAAAACGATTTCCATGGTTGTTGAAACCCAAGGTGCGCTTACGTGTCGGTCATCAACAGTCGCAGTTTGGGCCGATTCTGGCCCGTTTCTTGGACTATTACTCATTGTTTTGTGGTCCCGGAGTGGTTTCCACGATTGAAGAACACCGGGGTGCGTTTACGTGTCGGTCATCAAAACTCGCGGTTTTTGTCGATTCTGACCCGTTTCGTCGACTATTACTCAAAGTTTTGGGGTCCCAAAGCGATTTCCATGGTTGTCGAACCCCAAGGTGAGCTTAATTGTTGGTCGTCAAGACTCGCAGTTTGGGCCAATTTTGGCCCATTTTTTGGACTATTACTCAGTTTTGGGGTCTCGAAGTGATTTCCATGATTGACGAACACCGGGGTGCGTTTACGTGTCGGTCATCAATACTCACGGTTTTTGTCGATTCTAACCCATTTCGTGGACTATTACTCACCGTTTTGGGGTCCCAAAGCGATTTCGAGGGTTGTCGACCCCGAAGGTGCGATTACGTGTCGGTCATCAACAATCGCAGTTTTGGCCGATTCGGGCCCGTTTCTTGGACTATTACTCACTGTTTGGGGTTCCCAAATCGATTTCCATAGTTGTTCAACCCCAAGGTGCGCTTACGCATCGGTCGTCAACACTCACAGTTTTGGCCGATTCTTGCCCGTTTCATGGGCTATTACTCACCGTTTTGGCTCCCGGAGCGATTTCCACAATTAACGATCCCCGTGGTGCGTTTACGTGTCGGTCATCAACACTCGTAGTTTTGGCCGATTCTGGCCCGTATCGTGGACTATTACTCACCGTTTTGGGGCCCCAAACGATTTTCATGGTTGCTGAACCCAGGGTGCCCTTGCGTGCCGTTCATCGACACTCGTCGTTTCGGCCTATTTTGGCCCGTTTCATGGGGTCTAGGAGCGATTTCCACGATTGACGAACACTGGGGTGCGTTTACGTGTAAGTCATCAACACTCGCAGTTTGGCCGATTTGGCCCCTATCATGGACTATTAGTCACCGTTTTGGTGTCTGAGAGCGATTTTCATGGCTGATGAACCCTAGGGTGCGTTTTCGCATCGGTCATCAACACTCGCGGTTTTGGCCGATTCTGGCCCATTTTGTGGACTATTACTCGCCATTTTTGGGTCCCGGAGTGATTTCCATGGTTGTCGAACCCGCAAGGTGCGCTTAGGTGTCGTTCATCACCACTCGCCGTTTTGGGCGATTCTGACCTGTTTCATGGGCTATTACTTACCGTTTTGGCCGATTCTGGCCCGTTTCGTCGACTATTACTCACCGTTTGGGGTCTCGAAGTGATTTTCAAGGTTGCTGAACCCTAAGGTGCGCTTACGTGTCGTTCATCGGCACTTGCCGTTTTGGCCGATTCTGGCCCGTTTAACTCACCGTTTTGAGGTCAATAAGCGATTTCCACGATTAACGATCCTCGAGTTGCGTTTACGTGTTCGTCATCAAAACTCGCAGTTTCGACCGATTCTGGACTGTTTCGTGGGCTCACCGTTTTGGAGTCCCGGAGTGATTTCCATGATTAACGATCCCCAAGGTGTGTTTACTCACCATTTTGGGGTCCCAAAACGATTTCCATGGTTGTTGAAACCCAAGGTGCGCTTATGTGTCGGTCATCAACAGTCGCAGTTTGGGCCGATTCTGGCCCGTTTCTTGGACTATTACTCATTGTTTTGTGGTCCCGGAGTGGTTTCCACGATTGAAGAACGCCGAGGTGCGTTTATGTGTCGGTCATCAAAACTCGCGGTTTTTGTCGATTCTGACCCGTTTCGTGGACTATTACTCACTGTTTTGGGGTCCCAAAGCGATTTCCATGGTTGTCGAACCCCAAGGTGTGCTTACGTGTTGGTCGTCAAGACTCGCAGTTTGGGCCAATCCTGGCCCGTTTCTTCGACTATTACTCAGTTTTGGGGTCCCGAAGTGATTTCCATGATTGACGAACCCCGGGGTGCGTTTACGTGTCGGTCATCAATACTCACGGGTTTTGTCGATTCTAACCCATTTCGTGGACTATTACTCACCGTTTTGGGGTCCCAAAGCGATTTCGATGGTTGTCGATCCCCAAGGTGCGATTACGTGTCGGTCATCAACAATCGCAGTTTTGGCTGTTTGGGGTTCCCAAAGCGATTTCCATAGTTGTTCAACCCCAAGATGCGCTTACCCATCGATCGTCAACACTCATAGTTTTGGCCAATTCTTGGCCGTTTCATCGGCTATTCCTCACCGTTTTGGCTCTCGGAGCGATTTCCACAATTAACGATCCCCGATGTGCGTTTACGTGTCGGTCATCAACACTCGTAGTTGTGGCTGATTCTGGCCCGTATCGTGGACTATTACTCACCGTTTTGGGGCCCCGAACGATTTTCATGGTTGCTGAACCCCAGGGTGCCCTTACGTGCCGTTCATCAACACTAGTCGTTTCGGTCAATTTTGGCCCGTTTCATGGGTCTAGGAGCGATTTCCACGATTGACGAACACTGGGGTGCATTTACGCGTCGGTCATCAACACTCGCAGTTTTGGCCGATTTGGCCCCTATCATGGACTATTAGTCACAGTTTTGGTGTCTCAGAGCGATATTCATGGATGCTGAACCCCAGGGTGCCCTTACGTGCCGTTCCTCAACACTCGTCGTTTCGGCCAATTTTGTCCCGTCTCATGTGGTCTAGGAACGATTTCCACGATTGACGCACTACTAGGAAAAGAGCTATAGATGGAACTGATACTAATGGCGCACCAGACAAGCAGTGCGCCATTAGTATATAGTAATGGCGCACCAACAACAGATACGCCATTAGAGTTCAAACTACTAATGGCGCACCAGGCCCAGCGTGCGCCATTAGTATCAAAAAGTATTTTTTTTTGAACTAGTGCGCCTGTCCAAACATACTAATGGCGCATCAAGACGAAGTGCGCCATTACTAGTTGTAAGTAGTAATGGCGCACCAGCAGTAAAGTGCGCCATTAATGTTCTTTTTTTTATGATATTTTTTATTCTTTTTTTTACAAAACTACTAATGGCGCACTGTCCCACAGTGCGCCATTACTAGTTTAAACTAGTAATGGCGCACTGTGCGACAGTGCGCCATTAGTATGTTTTTTTTGCAAAACTAGTAATGGCGCACCAACTATAAATGCGCCATTAGTAACCTTGATTACTAATGGCGCATTTATAGTGGGTGCGCCATTAGTAAGTGGGCAGCAACAAGATATTTTGGACAGCCTCTCCTACCCACACTCACTTTCTCCCCCACTTCATTCTCTCCACCTCCTCCTCCTCTCGGGTACCTCCTCTTTTTCACCTCATTTCCACCATATATTCATTCAAATTAAGTGGTTAAATTACCTTGTTTTGATAGGTAAGTAAGGGGGGAAGCTATATTTATGTTGTTCTCCATACAACAATGTGCACATGCACTTTTTATGGCCTAGCTAGATCTATGTATGTTCGTGGTGTTGCATATGTTTGTTGTGTTGTATATGTGTTTGTGTTTGGAGGTGTACCGGTATTTGAAATGCGATAGTTGCCAATATTTTCCCGGAATGTTAATTCATTTCCGTTTCGGTGAGAATTTTGGCATTAAGCATTCTTTTTTGTCCTATTTTTAGGGAAAGTCATGGCAAATTTTTTCTTGATTCTAAAATATCGTTTTGCTCTACCCCGCAGGCGACCATGGTGTGCACGATGACCGAAGGCATCGTGAATAGGTTTTTGAGGTCCGCGAAGGCCGAGATGCTTCAAAAGAACGAGACGGAGATAAGATGTCCGTGTCGAAGATGCAAGCTGAAGAGCCTTATTGCGGACCCGGATTCCGGGCAGGTGCGGGACCACCTGCTCTTGCGTGGTTTCATGGATGGCTATCGGTGGCAAGGTGATGAAGATGACTAGGAAGTCGTCCATGGGGGCCGGGCAAGAAATGAGGAAGGGCAGCAAGACAACCACCGCGGCTCGGGCGGGCGAGAAGACGAAGAATCCCCAGGAGATGATCACGACGGTGATGCTGTACACAGTCATCATGTAGAAGATGCAGGACATGATGATGAGGAAGATGCCGGAGCAGACGACGGGCATGATCATGAAGATGATGATGCCGGCGGAGCATACGACGCTGGACCATCGATGGGCTGGGTGCAGGACCCTCATATTCAAGAGCTGCTTCTCAAGCAGACCGATAACGCAAGAGCTGCCGCCCGAGAGAAAGCCAAGATGGATCAACTTGAGTTAGACGCGGTTACTCCATTGTATGAAGGATGCAGGCCCGAGGATACCCGCCTGAAAGTAACGCTCATGGCTCTGGAGATGAAGGTAAAACACAAAATGACCGACGCATGCTTCGACGAGAACATGTCATTCTGGCACGAACGTCTTCCCAAGGGGAACAAGTGCCCCACCAGTTTGGAGGAGGCGAAGAAAATCGTGTGTCCTCTGGATTTACCGCACGTGAAATACCATGTGTGCATGAACAATTGCATCATTTATCGGGACGAGCACGCGGAGTCTACCATATGTCCGGTGTGCGGCGTCACTCGATACAAGAAGAGGAAGAAAGCTCCTCGAAAAGTGGTGTGGTACTTTCCGATCACTCCTCGTCTGCAGCGGTATTTCGCGGACCCTAAGGTAGCAAAGCTCCTGCGTTGGCACGCGGATAGGGAGGAGAAGAAGCGAGAAGATGACGCAAATGATCCGGAGATAGATAAAAAAGACAACATGCTGAGTCACCCTAAGGATGCGAGCCAGTGGCAAGCGTTGAACTTCGAAGGCCTAGAATTTGGGAACGATCCAAGGAACATTGTGCTGGGCGCGAGCACCGATGGAGTCAATTTGTTTGGCAGCCAGAGAAGCACACATAGCACCTGGCCTGCGTTTGTGTGGATGTACAACCTTCCCCCCTGGTTGTGCATGAAGAGGAAGTACATTCACATGAGTATGCTAATTGAAGGACCGAAACAACCAGGGAACGACATCAATCTGTATCTGGGGCTGCTGAAAGAGGAGCTAGACACGCTGTGGAAAACGCCAGCCAATATGTGGGACGCCGCAAAGAAAGAATATTTCCCTATGAGAGCCGCGCTGCTCACGACGGTGCACGACTATCTCGGTTACGGATATGTCGCGGGGCAGGTGGTCCACGGATTTTCTGGATGCGTCAGGTGCATGGATGACACAACATATCGCCAGCTAGATAGAGATCCCGGGTCTTCGAAAACCGTGTTCATGGGACATCGAAGGTGGCTTCGCGATGATGACCTGTGGAGAAAACGCAAGGATCTGTTCGATGGTGAAACCGAACCCCGAGGACGCCCGCGTACGAGGAGCGGCGAGGAAATAGACGAGCTGTTGAAAAATTGGAAAGATTGCCCACTGCCGGGAAAGAAGCAAAAGGCGCCAGAGCCGGGAAAGAAGCGAAAGGCGCTAGAGCCGCTGCTGAAGGTATGGAAAACGAGGTCTGTTTTCTGGGACTTGTCATACTGGAAGATCCACCGTGTGCCTCACAGCCTTGATGTAATGCATATCACGAAGAACATGTGCGAGAGTATGCTTGGTACCCTGCTCAACATGCCAGAGAGGACCAAAGATGGGTCGAAAGCAATGGCAGACTTGAAATCAATGGACATCAGGCAGGAGCTTCACGCTATATATGATGATCATGATGATGATGATGATGAGGCGAAGCAGGACACGGAAAGTCGTCGAAAAGGCAAAAAGGCCAAGAAGACCGGAAATGACTACCCTCCCGCGTGCTTCACTCTAAGTCAGGAGGAGATCGAGCAGTTTTTCACCTACCTCATAGGAGTAGAACTTCCTTACGGTTACGCGGGGAAGATAAGCAGATACCTAGACCGGGCGAAGCTGAAGTTCAGCGGGATGAAGTCTCACGACTGTCACGTGCTGATGACGCAGATACTTCCAGTTGCAATCCATGGTATCATGGACGCGCACGTCCGTGAAACCCTATTTGGCCTATGCAACTTTTTCGACGTCATCTCTCGGAAGTCTGTTGGCGTGAGGCAACTCACAAGGCTACAGGAAGAGATCGTGGTGATACTATGCGAGCTTGAGATGTACTTCCCGCCCGCATTCTTCGACGTTATGGTGCATCTGCTGGTCCATATCGTGGACGATATCATCCAACTCGGGCCGACGTTCCTGCACAGCATGATGCCGTTCGAAAGGATGAATGGTGTCATCAAAGGATACGTTCGCAACATGTCACATCTAGAGGGAAGCATAGCCAGGGGCTTTCTGACTAAAGAGTGCATCTCCTACTGCACGAATTATCTAGGCATCGAGAACCCCGTTGGTCTGCCCGTCAACAGGCACCTCGGCAGGCTCGCTGGATGGGGTCACCGTGAGGGTCGCCGCGAAATGCATGTCGAATTCGAGGGTCGACTCGCCCACTTTGAAAGAGAAAACCTAGTCGCGCTACAACACATAGACGTGGTCGATCCTTGGGTGGTTCAGCACAAAACCTTTATTGAGAAGACGTACAATGACCGAGGCCAACAGAGGACGGACGGAGATATAATCAAAGAGCACAACTCATGTTTCACGCGTTGGTTCAAGCAGAAGCTTCTGTCGTACCCTTTACATGATGATTCTTCCGCGGAAGAACAACTCATATTCGCCTTGTCACAGGGCGTCGAGCACAAGCTGATGACCTATGAGGCGTACGATATCAACGGCTACACATTCTACACCGAGGCCAAGGACATGAAGAGCGATGGTTATCAGAACTCCGGGGTAACGATGGAATCCTACACCGGTAATGACAAGGACAGATACTACGGAAGGATCGAGGAGATCTGGGAGCTGAGCTACGCTGGAGAGAAGGTCCCGATGTTTCGTGTCAGATGGGCCAAGAGCGTCCTAAAAGAAGACCGGTATTTCACCACCATGGTTATACCCGAAGCCAAATCCAAGACTGCGGGCGCGAACGTCACCGCGAAAAATGAGCCATGGGTACTGGTTTCCCAAGTTGACCAATGCTTCTTCATTACCGATCCGTCAAAGCCCAGTCGTGTTGTCGTGAGGAGAGGCAAAAGGAAGATCATCGGAATGGATGTAGTAGCCAATGAGCAAGACTTCGACAAGTACGGCGACCCGAGGATCGAACATGACGACGATGATGAAGTAGCAGCTTACACCACAAGAAGAAGCAGGACCACCCTACCTAAAGGACGTCCGTTCCACAGAAGAACTCCATTTGCGAAAAAGAAGGGCAAGAAGATTGTGAACAGATAGCTAGCTAAGATCGATTGTATTTAAATCGTACCCTTCATTTCTTGATTGTATTTCATGGGCACTTTTTGAACTATCATGAATATTTTTAAATTTCATGGACACTCGATCTCGCCCCCCTCTCCATCTCGATCGCTATCCCACCTCCCAGATCCGGTCCCCTCGCCGCCGAGCACCCCCCGGTCCACCGGCCGCCGCCGCCGACCCCCCGCACACTCGATTCCCTTACTCAACCGCCACCGCCGAGCACCCCCCGGTCCACCGGCCGCCGCCGCCGACCCCCCGCACCTGCGATTCCCCTACTCAACCGCCGCCGCCGACCCCCTGCACCCTTGATGTCTACACACGCTTCTACTCTTGTAGACTATGTTGGGCCTCCAAGCGCAGAGGTTTGTAGGACAGCAGCAATTTCCCTCAAGTGGATGACCTAAGGTTTATCGAACTCAGGGAAGTAGAGGTTGAAGATGGTCTCTCTCAAGCAACCCTGCAACTAAGATACAAGAAGTCTCTTGTGTCCCCAACGCACCTAATACAACTAGGAGTTGTATAGATGCACTAGTTCGGCGAAGAGATGTTAAATGGCAAGTGATATGGATGGCAAAACAAAGTAATATAAATCTGTAATAAAAAGTGCAGCAAGCAAACAAGTGGTAAACGTGAGCACAAATGGTATTGCAATGGTGGAAACAAGGCCTAGGGATCATACTTTCACTAGTGACAACTCCCAACAACATTAACATAATCGAATCACATGATATTTCCCATAAAACATGCAAGGGGGACGCACCCGGAGGTCATTCCTTCGTGGTCAAGAGAGGACGAGAATTATGTAGGGCTACAAAAGCACACCTCAAAGTTCGTAGTTCTCAATCTAAGGATTTCCCAATGTCACCGCGGCCATCCAAAGAGAGTCCCACAATCACCACAACATATCTAAAGGATAGTCAAAGACAAGCACCAAGAGACTCTCAATCTTCAATCAACAAACTAGAGAGGAAATCACTCATGAAAATATTTTTCTAATCCATGTCCAATAGACCGCTGTCACCTTGGTCTCGGGGATTATACTAGATAAAGACAAGTGAGTACATCAATCCAATATATAGAGGAAGGGGAAATATCATGGGATCACCCTAGATTAACATAGCCTATGATCACAACGAAGATCACATCATGGGAGAGAGAGATAACCACATAGCTACACGTACGAGCCCTCGGCCCCGGAGAAGACTACTCACACATGGACATGGTGAGGAGGAGGTTGATGATGGTGTTGATGGAGAGGTGCAACCCTGCGAGGAGGAGATGGCTGGCGGCAGCCACGAAGGCGGCGGCGGCGGCCCTTGGTGGCGCGGCGGCGGCGGCGGCCCTCCGGGGGGCGGCGGCCCTAGGGGGCAGCGGCTCCTTGGCCCCCTTGCTTCCTTGTGGATGGTGCTGCAATGGTGCTGGTCCTCCCCTCCAAGACGGCGGCTTGGGAGGAGGAAAATTCGTGGCCCTTGGTGACCTAGGTTTCCTCTCTTTATATAGACTCTCGGATTCCCGTCATCAGATTTTGGGCCTCAGTAAAACGGGCTTTACTCGGCCGTCCTGACTCCGATTTGGACGAATTTTATATCCAGAAGCATCGCCTCGAAATTCCCCACAACTTTCGCAACTAGACTTTTTCCGTTTGACGTCGTCTTCGGGCCGGAACGTGACCATCTTTAAAAAACGTTCTCAGACAGATTTCAGGAAAGTCAGAGTCCTACTCCAATACGACTCCTTTTGCGTTTTTGTCAATTTCCAAGTAATTCCTACACAATAAAGTGTAAAACAAGAACATTGTGCAATTTTGCAACCATTAGTAGGTTAGTCCAAATATGATCAAAAAGTATATGGAAGTGTATAAATATCATAGCAATATCACACAAAAGAGGCATGGAGCAAACAGAAATTATAGATACGTTTTGGACGTATCAATATCCCCAAGCTTAATTCCTGCTCGTCCTCGAGTAGGTAAATGATAACAAGCATAATTTCTGTGGTGACATGCTATTAACCATATAAGGACTTTTCACAGTCACATGACAAGTGCTTACTGAGACAATGAATCTGTAGTAATTAAGTTGCCTCATGAGAGAATCACAAAGAACTGAAAGTTTTACAATATGATAGTGAAACACTCAAATAGATTTGTAATGAGCATGGTGTGCAAATATGATAAAGTGGTACCTCGCTTGCCCCCTTTAGTGAAGCAAAACATAAATGCAGGGGCACCTCCAAGGTTTAAGTGACGACTAGATACAATGATTTCAGAATAAACGATATCATAATCATGCAAAAGACAATGGTACTTTGGGACAATGCACATTACACTCAGAATGACAATCATGCTCTCAATAGTTGGTGCTTTAAAGAAAGAAGGTGAAGACTCTCGAACCGTGGCTTTTGTTGGCAAGGTTGAAAACCCGTGGTCGGAAACAAAAACTAAACATGTACCAGAGCTCTTGGTTTTAAAAACAGAGATAATAATTATTTCTTAGAATATGCATATTTCGTCAACGAATGCTAGCAGATAACTCAATTACTTCTCGAGCTGGACAAGTTTCGAGGAACGGCTCCCGCATGAGGACGATCACATCCTCTTAATCTCTTTTGTTTATCACTGCCAAAGTTTTCTGATTTCTCATGAACAAAGCGTGAAGGAGTGTTTGTTTGTTGTATATTTTTTAATGAGCCGGGCGCACTCTATGCCAGTTCCTTCTCGTATTATGGGTTTGCACATTAGACATGCAATTCCGGGGTGAAGCTTGTCCAACTTAAAAAGATCATGAATTAACTACTACTTCCTCATGAGCTAAAACAGAGGCACAAAATAGAAATGTTTTTTTTTGAATAATTTCGAGATGGTACAAGATAGTCTTCGTTAGGAATGGCAAGTAAATACCATGTATAGGAAGGTATGGTGGACTCATATGGCATAACTGGTTTAAAGGATTTGGATGCACAAGCACTCAGTCTGCTTAGTACAGGCGAAGGTTAGCAAAAGACTGGGAGCGACCAACTGAAAGAGCAATGACGGTCATAATCATGCAGAGCGACAAAGCAACATTGAATCGGGCATGGAAGTTATATCGCTACTCAGAAATTAAAGATCATCAAGGCTTGATAGACTTTCTTTACAGTCTTAAATATGCGTGAGCATATGCCAAGTCAATCAAAATAAATTCTTGAAGGAAGATACCACTAAACCATACCACATCATAGGCAAACAAATCATGTTGGTACTCCAATAACACATTGAGAACCCCCAGCTATTTGAGACTAACCATAAGAAAACATGAACTACTAAGCACCATTATGCACATAGCATTTTTATCATAGACATATCAACCAGTGCAACAGAAGCCAACTCTCTTAACAAGATAAGCATGATAAATAAAGAGAGTTCCAGCGACCAACTAAACAAAAGCTCTTTAAAAAGATAAGCATGAAAACTAAGAGCTGAACATGATAGTAGCTATTGAAAGACAAAGAACACACACAGCAAAGATAGACATGAAAATTCTATGTTATGTTCTAGGTTGAAGTGGAGCGGGTTTCTCTCCCACACAAAGAAAGATGGGTTCCAACTCGTTACGAAAGCAAGCAAAGCTAAAGAAAACTAAAAAGGAAACTAAAAGCAAGACGCTCCAAGCATAGCACATAACACATGAAGTGATAAAAATATAGTGGAACGAAAGACGAACTGATAATTGTTGATGGAGAAGGGGATGCACGGGGGCATCCCCAAGCTTAGATGCTTGAGTCTTCTTGAATATTTCTTGGGGGTGCATGGGGGCATCCCCAAGCTTGAGCGTTTGACACTCCTGAATCTTTTTATCATCTTCCCTCGCACACTTGAAAACTCCCTTCATACATAACTCATCATAATCTGATTAGCGAGGTTAGTACCCATAATAAAATAATTGTTCCTTGCTGGAAATAAGTATATTCTTGAAGTTCTACTGTTTCTCAAGATTGCCAAAAGGTTTTTGCAAAGAAAAAGCAAGCTCAAGGTTTGCAAAATGAAGGAAAGGCAAAACAGGACATAATCTGTGAAAAACAGACCAGCAGGTAGTAAATGATTTTTTCGGGGCACTTCTGCAACTCTAATCAAAAAACTCAGAACAGATGCCCGAAAGACAATTGTATAGAGCACGCTGTCGAAAAAATTCAGACCAAAAAGATGATCTGGTGATTTTATACGAATTTTTCGGTCCAAGGACAGAATCTGTTTCCTGGACAGCACGTCACAACTTTTGAACTTTCTTGCAATCAGAGGCTACACTTGGCACAAAGCTGAAAAGTAAAGATACAATGATGATGCTACTGTAGTAACAACATCAAGACACAACAAAAGCAAGATAAAAGTTTTATTCATTGTGGGCTGCCTCCCAAAAGCGCTTTCTTTTATGCCTTTAATCTAGGCATAAGACTTTAATGATGTTGTCGTAGGAATAAGAGTTGAAGAGCAAAAGAGAGCATCAAGAAGCAAATATCAAACACATTTAAGCCTATCATGCTTCCTATGCATAGGAATATTGCAATAGAATAATTCATTGAAGCACAAAGCAGTAAGCATAGGAAGACAAATCAAGTGCAGCTTCAAAACCTTCAACATAAACAGAGGGAACTTAATATTATTGAAATATCTATAAGCATATGTTCCCTTCTCATAATAATTTTCAGTGAGATCACGAATAAACTCAACAATATAAGCATCACATAAAGCATTGTTACCATGATCCACATGCAAAAAGGTACTCTTACTCTCCACATAAGCATCTTTTGGGAGCCCATGGTTAGGATTTTTTAGGATTAACGTTTTCAGTCTCCCCCAAGCTTGAGCTATGCTCTCTCCGTCATGAGACCTAAAGTTATAGATATAGTTCCTGTCTCGATGAATTTCATGAAGAGGATAAAACTTAGTATAAAAGAGAGACACAACCTCTTGCCAATCAAGCAAATGCGAGTTATCGAGAAGCTTATACCAATCTAAAGCTTTATCTATAAGTGATACGGCGAACAATTTCCTCATGACAAACTCCCTTGATACACCTGCAAGCCTAAATAGTTGTGACAGATATAGCAAGTGTTCACCGGGATGTCTGTCTCCTGCATAACGATTAGCCAAAACATAATCGATAATACCAGCTGGTATTTTATAGGGCACAATTTCAGTAGGGGGAGGAGCAACCACCACAGGTGTGGGGCGTCTTCCCACAAGCAACGATCCAATAGCAAGGTTGTCCATAAGCATAACTAGTGAAATAAAAACAAGAAACAAAAAGATTTAATTGCAAGATCTAAAGATATACCTTCAAGCACTCACTTCCCCGGCAACGGCGCCAGAAATAGCTTGATGTCTACACATGCTTCTACTCTTGTAGACTATGTTGGGCCTCCAAGCGCAGAGGTTTGTAGGAAAGCAGCAATTTCCCTCAAGTGGATGACCTAAGGTTTATCGAACTCAGGGAAGTAGAGGTTGAAGATGGTCTCTCTCAAGCAACCCTGCAACTAAGATACAAGAAGTCTCTTGTGTCCCCAACACACCTAATACAACTAGGAGTTGTATAGATGCACTAGTTCGGCGAAGAGATGTTAAATGGCAAGTGATATGGATGGCAAAACAAAGTAATATAAATCTGTAATAAAAAGTGCAGCAAGCAAACAAGTGGTAAACGTGAGCACAAATGGTATTGCAATGGTGGAAACAAGGCCTAGGGATCATACTTTCACTAGTGGCAACTCCCAACAACATTAACATAATCGAATCACATGATATTTCCCATAAAACATGCAAGGGGGACGCACCCGGAGGTCATTCCTTCGTGGTCAAGAGAGGACGAGAATTATGTAGGGCTACAAAAGCACACCTCAAAGTTCGTAGTTCTCAATCTAAGGATTTCCCAATGTCACCGCGGCCATCCAAAGAGTCCCACAATCACCACAACATATCTAAAGGATAGTCAAAGACAAGCACCAAGAGACTCTCAATCTTCAATCAACACACAAGAGAGGAAATCACTCATGAAAATATTTTTCTAATCCATGTCCAATAGACCGCTGTCACCTTGATCTCGGGGATTATACTAGATAAAGACAAGTGAGTACATCAATCCAATACATAGAGGAAGGGGAAATATCATGGGATCACCCTAGATTAACATAGCCTATGATCACAACGAAGATCACATCATGGGAGAGAGAGATAACCACATAGCTACACATACGAGCCCTCGACCCCGGAGAAGACTACTCACACATGGACATGGTGAGGAGGAGGTTGATGATGGTGTTGATGGAGAGGTGCAGCCCCGCGAGGAGGAGATGGCCGGTGGCAGCCACGGAGGCGGCGGCGGCGGCCCTTGGTGGCGCGGCGGCGGCGGCGGCCCTAGGGGGCGGCGGCGGCCCTCCGGGCGGCGGCGGCCCTAGGGGGCAGCGGCTCCTTGGCCCCCCTTCTTCCTTGTGGATGGTGCTGCAATGGTGCTGGTCCTCCCCTCCAAGATGGTGGCTCGGGAGGAGGAAAATTCGTGGCCCTCGGTGACCTAGGTTTCCTCTCTTTATATAGACTCTCGGATTCCCGTCATCAGATTTTGGACCTCAGTAAAACGGGATTTACTCGGCCGTCCGGACTCCGATTTGGACGAATTTTATATCCAGAAGCATTACCTCGAAATTTTCCACAACTTTCGCAACTAGACTTTTTCCGTTTGACGTCGTCTTCGGGCCGGAACGTGACCATCTTTAAAAAACTTTCTCAGACAGATTTCAGGAAAGTCAGAGTCCTACTCCAATACGACTCCTTTTGCGTTTTTGTCAATTTCCAAGTAATTCCTACACAATAAAGTGTAAAACAAGAACATTGTGCACTTTTGCAACCATTAGTAGGTTAGTCCAAATATGATCAAAAGTGTATGGAAGTGTATAAATATCATAGCAATATCACACAAAAGAGGCATGGAGCAAGCAGAAATTATAGATACGTTTTGGACGTATCAACCCTCGATTCCCCTACTCAACCACCACCGCCGACCCCCTGCACCCTCGATTCCCCTACGCAACTGCCGCCGCCGAGCACCCCTCGGTCCATCGGCCGCCGCCGCCGACCCCCCGCATCCTCGATTCCCCTACTCAACCGCCGCCGCCGACCCATGATATATTCAAAATAATAAATTTGATGATATTTTTTCATATTCATAAATATTTTCAAATAAAAAATTTGATGATATTTTTTAAAAAATTATTACTTTTTTATAAAAAAATATTACTGTTATGATTTAAACAAGTTTGAACATATTTAAACACAAATAAGTGTCAAACAACAATATTTTAAAAGCAAAAAAAAATTTGGGGAGCCTGGGAATCAAACCCAGGACCTCCTGGTGGGTGTGCAGAGTGCTGACTAGTTGGGCTAGTGCGGGGGTTCTGTTAGGTAGTGAGTTAGGTGGAATATATAGCTTTCTGTCGGGCTACTGACTAGAACACAATACTAATGGCGCACCTGGGGGTGGTGTGCCATTAGTCTACATACTTATGGCGCACAGAGCTGCGGTGCGCCATTAGTAATCCCCCAATACTTATGGGGCCGGCCGCACCCTCCTCTCTCTCCCTCTCGCCAGATCTCCCCCCTCTCCCCGACGCCTCTCTCTCCCTCACCCGCCGACGCCTCTCTCTCCGGCCGCACCCGCCGACGCCCTCGACGCCCGCGCCACCGACGTCCCGGACGCCCGGAGCTACGCCGCCGCCGCCCCGGCCCCCGACGCCCCGGCACCCGACGCCCCGGCCCCGACGCCCCGGCCTCGACGCCCCGGCCACCGACGCCCCTGCCTCGACGCCCCGGCCTCCCCCAGGTGCGTGGCCATCTCCGGCCGCCTCCCTCGCAGCACCCGGCGCCGAGAGGCGGATTCCACTTCCCCGTCGCCCTCTATGCTGCCGTGGGTACGTTTCCTCCGTCGCCACTCTGTTCCCAATCATTTGTTTCTTGGGAAATTAGGGTCAGATTCGCTTAATTTCGACCAGCTACCTTGCGTGGCTGTGGATAGGGCCAGACCACCATTCCACGCCGCGTCATTTGAATTCACAAGTTGATGTGCCTCTCTCTGTACATACAAGAACTATCCAACTTGACCTAACATGCCAAGGCGCTGGCTTAAAATGAATACAGATTTGAGAAGACAAAAATGTCAGTGTCATTGTTGCAGCTAGCAACAAGCTGTACTAATGCGCAGAGAGACCAAGCCTTGTTACCCTTGTCTTAATTTAGGAGTATTTTGTTATTTTACCTTATCTCATAGTATTATATATGTTGCCAACTTGGTTACAGCGAAACCATAATGATAATGCTAAATAGTGATGTAAGTGATTAGGTGACTGCAAATCAAATGAAGGCTGGCAGCAATACAGGCCAAATTCAGTCCATTAATCCTCCACACTCACCTAGGTAACTTCAGTTATTTCCTTCAAAATAAAAATAGATGAATATAAAACCTTTACTATGTTTGTGTTCTTTATCCTATTGTAATTTTGCACAAATAATAGTATAATTCAACTTTGGAACATTCCCTACGCTCGAAAGATGTAACCACCAGGTAGAAAAACCTATCTCTCTGCGTTTCTGTGAAGCGAAGAAATGAGCTGGTCAATCTCTTCGTGTTTCCTCTTGCGTAGCTTCATAGGGACAGCCCACCCTTTCAACGTTTGTTTAGCTGGCATTATTTAAATTCACAGGTTGTTGTGCCTCTGTATATTAAAAAATAGTTCAACTTGGCCAAACGGCAGGTAGCTAACCTAACATGCCAACTTGGCATCCGCTGCGAAGACAAAAATGTCATTGTAGCAGCTAGCAACAACTTCCTCTTATTTATATGGACCAACCAATCTGTAGATGTGACTGCAAAACATAGGACTACATGTAGCAGACCAAGTCTTGGTACCATTGTCTTAATTTATCTTATGTTGTTTTATTTTATCTTCTGTTATGTACTCCTTCCATAAACATAGATAAGAGTGTTTAGATCGCTAAATAGCGATCTAAACACTCTTATATTTGTTTACAGAGGGAGTATATTATATATGATGCCCACATGATTCATCGTGTGGCCTGAGGACTCCTGCTTATTAGTGGCATTTGCCTCCTGCTTAATTATTAGTGCTCTTTTGGAAGGTGCTAATTGGGATAGTCCCACCAGAAAACTTTTGGGTGGTCCTGCTTCCTGCTTGTTTATAATGCACCACTTTGATTAGGAATTTTGAAACTAATTGTGTCCCCTGAAATTGAAAAAAAGGGTGAAAAGCAATTGATTTTACACAAAATCAAGACGGGTAAAGAAAGATGGGAGAGTTACTGGAACATGGGACCCATGGGTTGACTTAGACTATGCTAAAAGAGGCTCGCGTGTCACCCTTTTAAACGAGTTCTGACATAGTAGTATTTCTCAAAAGAAGATGACCAACTCTTCATATTTGATAAATCCTCTCTTGCTCAACCACTCTCACGTATCTCACTCGTTTAGGTTAACTTCTATTTTTCTGTGTGGAAAGAAATCATCTTATTGGAGGCTCTGCCCTTATGAGGTCAAGGATAGCCACTGTTACTTAAATATGCCATATTGCTGCTGCTTTCTAATTAATACTGGCAGCAACATCAATTTTTGAGTTGTTGTCAGTTTGCTATCAAGCCGTGACTGTATGTCACACTAGGTTTTAGGTTTTAGGTTTTTTTTTCATGTACACTAGTACTACTTGTATGTCACACACAATGATAATAATGGTGGTCATGTATTTGGTTCCTTGTTGTAAATATTTGAACTTCAAACTATTGTTTTACAAGCTTCTGCAACTTTTTCTTAACTATTGATGCTGCTGTTATGCCTGTATTCACTGCTGTTGCTACTATAATTGTCATGATGTTGTACTTGTGATGATGCTACTTGTGATCTTCTGAAATGACCCATTGGCGACTTCATTAGGCGGGGATAATGATTTTGCAGGTACCCCGAGAGGCCCTTGAGTTTGCTGGAATGTCGATTAACTTCCGTTCCGGCAAATTCGGGTACTCCATATGTCCTATTTTCAGCAAAGGTCATGCTGAAATTTTCCGTGAATTTTAGCATGACTTTGCTAAAAATAGGACATATAGGGTACTTGTGACTAATGCATGGGCCGGGGTATCTTAGTAGTAAATTAAGTAGGATCAAGTGCCCCTTTATTCTACCTGCATTAAACCATAGGCGGCAATAGAGCCAAGTGATTAGGCCCAACTTAGAATTCTCCTTCCCAGCTTAGCGTTTAGGATGCCTCGGTGTCGACAAACCATAAATTATAAAACCTTGGCTTTTAGGGTGCCTCGGTGTCGATAAAAACCGAAATGATGAAAGCTTAGGCTTTTAGGGTGCCTCGGCGTCGGAAAACCCTCAATTATAAAAGCTTAGATTTTAGGATGCCTCGGTGTCGACAAACCCTAAATGATGAGACCATGATCTTGTTCCTTGACAATAACCAACTTTTTGACCAAACTTTGTTCCTATTTAGAGAGAAACATGGCCAACAACGATGAGGCCGGCGGTTCGGGCGGCAAGGCATTCTGGGAGCTGTCCCAGGAGATGGAGGAACAACCTCACTTGTATGAGGACGCCGCCTTCCCCACCGATCCTGAGACCACTGATGGTACCGCCGAGGATGACCCCACTGATGGTGCCGCCGAGGATGCCACCACTAATGGTGCCGCCGAGGATGCCACCACTGATGATGGCGGCGCACGCACAGATGGCAGCCAACCGAAGAGGCAACGGAAGGACCGGCGCCCGACCGTGCTCCGCACCCTCAAGGAGGAAGTTACTGAAGTGGACTCCGCCGGGAATCCAACGGCGCCCGAACGAATAGTCAAGGGGTACTCGCTTCAGCTCGGGTGCATTCTCCGGAGCACCGTCTCGATCAACACCGAGAACCTGAGGCATCCTGACCGAGGGAATTTGCGCAACCTCCTCTTCACGAAGCTGCACGAACGATACAAGTTCCCCGCTCAATTTGAAAACACAAGCCTCAAAGGGAATAAAGTGAACAATGCTGCCCTCATGAGGATGAGCAAGGCCCTGTCTACTTGGAAAACCAATGTGAAGAGAATGATCGAGAAAGGTGAGAGTTATGAGAAGATCAAGGAGAAAAATCCTTCGATCACCGAAGATGACTACAACGACTTCAAGATCAATTGCTCGAGCACCGCACACTCCGAATCAAGTCAGTGGGGGAAAGAAATGCGGGAGCTCAACATAGGGGAACACACACTCGGTCCCGGCGGTTACAGAGTGGCGGAGCCTATATGGGACAAGGAGGAGGCGGACCGTGCCGAGCAAGGCCTACCGCCCCTCTTCGATAAATACGGTGACAAGCAGACCAGGAACTTTGTCAGGGCCCGGTACAAGAAGGACCCGAAAACAAAGGAGCTTACCACGGATCCGAAGACCAGGGCGCTTGAGCTAGTTCTGGTAAGGAATACACCCCCGCGTAATTAGCTCCATATGGTTGCATTATAATTAATGAAGCCAAATTTCTAAATGATTCACATTCCTTCCGCAGGCGACTGAAAGCAGTAGCGCGGGGTCGACTAAGAGCAACCCTTGGGACACGACTCTAAATAGGGCGTTGAATGTAATGAAGAACAAGGATAAGCTTGATAAGCCGACGTCAGCTGGTCGTGTGGCCGGCAAAGGCTTGTCGACAAAATGGTCGTCATACTATAACGCTGGTGGGCGAAAGGAGAAAAAGACCAGCTCGGAAAGCCAGGCGCGCGAGGTTCAAGAACTCAAGGCACAGGTGGCGCGGATTCTGGAGATTGTCCAAGAGCAAGTGCAACAACAGCTCGGAGCGACGATCACCGCCATTGTGCCTAGCTTGATCGAGGGGTTGCAGGCGTGGATTGCGGGCGGCCAACAGGGGCCGCCACCGATTCCCAGCTTCACGGCCAGCAACTCGCAGAACGCGATGGCGGGGCCATTGGTGTCTCCGGCGGAGGCGGCATTGGTGTCTCCGACACCGGCACGGGAGCTTAATGCACCCGGGTGTACGCCGGCCGGCACCTCTGCAGCAAGCGGCCCCTCCGTCAACTGCACGCCCGCCGTTGGCGGTGCCTCGACATTAGCCGAGCTCGACGCCATCATCACGGTAACTAATTAAGCCTCTCTCGGCCGAGGACTTCATCTCCTTGCCTTTGACTGGGCATCCCTGACGCCCTACATGTTTTCGCAGGGCGCCGCCGACGTTCCGTGCACTCTCCTGCACTTCGTGAACAACGAGTTGGTCGATGTCGCCAAGGGCAAAATCATTCAACCGGGCAACCCCTTGTTCCACGGTACCCAGATGCCACCCAACTTGTTTAGGGTTCAACTGGTTCGGGTGCTGCCAGGCTGCGACGAGGTGTTACCTCCGATTCGACCCATCGGAGCCGACGATGATGACGTGATGACCCTCAGCGCCTGCCTGAGCTGGCCCCTGCTTTGGCCGAAGAGCCAGATTCGTTTGGGGGCGGGGGACACCACCCCAAAGACAACACCGCCAGTCGTGCCGGCGCCAAGTCGTCCCCATGGCAAGACCGCCGCAACGGTGCCGGAAATCCCTATGCCACTGGATCCAAACATGCATATGGCACATGATCAGAACGATGACGACGACGATACATTTGCCAACGTTGATTTTTACTTTGCCGATCATGGGTACGGTGGCGACTTCATGGGGCCTCCTTCTCAAGAACCCAACTGATACGTCCAAAACGTATCTATAATTTCTGCTTGCTCCATGCCTCTTTTGGGTGATATTGCTATGATATTTATACACTTCCATACACTTTTGATCATATTTGGACTAACCTATTAACTCAATGCACTCCAGTGCCAGTTTCTGTTTTTGGCTGTTTTTGTATTTCAGGTTTTCACATTACGAGAACTGCCAGGAAAAATCCAGAAAAAATATATAAAAAATCAGCGTTCCAGGAGCTACCGTGCGGCCAAAGTACAGCTGGGGGGGGGGGACCCACAGGGGCTCCAGGCGGCCCACCCCTAGGCCGCGCCGGGGGGGCGCCTGGGCCCCCCAGGACTCCCCTGGTGACCCCCTTTGGCATATATTTAAGGTCCGTCGAGAAAACCCTGATTCCGGACCCCTTTTCTCCAGACGCGATTCCGATCTCCGCCGCCATCGCCATCAAGCTTCGGGGGACCAGAATTCCTGCGCCGGCACCCTGCCGGGACGGGGAAGTGCCCCCGGATTCATCTCCATCGACGTTGCTTCCTCCCTCCATGAGGCGGTAGTAGTTCCTCCTCGGGGCTGAGGTTCTTACCAGTAGCTATGTGGTCAATTCTCTCTCCCATGATGTGATCTTGGTTGTGATCATAGGCTATGTTAATCTAGGGTGATCCCATGATATTTCCCCTTCCTCTATGTATTGGATTGATGTACTCACTTGTCTTTATCTAGTATAATCCCCGAGACCAAGGTGACAGCGGTCTATTGGACATGGATTAGAAAAATATTTTCATGAGTGATTTCCTCTCTTGTGTGTTGATTGAAGATTGAGAGTCTCTTGGTGCTTGTCTTTGACTATCCTTTAGATATGTTGTGGTGATTGTGGGACTCTCTTTGGATGGCCGCGGTGACATTGGGAAATCCTTAAATTGAGAACTACGAACTTTGAGGTGTGCTTTTGTAGCCCTACATAATTCTCGTCCTCTCTTGACCACGAAGGAATGACCTCCAGTGTGTCCCCTTTGCATGTTTTATGGGAAATATCAGGTGATTCGATTATGTTAATGTTGTTGGGAGTTGCCACTAGTGAAAGTATGAACCCTAGGCCTTGTTTCCACCATTGCAATACCATTTGTGCTCACGTTTACCACTTGTTTGCTTGCTGCACTTTTTATTACAGAATTATATTACTTTGTTTTGCCATCCATATTACTTGCCATTTAACATCTCTTCGCCGAACTAGTGCACCTATACATCTGACAAGTGTATTAGGTGTGTTGGGGACACAAGAGACTTCTTGTATCTTAGTTGCAGGGTTGCTTGAGAGAGACCATCTTCGACCTCTACTTCCCTGAGTTCGATAAACCTTAGGTCATCCACTTGAGGGAAATTGCTACTGTCCTACAAACCTCTGCGCTTGGAGGCCCAACATAGTCTACAAGAGTAGAAGCGTGTGTAGACATCAAGCTATTTCTGGCGCCGTTGCCGGGGAGGTGAGCGCTTGAAGGTATATCTTTAGATCTTGCAATTAAATCTTTTTGTTTCTTGTTTTTATTTCACTAGTTATGTTTATGGAAAACCTTGCTATTGGATCGTTGCTTGCGGGAGGACGCCCCACACCTGTGGTGGTTGCTCCTCCTCCTACTGAAATTGTGCCCTATAAAATACCGGCTGGTATTATCGATTATGTTTTGGCTAATCGTTATGCAGGAGACAGACATCCCGGTGAACACTTGCTATATCTGTCATAACTATGTTCATTATTTAAGCTTGCAGGTGTATCGAGGGAGTTTGTCATGAGGAAATTATTTGCCTTGTCACTGAAAGGAAAAGCATTGGAATGGTATAGGCTACTAAATGACTCTCACCTGCTGGAGTGGGAAGAGATCCAGTCTCTCTTTTACTCCAAGTTTTATCCTCTTCATGAAGTCCATGAGAATAGGAATTATGTTTATAATTTTTATCCTCATGACGGAGAGAGCATAGATCAAGCTTGGGGGAGACTGAAAACGTTAATGCTAAAATGTCCTAACCATGGGCTCCCCAAAGATATGATTATTACTAATTTCTATGCGAGGCTTTCTCGACAGGATAAAGATTTGCTCGACGCTTCCTCTATGGGTTCTTTCACAAACAAAAAGATTGATGCTAAATGGGAACTCCTTGAAAGAATTCAACGCAACACTGATGATTGGGAGATCGACAAAGGTAAAGAGTCAGGAATAATTTATGAGTATGATTGCATTAAGTCCTTTGTTGAAACTACAAGTTTTAATAAGTTTAGTGCTAAGTTTGGACTTGATTCTCAACTCCTTGTTGATTTCCTCAAATCTTTTGCTTCACATCTTAATATGCCTAAGGAGGATTGGATCAAGTATCATAAACCTTTTAAAGAGACTTGCAAAGAAAATGAAATTGTTCATGATGATTGCAACATGCATGATCCAATTCCTAAAAATGAAGTTTTATATAAGCATGTTAATTTTTGTGGAGTGGATAGACCTTGTGAAAGGCCTATGATTGAAGAAGAGAAGTATTGTAAGCAACATAAGCATGAAAGAACAATCACTTGGGTCAGAGATTTAAATGAAATTGCTAGAGAATTGTGTGACCTTTATCCTTTTACTTGTGAACTTTGCCGTATAGAGGGTCACTTTAATTTTCAATGCATGAACTTTCAAAACATAACTGTTAACCGGTTGTGTGATAACATGATCACCTCTGATCTTTATGATGAGCTTATGTTATTTTTGATGTGTGAAGAGTTATCAGAAAAGACTTCTTGGCTGGATGATAATGCCATAGGAATAAAAAACACTTTGCAAAATTGCCATCTCTATTGTGTTGTTAATTGCCATGAAAATGATTACATAAGTAAGATTAGAAAGGAGGGAACTTTACCAAAGTATAAAAATGTCTCTTATATTTCTGCTAATAAAAAGGAGAGTTTCTCCCAAGTTTCCCCTATTGTTTCTAATGATAAACCAGGATATGTGGAGAAGCCTCATCTCCAACCACCCCCTCCTAAGGTGAAGAAGAAGAAAAAGAAGAGGAGGAGGAAGAGGAGCAAGAAGGAAGAAGAATGGGTATCAACCTGGACTGAGCATATTCCTCCCATCAACTTTTATCCTAACGGTTGAAAGTTTAAAGAAGAAGGTGAAGTTTATTGCCTTAATTATCATCTTGATGATACGTCCGTAGGTACTATTGAAGATGATTTTGATTATGATATGCATGTTACTTATTGTGATTGGGAAAATGAAGATAATGCTACTTATGATCTTGAAAATCTTTTTGGTACCAACTCTGAAAGTGAAGATATGGGAAGCTCTAAGCTTGGGGATGATAGGATTGCAAATCCTTTTCCCACTAGTGATGTGATAATTGATAATTCTCTTGCTAGTAAGAATAAAGACAACATGTTTACAAATATAGTTGCTAGCAATGATAATGCTCTTCTCTACCATGATGATGTTATAACTCCAATCTATAGTGATTATAAAGGTACCTATGACATAAGGAGAAATTATCCTTATGAAACTTGTCATAATCATGAATGGAATTACTCCCTTGTTGAACACCACCCTCCTAATATACAACTAATCTATAGTGTTCAAGTTGTTTATGATAGTCCTACTCCCACTATTACCAATGAGAAAAATTATGCTTATGTGGGGAGTGAGAGTACCTTTTTGCATGTGGATCATGGTAACAATGCTTTATGTGATGCTTATATTATTGAGTTCATCCATGATGCCACTGAAATTTATAATGAGAGAGGGAGGCTTGGTTCTAAATATCTTAATAATAAGAAGTTTCCTCTCTTTATGGTGAATATTTTGAAGTTATGCTTGTTTTGCCTTCCTATGCTAGTTGCTTCGTGCTTCAATGAATTATTCTATTGCAATATTCCTATGCATAGGAAGCATGTTAGGCTTAAATGTATTTGGCATTTGCTTCTTGATGCCCTCTTTTGTTCTTCAGCTCTTATTCTTACGAGAGCATCATTAAAGTCCTATGCCTAGCTTAAAGGCATAAAAGAAAGCGCTTTTGGGAGGCAGCCCACAATGGATAAAATTTTATTTTGCTTTTTGTTGTGTCTTGATGTTGTTACTACAGTAGCATCATCATTGTATCTTTACTTTTCAACTTTGTGCCAAGTGTAGCCTCTGATTGCAAGAAAGTTCAAAAGTTGTGACGTGCTGTCCAGGAAACAGATTCTGTCCTTGGATAGAAAAATTCGTATAAAATCACCAGATCATGTTTTTGGTCTGAATTTTTTCGACAGCGTGATCTATACAATTGTCTTTCGTGCGTCTGTTATGAGTTTTTTGATTAGAGTTGCAGAAGTGCCACGAACAAATCATTTACTACCTGCTGTTCTGTTTTTCACAGATTCTGTCCTGTTTTGCCTTTCTTTCGTTTTGCAAACCTTGAGCTTGCTTTTTCTTTGCAAAAACCTTTTGGCAATCTTGAGAAACAGTTGAACTTCAAGAATATCTTTATTTTCAGCAAGGAACAATTATTTTATTATGGGTACTAACCTCGCTAATTAGATTATGATGAGTTATGTATGAAGGGAGTTTTCAAGTGTGCGAGGGAAGATGATAAAAAGATTCAGGAGTGTCAAGCGCTCAAGCTTGGGGATGCCCCCGTGCACCCCCAAGAAATATTCAAGGAGACTGAAGCGTCTAAGCTTGGGGATGCCCCCGTGCATCCCCTTCTCCATCAACATTATCAGTTCGTCTTTCGTTCCACTATATTTTTATCACTTCATGTGTTATGTGCTATGCTTGGAGCGTCTTGCTTTTAGTTTCGTTTTTAGTTTTCTTTAGCTTTGCTTGTTTTTCATAACGAGTTGGAACTCAGCTTTTCTTTGTGTGGGAGAGAAACACGCTCCACTTCAACCTAGAACAGAACATAGAATTTTCATGTTTATCTTTGCTGTGTGTGTTCTTTGTCTTTTAATAGCTACTATCATGTTCAGCTCTTAGTATTCATGCTTATCTTTTCAAAGATCTTTAGTTTAGTTGGTTGCTTGAACTCTCTTTAATTACCATGCTCACCTTATTAAGAGAGTTTGCGTCCGTTGCATTGGTTGATATGTCTATGATAAAGATGCTACGTGCATAATGGCGCTTAGTAGTTCACGTTTTCTTGTGGTTAGTCTCAAATAGCTGGGGGATTCCCAATGTGTTATTGGAGTACCAACTTGATTTGTTTGCCTATGATGTGGTATGGTTTAGTAATATCTTCCTTCAAGATTTTTTTTGATTGACTTGGCGTATGCTCACGCATATTTAAGACTGTAAAGAAAGTCTGTCAAGCCTTGATGATCTTTTGTTTCTGAGTAGCGATATAACTACCATGCCTGATTCAATGTTGCTTTGTCGCTCTGCATGATTATGACCGTCATTGCTCTTTTAGTTGGTCGCTCCCAGTCTTTTGCTAACCTCCACCTGTACTAAGCGGACTGACTGCTTGTGCATCCACATTCTTTTAATCCAGTTATGCCATATGAGTCCACCATACCTACCTATATGTGGTATTTCACCGCCACTCCAAGTAAATTTACATGTGCTACCTTTAAAACCTTCATTTTTGCAATACATAGCTCATGGGAAAGTAGCTTAAAAACTATTGTGGTAAAGAATATGTCGCTTATGTATCTCATTTCTTATAAGTTGCTTGCTGAGCGGTATCCATGTTTCTGGGGACGCCATCAACTGTTACACTTTTGTTGAATATCATGTGAGTTGCTATGCATGTTCGTCTTGTCCGAAGTAAGGGTGATTTGCCATGAGTTGAATGGTTTGAGTATGCATATTGTCAGAGAAGAACATTGGGCCGCCAACCAAAGCCATGTATCATGGTGGAAGTTTTAGCTTGGACATTAATCCTCAACCTCTTATGAATGCTTAAGCATTAAAGAGGAGTCCATTATCTATTTTCTAAGTTGTCCCGGTATGGATGTCCTCAAGTTGAGATCTATCAAAAACGAGAAATCAAATGCGATTTATCTCCTTGGACCTTTGTACAGGTGGCATAGAGTTACCCCTTTGTGACACTTGGTTGAAACATATGTAATGCAATGATAACCCATGGAAATCCGAGCTAATTAGGACAAGGTGCGAGCACTATTGGTATTCGATGCATGAGGCTTGCAACTTATAGGATGTCTTATGCATAACACATATGAAGTATTACTACCGTTGACAAAATGGCTTCAATGTTTTCAAAATAAAAAACTCTAGCACATGAGTAATCCCTGCTTCCCTCTGCGAAGGGCCATTCTTTTACTTTTATGTTGAGTCTCCACCTTCTTTTAAAGCACCAACTACTGAGAGTATGATTGTCATTCTGAGTGTAATGTGCATTGTCCCAAAGTAGCATTGTCTTTTGCATGATTGTGATATCGTTTATTCTGAAATCATTGTATCTAGTCATCACTTAAACCTTGAAGGTGCCCCTGCATTTATGTTTTGCTTCACTAAAGGGGGCAAGCTAGATATCACTTTATCATATTTGCATATCATGTTCATTGCAAATCTATTTGATGTTTCAGTATCATATTGTAAAACTTTTAGTTCTTTGTGATTTTCTCATGAGGCAACTTAATTACTACAGATTCATTGTCTCAGTAAGCTTTTGTCATATGACTATGAATAAGTTCTATATGGTTAATAGCATGTCACCACAGAAATTATTCTTGTTATCATTTACCTACTCGAGGACGAGCAGAAATTAAGCTTGGGGATGTTGATACGTCCAAAACGAATCTATAATTTCTGCTTGCTCCATGCCTCTTTTGGGTGATATTGCTATGATATTTATACACTTCCATACACTTTTGATCATATTTGGACTACCTATTAACTCAGTGCACCCCAGTGCCAGTTTCTGTTTTCGGCTGTTTTTGTATTTCAGGTTTTCACATTACGAGAACTGCCAGGAAAAATCCAGAAAAAATATATAAAAAATTAGCGTTCCAGGAGCTACCGTGCGGCCAAAGTACAGCCGGGGGGGACCCACAGGGGCTCCAGGCGGCCCACCCCTAGGCCGCGCCGGGGGGCGCCTGGGCCCCCCAGGACTCCCCTGGTGACCCCCTTTGGCATATATTTAAGGTCCGTCGAGAAAACCCTGATTCCGGACCCCTTTTCTCCAGACACGATTCCGATCTCCGCCGCCATCGCCATCAAGCTTCGGGGGACCAGAATTCCTGCGCCGGCACCCTGCCAGGACGGGGAAGTGCCCCCGGATTCATCTCCATCGACGTTGCTTCCTCCCTCCATGAGGCGGGAGTAGTTCCTCCTCGGGGCTGAGGTTCTTACCAGTAGCTATGTGGTCAATTCTCTCTCCCATGATGTGATCTTCGTTGTGATCCTAGGCTATGTTAATCTAGGGTGATCCCATGATATTTCCCCTTCCTCTATGTATTGGATTGATGTACTCACTTGTCTTTATCTAGTATAATCCCCGAGACCAAGGTGACAGCGGTCTATTGGACATGGATTAGAAAAGTATTTTCATGAGTGATTTCTTCTCATGTGTGTTGATTGAAGATTGAGAGTCTCTTGGTGCTTGTCTTTGACTATCCTTTAGATATGTTGTGGTGATTGTGGGACTCTCTTTGGATGCCCGCGGTGACATTGGGAAATCCTTAGATTGAGAACTACGAACTTTGAGGTGTGCTTTTGTAGCCCTACATAATTCTCGTCCTCTCTTGACCACGAAGGAATGACCTCCGAGTGTGTCCCCTTTGCATGTTTTATGAGAAATATCATGTGATTCGATTATGTTAATGTTGTTGGGAGTTGCCACTAGTGAAAGTATGAACCCTAGGCCTTGTTTCCACCATTGCAATACCATTTGTGCTCACGTTTACCACTTGTTTGCTTGCTGCACTTTTTATTACAGAATTATATTACTTTGTTTTGCCATCCATATTACTTTCCATTTAACATCTCTTCGCCGAACTAGTGCACCTATACATCTGACAAGTGTATTAGGTGTGTTGGGGACACAAGAGACTTCTTGTATCTTAGTTGCAGGGTTGCTTGAGAGAGACCATCTTCAACCTCTACTTCCCTGAGTTCGATAAACCTTAGGTCATCCACTTGAGGGAAATTGCTACTGTCCTACAAACCTCTGCGCTTGGAGGCCCAACATAGTCTACAAGAGTAGAAGCGTGTGTAGACATCACCAACCAAACAAAAGACGTGCGCGATCTAGCTGGTACCGCGGAGAAGCCAAGTTGCAACAGGCGTCGTCTGCCGTTCAGCTCTCAGGAGACGCCTCTAGCTGCCGACTTCACCGAGCCTCAGATAGGCGAGGTGCGAAATATTATCAGCCCCAACACACTCAAGAAGGCGGTCTCTGAGCAGAACTCGGTCCCAATTCAGGAGAAGAAGAAGGCACGCCAAAGAAAAACTAACAAGGGTGCGAGCCAGCCGGCACCGAGTACGATCCGTGCTCAGGACGGGCCACCTTCACCTGAGGATGTAATGAGGAGGGTGCATGTGGCGGGTAGGCCGATGCTACCGAGAAATATGCTCGATGCTGCAACCGGTGCTATGCGGAGTCTGCATGACAGTGTTCTTTCTTTGGAGAAGCGGCATCTCAGAGAGAAGGATGTGGCATACCCGGTTTTCGCGGCCAAGGTGCCAGAGGGCAAGGGCTTTGTGGATAATTCCATCGGGGGTACGATCGTCCTGCGGTTTGATGACATCCACGCTATGTTGAACCTTCTTCCGCTGCACTACACCTTCGTTCGGATATTTTCGCTGAGTATGGAGATGCGGATCATTCGCGACAAGACCCCGGACATCGTGATAGTCGACCCCTTCTACATGCGTGCCAAGATCTTGGGCAGCGCTGGGGACCGGCAAGTCGCGAGTTCTTACCTCGAAGGCGGCATTCTGTCAAACCGAGATAAGGATAACTTCCTCGTGCCTTACTTTCCCGAGTAAGTCCTCCGCCTCAACCGCCCCATAACATATGAATTCTTAGATTTCGATCGTTCTTCTTTTAACATTCCGTGTTTTCTGCAGTGACACACATTGCACGCTCATCCTCCTAAGCCCCAAATATTCCATGGCCACGTATTTCGACCCGGACCGTCAGTCGAAAGTAGACTACACAAATGTCAAGAAGGTTCTTGATGATGTTCTCCCCGGCTACACCAAATCTGGAGGCACCTTCACCAGGCCTATTCGTAAGACCGGCAAGCACGTGTTCTCCCACAATACGATGTTCTGCTGCGTCAAGTAGCCGCCTGGCGGTCAGAAGGGTGCCTACTACGCCATCCATCAAATGCGGGCGATCGTACGGGACCATCATCAACTTCTGCTACTGAGTAAACCCAAAGATTGGGCCACGAGCGTGTCAGCAATCCAGGACGCGGACATCAGACAAGAATTCTTTCGCATCTAGTCGGAGTTTGCGGAAATCATCCATCAAGATGTCCTTCGTACCTCGGGGCAGTTCTACCTCAGAAATCAACCGTCGAACAGTGACATCGACACAATGCTACAAATGCAGGCTGAAAACGCCCGTGATTTCATGACTCCCACGATAGACGGCGGCTTCATCCATGCTCCGGTCGCTTGAGTCGAGTCGAAAGCAGTGATGCTGTGTCTAGTTCTGAAACATCGATTGGCTCATGTTGTAATTAAACTTTAATGAACTTGTAGTATGTCTCTTTGGTTTCGAGAGTCGTTCAACTTAGATGTAATCAATGCTATTAATGTCTTGCTTTTCTCTTTCGATCGTTCTGTTGCATACTTATATATTGCTTATGTATTGTCTGTGAATTGGTACTAACGTTTCGTTTGGCTAGTGCATAGCGATGCCGTCGTATGTCGTGTACAAGGGTAAGGTTCCCGGAGTCTACGACGACTGGGAGGAGTGTCGGAGACAGGTTCACCGATTCAGCGGTAACAGTTACAAAGGGTACACCACTAGGGCCGAGGCTGAATCTAGATACGCCCGCTATCTAGCGGGAGAGGGGAGGGAGCGTTGGAGGAACCGGATGAAGACGAGTTTCATCGTGATGATGCTCATCGTGATGACCGCAGCTCTCTTCTATGTGATGGTAGTTTAGATGATCGATATCGACTTGTAATGTGAAGACAAACTCGCTACTCGCGGTCTCGAGACTTGTAATATATTGTTCTATCTTTGTTCGGTCTTTTCAATTCGGAGACTAATATGATGAATTGTATTCGGAGACTAATATGATGAATTGTATTCAGAGACTAATCTTCTATTGTATTCGATGAATTTGTTGTTGATGTGTGCTGTCTATATTCTGTGCAATTATACATTTTGTAATCTGTGAAAAAAAACAAAAAAAATCCTAATATTCATACTAATGGCGCATCACAACACAGTGCGCCATTAGTATGCCAAAGGATACTAATGGCGCATCACCAGATAGTGCGCCATTACTATGCGGACATTACTAATGATGCGCCATTAGTATTCCAAAGCACCTGGGTACACATGGCCCCTGGGAGGCATACTAATGGCGCACTACTGTGCATACTAATGGCGCATCAGCGGTGCGCCATTAGTATACCAGATACTAATGGCGCACTAGAGGTGCGCCATTAGTAAAAAAATACTAATGGCGTGGCACTAATGGCGCACCACTAATGCGCCATTAATGGCCAAATCAGGTGCGCCATTAGTAGGCCTTTTCCTAGTAGTGACGAACACTGGGGTGCGTTTACGTGTCGGTCATCAACACTCGTAGTTTTGGCCGATTTGGCCCCTATCATGGACTATTAGTCACCGTTTTGGTGTCTCAGAGCGATATTCATGGCTGATGAACCCTAGGGTGCGTTTTCGCATCGGTCAACAACACTCGCTGTTTTGGCCGATTCTGGCCCATTTCGTGGACTATTGCTCACCATTTTTGGGTCTCGGAGTGAATTCCATGGTTGTCGACACCCCAATGTGCGCTTAGGTGTCGTTCATCACCACTCGCCGTTTTGGGCGATTCTGGCCTGTTTCATGGGCTATTACTTACCGTTTTGGCCGATTCTGGCCCATTTCGTCGACTATTACTCACCGATTGGGGTCTCGGAGTGATTTTCAAGGTTGCATAACCCTAAGGTGCGCATACGTGTCGTTCATTGGCACTTGCCGTTTCGGCAGATTCTGGCCCGTTAAACTCACCGTTTTGCGGTCCATGAGCGATTTCCACGATTAACGATCCCCGAGTTGAGTTTACATGTTCGTCATCAAAATTCGCAGTTTCGGCCGATTCTGGACTGTTTCGTGGGCTCACCGTTTTGGAGTCCCGGAGTGATTTCCACGATTAACGATCCCCAAGGTGCGTTTACTCACCATTTTGGGGTCCCAAAACGATTTCCATGGTTGTTGAAACCCAATGTGCGCTTATGTGTCGGTCATCAACAGTCGCAGTTTGGGCCGATTATGGCCCGTTTCTTGGACTATTACTCATTGTTTTGTGGTCCCGGAGTGGTTTCCACGATTGAAGAACACCGGGGTGCGTATGCATGTCGGTCATCAAAACTCGCGGTTTTTCTCGATTCTGACCCGTTTCGTGGACTATTACTCACTGTTATGGGGTCCCAAAGCGATTTCCATGGTTGTCGAACCCCAAGGTGTGCTTACGTGTTGGTCGTCAAGACTCGTAGTTTGGGCCAATCCTGGCCCGTTTCTTCGACTATTACTCAGTTTTGGGGTCCCGAAGTGATTTACATGATTGACGAACCCCGGGGTGCGTTTACGTGTCGGTCATCAATACTCACGGTTTTTGTCGATTCTAACCCATTTCGTGGACTATTACTCACCGTTTTGGGGTCCCAAAGCGATTTCGATGGTTGTCGATCCCCAAGGTGCGATTACGTGTCGGTCACCAACAATCGCAGTTTTGGCTGTTTGGGGTTCCCAAAGCGATTTCCATAGTTGTTCAACCCCAAGATGCGCTTACGCATCGGTCGTCAACACTCATAGTTTTGGCCGATTCTTGGCCGTTTCATGGGCTATTACTCACCGTTTTGGCTCCCGGAGCGATTTCCACAATTAACGATCTCCGAGGTGCGTTTACGTGTCGGTCATCAACAATCGTAGTTGTGGCCGATTCTGGCCCGTATCGTGGACTATTACTCACCGTTTTGGGGCCCCGAACGATTTTCATGGTTGTTGATACGTCCAAAACGTATCTATAATTTCTGCTTGCTCCATGCCTCTTTTGTGTGATATTGCCATGATATTTATGCACTTCCATACACTTTTGATCATATTTGGACTAACCTATTAACTCAGTGCACCCCAGTGCCAGTTTCTGTTTTCTGCTGTTTTTGTATTTCAGGTTTTCCCATTACGTAAATTGCCAGAAAAATTCCGGGAAAAATATATAAAAAATCAGCGTTCCGGAAGCTTACTTGCGGCCAAAGTAGGGCCAGAGGGGGGCCACCAGGGGTCCAGGCGACCAGAGGGGGCGGCCCCCCTCCTGGCCGTGCCGCCAGGGCGCCTGGGCCCCCCTGGCCTCTTCTGACGCCCCCTTTGGCATATATTTACACCGCGTCCCGAAACTCTCGAGGACGGAACCCTTTTTCGCGATCTCATCTCTGTTCCGCCGCCGCCGCGCTTCCAAGATCGGGAGCACCAGGAGAACTCTTCCCGGCTCCCTGCCGGAGGGGAGGATCACCACCGGGAGCTTCTCCACCACCATGGACGCCTCCCGGATGAGTTGTGAGTAGTCTCCCTTGGACCATGGGTCCATGACCAGTAGCTATGTGATCTTCTCCTCCCCTCTTTGTTCTTCACCGATTAGACCTCGTGAGCTGCCCCTCATGATCGAGGCACATATGTAATCCTTATGCTGTTGCTATGATGAGTTTGCAGGGATCCGATGGATTATGAGATTATGTTCAGATTGTGTGTGAGTAATATATTTGATTCACCTCTTTTATATTTATGTTCTTGAGTAATTCTTGCATGTTCTCCGTTGCTGTTTATTGCTTTGGCCAAGTAGTAGGTAGTAACTCCAAGAGGGAACATTATGCTTGATTGTGGGTTCATGCCCCTCGATGACTAGTTTGAGTGACAGAAACATGAGTCTAGGGGATGTGCTGTTGCCACAAGGGGGAAAACAACGGTGCTTGTACTTGCGGGTGCAAGGATTGTTTACTTTACGCAAAGTTCTTTTAATGCAGTTGTCTGTTGCTTTGAGTTGACACTATGGGTGGGACTCGCAACTTAATACCAACGAGATGTTCTGGATAGATATCTCAAGGTGGATGATTAGTAGTAGATGCAAATGGATTTCGGTCTACTTGCCTTGGCGTACCGCCCATGCTTTTGAGCCGCTACCTTTCTTTGCAGCATAGTTAGCATTGGTTTGCGCACATAATCCTGTCAATTGCCCAGATGTAATTCGTTTACCTCCCTTAGCTGTTTTATCGTCTTTTGGGAGAGAGACATCAGTAGTGAACATCATGGGACCCCGGTCCATATTACCATCATTGATCACATCCGCTATTTACTTCCTGTTCTTACTTACTAGTTGCAGTCATACCTATCACTATTATCTCTTGCGTTTGATCCTTTGTAAACGACAAGGCCGGAGGGATTGACAACCTCTCCGTACTCGTTGGGAGCAAAGTTATTTGTATTTGTGTGCAGGTCCTGTCAATCGCTAAGTTGCGCCGCTAGCAGTTGACACCTTCTTGTTGACCCTCGGAGTCTCAGGGGATTCGATCCTTGGTATCTTTGCCAAGGGAAAACTACCGCTACACTGCATCTCAAACCTTCCACTTGGGGTAACCAACGAGGGGCGAGAAGCCATCAAGCAAAGTTTTCTGGCGCCGTTGCCGGGGACTCCACTCTTCAAGATAGGGGAGTTGCACGCTATCTTTTACCTTTGCTTTTTAGTCTTGTTAGTTTACCTTTCAATTTTTGCTTTAGTGTCCTTTATCAAAAATCACAAAAATATTTATCTCATTCTTTAGTTGTCATTATGTCTGGTCCTTTTGTCTTTGGTGAGGCAGAAGTTCTCACCTTTAAACAAAGAGGTGGGGAAAGTCTAAAAGATGCTTGGTATAGAATTAATGATTCTCATAAAAAAGCCACCAAGAAGCAATCTACTACTATCCTGCTTAGAAATTTTTATGTTGGAATTACTTCTTGGAATAGGTTTATTCTAGATTCTGCTATCAATGGAAATTTCCTAGAGGCCCCAGTTTGGGAATCTCTTAGTATTATTGAAAATCTTGTTGGAAATCCCCCTGTTGTTAGCATTCAAGAGGACATCACCCTAGCTCACATTATGAAAAAACTTGAAAAGATAGAGCTAGAGATGCCAAACATTAATAAGATAAATGAGTTGGATCATAAGATCCAAGGGAATTTGAATAGGCTTGATAGCTCCATGCATAAAATTCTCAAAACTTTGGAGACCATCAAATCCCATGACTTGGATTCTTCTAGGATAGACAAGATTGAGGAAATCTTTGATACTCAAGGAACTACTTTCTCCTCAATCAAAACCAAAAAGGTAGAAACTCCGGCAAAGAAGGAGCCTAAGTTCGTTTATGTTCCAAAGGCTCCCCGCTCTAAAAGTAATCCATCTATTGCCAAAGGGGTTGAAACCATGAAGACTTTGGAAGAAACACCAATCTTTGATAAATTTATAAATGAATCTTCCCTTGACTTTTTTCCTTTTGGTCTTCTCCCTAGAAGTATCTCTATTAGGCCTTTATTTGAAAGTCCTCTTAAGACTAGTTGTACTATTGAAGAGCTTTTGGATGATCTTGATGACGGTTCAATTGATACAACTTGATCTCTTTGCATTATGCCTAGCTTAAAGGCATAAAAGAAAGCGCTTTTGGGAGGCAGCCCACAATGAATAAAATTTTATTTTGCTTTTGTTGTGTCTTGGTGTTTGTTACTACAGTAGCATCATCATTGTATCTTTACTTTTCAGCTTTGTGCCAAGTTTAGCCTCTGATTGCAAGAAAGTTCAAAAGTTGTGACGTGCTGTCCAGGAAACAGATTCTGTCCTTGGACAGAAAAATTCGTATAAAATCACCAGATCATCTTTTTGGTCTGAATTGTTTCGACAGCGTGCTCTATACAATTGGCTTTCGGGCGTCTGTTCTGAGTTTTTTGATTTGAGTTGCAGAAGTGCCCCGAAAAAATTATTTACTACCTCCTGGTCTGTTTTTCACAGATTCTGTCCTGTTTTGCCTTTCCTTCGTTTTGCAAACCTTGAGCTTGTTTTTTCTTTGCAAAAACCTTTTGGCAATCTTGAGAAACAATAGACCTTAAAGATTATCCTTATTTCAAGCAAGGAAAAATTATTTTATTATGGGTACTAACCTCGCTAATCAGATTATGATGAGTTATGTATGAAGGGAGTTTTCAAGTGTGCGAGGGAAGATGATAAAAAGATTCAGGAGTGTCAAACGCTCAAGCTTGGGGATGCCCCCGTGCACCCCCAAGAAATATTCAAGAAGACTCAAGCGTCTAAGCTTGGGGATGCCCCCGTGCATCCCCTTCTCCATCAACAATTATCAGTTCGTCTTTCGTTCCACTATATTTTAATCACTTCATGTGTTATGTGCTATGCTTGGAGCGTCTTGCTTTTAGTTTCCTTTTTAGTTTTCTTTAGCTTTGCTTGCTTTTCATAACAAGTTGGAACCCATCTTTCTTTGTGTGGGAGAGAAACACGCTCCACTTCAACCTAGAACACAACATAGGATTTTCATGTTTATCTTTGCTGTGTATGTTCTTTGTCTTTCAATAGCTACTGTCATGTTCAGCTCTTAGTTTTCATGCTTCACTTTTTAAAGAGCTTTTTTTTAGTTGGTTGCTGGAACTCTCTTGAGTTATCATGCTTATCTTGTTAAGAGAGTTGGCTTCTGTTGCACTGGTTGATATGTCTATGATAAAAATGCTATGTGCATAATGGTGCTTAGTAGTTCATGTTTTCTTATGGTTAGTCTCAAATAGCTGGGGGGGTTCCTAATGTGTTATTGAAGTACCAACATGATTTGTTTGCCTATGATGTGGTATGGTTTAGTGATATCTTCCTCCAAGAATTTATTTTGATTGACTTGGCATATGCTCACGCATATTTAAGACTGTAAAGAAAGTCTATCAAACCTTGATGATCTTTAATTTCTGAGTAGCGATATAACTTCCATGCCCGATTCAATGTTGCTTTGTCGCTCTGCATGATTATGACCGTCATTGCTCTCTTAGTTGGTCGCTCCCAGTTTTTGCTAACCTTCGCCTGTACTAAGCGCACTGACTGCTTGTGCATCCAAAATCCTTTAAACCAGTTATGCCATATGAGTCCACCATACCTTCCTATACATGGTATTTACTTGCCATTCCTAACGAAGACTTTCGTGTACCATCTCGAAATTAATCAAAAAAGCATTTCTCTTTTGTGCCTCTGTTTTAGCTCATGAGGAAGTAGTAGTTAATTCATGATCTTTTTAAGTTGGACAAGCTTCACCCCGGGATTGCATGTCTAATGTGCAAACCCCAAATACGAGAAGGAACTGGCAAAGAGTGCGCCCGGCTAATTAAAAAATATACAACAAACAAACCCTCCTTCACGCTTTGTTCATGAGAAATCAGAAAACTTTGGCAGTGATAAACAAAGGAGATTAAGAGGATGTGATCGTCCTCGTGCGGGAGCCGTTCCTCGAAACTTGTCCAGCTCGAGAAGTAATTGAGTTATCTACTAGCATTCGTTGACGAAATATGCATATCCCGAAAATAATTTTTACTCTGTTTTTAAAAACCAAGAGCTCTGGTACATGTTTAGTTTTTGTTTCCGACCACGAGTTTTCAACCTTACCATCAAAAGCAACGGTTCGAGAGTCTCCACCTTCTTTAAAGCACCAACTATTGAGAGCATGATTGTCATTCTGAGTGTAATGTGCATTGTCCCAAAGTACAATTGTCTTCTGCATGATTGTGATATCGTTTATTCTGAAATCATTGTATCTAGTCGTCACTTAAACTTTGGAGGTGCCCCTGCATTTATGTTTTGCTTCACTAAAGGGGGCAAGCGAGGTACCACTTTGTCATGTTTACACACCATGCTCACTACAAATCTATTGAGTGTTTCAGTATCATATTGTAAAACTTTCAGTTCTTTGTGATATTCTCATGAGGCAACTTAATTACTAAAGATTCATTGTCTCAGTAAGCATTTGTCATGTGACTGTGAAAAGTTCTTATATGGTTAATAGCATGTCACCACAGAAATTATGCTTGTTATCATTTACCTACTCGAGGACAAGCAGGAATTAAGCTTGGGGATGTTGATACGTCCAAAACGTATCTATAATTTCTGCATGCTCCATGCCTCTTTTGTGTGATATTGCTATGATATTTATGCACTTCGATACACTTTTGATCATATTTGGACTAACCTATTAACTCAGTGCACCCCAGTGCCAGTTTTTGTTTTCTGCTGTTTTTGTATTTCAGGTTTTCCCATTACGTAAATTGCCAGAAAAATTCCGGGAAAAATATATAAAAAATCAGCATTCCGGAAGCTTCCTTGCGGCCAAAGTAGGGCCAGAGGGGGGCCACCAGGGCTCCAGGCGACCAGAGGGGGCGGCCCCCCTCCTGGCCGCGCCGCCAGGGCTCCTGGGCCCCCCTGGCCTCTTCTGACGCCCCCCTTTGGCATATATTTACACCGCGTCCCGAAACCCTCGAGGACGGAACCCTTTTTCGCGATCTCATCTCTGTTCCGCCGCCGCCGCGCTTCCAAGATCGGGAGCACCAGGAGAACTCTTCCTGGCACCCTGCCGGAGGGGAGGATCACCACCGGGAGCTTCTCCACCACCATGGACGCCTCCCGGATGAGTTGTGAGTAGTCTCCCTTGGACCATGGGTCCATGACCAGTAGCTATGTGATGTTCTCGTCCCCTCTTTGTTCTTCACCGATTAGACCTCGTGAGCTGCCCTACATGATCGAGGCACATATGTAATCCTTATGCTGTTGCTATGATGAGTTTGCTGGGATCCGATGGATTAGGAGATTATGTTCAGATTGTGTGTGAGTAATATATTTGATTCACCTCTTTTATATTTATGTTCTTGAGTAATTCTTGCATGTTCTCCGTTGCTGTTTATTGCTTTGGCCAAGTAGTAGGCAGTAACTCCAAGAGGGAACGTTATGCTTGATTGTGGGTTCATGCCCCTCGATGACTAGTTTGAGTGACAGAAACATGAGTCTAGGGGATGTGCTGTTGCCACAAGGGGGAAAACAACGGTGCTTGTACTTGCGGGTGCAAGGATTGTTTACTTTACGCAAAGTTCTTTTAATGCAGTTGTCTGTTGCTTTGAGTTTACACTATGGGTGGGACTCGCAACTTAATACCAGCGAGATGTTCTGGATAGATATCTCAAGGTGGATGATTAGTAGTAGATGCAGATGGATATCAGTCTACTTGCCTTGGCGTACCGCCCATGCTTTTGAGCCTCTACCTTTCTTTGCAACATAGTTAGCATTGGTTTGCGCACATAATCCTGTCAATTGCCAAGCTGTAATTCGTTTACCTCGCTTAGCTGTTTTATCGTCTTTTGGGAGAGAGACATCACTAGTGAACATCATGGGACCCCGGTCCATATTACCATCATTGATCACATCCGCTATTTACTTCCTATTCTTACTTACTAATTGCAGTCATACCTATCACTATTATCTCTTGCGTTTGATCCTTTATAAACGACAAGGCCGGAGGGATTGACAACCTCTCTGTACTCGTTGGGAGCAAAGTTATTTGTATTTGTGTGCAGGTCCTGTCAATCGCTAAGTTGCGCCGCTAGCAGTTGACACCTTCTTGTTGACCCTCGGAGTCTCAGGGGATTCGATCCTTGGTATCTATGCCAAGGGAAAACTACCGCTACACTGCATCTCAAACCTTCCACTTGGGGTAACCAACGAGGGGCGAGAAGCCATCAAGCAAAGTTTTCTGGCGCCGTTGCCGGGAACTCCACTCTTCAAGATAGGGGAGTTGCACGCTATCTTTTACCTTTGCTTTCGTGGGCTCACCGTTTTGGAGTCCCGGAGTGATTTCCACGATTAACGATTCCCAAGGTGCGTTTACTCACCATTTTGGGGTCCCAAAACGATTTCCATGGTTGTTGAAACCCAAGGTGCGCTTATGTGTCGGTCATCAACAGTCGTAGTTTGGGCCGATTCTGGCCCGTTTCTTGGACTATTACTCATTGTTTTGTAGTCCCTGAGTGGTTTCCACGATTGAAAAACACCGGGGTGCGTTTACGTGTCGGTCATCAAAACTCGCGGTTTTTGTCGATTCTGACCCGTTTCGTGGACTATTACTCACTGTTATGGTGTCCCAAAGCGATTTCCATGGTTGTCGAACCCCAAGGCGTGCTTACGTGTTGGTCGTCAAGACTCGTAGTTTGGGCCAATCCTGGCCCGTTTCTTCGACTATTACTCAATTTTGGGGTCCCGAAGTTATTTACATGATTGACGAACCCCGGGGTGCGTTTACGTGTCGGTCATCAATACTCACAGTTTTTGTCGATTCTAACCCATTTCGTGGACTATTACTCACCGTTTTGGGGTCCCAAAGCGATTTCGATGGTTGTCGATCCCCAAGGTGCGATTACGTGTCGGTCATCAACAATCGTAGTTTTGGCCGATTCGGGCCCGTTTCTTGGACTATTACTCACTGTTTGGTGTTCCCAAAGCGATTTCCATAGTTGTTCAACCCCAAGGTGCGCTTACGCTTCGGTCGTCAACACTCTCAGTTTTGGCCGATTCTTGCCCGTTTCATGGGCTATTACTCACCGTTTTGGCTCCCGGAGCGATTTCCACAATTAACGATCCCCGAGGTGCGTTTATGTGCCGGTCATAACACTCGCAGTTTTGGCCGATTCTGGCCCATATCGTGGACTATTACTCACCGTTTTGGGCCGCCGAACGATTTTCATGGTTGCTGAACCCCAGGGTGCCCTTACGTGCCGTTCATCAACACTCGTCGTTTCGGCCTGTTTTGGCCCGTTTCATGGGGTCTAGGAGCGATTTCCATGATTGACGAACACTGGGGTGCGTTTACGTGTCGGTCATCAACACTCGCAGTTTGGCCGATTTGGCCCCTATCATGGACTATTAGTCACCGTTTTGGTGTCTCAGAGCGATTTTCATGGCTGATGAACCCTAGGGTGCGTTTTCGCATCGGTCATCAACACTCGCGGTTTTGGCCGATTCTGGCCCATTTTGTGGACTATTACTCACCATTTTTGGGTCCCGGAGTGATTTCCATGGTTGTCGAACCCCCAAGTTGCGGTTAGGTGTCGTTCATCACCACTCGCCGTTTTGGGTGATTCTCGCCTGTTTCATGGGCTATTACTTATAGTTTTGGGCGATTCTGGCCTGTTTCTTGGGATATTACCTACCGTTTTGGCCGATTCTGGCCCGTTTCGTCGACTATTACTCACCGTTAAGGGTCTCGGAGTGATTTTCAAGGTTGCTGAACCCTAAGGTGCGCTTACGTGTCGTTCATCGGCACTTGCCGTTTTGGCAGATTCTGGCCCGTTTAACTCACCGTTTTGCGGTCCATGAGCGATTTCCACGATTAACGATCCCTGAGTTGCGTTTACATGTTCGTCATCAAAACTCGCAGTTTCGGCCGATTCTGGACTGTTTCGTGGGCTCACCGTTTTGGAGTCCCGGAATGATTTCCACAATTAACAACCCCCGAGGTGCGTTTACGTGTCGGTCATCAACACTCGCAGTTTTGGCCGATTCTGGCCCGTATCGTGGACTATTACTCACCGTTTTGGGCCCCGAACGATTTTCATGGTTGCTGAACCCCAGGGTGCCCTTACGTGCCGTTCATCAACACTCATCGTTTCGGCCTATTTTGGCCCGTTTCATGGGGTCTAGGAGCGATTTCCACGATTGACGAACACTGGGGTGCGTTTACGTGTCGGTCATCAACACTCGCAGTTTGGCCGATTTGGCCCCTATCATGGACTATTAGTCACCGTTTTGGTGTCTTAGAGCGATTTTCATGGCTGATGAACCCTAGGGTGCGTTTTCGCATCGGTCATCAACACTCGCAGTTTGGCCGATTCTGGCCCATTTCGTGGACTATTACTCATCATTTTTGGGTCCCGGAGTGATTTCCATGGTTGTCGAACCCCCAAGTTGCGCTTAGGTGTTGTTTATCACCACTCGCCGTTTTGGGCGATTCAGGCCTGTTACATGGGCTATTACTTACCGTTTTGGCCGATTCTGGCCCGTTTCGTCGACTATTACTCACAGTTTGGGGTCTCGGAGTGATTTTCAAGGTTGCTGAATCCTAAGGTGCGCTTACGTGTCGTTCATCGGCACTTGCCGTTTTGGCAGATTCTGGCCCGTTTAACTCACCGTTTTGCGGTCCATGAGCGATTTCCACGATTAACGATCCCCGAGTTGCGTTTACATGTTCGTCATCAAAACTCGCAGTTTCGGCCGATTCTGGACTGTTTCGTGGGCTCACCGTTTTGGAGTCCCGGAATGATTTCCACAATTAACGATGCCCGAGGTGCGTTTACGTGTCGGTCATCAACACTCGCAGTTTTGGCCGATTCTGGCCCGTATCGTGGACTATTACTCACCGTTTTGGGCCCCCGAACGATTTTCATGGTTGCTGAACCCCAGGGTGCCCTTACGTGCCGTTCATCAACACTCGTCGTTTCGGCCAATTTTGGCCCGTTTCATGGGGTCTAGGAGCGATTTCCACGATTGACGAACATTGGGGTGTGCGTTTACGTGTTGCTCATCAAGACTCGCAGTTTTGGCCAATTTGGCCCCCATCATGGACTATTAGTCACCGTTTTGGTGTCTCAGAGCGATATCATGGCTGATGAACCCTAGGGTGCGTTTTCGCATCGGTCATCAACACTCGCAGTTTTGGCCGATTCTGGACCATTTCGTGGACTATTACTCACCATTTTTGGGTTCCAGAGTGATTTCCATGGTTGTCGAACCCCCAAGGTGCGCTTAGGTGTCGTTCATCACCACTCGCCGTTTTGGGCGATTCTGGCCTGTTTCATGGGCTATTACTTACCGTTTTGGCCGATTCTGGCCCGTTTCGTCGACTATTACTCACCGTTTGGGGTCTCGGATTGATTTTCAAGGTTGCTGAACCCTAAGGTGCGCTTACGTGTCGTTCATCGGCACTTGCCGTTTTGGCAGATTCTGGCCCGTTTAACTCACCATTTTGCGGTCCATGAGCGATTTCCACGATTAATGATCCCCGAGTTGCGTTTACGTGTTCGTCATCAAAACTCGCAGTTTCGGCCGAATCTGGACTGCTTCGTGGGTCACCGTTTTGGAGTCCTGGAATGATTTCCACAATTAACGATCCCCGAGGTGCGTTTACTCACCATTTTGGGGTCCCAAAACGATTTCCATGGTTGTTGAAACCCAAGGTGCGCTTACGTGTCGGTCATCAACAGTCGTAGTTTGGGCCGATTTTGGCCCGTTTGTTGGACTATTACTCAATGTTTTGTTGTCCCGGAGTGGTTTCAACGATTAAAGAACACCGGGGTGCGTTTACGTGTCGGTCATCAAAACTCGCGGTTTTTGTCGATTCTGACCCATTTCGTGGACTATTACTCACAGTTTTGGGGTCCAAAGCAATTTCCATGGTTGTCGAACCCCAAGGAGTGCTTACGTGTTGGTCGTCAAGACTCGCAGTTTGGGCCAATCCTGGCCCGTTTCTTCGACTATTACTCAGTTTTGGGGTCCCGAAGTGATTTCCATGATTGACGAACCCCGGGGTGCGTTTACGTGTCGGTCATCAATACTCACCGTTTTTGTCGATTCTAACCCATTTCGTGGACTATTACTCACCGTTTTGGGGTCCCAAAGCGATTTCGATGGTTGTCGATCCCCAAGGTGCGATTACGTGTCGGTCATCAACAATCGCAGTTTTGGCCGATTCGGGCCCGTTTCTTGGACTATTACTCACTGTTTGGAGTTCCCAAAGCGATTTCTATAGTTGTTCAACCCCAAGGTGCGCTTACGCATCGATCGTCAACAGTCACAGTTTTGGCCGATTCTTGCCCGTTTCATGGGCTATTACTCACCGTTTTGGCTCCCGGAGCGATTTCCACAATTAACGATCCCCGAGGTGCGTTTACGTGTCGGTCATCAACACTCGTAGTTTTGGCCGATTCTGGCCCGCATCGTGGACTATTACTCACCGTTTTGGGGCCCCGAACGATTTTCATGGTTGCTGAACCCCAGGGTGCCCTTACGTGCCGTTCATCAACACTCGTCGTTTCGGCCAATTTTGGCCCGTTTCATGGGGTCTAGGAGCGATTTCCACAATTGACGAACACTGGGGTGCGTTTACGTGTCGGTCATCAACACTCGCAGTTTTGGCCGTTTTGGCCCCTATCATGGACTATTAGTCACCGTTTTGGTGTCTCAGAGCGATATTCATGGCTAATGAACCCTAGGGTGCGTTTTCGCATCGGTCATCAACACTCGCAGTTTTGGCCGATTCTGGACCATTTCGTGGACTATTACTCACCATTTTTGGGTCCCGGAGTGATTTCCATGCTTGTCGAACCCCCAAGGTGCGCTTAGGTGTCGTTCATCACCACTCGCCATTTTGGGCTATTCTGGCCTGTTTCATGGGCCATTACTTACCGTTTTGGCCGATTCTGGCCCGTTTCGTCGACTATTACTCACCGTTTGGGGTCTCGGATTGATTTTCAAGGTTGCTGAACCCTAAGGTGCGCTTACGTGTCATTCATCGGCACTTACCGTTTTGGCCGATTCTGGCCCGTTTAACTCACTGTTTTGCGGTCCATGAGCGATTTCCACGATTTACGATCCCCGAGTTGCGTTTACGTGTTCGTCATCAAAACTCGCAGTTTCAGCCGATTCTGGACTGTTTCGTGGGCTCGCTGTTTTGGAGTCCCGGAGTGATTTCCACGACTAACGATCCCCAAGGTGCGTTTACTCACCATTTTGGGGTCCCAAAACGATTTCCATGGTTGTTGAAACCCAAGGTGCGCTTACATGTCGGTCATCAACAGTCGTAGTTTGGGCCGATTTTGGCCCGTTTCTTGTACTATTACTCATTGTTTTGTTGTCCCGGAGTGGTTTCAACGATTAAAGAACACCGGGGTGCGTTTACGTGTCGGTCATCAAAACTCGTGGTTTTTGTCGATTCTGACCCGTTTCGTGGACTATTACTCACTGTTTTGGGGTCCAAAGCAATTTCCATGTTGTCGAACCCCAAGGAGTGCTTACGTGTTGGTCGTCAAGACTCGCAGTTTGGGCCAATCCTGGCGCGTTTCTTCGACTATTTCTCAGTTTTGGGGTCCCGAAGTGATTTCCATGATTGACGAACCCCGGGGTGCGTTTACGCGTCGGTCATCAATACTCACTGTTTTCGTCGATTCTAACCCATTTCGTGGTCTATTACTCACCATTTTGTGGTCCCAAAGCGATTTCGATGGTTGTCGATCCCCAAGGTGCGATTACGTGTCGGTCATCAACAATCGCAGTTTTGGCCGATTCGGGCCCATTTCTTGGACTATTACTCACTGTTTGGAGTTCGCAAAGCGATTTCCATAGTTGTTCAACCCCAAGGTGCGCTTACGCATCGATCGTCAACACTCACAGTTTTGGCCGATTCTTTCCCGTTTCATGGGCTATTACTCACCGTTTTGGCTCCCGGAGCGATTTCCACAATTAACGATCCCCGAGGTGCGTTTACGTGTCGGTCATCAACACTCGTAGTTTTTGCCGATTCTGGCCCGCATCGTGGACTATTACTTACCGTTTTAGGGCCCCGAACGATTTTCATGGTTGCTGAACCCCAGGGTGCCCTTACGTGCCGTTCATCAACACTTGTTGTTTCGGCCAATTTTGGCCCGTTTCATGGGGTCTAGGAGCGATTTCCACAATTGACAAACACTGGGGTGCGTTTACGTGTCGGTCATCAACACTCGTAGTTTTCGCCGATTCTGGCCCGCATCGTGGACTATTACTCACCGTTTTGGGGCCCCGAACGATTTTCATGGTTGCTGAACCCCAGGGTGCCCTTACGTGCCGTTCATCAACACTCGTCATTTCGGCCAATTTTGGCCCATTTCATGGGGTCTAGGAGCGATTTCCACAATTGACGAACACTGGGGTGCGTTTACGTGTCGGTCATCAACACTCGCAGTTTTGGCCGTTTTGGCCCCTATCATGGACTATTAGTCACCGTTTTGGTGTCTCAGAGCGATATTCATGGCTGATGAACCCTAGGGTGCGTTTTCGCATCGGTCATCAACACTCGCAGTTTTGGCCGATTCTGGACCATTTCGTGGACACTCACCATTTTTGGGTCCCGGAGTGATTTCCATGGTTGTCGAACCCCCAAGGTGCGCTTAGGTGTCGTTCATCACCACTCGCCGTTTTGGGCGATTCTGGCCTGTTTCATGGGCCATTACTTACCGTTTTGGCCGATTCTGGCCCGTTTCGTCGACTATTACTCACCGTTTGGGGTCTCGGATTGATTTTCAAGGTTGCTGAACCCTAAGGTGCGCTTACGTGTCGTTCATCGGCACTTGCCGTTTTGGCCGATTCTGGCCCGTTTAACTCACTGTTTTGCGGTCCATGAGCGATTTCCACAATTAACGATCCCCGAGTTGCGTTTACGTGTTCGTCATCAGAACTCGCAGTTTCAGCCGATTCTGGACTGTTTCGTGGGCTCGCTGTTTTGGAGTCCCGGAGTGATTTCCACGATTAACGATCCCCAAGGTGCGTTTACTCACCATTTTGGGGTCCCAAAACGATTTCCATGGTTGTTGAAACCCAAGGTGCGCTTACGTGTTGGTCATCAACAGTCGTAGTTTGGGCCGATTTTGGCCCGTTTCTTGGACTATTACTCATTGTTTTGTTGTCCCGGAGTGGTTTCAACGATTAAAGAACACCGGGGTGCGTTTACGTGTCGGTCATCAAAACTCGCGGTTTTTGTCGATTCTGACCCGTTTCGTGGACTATTACTCACTGTTTTGCGGTCCAAAGCAATTTCCATGGTTGTCGAACCCCAAGGAGTGCTTACGTGTTGGTCGTCAAGACTCGCAGTTTGGGCCAATCCTGGCGCGTTTCTTCGACTATTACTCAGTTTTGGGGTCCCGAAGTGATTTCCATGATTGACGAACCCCGGGGTGCGTTTACGTGTCGGTCATCAATACTCACTGTTTTTGTCGATTCTAACCCATTTCGTGGACTATTACTCACCATTTTGTGGTCCCAAAGCGATTTCGATGGTTGTCGATCCCCAAGGTGCGATTACGTGTCGGTCATCAACAATCGCAGTTTTGGCCGATTCGGGCCCATTTCTTGGACTATTACTCACTGTTTGGAGTTCCCAAAGCGATTTCCATAGTTGTACAACCCCAAGGTGCGCTTCCGCATCAATCGTCAACACTCACAGTTTTGGCCGATTCTTTCCCGTTTCATGGGCTATTACTCACCGTTTTGGCTCCCGGAGCGATTTCCACAATTAACGATCCCCGAGGTGCGTTTACGTGTCGGTCATCAACACTCGTAGTTTTGGCCGATTCTGGCCCGCATCGTGGACTATTACTCACCGTTTTAGGGCCCCGAACGATTTTCATGGTTGCTGAACCCCAGGGTGCCCTTACGTGCCGTTCATCAACACTCGTTGTTTCGGCCAATTTTGGCCCGTTTCATGGGGTCTAGGAGCGATTTCCACAATTGACAAACACTGGGGTGCGTTTACGTGTCGGTCATCAACACTCGCAGTTTTGGCCGATTTGGCCCCTATCATGGACTATTAGTCACCGTTTTGGTGTCTCAGAGCGATATTCATGGCTGATGAACCCTAGGGTGCGTTTTCGCATCGGTCATCAACACTCGCAGTTTTGGCCGATTCTGGACCATTTCGTGGACTATTACTCACCATTTTTGGGTCCCGGAGTGATTTCCATGGTTGTCAAACCCCCAAGGTGCGCTTAGGTGTCGTTCATCACCACTCGCCGTTTTGGGCGATTCTGGCCTGTTTCATGGGCCATTAATTACTTACCGCACTACTAGGGAAAGGGCTATAGATGGAATTGATACTAATGGCGCACCAGACAAGCAGTGCGCCATTAGTATATAGTAATGGCGCACCAGCAACAGATACGCCATTAGAGTTCGAACTACTAATGGCGCACCAGGCCCACAGTGCGCCATTAGTATCAAGAAGTTTTTTTTTTGAACTAGCGCGCCTGTCCAAACATACTAATGGCGCATCCAGACAAAGTGCGCCATTACTAGTTGCAACTAGTAATGGCGCACCAGCAGCAAAAGTGCTCCATTAATGCTCTACAAAACTACTAATGACGCACTGTCCCAGAGTGCACCATTACTAGTTTAAACTAGTAATGGCGCACTGTGCGACAGTGCGCCATTAGTATGTTATTTTTTTTTTGCAAAACTAGTAATGGCGCACCTACTATAAATGCGCCATTAGTAACCTTGATTACTAATGGCGCATTTATAGTTGGTGCGCCATTAGTAAGCGGGCAGCAACAAGATATTTTGGACAGCCTCTCCTACCACACTCACTTCCCCCCCCCACTTCTTCATTCTCTCCACCTCCTCTCCTCTCCTCTCGGGTCCCTCCTCTTTTTCAGCTCATTTCCACCATATATTCATTCAAATTAAGTGGTTAAATTACCTTGTTTTGATAGGTAAGTAAGGGGGGAAGCTATATTTATGTTGTTCTCCATACAACAATGTGCACATGCACTTTTTATGGCCTAGCTAGATCTATGTATGTTTGTGGTGTTGCATATGTTTGTTGTGTTGCATATGTGTTTGTGTTTGGAGGTGTACCGGTATTTGAAATGCGATAGTTGCCAATATTTTCCCGGAATGTTGATTCATTTCCGTTTCGGTGAGAATTTTGGCATTAAGCATTCATTTTTATCCTATTTTTAGGGAAAGTCATGGCAAAATTTTTCTTGGTTCTAAAATATCGGTTTGCTCTACCCCGCAGGCGACCATGGTGCGCACGATGACCGAAGGTATCGTGAATAGGTTTTTGAGGTCCGCGAAGGCCGAGATGCTTCAAAAGAACGAGACGGAGATAAGATGTCCGTGTCGAAGATGCAAGCTGAAGAGCCTTATTGCGGACCCGGATTCCGGGCAGGTGCGGGACCACCTGCTATTGCGTGGTTTCATGGATGGCTATCGGTGGCAAGGTGATGAAGATGACTACGAAGTCGTCCATGGGGGCCGGGCAAGAAATGAGGAAGGGCAGCAAGACAACCACCGCGGCTCGGGCGGGCGAGAAGACGAAGAATCCCCAGGAGATGATCACGACGGTGATGCTGTACACAGTCATCATGTAGAAGATGCAGGACATGATGATGAGGAAGATGCCGGAGCAGACGACGGGCATGATCATGAAGATGATGATGCCTGCGGAGCAGACGACGCTGAACCATCGATGGGCTGGGTGCAGGACCCTCATATTCAAGAGCTGCTTCTCAAGCAGACCGATAACGCAAGAGCTGCCGCCCGAGAGAAAGCCAAGATGGATCAACTTGAGTTAGACGCGGTTACTCCATTGTATGAAGGATGCGGGCCCGAGGATACCCGCCTGAAAGTAACGCTCATGGCTCTGGAGATGAAGGTAAAACACAAAATGACCGACGCATGCTTCGACGAGAACATGTCATTCTGGCACGAACGTCTTCCCAAGGGGAACAAGTGCCCCACCATTTTGGAGGAGGCGAAGAAAATCGTGTGTCCTCTGGATTTACCGCACGTGAAATACCATGTGTGCATGAACAATTGCATCATTTATCGGGACGAGCACGCGGAGTCTACCATATGTCCGGTGTGCGGCGTCACTCGATACAAGAAGAGGAAGAAAGCTCGTCGAAAAGTGGTGTGGTACTTTCCGATCACTCCTCGTCTGCAGCGGTATTTCGCGGACCCTAAGGTAGCAAAGCTCCTGCGTTGGCACTCGGATAGGGAGGAGAAGAAGCGAGAAGATGACGCAATTGATCCGGAGATAGATAAAAAAGACAAGATGCTGAGTCACCCTAAGGATGCGAGCCAGTGGCAAGCGTTGAACTTCGAAGACCTAGAATTTGGGAACGATCCAATTAACATCGTGCTGGGCGCGAGCACCGATGGAGTCAATCCGTTTGGCAGTCAGAGAAGCACACATAGCACCTGGCCTGTGTTTGTGTGGATGTACAACCTTCCCCCCTGGTTGTGCATGAAGAGGAAGTACATTCACGTGAGTATGCTAATTGAAGGACCGAAACAACCAGGGAACGACATCAATCTATATCTGGGGCTGCTGAAAGAGGAGCTAGACACGCTGTGGAAAACGCCAGCCAATACGTGGGACGCCGCAAAGAAAGAATATTTCCCTATGAGAGCCGCGCTGCTCACGACGGTGCACGACTATCTCGGTTACGGATATGTCGCGGGGCAGGTGGTCCACGGATTTTCTGGATGCGTCAGGTGCATGGATGACACAATGTATCGCCAGCTAGATAGAGATCCCGGGTCTTCGAAAACCGTGTTCATGGGACATCGAAGGTGGCTTCGCGACGATGACCTGTGGAGAAAACGCAAGGATCTGTTCGATGGTGAAACCGAACCCCGAGGACGCCCGCGTACGAGGAGCGGCGAGGAAATAGACGAGCTGTTGAAAAATTGGAAAGATTGCCCACTGCCGGGAAAGAAGCAAAAGGCGCCAGAGCCGGGAAAGAAGCGAAAGGCGCCAGAGCCGCTGCTGAAGGTATGGAAAACGAGGTCTGTTTTCTGGGACTTGCCGTACTAGAAGATTCACCGTGTGCCTCAAAGCCTTGATGTAATGCATATCACGAAGAACGTGTGCGAGAGTCTGCTTGGTACCCTGCTCAACATGCCAGAGAGGACCAAAGATGGGCCGAAAGCAAGGGCAGACTTGAAATCAATGGGCATCAGGCAGGAGCTTCACGCTATATATGATGATCATGATGATGATGATGATGATGAGGCGAAGCAGGACACGGAAAGTCGTCGCAAAGGAAAAAAGGCCAAGAAGACCGGAAATGACTACCCTCCCGCGTGCTTCACTCTAAGTCAGGAGGAGATCGAGCAGTTTTTCACCTGCCTCGTAGGAGTACAACATCCTTACAGTTACGCGGGGAAGATAAGCAGATACCTAGACCGGGCGAAGCTGAAGTTCAGCGGGATGAAGTCTCACGACTGTCACGTGCTGATGACGCAGATACTTCCAGTTGCAATCCATGGTATCATGGACGCGCACGTCCGTGAAACCCTATTTGGCCTATGCAACTTTTTCGACGTCATCTCTCGGAAGTCTGTTGGCGTGAGGCAACTCAGAAGGCTACAGGAAGAGATCGTGGTGATACTATGCGAGCTTGAGATGTACTTCCCGCCCGCATTCTTCGACGTTATGGTGCATCTGCTGGTCCATATCGTGGACGATATCTTCCAACTCGGGCCGACGTTCCTGCACAGCATGATGCCGTTCGAAAGGATGAATGGTGTCATCAAAGGATACGTTCGCAACATGTCACGTCCAGAGGGAAGCATAGCCAGGGGCTTTTTGACCGAAGAGTGCATCTCCTACTGCACGAATTATCTAGGCATCGAGAACCCCGTTGGTCTGCCCGTCAACAGGCACCTCGGCAGGCTCGCTGGATGGGGTCACCGTGAGGGTCGCCGCGAAATGCATGTCGACTTCAAGGGTCGACTCGCCGACTTTGAAAGAGCAAACCTAGTCGCGCTACAACACATAGACGTGGTCGATCCTTGGGTGGTTCAGCACAAAACCTTTATTGAGAAGACATACAATGACCGAGGCCAACTGAGGACGGACGGAGATATAATCAAAGAGCACAACTCATGTTTCACGCGTTGGTTCAAGCAGAAGCTTCTGTCGTACCCTTTACATGATGATTCTTCCGCGGAAGAACAACTCATATTCGCCTTGTCACAGGGCGCCGAGCACAACCTGATGACCTATGAGGCGTACGATATCAACGGCTACACATTCTACACCGAGGCCAAGGACATGAAGAGCGATGGTTATCAGAACTCCGGGGTAACGATGGAATCCTACACCGGTAATGACAAGGACAGATACTACGGAAGGATCGAGGAGATCTGGGAGCTGAGCTACGCTGGAGAGAAGGTCCCGATGTTCCGTGTCAGATGGGCCAAGAGCGTCCTAAAAGAAGACCGGTATTTCACCACCATGGTTATACCCGAAGCCAAATCCAAGACCGCGGGCGCAAACGTCACCGCGAAAAATGAGCCATGGGTACTGGAGACCAATGCTTCTTCATTACCGACCCGTCAAAGCCCAGTCGTGTTGTCGTGAGGAGAGGCAAAAGGAAGATCATCGGAATGGATGGAGTAGCCAATGAGCAAGACTTCGACAAGTACGGCGACCCGAGGATCGAACATGACGACGATGATGAAGTAGCAGCATACACCACAAGAAGAAGCAGGACCACCCTACCTAAAGGACGTCCGTTCCACAGAAGAACTCCATTTGCGAAAAAGAAGGGCAAGAAGATTGTGAACAGATAGCTAGCTAGCTAAGATCGTTTGTATTTAAATCGTAGCCTTGATTTCTCGATTGTATTTCATGGGCACTTTTTGAACTATCATGAATATTTTTAAATTTCATGGACACTCGATCTCGATCCCCCTCGTCGCCGAGAGCACCCCCCGGTCCACCGGCCGCCGTCGCCGACCCCTA
>LR738712.1:7331016-7348958 GCA_902687465.1 Secale cereale
AAAAAAAGCATACATCAACAGTTACAACACAAAGGAGTAACATTTAGTCCCACTGCACTTTTTTTTTGGGTCTGAATCTCCTATCATGAAGAGTAAAGCACACATAAAAAATAGGAGCTGCCAATATGGATAAGAGAGGACACACAACCTAAAATATAACTGGATAGGTTGTTTAGTCACAACCAAAGAGAAATTGAGCAAAACATTAGAAAGGTATTTAGTCACAAATATGCCACAGGGCACAATTACTAGTATTGTACATAATGTATAGTACATTAACCGATAAATAAACTCTAAAGCATGGTATTATTGCAGTATATGTTGAACTATATGCTAAATCACCAGATATATAGCTGGGGCCCCAATTCATTGGGAAATATAGAAGATGCTTAATTAAGTTGTTGACCACTGAACATTTGGGTGTACACATCGAGATGATGTTTAAAAATGTTATCTATCCAGTAGTACTCCAAAGAAGCCCCAAACTTTGTCCTTTGTTTGGACCCTCTTTTTACTATGTAAAAAAGTATATATTTAGAGGGTGGGGGTGGCTTTTCATGCAGAATTAAAGGAGGCACTAGTAAAATTTTCAGTAGGTACTCGGTACACTTTGTCATCTTAGATCTTTTCTGGACAAGTGGGCCTGCTTGCTCTCCCTTCGTACATGCGTACAGCACGTGCATGTATCCATGCAAAATGCAAAGTGGAGAGGACCAACTTTTCATTGCATCCATTAAACTACTCAAGGGGATCATTGCACCATCATGAGGTTTCAAATGTCCATCCTATACTGTAGTATTGTTGTAGTATTGTTGTAGTATATGTTGTAGTATTGTTTGACCATGTAAACTATAACTGGATAGGTTGCAAACATGGACAGATCATCTCATTAAGAACACAATTACTTTTCTTTTGGGTTTCACAAGAACATCATTAGACCCTGACTAGATGTACAAAGGGACCTTGTGCTTGTTTCTTGAAACTGTGAGGTCAAACTTTGTGGGTGTACATCAGCTATTTATAGAAGCTTGCTAGAAATAACAAACACGGCAAGTTTTTTTTGTCTGAAATTGTGTTCTTCGTGTTCATCATATATCACCAGTTCATTTATGAAGTTCTAGAAAGAAAATGGTACTGATTGTGTGTGCAACTCTGCATTACATGATTTAAATTAATTAATACCCAGAGGCTTCGGCCAGCCAATTGGTTGATGAGAATAAATAATTAATAGGTTCCTGTTTGGACATATGTTGATGTGAGTAACTGAGTATTATCTTTTTAAATTGTTATTATCCCCTGGCAGATCCTGTAGAATTAGAACAACCGGTGTTGTTCAGCAGCTTTTGATTTGTGTGTGATAAGACACATTATGAACTTGAAATTTTTGTCATATCTCAACTGTATTTACCTATAGTTTACCTAGGAGGCTGAGTTTACTTGAATCGGAGCCTTCTGAGAATTCATTTTTGTACTTGTCCTTCTGTGTTGTTCTTTAGAGTTAATTGTAGTTCAGCTTTCCTGGCTACTCATTCTCAGGGACAATCTTTGTTGTTCTCTATCATAAATGTATAACTGAGAAATGTTTTTTTTGCACTGGAGGAGGTGAAAGCACAACCATATACATTACTTGCTAAGATGGCAAGGCTGGAGCAATGTATACATCCTAGTTGTCTCCGACCATCGCGTGTCGTGATGATTTTGCAGGTACCCCGAGAGGCCCTTGAGTTTGCTGGAATGTTGATTAACTTCCGTTCCGGCAAATTCGGGTACTCCATATGTCCTATTTTCAGCAAAGGTCATGCTGAAATTTTCCGTGAATTTTAGCATGACTTTGCTAAAAATAGGACATATAGGGTACTTGTGACTAATGCATGGGCCGGGGTATCTTAGTAGTTAATTAAGTAGGATCAAGTGCCCCTTTATTCTAGCTGCATTAAACCATAGGCGGCAATAGAGCCAAGTGATTAGGCTCAACTTAGAATTCTCCTTCCTAGCTTAGCTTTTAGGATGCCTCGGTGTCGACAAACCATAAATTATGAAACCTTGGCTTTTAGGGTGCCTCGGTGTCGATAAAAACCGAAATGATGAAAGCTTAGGCTTTTAGGGTGCCTCGGCGTCGAAAAACCCTCAATTATAAAAGCTTAGCTTTTAGGATGCCTCGGTGTCGACAAACCCTAAATGATGAGACCATGATCTTGTTCCTTGACAATAACCAACTTTTTGACCAAACTTTGTTCCTATTTAGAGAGAAACATGGCTAACAACGATGAGGCCGGCGGTTCGGGCGGGAAGGCATTCTGGGAGCTGTCCCAGGAGATGGAGGAACAACCTCACTTGTATGAGGATGCCGCCTTCCCCACCGATCCTGAGACCACTGATGGTACCGCGGAGGATGACCCCACTGATGCCACCACTGATGGTGCCGCCGAGAATGCCACAACTGATGATGGCGGCACACGCACAGATGGCAGGCAACCGAAGAGGCAACGGAAGGACCGACGCCCGACCGTGCTCCGCACCCTCAAGGAGGAAGTTACTGAAGTGGACTCCGACGGGAATCCAACGGCGCCCGAACGAATAGTCAAGGGGTACTCGCTTCAGCTCGGGTGCATTCTCCGGAGCACCGTCTCGATCAACACCGAGAACCTGAGGCATCCTGACCACGGGAATTACCGCAACCTCCTCTTCACGAAGTTGCACGAACGATACAAGTTCCCCGCTCAATTTGATAACACAAGCCTCAAAGGGAATAAAGTGAACAGTGCTGCCCTCACGAAGATGAGCAAGGCCCTGTCTACTTGGAAAACCAATGTGAAGAGAATGATCGAGAAAGGTGAGAGTTATGAGAAGATCAAGGAGAAACATCCTTCGATCAACGAAGATGACTACAACGACTTCAAGATCAATTGCTCGAGCACCGCACACTCCGAATCAAGTCAGTGGGGGAAAGAAATGCGGGAGCTCAACTTAGGGGAACACACACTCGTTCCCGGCGGTTACAGAGTGGCGGAGCCTATATGGGACAAGGAGGAGGCGGACCGTGCCGAGCAAGGCCTACCGCCCCTCTTCGATAAATACGGTGACAAGCAGACCAGGAACTTTGTCAGGGCCCGGTACAAGAAGGACCCGAAAACAAAGGAGCTGACCACGGATCCGAAGACCAGGGTGCTTGAGGTTGTTCTGGTAAGGAATACACCCCCGCGTAATTAGCTCCATATGGTTGCATTCTAATTAATGAAGCCAAATTTCTAAATGATTCACATTCCTTCCGCAGGCGACTGAAAGCAGTAGCGCGGGGTCGACTAAGAGCGGCCCTTGGGACACGACTCTAAATAGGGCGTTGAATGTAATGAAGAACAAGGATAAGCTCGAGAAGCCGACGTCAGCTGGTCGTGTGGCCGGCAAAGGCTTGTCGACAAAATGGTCGTCATACTATAACGCTGGTGGGCGAAAGGAGAAAAAGACCAGCTCGGAAAGCCAGGCGCGCGAGGTTCAAGAACTCAAGGCACAGGTGGCGCGGATTCCAGAGATTGTTCAAGAGCAAGTGCAACAACAGCTCGGAGCGACGATCACCGCCATTGTGCCTAGCTTGATCGAGGGGTTGCAGGCGTGGATTGCGGGCGGCCAACAGGGGCCGCCCCCGATTCCTAGCTTCACGGCCAGCAACTCGCAGAACGCGATGGCGGGGCCATTGGTGTCTCCGGCGGAGGCGGCATTGGTGTCTCCGACACCGGCACGGGAGCTTAATGCACCCGGGTGTACGCCGGCCGGCACCTCTGCAGCAAGCGGCCCCTCCGTCAACTGCACGCCCGCCGTTGGCGGTGCCTCGACATTAGCCGAGCTCGATGCCATCATCACGGTAACTAATTAAGCCTCTCTCGGCCGAGGACTTCATCTCCTTGCCTTTGACTGGGCATCCCTGACGCCCTACATGTTTTCGCAGGGCGCCGCCGACGTTCCGTGCACTCTCCTGCACTTCGTGAACAACGAGTTGGTCGATGTCGCCAAGGGCAAAATCGTTCAACCGGGCAACCCCTTGTTCCACGGTACCCAGATGCCACCCAACTTGTTTAGGGTTCAACTGGTTTGGGTGCTGCCAGGCTGCGACGAGGTGTTACCTCCGATTCGACCCGTCGGGGCCGACGATGATGACGTCATGACCCTCAGCGCCTGCCTGAGCTGGCCCCTGGTTTGGCCGAAGAGCCAGATTCGTTTGGGGGCGGGGGAAACCACCCCAAAGACAACACCGCCAGTCGTGCTGGCGCCAAGTCGTCCCCATGGCAAGTCCGCCGCAACGGTGCCGGACATCCCTATGCCACTGGATCCAAACATGCATATGGCACAGGATCTGAACGACGATGACGACGATACATTTGCCAACGTTGATCAGTACTTTGCCGATCATGGGTACGGTGACGACTTCATGGGGCCTCCTTCTCAAGAACCCAACCCATCAAAAGACATGCACGATCAAGCCGGTACCTCGGAGAAGCCAAGTTGCAACAGGCGTCGTCTGCCGTTCAGCTCTCAGGAGACGCCTCCGGCTGCCGACTTCACCGAGCCTCAGATAGGCGAGGTGCGAAATATTATCAGCCCCAACACACTAAAGAAGGCGGTCTCTGAGCAGAACTCGGTCCCAATTCAGGAGATCAAGAAGAAGGCACGCAAAAGAAAACCTAACAAGGGTGCGAGCCAGCCGGCACCGAGTACGACCCGTGCTCAGGACGGGCCACCTTCACCTGAGGATGTAATGAGGAGGGTGCATGTGGCGGGTAGGCCGATGCTACCGACAAATATGCTCGATGCTGCAACCGGTGCTATGCGGAGTCTGCATGACAGTGTTCTTTCTTTGGAGAAGCGGCGTCTCAGAGAGAAGGATGTGGCATACCCGGTTTTCGCGGCCAAGGTGCCGGAGGGCAAGGGCTTTGTGGATAACTCCATCGGGGGTACGATTGTCCTGCGGTTTGATGACATCCATGCTATGTTGAACCTTCTTCCGCTGCACTACACCTTCGTTTGGCTATTTTCGCTGAGTATGGAGATGCGGATCATTCGCGACAAGACCCCGGACATCGTGATAGTCGACCCCTTCTACATGCGTGCCAAGTTCTTGGGCAACGCTGGGGACCGGCAAGTCGCGAGTTCTTACCTCGAAGGCGTCATTCTGGCAAACCGAGATAAGGATAACTTCCTCGTGCCTTACTTTCCCGAGTAAGTCCTCCGCCTCAACCGCCCCGTAACATATGAATTCTTAGATTTCGATCGTTCTTCTTTTAACATTCCGTGTTTTCTGCAGTGACACACAGTGCACGCTCATCCTACTAAGCCCCAAATATTCCATGGCCACGTATTTCGACCCGGACCGTCAGTCGGCTGTAGACTACACAAATGTCAAGAAGGTTATTGATGATGTTCTCCCCGGCTACGCCAAATCTGGAGGCACCTTCACCAGGACAGCTCGTAAGTACGGCAAGCACGTGTTCTCCCACAACACGACGTTTTGCTGCGTCAAGCAGCCGCCTGGCGGTCAGAAGGTTGCCTACTACGCCATCCATCACATGCGGGCGATCGTACGGGACCATCATCAACTTCTGCTACTGAGTAAGCTCAAAGATTGGGCCGCGAGCGTGTCGGCAATCCAGGACGCGGACATCAGACAAGATTTCTTTCGCATCCAGTCGGAGTTTTCGGAAATCATCCATCAAGATGTCCTTCGTACCTCGGGGCAGTTCTACCTCAGAAATCAACCGTCGAACAGTGACATCGACACAATGCTACAAATGCAGGCTGACAACGCCCGTGATTTCATGACTCCCACGATAGACGGCGGCTTCATCCACGCTCCGGTGCATTGAGTCGAGTCGAAAGCAGTGATGCTGTGTCTAGTTCTGAAACATCGATTGGCTCATGTTGTAATTAAACTTTAATGAACTTGTAGTATGTCTCTTTGGTTTCGAGAGTCGTTCAACTTAGATGTAATCGATGCAATTAATGTCGTGCTTTTCTCTTTCGATCGTTCTGTTGCATACTTATATATTGCTTATGAATTGTCTGTGAATTGGTACTAACGTTTCGTTTGGCTAGTAGCGATGCCGTCGTATGTCGTGTACAAGGGTAAGGTTCCCGGAGTTTACGACGACTGGGAGGAGTGTCGGAGACAGGTTCACCGATTCAGCGGTAACAGTTACAAAGGGTACACCACTAGGGCCGAGGCCGAATCTAGATACGCCCGCTATCTAGCGGGAGAGGGGAGGGAGCGTTGGAGGAACCGGATGAAGACGAGTTTCATCGTGATGATGCTCATCGTGATGACTGCAGCTCTCTTTTATGTGATGGTAGTTTAGATGATCGATATCGACTTGTAATGTGAAGACAAACTCGCTACTCGCGGTCTCGAGACTTGTAATGTATTGTTCTTTCTTTGTTCGGTCTTTTCAATTCGGAGACTAATATGATGAATTGTATTAGGAGACTAATATGATGAATTGTATTCAGAGACTAATCTTCTATTGTATTCGATAAATTTGTTGTTGATGTGTGCTGTCTATATTCTGTGCAATTATACATTTTGTAATCTGTTCAAAAAAAAACAGAAAAACAATATTAAAAAAAACCTAATATTCATACTAATGGCGCATCACAGCAGAGTGCGCCATTAGTATGCCAAAGGATACTAATGGCGCATTGCCAGCTAGTGCGCCATTACTATGCGGACATTACTAATGGCGCATCCTGCTGGAGTGTGCCATTAGTATGCCAAAGCACCTGGCCCCTGGGAGGCACACTAATAGCGCACTACTGTGCATACTAATGGCGCATCTGCGGTGCGCCATTAGTATACCAGATACTAATGGCGCATCTGCGCTGCGCCATTAGTATACCAGATACTAATAGCGCACTACTGTGCATACTAATGGCGCATCTGCGGTGCGCCATTAGTAAAATATACTAATGGCGTGGTAGGAATGGCGCACCACTAATGCGCCATTAATGGCCAAATTAAGTGCGCCATTAGTAGGCCTTTTCCTAGTAGTGCCGTTTTGGCCGATTCTGGCCCGTTTCGTCGACTATTACTCACCGTTTGGGGTCTCGGAGTGATTTTCAAGGTTGCTGAACCCTAAGGTGCGCCTACGTGTCGTTCATCGGCACTTGCCATTTTGGCCGATTCTGGCCCGTTTAACTCACCGTTTTGCGGTCCATGAGCAATTTCCATGATTAACGATCCCCGAGTTGCGTTTACGTGTTCGTCATCAAAACTCACAGTTTTGGCCGATTCTGGACTGTTTCGTGGGCTCACCGTTTTGGAGTCCCAGAGTGATTTCCATGATTAACGATCTCCAAGGTGCGTTTACTCACCATTTTGGGGTCCCAAAACGATTTCCATGGTTGTTGAAACCCAAGGTGCGCTTACGTGTCGGACATCAACAGTCGTAGTTTGGGCCGATTTTGGCCCGTTTCTTGGACTATTACTCATTGTTTTGTGGTCCCGGAGTGGTTTCCACTATTAAAGAACGCCGGGGTGCGTTTACGTGTCGGTCATCAAAAGTCGCGGTTTTTGTCAATTCTGACCCGTTTCGTGGACTATTACTCACTATCTTGGGGTCCAAAGCGATTTCCATGGTTGTCGAACCCCAAGGTGTGCTTACGTGTTGGTCGTCAAGACTCGCAGTTTGGGCCAATCCTGGCCCGTTTCTTCGACTATTACTCAGTTTCGGGGTCCCGAAGTGATTTCCATGATTGACGAACCCCGGGGTGCGTTTACATGTCGGTCATCAATACTCACGGTTTTTGTCGATTCTAACCCATTTCGTGGACTATTACTCACCGTTTTGGGGTCCCAAAGCGATTTCGATGGTTGTCGATCCCCAAGGTGCTGTTACGTGTCAGTCATCAACAATCGCAGTTTTGGCCGATTCGGGCCCGTTTCTTGGACTATTACTCACTGTTTGGGGTTCCCAAAGCGATTTCCATAGTTGTTCAACCCCAAGGTGCGCTTACGCATAGGTCGTCAACACTCACAGTTTTGGCCAACTTGCCCGTTTCATGGGCTATTACTCACAGTTTTGGCTCCCGGAGCGATTTCCACAATTAACGATCCCCGAGGTGCGTTTACGTGTCGGTCATCAACACTCGTAGTTTTGGCCGATTCTAGCCCGCATCATGGACTATTACTCACCGTTTTGGGGCCCCGAACGATTTTCATGGTAGCTGAACCTCATGGTGCCCTTACGTGCCGTTCATCAACACACGTCGTTTCGGCCAATTTTGGCCCGTTTCATGGGGTCTAGGAGCGATTTCCACGATTGACGAACACTGGGGTGCATTTACGTGTCGGTCATCAACACTCGCAGTTTTGGCCGATTTGGCCCCTATCATGGACTATTAGTCACCGTTTTGGTGTCTCAGAGCGATATTCATGTCTGATGAACCCTAGGGTGCGTTTTCGCATCGGTCATTAACACTCGCAGTTTTGGCCGATTCTGGCCCATTTCGTGGACTATTACTCACCATTTTTGGGTCCCGGAGTGATTTCCATGGTTGTCGAACTCGCAAGGTGCGCTTAGGTGTCGTTCATCACCACTCGCCGTTTTGGGCGATTCTGGACTGTTTCATGGGCTATTACTTACCGTTTTGGCCGATTCTGGCCCGTTTCGTCGACTATTACTCACCGTTTGGGGTCTCAGAGTGATTTTCAAGGTTGCTGAACCCTAAGGTGCGCCTACGTGTCGTTCATCGGCACTCGCCGTTTTGGCCGATTCTGGCCCGTTTAACTCACCGTTTTGCGGTCCATGAGCGATTTCCACGATTAACGATCCCCGAGTTGCGTTTACGTGTTCGTCATCAAAACTCGCAGTTTCGGCCGATTCTGGACTGTTTCGTGGGCTCACCGTTTTGGAGTCTCGGAGTGATTTCCACGATTAACGATCCCCAAGGTGCGTTTACTCACCATTTTGGGGTCCCAAAACGATTTCCATGGTTGTTGAACCCAAGGTGCGCTTACGTGTCGGTCATCAACAGTCGCAGTTTGGGCCGATTTTGGCCCATTTCTTGGACTATTACTCATTGTTTTGTGGTCCCGGAGTGGTTTCCACTATTAAATAACGCCGGGGTGCGTTTATGTGTCGGTCATCAAAACTCGCGGTTTTTGTCGATTCTAACCCGTTTCATGGACTATTACTCACTGTCTTGGGGTCCCAAGCGATTTCCATGGTTGTCAAACCCCAAGGTGTGCTTACGTGTTGGTCGTCAAGACTCGCAGTTTGGGCCATTCCTGGCCCGTTTCTTCGACTATTACTCAGTTTCGGGGTCCCGAAGTGATTTCCATGATTGACGAACCCCGGGGTGCGTTTACATGTCGGTCATCAATACTCACGGCTTTTGTCGATTCTAACCCATTTCGTGGACTATTACTCACCGTTTAGGGGTCCCAAAGCGATTTCGATTGTTGTCGATCCCCAAGGTGCTATTACGTGTCAGTCATCAACAATCGCAGTTTTGGCCGATTCGGGCCCGTTTCTTGGACTATTACTCACTGTTTGGGGTTCCCAAAGCGATTTCCATAGTTGTTCAACCCCTTACGCATCGGTCGTCAACACTCACAGTTTTGGCCAATTCTTGCCCGTTTCATGGGCTATTACTCACCGTTTTGGCTCCCGGAGCGATTTCCACAATTAACGATCCCCGAGGTGCGTTTACGTGTCGGTCATCAACACTCGTAGTTTTGGCCGATTCTGGCCCGCATCATGGACTATTACTCACCGTTTTGGGGCCCCGAACGATTTTCATGGTAGCTGAACCTCATGGTGCCCTTACGTGCCGTTCATCAACACACGTCGTTTCGGCCAATTTTGGCCCGTTTCATGGGGTCTAGGAGCGATTTCCACGATTGACGAACACTGGGGTGCATTTACGTGTCGGTCATCAACACTCGCAGTTTTGGCCGATTTGGCCCCTATCATGGACTATTAGTCACCGTTTTGGTGTCTCAGAGCGATATTCATGTCTGATGAACCCTAGGGTGCGTTTTCGCATCGGTCATCAACACTCGCAGTTTTGGCCGATTCTGACCCATTTCGTGGACTATTACTCACCATTTTTGGATCCCGGAGTGATTTCCATGGTTGTCGAACTCGCAAGGTGCGCTTAGGTGCCGTTCATCACCACTCGCCGTTTTGGGCGATTCTGGACTGTTTCATGGGCTATTACTTACCATTTTGGCCGATTCTGGCCCATTTCGTTGACTATTACTCACCGTTTGGGGTCTCGGAGTGATTTTCAAGGTTGCTGAACCCTAAGGTGCGCCTACGTGTCGTTCATCGGCACTTGCCGTTTTGGCCGATTCTGGCCCGTTTAACTCACCGTTTTGCGGTCCATGAGCGATTTCCACGATTAACGATCCCCGAGTTGCGTTTACGTGTTCGTCATCAAAACTCGCAGTTTCGGTCGATTCTGGACTGTTTCGTGGGCTCACCGTTTTGGAGTCCCGGAGTAATTTCCACGATTAACGATCCCCAAGGTGCGTTTACTCACCATTTTGGGGTCCAAAAACTATTTCCATGGTTGTTGAACCAAAGGTGCGCTTACGTGTCGGTCATCAACAGTCGCAGTTTGGGCCGATTTTAGCCCGTTTCTTGGACTATTTCTCATTGTTTTGTGGTCCCGGAGTGGTTTCCACTATTAAAGAACGCCGGGGTGCGTTTATGTGTCGGTCATCAAAACTCGCGGTTTTTGTCGATTCTAACCCGTTTCGTGGACTATTACTCACTGTCTTGGGGTCCAAAGCGATTTCCATGGTTGTCGAACCTCAAGGTGTGCTTACGTGTTGGTCGTCAAGACTCGCAGTTTGGGCCATTCCTGGACCGTTTCTTCGACTATTACTCAGTTTCGGGGTCCCGAAGTGATTTTCATGATTGACGAACCCCGGGGTGCGTTTACATGTCGGTCATCAATAGTCACGGTTTTTGTCGATTCTAACCCATTTCGTGGACGATTACTCACCGTTTTGTGGTCCTAAAGCGATTTCGATGGTTGTCGATCCCCAAGGTGCTATTACGTGTCAGTCATCAACAATCGCAGTTTTCGCCGACTCGGGCCTGTTTCTTGGACTATTACTCACTGTTTGGGGTTCCCAAAGCGATTTCCATAGTTTTTCAACCCCAAGGTGCGCATACGCATCGGTCGTCAACACTCACAGTTTTGGCCGATTCTTGCCCGTTTCATGGGCTATTACTCACCGTTTTGGCTCCCGGAGCGAGTTCCACAATTAACGATCCCCGAGGTGCGTTTACGTGTCGGTCATCAACACTCGTAGTTTAGGCCGATTCTGGCCCGCATCATGGACTATTACTCACCGTTTTGGGGCCCCGAACGATTTTCATGGTAGCTGGACCCCATGGTGCCCTTACGTGTCGTTCATCAACACACGTCGTTTCGGCCAATTTTGGCCCGTTTCATGGGGTCTAGGAGCGATTTCCATGATTGACGAACACTGGGGTGCGTTTACGTGTCGGTCATCAACACTCGCAGTTTTGGGCGATTTGGCCCCTATCATGCACTATTAGTCACCGTTTTGGTGTCTCAGAGCGATATTCATGTCTGATGAACCCTAGGGTGCGTTTTCGCATCGGTCATCAACACTCGCAGTTTTGGCCGATTATGGCCCATTTCGTGGACTATTACTCACCATTTTTGGGTCCCGGAGTGATTTCCATGGTTGTCGAACTCGCAAGGTGCGCTTAGGTGTCGTTCATCACCACTCGCCGTTTTGGGCGATTCTGGACTGTTTCATGGGCTATTACTTACCGTTTTGGCCGATTCTGGCCCGTTTAACTAACCGTTTTGCGGTCCATGAGCGATTTCCATGATTAACGATCCCCGAGTTGCGTTTACGTGTTCGTCATCAAAACTCGCAGTTTCGGCCGATTCTGGACTGTTTCGTGGGCTCACCGTTTTGGAGTCCCGGAGTGATTTCCACAATTAACGATCCCCAAGGTGTGTTTACTCACCATTTTGGGGTCCCAAAACGATTTCCATGGTTGTTGAACCCAAGGTGCGCTTACGTGTCGGTCATCAACAGTCGCAGTTTGGGCCGATTTTGGCCCGTTTCTTGGACTATTACTCATTGTTTTGTGGTCCCGGAGTGGTTTCCACTATTAAAGAACGCCGGGGTGCGTTTACGTGTCGGTCATCAAAACTCGCGGTTTTTGTCGATTCTGACCCGTTTCGTGGACTATTACTCACTGTTTTGGGGTCCAAAGCGATTTCCATGGTTGTCGAACCCCAAGGTGTGCTTACGTGTTGGTCGTCAAGACTCGCAGTTTGGCCCAATCCTGGCCCGTTTCTTCGCCTATTACTCAGTTTCAGGGTCCCGAAGTGATTTCCATGATTGACGAACCCCGGGGTGCGTTTACATGTCGGTCATCAATTCTCACGGTTTTTGTCGATTCTAACCCATTTCGTGGACTATTACTCACCGTTTTGGGGTCCCAAAGCGATTTCGATGGTTGTCGATCCCCAAGGTGCTATTACGTGTCAGTCATCAACAATAGTAGTTTTGGCCCATTCGGGCCCGTTTCTTGGACTATTACTCACTGTTTGGGGTTCCCAAAGCGATTTCCATAGTTGTTCAACCCCAAGGTGCGCTTACGCATCGGTCGTCAACACTCACAGTTTTGGCCGATTCTTGCCCGTTTCATGGTCTATTACTCACCGTTTTGGCTCCCGGAGCGATTTCCACAATTAACGATCCCCGAGGTGCGTTTACGTGTCGGTCATCAACACTCGTAGTTTTGGCCGATTCTGGCCCGCATCATGGACTACTACTCACCGTTTTGGGGCCCCGAGCGATTTTCATGGTAGCTGAACCCCATGGTTCCCTTACGTGCCGTTTATCAACACACGTCGTTTCATCGAATTTTGGCCCGTTTCATGGGGTCTAGGAGCGATTTCCACGATTGACGAACACTGGGGTGCGTTTACGCGTCGGTCATCAACACTCGCAGTTTTGGCCGATTTGGCCCCTATCAAGGACTATTAGTCACCGTTTTGGTGTCTCAGAGCGATGTTCATGTCTGATGAACCCTAGGGTGCGTTTTCGCATCGGTCATCAACACTCGCAGTTTTGGATGATTCTGGCCCATTTCGTGGACTATTACTCACCATTTTTTGGTCCCGGAGTGATTTCCATGGTTGTCGAACTCGCAAGGTGCGCTTAGGTGTCGTTCATCACCACTCGCCGTTTTGGGCGATTCTGGACTGTTTCATGGGCTATTACTTACCGTTTTGGCCGATTCTGGCCCGTTTCGTCGACTATTACTCACCGTTTGGGGTCTTGGAGTGATTTTCAAGGTTGCTGAACCCTAAGGTGCGCCTACGTGTCGTTCATCGGCACTTGCCGTTTTGGCCGATTCTGGCCCGTTTAACTCACCGTTTTGCGGTCCATGAGCAATTTCCACGATTAACGATCCTCGAGTTGCGTTTACGTGTTCGTCATCAAAACTCGCAGTTTCGGCCGATTCTGGACTGTTTCGTGGGCTCACCGTTTTAGAGTCCCAGAGTGATTTCCACGATTAATGATCCCCAAGGTGCGTTTACTCACCATTTTGGGGTCCCAAAACGATTTCCATGGTTGTTGAAACCCAAGGTGCGCTTACGTGTCAGTCATCAACAGTCGTAGTTTGGGCCGATTTTGGCCCGTTTCTTGGACAATTACTCATTGTTTTGTTGTCCCGGAGTGGTTTCCATGATTAAAGAACACCGGGGTGCGTTTACGTGTCGGTCATCAAAACTCGCGGTTTTTGTCGATTCTGACCCGTTTCGTGGACTATTACTCACTGTTTTGGGGTCCAAAGCGATTTCCATGGTTGTCGAACCCCAAGGAGTGCTTACGTGTTGGTCGTCAATACTCGCAGTTTGGGCCAATCCTGGCCCTTTTCTTCGACTATTACTCAGTTTTGGGGTCCCGAAGTGATTTCCATGATTGACGAACCCCGGGGTGCGTTTACGTGTCGGTCATCAATACTCACGGTTTTTGTCGATTCTAACCCATTTCGTGGACTATTACTCACCGTTTTGGGGACCCAAAGCGATTTCGATGGTTGTCGATCCCTAAGGTGCGATTACGTGTCGGTCATCAACAATCGTAGTTTTGGCCGATTCGGGCCCGTTTCTTGGACTATTACTCACTGTTCGGAGTTCCTAAAGCGATTTCCATAGTTGTTCAACCCCAAGGTGCGCTTACGCATCGGTCGACAACACTCACAGTTTTGGCCGATTCTTGCCCGTTTCATGGGCTATTACTCACCGTTTTGGCTCCCAGAGCGATTTCCACAATTAACGATCCCCGAGGTGCGTTTACGTGTCGGTCATCAACACTCGTAGTTTTGGCCGATTCTGGCCCGCATCGTGGACTATTACTCACCGTTTTGGGGCCCCGAACGATTTTCATGGTTGCTGAACCCCAGGGTGCCCTTACGTGCCGTTCATCAACACTCGTCGTTTCGGCCAATTTTGGCCCGTTTCATGGGGTCTAGGAGCGATTTCCACGATTGACGAACACTTGGGTGTGCGTTTACGTGTCGGTCATCAACACTCGCAGTTTTGGCCGATTTGGCCCCTATCATGGACTATTAGTCACCGTTTTGGTGTCTCAGAGCGATATTCATGGCTGATGAACCCTAGGGTGCGTTTTCATCGGTCATCAACTTGCAGTTTTGGCCGATTCTGGACCATTTCGTGGACTATTACTCACCATTTTTGGGTCCCGGAGTGATTTCCATGGTTGTCGAACCCCCAAGGTGCGCTTAGGTGTCGTTCATCGCCACTCGGCGTTTTGGGCGATTCTGGACTGTTTCATGGGCTATTACTTACCGTTTTGGCCGATTCTGGCCCGTTTCGTCGACTATTACTCACCGTTTGGGGTCTCGGATTGATTTTCAAGGTTGCTGAACCCTAAGGTGCGCTTACGTGTCGTTCATCGGCACTTGCCGTTTTGGCCGATTCTGGCCCGTTTAACTAACCGTTTTGCGGTCCATGAGCGATTTCCACGATTAACAATCCCCGAGTTGCGTTTACGTGTTCGTCATCAAAACTCGCAGTTTTGGCCGATTCTGGACTGTTTCGTGGGCTCGCTGTTTTGGAGTCCCGGAGTGATTTCCACGATTAACGATCCCCAAGGTGCGTTTACTCACCATTTTGGGGTCCCAAAACGATTTCCATGGTTGTTGAAACCCAAGGTGCGCTTACGTGTCAGTCATCAACAGTCGTAGTTTGGGCCGATTTTGGCCCGTTTCTTGGACAATTACTCATTGTTTTGTTGTCCCGGAGTGGTTTCCTTGATTAATGAACACCGGGGTGCGTTTACGTGTCGGTCATCAAAACTCGCGGTTTTTGTCGATTCTGACCCGTTTAGTGGACTATTACTCACTGTTTTGGGGTCCAAAGCGATTTCCATGGTTGTCGAACCCCAAGGAGTGCTTACGTGTTGGTCGTCAAGACTAGCAGTTTGGGCCAATACTGGCCCGTTTCTTCGACTATTACTCAGTTTTGGGGTCCCGAAGTGATTTCCATGATTGACGAACCCCGGGGTGCGTTTACGTGTCGGTCATCAATACTCACGGTTTTTGTCGATTCTAACCCATTTCGTGGACTATTACTCACCGTTTTGGGGACCCAAAGCGATTTCGATGGTTGTCGATCCCTAAGGTGCGATTACGTGTCGGTCATCAACAATCGCAGTTTTGGCCGATTCGGGCCCTTTTCATGGACTATTACTCACTGTTTGGAGTTCCTAAAGCGATTTCCATAGTTGTTCAACCCCAAGGTGCGCTTACGCATCGGTCGTCTACACTCACAGTTTTGGCCGATTCTTGCCCGTTTCATGGGCTATTACTCACCGTTTTGGTTCCCGGAGCGATTTCCACAATTAACGATCCCCGAGGTGCGTTTACGTGTCGGTCATCAACACTCGTAGTTTTGGCCGATTCTGGCCCGCATCGTGGACTATTACTCACCGTTTTGGGGCCCCAGACGATTTTCATGGTTGCTGAACCCCAGGGTGCCCTTACGTGCTGTTCATCAACACTCGTCGTTTCGGCCAATTTTGGCCCGTTTCATGGGGTCTAGGAGCGATTTCCACGATTGACGAACACTGGGGTGTGCTTTTACGTGTCGGTCATCAACACTCGCAGTTTTGGCCGATTTGGCCCCTATCATGGACTATTAGTCACCGTTTTGGTGTCTCAGAGCGATATTCATGGCTGATGAACCCTAGGGTGCGTTTTCACATCGGTCATCAACTTGCAGTTTTGGCCGATTCTGGACCATTTCGTGGACTATTACTCACCATTTTTGGGTCCCGGAGTGATTTCCATGGTTGTCGAACCCCCAATGTGCGCTTAGGTGTCGTTCATCACCACTCGGCGTTTTGGGCGATTCTGGACTGTTTCATGGGCTATTACTTACCGTTTTGGCCGATTCTGGCCCGTTTCGTCGACTATTACTCACCGTTTGGGGTCTCGGATTGATTTTCAAGGTTGCTGAACCCTAAGGTGCGCTTACGTGTCGTTCATCGGCACTTGCCGTTTTGGCCGATTCTGGCCCGCTTAACTAACCATTTTGCGGTCCATGAGCGATTTCCACGATTAACGATCCCCGAGTTGCGTTTACGTGTTCGTCATCAAAACTCGCAGTTTCGGCCGATTCTGGACTGTTTCGTGGGCTCGCTGTTTTGGAGTCCCGGAGTGATTTCCACGATTAACGATCCCCAAGGTGCGTTTACTCACCATTTTGGGGTCCCAAAACGATTTCCATGGTTGTTGAAACCCAAGGTGCGCTTACGTGTCAGTCATCAACAGTCGTAGTTTGGGCCGATTTTGGCCCGTTTCTTGAACAATTACTCATTGTTTTGTTGTCCCGGAGTGGTTTCCATGATTAAAGAACACCGGGGTGCGTTTACGTGTCGGTCATCAAAACTCACGGTTTTTGTCGATTCTGACCCGTTTCGTGGACTATTACTCACTGTTTTGGGGTCCAAAGCGATTTCCATGGTTGTCGAACCCCAAGGAGTGCTTACGTATTGGTCGTCAAGACTCGCAGTTTGGGCCAATCCTGGCCCGTTTCTTCGACTATTACTCAGTTTTGGGGTCCCGAAGTGATTTCCATGATTGACGAACCCCGGGGTGCGTTTACGTGTCGGTCATCAATACTCACGGTTTTTGTCGATTCTAACCCATTTCGTGGACTATTACTCACCGTTTTGGGGTCCCAAAGCGATTTCGATGGTTGTCGATCCCTAAGGTGCGATTACGTGTCGGTCATCAACAATCGCAGTTTTGGCCGATTCGGGCCCTTTTCTTGGACTATTACTCACTGTTTGGAGTTCCTAAAGCGATTTCCATAGTTGTTCAACCCCAAGGTGCGCTTACGCATCGGTCGTCTACACTCACAGTTTTGGCCGATTCTTGCCCGTTTCATGGGCTATTACTCACCGTTTTGGCTCCCGGAGCGATTTCCACAATTAACGATCCCCGAGGTGCGTTTACGTGTCGGTCATCAACACTCGTAGTTTTGGCCGATTCTGGCCCGCATCGTGGACTATTACTCTCACCGTTTTGGGGCCGCGAACGATTTTCATGGTAGCTGAACCCCAGGGTGCCCTTACGTGTCGTTCATCAACACACGTCGTTTCGGCCAATTTTGGCCCGTTTCATGGGGTCTAGGAGCGATTTCCACGATAGACGAACACTGGGGTGCGTTTACGTGTCGGTCATCAACACTCGCAGTTTTGGCCGATTTGGCCCCTATCATGGACTATTAGTCACCGTTTTGGTGTCTCAGAGCGATATTCATGTCTGATGAACCCTAGGGTGCGTTTTCGCATCGGTCATCAACACTCGCAGTTTTGGCCGATTCTGGCCCGTATCGTGGACTATTACTCACCGTTT
>LR738712.1:7355294-7379586 GCA_902687465.1 Secale cereale
GGAGCGATTTCCACAATTAACGATCCCCGAGGTGCGTTTACGTGTCGGTCATCAACACTCGTAGTTTTGGCCGATTCTGGCCCGTATCGTGGACTATTACTCACCGTTTTGGGGCCCCGAACGATTTTCATGGTTGCTGAACCCCAGGGTGCCCTTACGTGCCGTTCATCAACACTCGTCGTTTCGGCCAATTTTGGCCCGTTTCATGGGGTCTAGGAGCGATTTCCACGATTGACGAACACTGGGGTGCGTTACGTGTCGGTCATCAACACTCGCAGTTTTGGCCGATTTGGTCACTATCATGGACTATTAGTCAACGTTTTGGTGTCTCAGAGCGATATTCATGGCTGATGAACCCTAGGGTGCGTTTTCGCATCGGTCATCAACACTCGCAGTTTTGGCCGATTCTGGCCCATTTCGTGGACTATTACTCACCATTTTTGGTTCCCAGAGTGATTTCCATGGTTGTCGAACTCGCAAGGTGCGCTTAGGTGTCGTTCATCACCACTCGCCGTTTTGGGCGATTCTGGACTGTTTTATGGGCTATTACTTACCGTTTTGGCCGATTCTGGCCCGTTTCGTCGACTATTACTCACCGTTTCGGGTCTCGGAGTGATTTTCTAGGTTGCTGAACCCGAAGATGCGCCTACGTGTCGTTCATCGGCACTTGCCGTTTTGGCCGATTCTGGCCCGTTTAACTCACCGTTTTGCGGTCCATGAGCGATTTCCACGATTAACGATCCCCGAGTTGCGTTTACGTGTTCGTCATCAAAACTCGCAGTTTCGGCCGATTCTAGACTGTTTCGTGGGCTCACCGTTTTGGAGTCCCGAAGTGATTTCCACGATTAACGATCCCCAAGGTGCGTTTACTCACCATTTTGGGGGCCCAAAACGATTTCCATGGTTGTTGAACCCAAGGTGCGCTTACGTGTCGGTCATCAACAGTCGCAGTTTGGGCCGATTCTGGCCTGTTTCTTGGACTATTACTCATTGTTTTGTGGTCCCGGAGTGGTTTCCACGCTTGAAGAACGGCGGGGTGCGTTTACGTGTCGGTCATCAAAACTCGCGGTTTTTGTCGATTCTGACCCGTTTCGTGGACTATTACTCACTGTTTTGGGGTCCCAAAGCGATTTCCATGGTTGTCGAACCCCAAGGTGTGCTTACGTGTTGGTCGTCAAGATTCGCAGTTTGGGCCAATCCTGGCTCGTTTCTTCGACTATTACTCAGTTTCGGTGTCCCGAAGTGATTTCCATGATTGACGAACCCCGGGGTGCGTTTACGTGTCGGTCATCAATACTCACGGTTTTTGTCGATTCTAACCCATTTCGTGGACTATTACTCACCGTTTTGGGGTCCCAAAGCGATTTCGATGGTTGTCGATCCCCAAGGAGCTATTACATGTCGGTCATCAACAATCGCGGTTTTGGCCGATTCAGGCCCGTTTCTTGGACTATTACTCACTGTTTGGGGTTCCCAAAGCGATTTCCATAGTTGTTCAACCCCAAGGTGCGCTTACGCATCGGTCGTCAACACTCACAGTTTTGGCCGATTCTTGCCCGTTTCATGGGCTATTACTCACCGTTTTGGCTCCCGGAGCGATTTCCACAATTAACGATCCCCGAGGTGCGTTTACGTGTCGGTCATCAACACTCGTAGTTTTGGCCGATTCTGGCCCGTATCATGGACTATTACTCACCGTTTTGGGGCTGCGAACGATTTTCATGGTAGCTGGACCCCAGGGTGCCCTTACGTGCCGTTCATCAACACTCGTCGTTTCGGCCAATTTTGGCCCGTTTCATGGGGTCTAGGAGCGATTTCCACGATTGACGAACACTGGGGTGCGTTTACGTGTCGGTCATCAACACTCGCAGTTTTGGCTGATTTGGCCCCTATCATGGACTATTAGTCACCGTTTTGGTGTCTCAGAGCGATATTCATGTCTGATGAACCCTAGGGTGCGTTTTCGCATCGGTCATCAACACTCGCAGTTTTGGCCGATTCTGGCCCATTTCGTGGACTATTACTCACCATTTTTGGGTCCCGGAGTGATTTCCATGGTTGTCGTACTCGCAAGGTGCGCTTAGGTGTCATTCATCACCACTCGCCGTTTTGGGCGATTCTGGACTATTTCATGGGCTATTACTTACCGTTTTGGGCGATTCTGGCCCGTTTCGTCGACTATTACTCACCGTTTTGGGTCTCGGAGTGATTTTCTAGGTTGCTGAACCCTAAGATGCGCCTACGTGTCGTTCATCGGCACTTTCCGTTTTGGCCGATTCTGGCCCGTTTAACTCACCGTTTTGCGGTCCATGAGCGATTTCCACGATTAACGATCCCCGAGTTGCGTTTACGTGTTCGTCATCAAAACTCGCAGTTTCGGCCGATTCTAGACTGTTTCGTGGGCTCACCGTTTAGGAGTCCCGAAGCGATTTCCACGATTAACGATCCCCAAGGTGAGTTTACTCACCATTTTGGGGGCCCAAAACGATTTCCATGGTTGTTGAAACCCAAGGTGCGCTTATGTGTCGGTCATCAACAGTCGCAGTTTGGGCCGATTCTGGCCTGTTTCTTGGACTATAACTCATTGTTTTTTATGGTCCCGGAGTGCTTTCCACGATTAAAGAACGCCGGGGTGCATTTACCTGTCGGCCATCAAAACTCGCGGTTTTTGTCGATTCAGGCCCGTTTCTTGGACTATTACTCACTGTTTGGGGTTCCCAAAGCGATTTCCATAGTTGTTCAAACCCAAGGTGCGCTTACGCATCGGTTGTCAACACTCACAGTTTTGGCCAATTCTTGCCCGTTTCATGGGCTATTACTCACCGTTTTGGCTCCCGGAGCGATTTCCACAATTAACGATCCCCGAGGTGCGTTTACGTGTCGGTCATCAACACTCGTCGTTTTGGCCGATTCTGGCCCGCATCATGGACTATTACTCACCGTTTTGGGGCCCCGAACGATTTTCATGGTTGCTGAACCCCAGGGTGCCCTTACGTGCCGTTCATCAACACTCATCGTTTCGGCCAATTTTGGCCCGTTTCATCGGGTCTAGGAGCGATTTCCACGATTAACGAACACTGGGGTGCGTTTACGTGTCGGTCATCAACACTCGCAGTTTTGGCTGATTTGGCCCCTATCATGGACTATTAGTCACCGTTTTGGTGTCTCAGAGCGATATTCATGTCTGATGAACCCTAGGGTGCGTTTTCGCATCGGTCATCAACACTCGCAGTTTTGGCCGATTCTGGCCCATTTCATGGACTATTACTCACCATTTTTGGGTCCCGGAGTGATTTTCTTGGTTGTCGAACCCCCAAGGTGCGCTTAGGTGTCGTTCATCACCACTCGCCGTTTTGGGCGATTCTGGACTGTTTCATGGGCTATTACTTACCGTTTCGGCCGATTCTGTCCCGTTTCGTCGACTATTACTCACCGTTTGGGGTCTCGGAGTGATTTTCAAGGTTACTGAACCCTAAGGTGCGCTTACGTGTCGTTCATCGGCACTTGCCGTTTTGGCCGATTCTGGCCCGTTAAACTCACCGTTTTGCGGTCCAAGAGCGATTTCCACGATTAACGATCCCCGAGTTGCGTCTACGTGTTCGTCATCAAAACTCGTAGTTTCGGCCGATTCTGGACTGTTTCGTGGGCTCGCCGTTTTGGAGTCCCGGGGTGATTTCCACGATTAACGATCCCCAAGGTGAGTTTACTCACAATTTTGGGGTCCCAAAACGATTTCCATGGTTGTTGAAACCCAAGGTGCGCTTATGTGTCGGTCATCAACAGTCGCAGTTTGGGCCGATTTTGGCCCGTTTCTTGGACTATTACTCACCGTTTTGGGGTCCCAAAGCGATTTCGATGGTTGTCGATCCCCAAGGTGCTATTACGTGTCGGTCATCAACAATCGCAGTTTTGGCCGATTCGGGCCCGTTTCTTGGACTATTACTCACTGTTTGGGGTTCCCAAAGCGATTTCCATAGTTGTTCAACCCCAAGGTGCGCTTACGCATCGGTCGTCAACACTCACATTTTTGGCCGATTCTTGCCCGTTTCATGGGCTATTACTCACCGTTTTGGCTCCCGGAGCGATTTCCACAATTAACGATCCCCGAGGTGCGTTTACATGTCGGTCATCAACACTCGTAGTTTTGGCCGATTCTGGCCCGTATCGTGGATTATTACTCACCGTTTTGGTGCCCCGAACGATTTTCATGGTTGCTGTACCCCAGGGTGCCCTTATGTGCCATTCATCAACACTCGTCGTTTCGGACAATTTTGGCCCGTTTCATGGGGTCTAAGAGCGATTTCCACGATTAACGAACACTGGGGTGCGTTACGTGTCGGTCATCAACACTCGCAGTTTTGGGCGATTTGGCCCCTATCATGGACTATTAGTCACCGTTTTGGTGTCTCAGAGCGATATTCATGGCTGATGAACCCTAGGGTGCGTTTTCGCATCGGTCATCAACACTCGCAGTTTTGGCCGATTCTGGCCCATTTCATGGACTATTACTCACCATTTTTGGGTCCCGGAGTGATTTCCATGGTTGTCGAACCCGCAAGGTGCGCTTAGGTGTCGTTCATCACCACTCGCCGTTTTGGGCAATTCTGGACTGTTTCATGGGCTATTACTTACCGTTTCGGCCGATTCCGGCCCGTTTCGTCGACTATTACTCACCGTTTGGGGTCTCGGGGTGATTTTCAAGGTTGCTGAACCCTAAGGTGCGCTTACGTGTCGTTCATCGGCACTTGCCGTTTTGGCCGATTCTGGCCCGTTAAACTCACCGTTTTGCGGTCCATGAGCGATTTCCACGATTAACGATCCCCGAGTTGCGTTTACGTGTTCGTCATCAAAACTCGCAGTTTCGGTCGATTCTGGACTGTTTCGTGGGCTCACCGTTTTAGAGTCCCGGAGTGATTTCCACGATTAACGATCCCCAAGGTGTGTTTACTCACCATTTTGGGGGCCCAAAACGATTTCCATGGTTGTTGAACCCAAGGTGCGCTTACGTGTCGGTCATCAACAGTCGCAGTTTGGGCCGATTCTGGCCCGTTTCTTGTTCTATTACTCATTGTTTTGTGGCCCCGGAGTGGTTTCCACGATTGAACAACGGCGGGGTGCGTTTACGTGTCGGTCATCAAAACTCGCGGTTTTTGTCGATTCTGACCCGTTTCGTGGACTATTACTCACTGTTTTGGGGTCCCAAAGCGATTTCCATGGTTGTCGAACCCCAAGGTGTGCTTACGTGTTGGTCGTCAAGACTCGTAGTTTGGGCCAATCCTGGCCCGTTTCTTCGACTATTACTCAGTTTCGGGGTCCCGAAGTGATTTCCATGATTGACGAACCCCGGGGTGCGTTTACATGTCGGTCATCAATACTCACAGTTTTTGTCGATTCTAACCCATTTCGTGGACTATTACTCACCGTTTTGGGGTCCCAAAGCGATTTCGATGGTTGTCGATCCCCAAGGTGCTATTACGTGTCGGTCATCAACAATCGCAGTTTTGGCCGATTCGGGCCCGTTTCTTGGACTATTACTCACTGTTTGGGGTTCCCAAAGCGATTTCCAAAGTTGTTCAACCCCAAGGTGCGCTTACGCATCGGTCGTCAACACTCACATTTTTGGCCGATTCTTGCCCGTTTCATGGGCTATTACTCACCGTTTTGGCTACCGGAGAGATTTCCACAATTAACGATCCCCGAGGTGAGTTTACGTGTCGGTCATCAACACTCGTAGTTTTGGCCGATTCTGGCCCGTATCGTGGATTATTACTCACCGTTTTGGGGCCCCGAACGATTTTCATGGTTGCTGAACCCCAGGGTGCCCTTACATGCCGTTCATCAACACTCATCGTTTCGGCCAATTTTGGCCCGTTTCATCGGGTCTAGGAGCGATTTCCATGATTAACGAACACTGGGGTGCGTTACGTGTCGGTCATCAACACTCGCAGTTTTGGGCGATTTGGCCCCTATCATGGACTATTAGTCACCGTTTTGATGTCTCAGAGCGATATTCATGGCTGATGAACCCTAGGGTGCGTTTTCGCATCGGTCATCAACACTCGCAGTTTTGGCCGATTCTGGCCCATTTCGTGGACTATTACTCACCATTTTTGGGTCCCGGAGTGATTTTCTTGGTTGTCGAACCCCCAAGGTGCGCTTAGGTGTCGTTCATCACCACTCGCCGTTTTGGGCGATTCTGGCCTGTTTCATGGGCTATTACTTACCGTTTCGGCCGATTCTGTCCCGTTTCGTCGACTATTACTCACCGTTTGGGGTCTCGGAGTGATTTTCAAGGTTGCTGAACCCTAAGGTGCGCTTACGTGTCGTTCATCGGCACTTGCCGTTTTGGCCGATTCTGGCCCGTTAAACTCACCGTTTTGCGGTCCAAGAGCGATTTCCACGATTAACGATCCCCGAGTTGCGTCTACGTGTTCGTCATCAAAACTCGTAGTTTCGGCCGATTCTGGACTGTTTCGTGGGCTCGCCGTTTTGGAGTCCCGGGGTGATTTCCACGATTAACGATCCCCAAGGTGAGTTTACTCACAATTTTGGGGTCCCAAAACGATTTCCATGGTTGTTGAAACCCAAGGTGCGCTTATGTGTCGGTCATCAACAGTCGCAGTTTGGGCCGATTTTGGCCCGTTTCTTGGACTATTACTCACCGTTTTGGGGTCCCAAAGCGATTTCGATGGTTGTCGATCCCCAAGGTGCTATTACGTGTCGGTCATCAACAATCGCAGTTTTGGCCGATTCGGGCCCGTTTCTTGGACTATTACTCACTGTTTGGGGTTCCCAAAGCGATTTCCATAGTTGTTCAACCCCAAGGTGCGCTTACGCATCGGTCGTCAACACTCACATTTTTGGCCGATTCTTGCCCGTTTCATGGGCTATTACTCACCGTTTTGGCTCCCGGAGCGATTTCCACAATTAACGATCCCCGAGGTGCGTTTACATGTCGGTCATCAACACTCGTAGTTTTGGCCGATTCTGGCCCGTATCGTGGATTATTACTCACCGTTTTGGTGCCCCGAACGATTTTCATGGTTGCTGTACCCCAGGGTGCCCTTACGTGCCGTTCATCAACACTCGTCGTTTCGGACAATTTTGGCCCGTTTCATGGGGTCTAAGAGCGATTTCCACGATTAACGAACACTGGGGTGCGTTACGTGTCGGTCATCAACACTCGCAGTTTTGGGCGATTTGGCCCCTATCATGGACTATTAGTCACCGTTTTGGTGTCTCAGAGCGATATTCATGGCTGATGAACCCTAGGGTGCGTTTTCGCATCGGTCATCAACACTCGCAGTTTTGGCCGATTCTGGCCCATTTCATGGACTATTACTCACCATTTTTGGGTCCCGGAGTGATTTCCATGGTTGTCAAACCCGCAAGGTGCGCTTAGGTGTCGTTCATCACCACTCGCCGTTTTGGGCAATTCTGGACTGTTTCATGGGCTATTACTTACCGTTTCGGCCGATTCCGGCCCGTTTCGTCGACTATTACTCACCGTTTGGGGTCTCGGGTGATTTTCAAGGTTGCTGAACCCTAAGGTGCGCTTACGTGTCGTTCATCGGCACTTGCCGTTTTGGCCGATTCTGGCCCGTTAAACTCACCGTTTTGCGGTCCATGAGCGATTTCCACGATTAACGATCCCCGAGTTGCGTTTACGTGTTCGTCATCAAAACTCGCAGTTTCGGTCGATTCTGGACTGTTTCGTGGGCTCACCGTTTTAGAGTCCCGGAGTGATTTCCACGATTAACGATCCCCAAGGTGTGTTTACTCACCATTTTGGGGGCCCAAAACGATTTCCATGGTTGTTGAACCCAAGGTGCGCTTACGTGTCGGTCATCAACAGTCGCAGTTTGGGCCGATTCTGGACCGTTTCTTGTTCTATTACTCATTGTTTTGTGGCCCCGGAGTGGTTTCCACGATTGAACAACGGCGGGGTGCGTTTACGTGTCGGTCATCAAAACTCGCGGTTTTTGTCGATTCTGACCCGTTTCGTGGACTATTACTCACTGTTTTGGGGTCCCAAAGCGATTTCCATGGTTGTCGAACCCCAAGGTGTGCTTACGTGTTGGTCGTCAAGACTCGTAGTTTGGGCCAATCCTGGCCCGTTTCTTCGACTATTACTCAGTTTCGGGGTCCCGAAGTGATTTCCATGATTGACGAACCCCGGGGTGCGTTTACATGTCGGTCATCAATACTCACAGTTTTTGTCGATTCTAACCCATTTCATGGACTATTACTCACCGTTTTGGGGTCCCAAAGCGATTTCGATGGTTGTCGATCCCCAAGGTGCTATTACGTGTCGGTCATCAACAATCGCAGTTTTGGCCGATTCGGGCCCGTTTCTTGGACTATTACTCACTGTTTGGGGTTCCCAAAGCGATTTCCAAAGTTGTTCAACCCCAAGGTGCGCTTACGCATCGGTCGTCAACACTCACATTTTTGGCCGATTCTTGCCCGTTTCATGGGCTATTACTCACCGTTTTGGCTACCGGAGAGATTTCCACAATTAACGATCCCCGAGGTGAGTTTACGTGTCGGTCATCAACACTCGTAGTTTTGGCCGATTCTGGCCCGTATCGTGGATTATTACTCACCATTTTGGGGCCCCGAACGATTTTCATGGTTGCTGAACCCCAGGGTGCCCTTACGTGCCGTTCATCAACACTCATCGTTTCGGCCAATTTTGGCCCGTTTCATCGGGTCTAGGAGCGATTTCCACGATTAACGAACACTGGGGTGCGTTACGTGTCGGTCATCAACACTCGCAGTTTTGGGCGATTTGGCCCCTATCATGGACTATTAGTCACCGTTTTGATGTCTCAGAGCGATATTCATGGCTGATGAACCCTAGGGTGCGTTTTCGCATCGGTCATCAACACTCGCAGTTTTGGCCGATTCTGGCCCATTTCGTGGACTATTACTCACCATTTTTGGGTCCCGGAGTGATTTTCTTGGTTGTCGAACCCCCAAGGTGCGCTTAGGTGTCGTTCATCACCACTCGCCGTTTTGGGCGATTCTGGCCTGTTTCATGGGCTATTACTTACCGTTTCGGCCGATTCTGTCCCGTTTCGTCGACTATTACTCACCGTTTGGGGTCTCGGAGTGATTTTCAAGGTTGCTGAACCCTAAGGTGCGCTTACGTGTCGTTCATCGGCACTTGCCGTTTTGGCCGATTCTGGCCCGTTAAACTCACCGTTTTGCGGTCCAAGAGCGATTTCCACGATTAACGATCCCCGAGTTGCGTCTACGTGTTCGTCATCAAAACTCGTAGTTTCGGCCGATTCTGGACTGTTTCGTGGGCTCGCCGTTTTGGAGTCCCGGGGTGATTTCCACGATTAACGATCCCCAAGGTGAGTTTACTCACAATTTTGGGGTCCCAAAACGATTTCCATGGTTGTTGAAACCCAAGGTGCGCTTATGTGTCGGTCATCAACAGTCGCAGTTTGGGCCGATTTTGGCCCGTTTCTTGGACTATTACTCACCGTTTTGGGGTCCCAAAGCGATTTCGATGGTTGTCGATCCCCAAGGTGCTATTACGTGTCGGTCATCAACAATCGCAGTTTTGGCCGATTCGGGCCCGTTTCTTGGACTATTACTCACTGTTTGGGGTTCCCAAAGCGATTTCCATAGTTGTTCAACCCCAAGGTGCGCTTACGCATCGGTCGTCAACACTCACATTTTTGGCCGATTCTTGCCCGTTTCATGGGCTATTACTCACCGTTTTGGCTCCCGGAGAGATTTCCACAATTAACGATCCCCGAGGTGCGTTTACATGTCGGTCATCAACACTCGTAGTTTTGGCCGATTCTGGCCCGTATCGTGGATTATTACTCACCGTTTTGGTGCCCCGAACGATTTTCATGGTTGCTGTACCCCAGGGTGCCCTTACGTGCCGTTCATCAACACTCGTCGTTTCGGCCAATTTTGGCCCGTTTCATGGGGTCTAAGAGCGATTTCCACGATTAACGAACACTGGGGTGCGTTACGTGTCGGTCATCAACACTCGCAGTTTTGGGCGATTTGGCCCCTATCATGGACTATTAGTCACCGTTTTGGTGTCTCAGAGCGATATTCATGGCTGATGAACCCTAGGGTGCGTTTTCGCATCGGTCATCAACACTCGCAGTTTTGGCCGATTCTGGCCCATTTCGTGGACTATTACTCACCATTTTTGGGTCCCGGAGTGATTTTCTTGGTTGTCGAACCCCCAAGGTGCGCTTAGGTGTCGTTCATCACCACTCGCCGTTTTGGGCGATTCTGGCCTGTTTCATGGGCTATTACTTACCGTTTCGGCCGATTCTGTCCCGTTTCGTCGACTATTACTCACCGTTTGGGGTCTCGGAGTGATTTTCAAGGTTGCTGAACCCTAAGGTGCGCTTACGTGTCGTTCATCGGCACTTGCCATTTTGGCCGATTCTGGCCCGTTAAACTCACCGTTTTGCGGTCCAAGAGCGATTTCCACGATTAACGATCCCCGAGTTGCGTCTACGTGTTCGTCATCAAAACTCGTAGTTTCGGCCGATTCTGGACTGTTTCGTGGGCTCGCCGTTTTGGAGTCCCGGGGTGATTTCCACGATTAACGATCCCCAAGGTGAGTTTACTCACAATTTTGGGGTCCCAAAACGATTTCCATGGTTGTTGAAACCCAAGGTGCGCTTATGTGTCGGTCATCAACAGTCGCAGTTTGGGCCGATTTTGGCCCGTTTCTTGGACTATTACTCACCGTTTTGGGGTCCCAAAGCGATTTCGATGGTTGTCGATCCCCAAGGTGCTATTACGTGTCGGTCATCAACAATCGCAGTTTTGGCCGATTCGGGCCCGTTTCTTGGACTATTACTCACTGTTTGGGGTTCCCAAAGCGATTTCCATAGTTGTTCAACCCCAAGGTGCGCTTACGCATCGGTCGTCAACACTCACATTTTTGGCCGATTCTTGCCCGTTTCATGGGCTATTACTCACCGTTTTGGCTCCCGGAGCGATTTCCACAATTAATGATCCCCGAGGTGCGTTTGCATGTCGGTCATCAACACTCGTAGTTTTGGCCGATTCTGGCCCGTATCGTGGATTATTACTCACCGTTTTGGTGCCCCGAACGATTTTCATGGTTGCTGTACCCCAGGGTGCCCTTACGTGCCGTTCATCAACACTCGTCGTTTCGGACAATTTTGGCCCGTTTCATGGGGTCTAAGAGCGATTTCCACGATTAACGAACACTGGGGTGCGTTACGTGTCGGTCATCAACACTCGCAGTTTTGGGCGATTTGGCCCCTATCATGGACTATTAGTCACCGTTTTGGTGTCTCAGAGCGATATTCATGGCTGATGAACCCTAGGGTGCGTTTTCGCATCGGTCATCAACACTCGCAGTTTTGGCCGATTCTGGCCCATTTCATGGACTATTACTCACCATTTTTGGGTCCCGGAGTGATTTCCATGGTTGTCGAACCCGCAAGGTGCGCTTAGGTGTCGTTCATCACCACTCGCCGTTTTGGGCAATTCTGGACTGTTTCATGGGCTATTACTTACCGTTTCGGCCGATTCCGGCCCGTTTCGTCGACTATTACTCACCGTTTGGGGTCTCGGGGTGATTTTCAAGGTTGCTGAACCCTAAGGTGCGCTTACGTGTCGTTCATCGGCACTTGCCGTTTTGGCCGATTCTGGCCCGTTAAACTCACCGTTTTGCGGTCCATGAGCGATTTCCACGATTAACGATCCCCGAGTTGCGTTTACGTGTTCGTCATCAAAACTCGCAGTTTCGGTCGATTCTGGACTGTTTCGTGGGCTCACCGTTTTAGAGTCCCGGAGTGATTTCCACGATTAACGATCCCCAAGGTGTGTTTACTCACCATTTTGGGGGCCCAAAACGATTTCCATGGTTGTTGAACCCAAGGTGCGCTTACGTGTCGGTCATCAACAGTCGCAGTTTGGGCCGATTCTGGCCCGTTTCTTGTTCTATTACTCATTGTTTTGTGGCCCCGGAGTGGTTTCCACGATTGAACAACGGCGGGGTGTGTTTACGTGTCGGTCATCAAAACTCGCGGTTTTTGTCGATTCTGACCCGTTTCGTGGACTATTACTCACTGTTTTGGGGTCCCAAAGCGATTTCCATGGTTGTCGAACCCCAAGGTGTGCTTACGTGTTGGTCGTCAAGACTCGTAGTTTGGGCCAATCCTGGCCCGTTTCTTCGACTATTACTCAGTTTCGGGGTCCCGAAGTGATTTCCATGATTGACGAACCCCGGGGTGCGTTTACATGTCGGTCATCAATACTCACAGTTTTTGTCGATTCTAACCCATTTCGTGGACTATTACTCACCGTTTTGGGGTCCCAAAGCGATTTCGATGGTTGTCGATCCCCAAGGTGCTATTACGTGTCGGTCATCAACAATCGCAGTTTTGGCCGATTCGGGCCCGTTTCTTGGACTATTACTCACTGTTTGGGGTTCCCAAAGCGATTTCCAAAGTTGTTCAACCCCAAGGTGCGCTTACGCATCGGTCGTCAACACTCACATTTTTGGCCGATTCTTGCCCGTTTCATGGGCTATTACTCACCGTTTTGGCTACCGGAGAGATTTCCACAATTAACGATCCCCGAGGTGAGTTTACGTGTCGGTCATCAACACTCGTAGTTTTGGCCGATTCTGGCCCGTATCGTGGATTATTACTCACCGTTTTGGGGCCCCGAACGATTTTCATGGTTGCTGAACCCCAGGGTGCCCTTACGTGCCGTTCATCAACACTCATCGTTTCGGCCAATTTTGGCCCGTTTCATCGGGTCTAGGAGCGATTTCCACGATTAACGAACACTGGGGTGCGTTACGTGTCGGTCATCAACACTCGCAGTTTTGGGCGATTTGGCCCCTATCATGGACTATTAGTCACCGTTTTGATGTCTCAGAGCGATATTCATGGCTGATGAACCCTAGGGTGCGTTTTCGCATCGGTCATCAACACTCGCAGTTTTGGCCGATTCTGGCCCATTTCGTGGACTATTACTCACCATTTTTGGGTCCCGGAGTGATTTTCTTGGTTGTCGAACCCCCAAGGTGCGCTTAGGTGTCGTTCATCACCACTCGCCGTTTTGGGCGATTCTGGCCTGTTTCATGGGCTATTACTTACCGTTTCGGCCGATTCTGTCCCGTTTCGTCGACTATTACTCACCGTTTGGGGTCTCGGAGTGATTTTCAAGGTTGCTGAACCCTAAGGTGCGCTTACGTGTCGTTCATCGGCACTTGCCGTTTTGGCCGATTCTGGCCCGTTAAACTCACCGTTTTGCGGTCCAAGAGCGATTTCCACGATTAACGATCCCCGAGTTGCGTCTACGTGTTCGTCATCAAAACTCGTAGTTTCGGCCGATTCTGGACTGTTTCGTGGGCTCGCCGTTTTGGAGTCCCGGGGTGATTTCCACGATTAACGATCCCCAAGGTGAGTTTACTCACAATTTTGGGGTCCCAAAAAGATTTCCATGGTTGTTGAAACCCAAGGTGCGCTTATGTGTCGGTCATCAACAGTCGCAGTTTGGGCCGATTTTGGCCCGTTTCTTGGACTATTACTCACCGTTTTGGGGTCCCAAAGCGATTTCGATGGTTGTCGATCCCCAAGGTGCTATTACGTGTCGGTCATCAACAATCGCAGTTTTGGCCGATTCGGGCCCGTTTCTTGGACTATTACTCACTGTTTGGGGTTCCCAAAGCGATTTCCATAGTTGTTCAACCCCAAGGTGCGCTTACGCATCGGTCGTCAACACTCACATTTTTGGCCGATTCTTGCCCGTTTCATGGGCTATTACTCACCGTTTTGGCTCCCGGAGCGATTTCCACAATTAACGATCCCCGAGGTGCGTTTACATGTCGGTCATCAACACTCGTAGTTTTGGCCGATTCTGGCCCGTATCGTGGATTATTACTCACCGTTTTGGTGCCCCGAACGATTTTCATGGTTGCTGTACCCCAGGGTGCCCTTATGTGCCATTCATCAACACTCGTCGTTTCGGACAATTTTGGCCCGTTTCATGGGGTCTAAGAGCGATTTCCACGATTAACGAACACTGGGGTGCGTTACGTGTCGGTCATCAACACTCGCAGTTTTGGGCGATTTGGCCCCTATCATGGACTATTAGTCACCGTTTTGGTGTCTCAGAGCGATATTCATGGCTGATGAACCCTAGGGTGCGTTTTCGCATCGGTCATCAACACTCGCAGTTTTGGCCGATTCTGGCCCATTTCATGGACTATTACTCACCATTTTTGGGTCCCGGAGTGATTTCCATGGTTGTCGAACCCGCAAGGTGCGCTTAGGTGTCGTTCATCACCACTCGCCGTTTTGGGCAATTCTGGACTGTTTCATGGGCTATTACTTACCGTTTCGGCCGATTCCGGCCCGTTTCGTCGACTATTACTCACCGTTTGGGGTCTCGGGGTGATTTTCAAGGTTGCTGAACCCTAAGGTGCGCTTACGTGTCGTTCATCGGCACTTGCCGTTTTGGCCGATTCTGGCCCGTTAAACTCACCGTTTTGCGGTCCATGAGCGATTTCCACGATTAACGATCCCCGAGTTGCGTTTACGTGTTCGTCATCAAAACTCGCAGTTTCGGTCGATTCTGGACTGTTTCGTGGGCTCACCGTTTTAGAGTCCCGGAGTGATTTCCACGATTAACGATCCCCAAGGTGTGTTTACTCACCATTTTGGGGGCCCAAAACGATTTCCATGGTTGTTGAACCCAAGGTGCGCTTACGTGTCGGTCATCAACAGTCGCAGTTTTGGCCGATTCTGGCCCATTTCGTGGACTATTACTCACCATTTTTGGGTCCCGGAGTGATTTTCTTGGTTGTCGAACCCCCAAGGTGCGCTTAGGTGTCGTTCATCACCACTCGCCGTTTTGGGCGATTCTGGCCTGTTTCATGGGCTATTACTTACCGTTTCGGCCGATTCTGTCCCGTTTCGTCGACTATTACTCACCGTTTGGGGTCTCGGAGTGATTTTCAAGGTTGCTGAACCCTAAGGTGCGCTTACGTGTCGTTCATCGGCACTTGCCATTTTGGCCGATTCTGGCCCGTTAAACTCACCGTTTTGCGGTCCAAGAGCGATTTCCACGATTAACGATCCCCGAGTTGCGTCTACGTGTTCGTCATCAAAACTCGTAGTTTCGGCCGATTCTGGACTGTTTCGTGGGCTCGCCGTTTTGGAGTCCCGGGGTGATTTCCACGATTAACGATCCCCAAGGTGAGTTTACTCACAATTTTGGGGTCCCAAAACGATTTCCATGGTTGTTGAAACCCAAGGTGCGCTTATGTGTCGGTCATCAACAGTCGCAGTTTGGGCCGATTTTGGCCCGTTTCTTGGACTATTACTCACCGTTTTGGGGTCCCAAAGCGATTTCGATGGTTGTCGATCCCCAAGGTGCTATTACGTGTCGGTCATCAACAATCGCAGTTTTGGCCGATTCGGGCCCGTTTCTTGGACTATTACTCACTGTTTGGGGTTCCCAAAGCGATTTCCATAGTTGTTCAACCCCAAGGTGCGCTTACGCATCGGTCGTCAACACTCACATTTTTGGCCGATTCTTGCCCGTTTCATGGGCTATTACTCACCGTTTTGGCTCCCGGAGCGATTTCCACAATTAACGATCCCCGAGGTGCGTTTACATGTCGGTCATCAACACTCGTAGTTTTGGCCGATTCTGGCCCGTATCGTGGATTATTACTCACCGTTTTGGTGCCCCGAACGATTTTCATGGTTGCTGTACCCCAGGGTGCCCTTACGTGCCGTTCATCAACACTCGTCGTTTCGGACAATTTTGGCCCGTTTCATGGGGTCTAAGAGCGATTTCCACGATTAACGAACACTGGGGTGCGTTACGTGTCGGTCATCAACACTCGCAGTTTTGGGCGATTTGGCCCCTATCATGGACTATTAGTCACCGTTTTGGTGTCTCAGAGCGATATTCATGGCTGATGAACCCTAGGGTGCGTTTTCGCATCGGTCATCAACACTCGCAGTTTTGGCCGATTCTGGCCCATTTCATGGACTATTACTCACCATTTTTGGGTCCCGGAGTGATTTCCATGGTTGTCGAACCCGCAAGGTGCGCTTAGGTGTCGTTCATCACCCCTCGCCGTTTTGGGCAATTCTGGACTGTTTCATGGGCTATTACTTACCGTTTCGGCCGATTCCGGCCCGTTTCGTCGACTATTACTCACCGTTTGGGGTCTCGGGGTGATTTTCAAGGTTGCTGAACCCTAAGGTGCGCTTACGTGTCGTTCATCGGCACTTGCCGTTTTGGCCGATTCTGGCCCGTTAAACTCACCGTTTTGCGGTCCATGAGCGATTTCCACGATTAACGATCCCCGAGTTGCGTTTACGTGTTCGTCATCAAAACTCGCAGTTTCGGTCGATTCTGGACTGTTTCGTGGGCTCACCGATTTAGAGTCCCGGAGTGATTTCCACGATTAACGATCCCCAAGGTGTGTTTACTCACCATTTTGGGGGCCCAAAACGATTTCCATGGTTGTTGAACCCAAGGTGCGCTTACGTGTCGGTCATCAACAGTCGCAGTTTGGGCCGATTCTGGCCCGTTTCTTGTTCTATTACTCATTGTTTTGTGGCCCCGGAGTGGTTTCCACGATTGAACAACGGCGGGGTGCGTTTACGTGTCGGTCATCAAAACTCGCGGTTTTTGTCGATTCTGACCCGTTTCGTGGACTATTACTCACTGTTTTGGGGTCCCAAAGCGATTTCCATGGTTGTCGAACCCCAAGGTGTGCTTACGTGTTGGTCGTCAAGACTCGTAGTTTGGGCCAATCCTGGCCCGTTTCTTCGACTATTACTCAGTTTCGGGGTCCCGAAGTGATTTCCATGATTGACGAACCCCGGGGTGCGTTTACATGTCGGTCATCAATACTCACAGTTTTTGTCGATTCTAACCCATTTCGTGGACTATTACTCACCGTTTTGGGGTCCCAAAGCGATTTCGATGGTTGTCGATCCCCAAGGTGCTATTACGTGTCGGTCATCAACAATCGCAGTTTTGGCCGATTCGGGCCCGTTTCTTGGACTATTACTCACTGTTTGGGGTTCCCAAAGCGATTTCCAAAGTTGTTCAACCCCAAGGTGCGCTTACGCATCGGTCGTCAACACTCACATTTTTGGCCGATTCTTGCCCGTTTCATGGGCTATTACTCACCGTTTTGGCTACCGGAGAGATTTCCACAATTAACGATCCCCAAGGTGAGTTTACGTGTCGGTCATCAACACTCGTAGTTTTGGCCGATTCTGGCCCGTATCGTGGATTATTACTCACCGTTTTGGGGCCCCGAACGATTTTCATGGTTGCTGAACCCCAGGGTGCCCTTACGTGCCGTTCATCAACACTCATCGTTTCGGCCAATTTTGGCCCGTTTCATCGGGTCTAGGAGCGATTTCCACGATTAACGAACACTGGGGTGCGTTACGTGTCGGTCATCAACACTCGCAGTTTTGGGCGATTTGGCCCCTATCATGGACTATTAGTCACCGTTTTGATGTCTCAGAGCGATATTCATGGCTGATGAACCCTAGGGTGCGTTTTCGCATCGGTCATCAACACTCGCAGTTTTGGCCGATTCTGGCCCATTTCGTGGACTATTACTCACCATTTTTGGGTCCCGGAGTGATTTTCTTGGTTGTCGAACCCCCAAGGTGCGCTTAGGTGTCGTTCATCACCACTCGCCGTTTTGGGCGATTCTGGCCTGTTTCATGGGCTATTACTTACCGTTTCGGCCGATTCTGTCCCGTTTCGTCGACTATTACTCACCGTTTGGGGTCTCGGAGTGATTTTCAAGGTTGCTGAACCCTAAGGTGCACTTACGTGTCGTTCATCGGCACTTGCCGTTTTGGCCGATTCTGGCCCGTTAAACTCACCGTTTTGCGGTCCAAGAGCGATTTCCACGATTAACGATCCCCGAGTTGCGTCTACGTGTTCGTCATCAAAACTCGTAGTTTCGGCCGATTCTGGACTGTTTCTTGGGCTCGCCGTTTTGGAGTCCCGGGGTGATTTCCACGATTAACGATCCCCAAGGTGAGTTTACTCACAATTTTGGGGTCCCAAAACGATTTCCATGGTTGTTGAAACCCAAGGTGCGCTTATGTGTCGGTCATCAACAGTCGCAGTTTGGGCCGATTTTGGCCCGTTTCTTGGACTATTACTCACCGTTTTGGGGTCCCAAAGCGATTTCGATGGTTGTCGATCCCCAAGGTGCTATTACGTGTCGGTCATCAACAATCGCAGTTTTGGCCGATTCGGGCCCGTTTCTTGGACTATTACTCACTGTTTGGGGTTCCCAAAGCGATTTCCATAGTTGTTCAACCCCAAGGTGCGCTTACGCATCGGTCGTCAACACTCACATTTTTGGCCGATTCTTGCCCGTTTCACGGGCTATTACTCACCGTTTTGGCTCCCGGAGAGATTTCCACAATTAACGATCCCCGAGGTGCGTTTACATGTCGGTCATCAACACTCGTAGTTTTGGCCGATTCTGGCCCGTATAGTGGATTATTACTCACCGTTTTGGTGCCCCGAACGATTTTCATGGTTGCTGTACCCCAGGGTGCCCTTACGTGCCGTTCATCAACACTCGTCGTTTCGGCCAATTTTGGCCCGTTTCATGGGGTCTAAGAGCGATTTCCACGATTAACGAACACTGAGGTGCGTTACGTGTCGGTCATCAACACTCGCAGTTTTGGGCGATTTGGCCCCTATCATGGACTATTAGTCACCGTTTTGGTGTCTCAGAGCGATATTCATGGCTGATGAACCCTAGGGTGCGTTTTCGCATCGGTCATCAACACTCGCAGTTTTGGCCGATTCTGGCCCATTTCGTAGACTATTACTCACCATTTTTGGGTCCCGGAGTGATTTTCTTGGTTGTCGAACCCCCAAGGTGCGCTTAGGTGTCGTTCATCACCACTCGCCGTTTTGGGCGATTCTGGCCTGTTTCATGGGCTATTACTTACCGTTTCGGCCGATTCTGTCCCGTTTCGTCGACTATTACTCACCGTTTGGGGTCTCGGAGTGATTTTCAAGGTTGCTGAACCCTAAGGTGCGCTTACGTGTCGTTCATCGGCACTTGCCATTTTGGCCGATTCTGGCCCGTTAAACTCACCGTTTTGCGGTCCAAGAGCGATTTCCACGATTAACGATCCCCGAGTTGCGTCTACGTGTTCGTCATCAAAACTCGTAGTTTCGGCCGATTCTGGACTGTTTCGTGGGCTCGCCGTTTTGGAGTCCCGGGGTGATTTCCACGATTAACGATCCCCAAGGTGAGTTTACTCACAATTTTGGGGTCCCAAAACGATTTCCATGGTTGTTGAAACCCAAGGTGCGCTTATGTGTCGGTCATCAACAGTCGCAGTTTGGGCCGATTTTGGCCCGTTTCTTGGACTATTACTCACCGTTTTGGGGTCCCAAAGCGATTTCGATGGTTGTCGATCCCCAAGGTGCTATTACGTGTCGGTCATCAACAATCGCAGTTTTGGCCGATTCGGGCCCGTTTCTTGGACTATTACTCACTGTTTGGGGTTCCCAAAGCGATTTCCATAGTTGTTCAACCCCAAGGTGCGCTTACGCATCGGTCGTCAACACTCACATTTTTGGCCGATTCTTGCCCGTTTCATGGGCTATTACTCACCGTTTTGGCTCCCGGAGCGATTTCCACAATTAACGATCCCCGAGGTGCGTTTACATGTCGGTCATCAACACTCGTAGTTTTGGCCGATTCTGGCCCGTATCGTGGATTATTACTCACCGTTTTGGTGCCCCGAACGATTTTCATGGTTGCTGTACCCCAGGGTGCCCTTACGTGCCGTTCATCAACACTCGTCGTTTCGGACAATTTTGGCCCGTTTCATGGGGTCTAAGAGCGATTTCCACGATTAACGAACACTGGGGTGCGTTACGTGTCGGTCATCAACACTCGCAGTTTTGGGCGATTTGGCCCCTATCATGGACTATTAGTCACCGTTTTGGTGTCTCAGAGCGATATTCATGGCTGATGAACCCTAGGGTGCGTTTTCGCATCGGTCATCAACACTCGCAGTTTTGGCCGATTCTGGCCCATTTCATGGACTATTACTCACCATTTTTGGGTCCCGGAGTGATTTCCATGGTTGTCAAACCCGCAAGGTGCGCTTAGGTGTCGTTCATCACCACTCGCCGTTTTGGGCAATTCTGGACTGTTTCATGGGCTATTACTTACCGTTTCGGCCGATTCCGGCCCGTTTCGTCGACTATTACTCACCGTTTGGGGTCTCGGGTGATTTTCAAGGTTGCTGAACCCTAAGGTGCGCTTACGTGTCGTTCATCGGCACTTGCCGTTTTGGCCGATTCTGGCCCGTTAAACTCACCGTTTTGCGGTCCATGAGCGATTTCCACGATTAACGATCCCCGAGTTGCGTTTACGTGTTCGTCATCAAAACTCGCAGTTTCGGTCGATTCTGGACTGTTTCGTGGGCTCACCGTTTTAGAGTCCCGGAGTGATTTCCACGATTAACGATCCCCAAGGTGTGTTTACTCACCATTTTGGGGGCCCAAAACGATTTCCATGGTTGTTGAACCCAAGGTGCGCTTACGTGTCGGTCATCAACAGTCGCAGTTTGGGCCGATTCTGGACCGTTTCTTGTTCTATTACTCATTGTTTTGTGGCCCCGGAGTGGTTTCCACGATTGAACAACGGCGGGGTGCGTTTACGTGTCGGTCATCAAAACTCGCGGTTTTTGTCGATTCTGACCCGTTTCGTGGACTATTACTCACTGTTTTGGGGTCCCAAAGCGATTTCCATGGTTGTCGAACCCCAAGGTGTGCTTACGTGTTGGTCGTCAAGACTCGTAGTTTGGGCCAATCCTGGCCCGTTTCTTCGACTATTACTCAGTTTCGGGGTCCCGAAGTGATTTCCATGATTGACGAACCCCGGGGTGCGTTTACATGTCGGTCATCAATACTCACAGTTTTTGTCGATTCTAACCCATTTCGTGGACTATTACTCACCGTTTTGGGGTCCCAAAGCGATTTCGATGGTTGTCGATCCCCAAGGTGCTATTACGTGTCGGTCATCAACAATCGCAGTTTTGGCCGATTCGGGCCCGTTTCTTGGACTATTACTCACTGTTTGGGGTTCCCAAAGCGATTTCCAAAGTTGTTCAACCCCAAGGTGCGCTTACGCATCGGTCGTCAACACTCACATTTTTGGCCGATTCTTGCCCGTTTCATGGGCTATTACTCACCGTTTTGGCTACCGGAGAGATTTCCACAATTAACGATCCCCGAGGTGAGTTTACGTGTCGGTCATCAACACTCGTAGTTTTGGCCGATTCTGGCCCGTATCGTGGATTATTACTCACCGTTTTGGGGCCCCGAACGATTTTCATGGTTGCTGAACCCCAGGGTGCCCTTACGTGCCGTTCATCAACACTCATCGTTTCGGCCAATTTTGGCCCGTTTCATCGGGTCTAGGAGCGATTTCCACGATTAACGAACACTGGGGTGCGTTACGTGTCGGTCATCAACACTCGCAGTTTTGGGCGATTTGGCCCCTATCATGGACTATTAGTCACCGTTTTGATGTCTCAGAGCGATATTCATGGCTGATGAACCCTAGGGTGCGTTTTCGCATCGGTCATCAACACTCGCAGTTTTGGCCGATTCTGGCCCATTTCGTGGACTATTACTCACCATTTTTGGGTCCCGGAGTGATTTTCTTGGTTGTCGAACCCCCAAGGTGCGCTTAGGTGTCGTTCATCACCACTCGCCGTTTTGGGCGATTCTGGCCTGTTTCATGGGCTATTACTTACCGTTTCGGCCGATTCTGTCCCGTTTCGTCGACTATTACTCACCGTTTGGGGTCTCGGAGTGATTTTCAAGGTTGCTGAACCCTAAGGTGCGCTTACGTGTCGTTCATCGGCACTTGCCGTTTTGGCCGATTCTGGCCCGTTAAACTCACCGTTTTGTGGTCCATGAGCGATTTCCATGATTAAAGATCCCCGAGTTGCGTTTACGTGTTCGTCATCAAAACTCGCAGTTTCGGCCGATTCTAGACTGTTTCGTGGGCTCACCGTTTTAGAGTCCCGGAGTGATTTCCACGATTAACGATCCCCAAGGTGTGTTTACTCACCATTTTGGGGGCCCAAAACGATTTCCATGGTTGTTGAACCCAAGGTGCGCTTACGTGTCGGTCATCAACAGTCGCAGTTTGGGCCGATTCTGGCCCGTTTCTTGGACTATTACTCATTGTTTTGTGGCCCCGGAGTGGTTTCCACGATTGAACAACGGCGGGGTGCGTTTACGTGTCGGTCATCAAAACTCGCGGTTTTTGTCGATTCTGACCCGTTTCGTGGACTATTACTCACTGTTTTGGGGTCCCAAAGCGATTTCCATGGTTGTCGAACCCCAAGGTGTGCTTACGTGTTGGTCGTCAAGACTCGTAGTTTGGGCCAATCCTGGCCCGTTTCTTCGACTATTACTCAGTTTCGGGGTCCCGAAGTGATTTCCATGATTGACGAACCCCGGGGTGCGTTTACATGTCGGTCATCAATACTCACAGTTTTTGTCGATTCTAACCCATTTCGTGGACTATTACTCACCGTTTTGGGGTCCCAAAGCGATTTCGATGGTTGTCGATCCCCAAGGTGCTATTACGTGTCGGTCATCAACAATCGCAGTTTTGGCCGATTGGGGCCCGTTTCTTGGACTATTACTCACTGTTTGGGGTTCCCAAAGCGATTTCCATAGTTGTTCAACCCCAAGGTGCGCTTACGCATCGGTCGTCAACACTCACATTTTTGGCCGATTCTTGCCCGTTTCATGGGCTATTACTCACCGTGTTGGCTCCCGGAGAGATTTCCACAATTAACGATCCCCGAGGTGCGTTTACGTGTCGGTCATCAACACTCGTAGTTTTGGCCGATTCTGGCCCGTATCGTGGATTATTACTCACCGTTTTGGTGCCCCGAACGATTTTCATGGTTGCTGAACCCCAGGGTGCCCTTACGTGCCGTTCATCAACACTCGTCGTTTAGGCCAATTTTGGCCCGTTTCATGGGGTCTAGAGCGATTTCCACGATTAACGAACACTGGGGTGCGTTACGTGTCGGTCATCAACACTAGCAGTTTTGGGCGATTTGGCCCCTATCATGGACTATTAGTCACCGTTTTGGTGTCTTAGAGCGATATTCATGGCTGATGAACCCTAGGGTGCGTTTTCGCATCGGTCATCAACACTCGCAGTTTTGGCCGATTCTGGCCCATTTCATGGACTATTACTCACCATTTTTGGGTCCCGGAGTGATTTCCATGGTTGTCGAACCCGCAAGGTGCGCTTAGGTGTCGTTCATCACCACTCGCCGTTTTGGGCGATTCTGGACTGTTTCATGGGCTATTACTTACCGTTTCGGCCGATTCTGGCCCGTTTCGTCGACTATTACTCACCGTTTGGGGTCTCGGGGTGATTTTCAAGGTTGCTGAACCCTAAGGTGCGCTTACGTGTCGTTCATCGGCACTTGCCGTTTTGGCCGATTCTGGCCCGTTAAACTCACCGTTTTGCGGTCCATGAGCGATTTCCACGATTAACGATCCCCGAGTTGCGTTTACGTGTTCGTCATCAAAACTCGCAGTTTCGGCCGATTCTAGACTGTTTCGTGGGCTCACCGTTTTGGAGTCCCGGAGTGATTTCCACGATTAACGATCCCCAAGGTGTGTTTACTCACCATTTTGGGGGCCCAAAACGATTTCCATGGTTGTTGAACCCAAGGTGCGCTTACGTGTCGGTCATCAACAGTCGCAGTTTGGGCAGATTCTGGCCCGTTTCTTGGACTATTACTCATTGTTTTGTGGCCCCGGAGTGGTTTCCACGATTGAAGAATGGCGGGGTGCTTTTACGTGTCGATCATCAAAACTCGCGGTTTTTGTCGATTCTGACCCGTTTCGTGGACTATTACTCACTGTTTTGGGGTCCCAAAGCGATTTCCATGGTTGTCGAACCCCAAGGTGTGCTTACGTGTTGGTCGTCAAGACTCGCAGTTTGGGCCAATCCTGGCTCGTTTCTTCGACTATTACTCAGTTTCGGGGTCCCGAAGTGATTTCCATGATTGACGAACCCCGGGGTGCGTTTACGTGTCGGTCATCAATACTCATGGTTTTTGTCGATTCTAACCCATTTCGTGGACTATTACTCACCGTTTTGGGGTCCCAAAGCGATTTCGATGGTTGTCGATCCCCAAGGTGCGATTACGTGTCGGTCATCAACAATCGCAGT
>LR738712.1:7396336-7407558 GCA_902687465.1 Secale cereale
CGCAGTTTGGGCCAATCCTGGCCCGTTTCTTCGACTATTACTCAGTTTTGGGGTCCCGAAGTGATTTACATGATTGACGAACCCCGGGGTGCGTTTACGTGTCGGTCATCAATACTCACAGTTTTTGTCGATTCTAACCCATTTCGTGGACTATTACTCACCGTTTTGGGGTCCCAAAGCGATTTCGATGGTTGTCGATCCCCAAGGTGCGATTACGTGTTGGTCATCAACAACCGCAGTTTTGGTCGATTCGGGCCCGTTTCTTGAACTATTACTCACTGTTTGGGGTTCCCTATGCGATTTCTATAGTTGTTCAACCCCAAGGTGCGCTTACGCATCGGTCGTCAACACTCATAGTTTTGGCTGATTCTTGCCCGTTTCATGGGCTATTTCTCACCGTTTTGGCTCCCGGAGCGATTTCCACGTTTAACGATCCCCGAGGTGCGTTTACGTGTCGGTCATCAACACTCGTAGTTTTGGCTGATTCTGGCCCGTATCGTGGACTATTACTCATCGTTTTGGGGCCCCGAACGATTTTCGTGGTTGCTGAACCCTAGGGTGCCCTTACGTGCCGTTCATCAACACTCGTCGTTTCGGCCAATTTTGGCCCGTTTCATGGGGTCTAGGAGCGATTTCCACGATTGACGAACACTGGGGTGCGTTTACGTGTCGGTCATCAACACTCGCAGTTTTGGCCGACATGGCCCCTATCATGGACTATTAGTCACCGTTTTGGTGTCTCAGAGCGATATTCGTGGCAGATGAACCCTAGGGTGCGTTTTCGCATCGGTCATCAACAATCGCAGTTTTGGCCGATTCTGGCCCATTTCGTGAACTATTACTCACCATTTTTGGGTCCCGGAGTGATTTCCATGGTTGTCGAACCCGCAAGGTGCGCTTAGGTGTCGTTCATCACCACTCGCCGTTTTGGGCGATTATGGCCTATTTCATGGGCTATTACTTACCGTTTTGGCCGATTCTGGCGCGTTTCGTCGACTATTACTCACCGTTTGGGGTCTCGGAGTGATTTTCAAGGTTACTGAACCCTAAGGCACGCTTACGTGTCGTTCATCGGCACTTGCCGTTTTGGCCGATTCTGGCCCGTTAAACTCTCCGTTTTGCGGTCCATGAGCGATTTCCACGATTAACGATCCCTGAGTTGCGTTTACGTGTTCGTCGTCAAAACTCGCAGTTTCGGCCGATTCTGGACTATTTCGTGGGCTCACCGTTTTGGAGTCCCGGAGTGATTTCCACGATTAACGATCCCCAAAGTGCGTTTACTCACCATTTTGGGGTCCCAAAACGATTTCCATGGTTGTTGAAACCCAAGGTGCGCTTATGTGTCGGTCATCAACAGTCATAGTTTGGGCCGATTCTGGCCCGTTTCTTGGACTATTACTCATTGTTTTGTGGTCCGGGACTGGTTTCCACGATTGAAGAACACCGGGGTGCGTTTACGTGTCGGTCATCAAAACTCGCGGTTTTTGTCGATTCTGACCCGTTTCGTGGGCTATTACTCACTGTTTTGGGGTCCCAAAGCGATTTCCATGGTTGTCGAACCCCAAGGTGTGCTTACGTGTTGGTCGTCAAGACTCGCAGTTTGGGCCAATCCTGGCCCGTTTCTTCGACTATTACTCAGTTTTGGGGTCCCGAAGTGATTTACATGATTGACGAACCCCGGGGTGCGTTTACGTGTCGGTCATCAATACTCACGGTTTTTGTCGATTCTAACCCATTTCGTGGACTATTACTCACCGTTTGGGGTCCCAAAGCGATTTCGATGGTTGTCGATCCCCAAGGTGCGATTACGTGTCGGTCATCAACAATCGCAGTTTTGGCCGATTCGGGCCCGTTTCTTGGACTATTACTCATTGTTTGGGGTTCCCAAAGCGATTTCCATAGTTGTTCAACCCCAAGGTGCGCTTACGCATCGGTCGTCAACACTCACAGTTTTGGCCGATTCTTCTCCGTTTCATGGGCTATTACTCACTGTTTTGGCTCCCGGAGCGATTTCCACGTTTAACGATCCTCGAGGTGCGTTTATGTGTCGGTCATCAACACTCGTAGTTTTGGCCGATTCTGGCCCGTATCGTGGACTATTACTCACCGTTTTGGGGCCCCGAACGATTTTCATGGTTACTGAACCCTAGGGTGCCCTTACGTGCCATTCATCAACACTCGTCGTTTCGCCCAATTTTGGCCCGCTTCATGGGGTCTAGGAGCGATTTCCACGATTGACGAACACTGGGGTGCGTTTACGTGTCGGTCATCAACACTCGAAGTTTTGGCCGATTTGGCCCCTATCATGGACTATTAGTCACCGTTTTGGTGTCTTAGAGCGATATTCATGGCTGATGAACCCTAGGGTGCGTTTTCGCATCGGTCATCAACACTCGCAGTTTTGGCCGATTCTGGCCCATTTCGTGGACTATTACTCACCATTTTTGGGTCCCGGAGTGATTTCCATGGTTGTCGAACCCGCAAGGTGCGCTTAGGTGTCGTTCATTACCACTCGCCGTTTTGGGTGATTCTGGCCTGTTTCATGGGCTATTACTTACCGTTTTGGCCGATTCTGGCCCGTTTCGTCGACTATTACTCAGCGTTTGGGGTCTCGGAGTGATTTTCAAGGTTGCTGAACCCTAAGGTGCGCTTACGTGTTGTTTATCGGCACTTGCCGTTTTGGCCGATTCTGGCCCGTTAAACTCACCGTTTTGCGGTCCATGAGCGATTTCCACGATTAACGATCCCCGAGTTTACGTGTTAGTCATCAAAACTCGCAGTTTCGCCCGATTCTGGACTGTTTCGTGGGCTCACCGTTTTGGAGTCCCGGAGTGATTTCCACGATTAACGATCCCCAAGGTGCGTTTACTCACCATTTTGGGGTCCCAAAACGATTTCCATGGTTGTTGAAACCCAAGGTGCACTTATGTGTCGGTCATCAACTGTCGCAGTTTGGGCCGATTCTGGCCCTTTTCTTGGACTATTACTCATTGTTTTGTGGTCCCGGACTGGTTTCCACGATTGAAGAACAACGGGGTGCGTTTACGTGTCGGTCATCAAAACTCGCGGTTTTTGTCGATTCTGACCCGTTTCGTGGGCTATTACTCACTGTTTTGGGGTCCCAAAGCGATTTCCATGGTTGTCGAACCCCAAGGTGTGCTTACGTGTTGGTCGTCAAGACTCGCAGTTTGGGCCAATCCTGGCCGGTTTCTTCGACTATTACTCAGTTTTGGGGTCCCGAAGTGATTTACATGATTGACGAACCCCGGGGTGCGTTTACGTGTCGGTCATCAATACTCCCGGTTTTTGTCGATTCTAACCCATTTCGTGGACTATTACTCACCGTTTTGGGGTCCCAAAGCGATTTCGATGGTTGTCGATCCCCAAGGTGCGATTACGTGTCGGTCATCAACAATCGCAGTTTTGGCCGATTCGGGCCTGTTTCTTGGACTATTACTCATTGTTTGGGGTTCCCAAAGCGATTTCCATAGTAGTTCAACCCCAAGGTGCGCATACGCATCGGTCGTCAACACTCACAGTTTTGGCCGATTCTTGCCCGTTTCATGGGCTATTACTCACTGTTTTGGCTCCCGGAGCGATTTCCACGTTTAACGATCCCCGAGGTGCGTTTACGTGTCGGTCATCAACACTCGTAGTTTTGGCCGTTCTGGCCCGTATCGTGGACTATTACTCACCGTTTTGGGGCCCCGAACGATTTTCATGGTTACTGAACCCTAGGGTGCCCTTACGTGCCATTCATCAACACTCGTCGTTTCAGCCAATTTTGGCCCGCTTCATGGGGTCTAGGAGCGATTTCCACGATTGACGAACACTGGGGTGCGTTTACGTGTCGGTCATCAACACTCGTAGTTTTGGCCGATTTGGCCCCTATCATGGACTATTAGTCCCATTTTGGTGTCTCAGAGCGATATTCATGGCTGATGAACCCTAGGGTGCATTTTCGCATCGGTCATCAACACTCGCAGTTTTGGCCGATTCTGGCCCATTTCGTGGACTATTACGCACCATTTTTGGGTCCCGGAGTGATTTCCATGGTTGTCGAACCCGCAAGGTGCGCTTAGGTGTCGTTCATCACCACTCGCCGTTTTGGGCGATTCTGGCCTGTTTCATGGGCTATTACTTACCGTTTTGGCCGATTCTGGCCCGTTTCGTCGACTATTACTCACCGCTTGGGGTCTCGGAGTGATTTTCAAGGTTGCTGAACCCTAAGGTGCGCTTACGTGTCGTTCATCGGCACTTGCCGTTTTGGCCGATTCTAGCCCGTTAAACTCACCGTTTTGCGGCCCATGAGCGATTTCCATGATTAACGATCCCCGAGTTGCGTTTACGTGTTCGTCATCAAAACTCGAAGTTTCGCCCGATTCTGGACTGTTTCGTGGGCTCACCGTTTTGGAGTCCCGGAGTGATTTCCACGATTAACGATCCCCAAGGTGCGTTTACTCACCATTTTGGGGTCCCAAAACGATTTCCTTGGTTGTTGAAGCCCAAGGTGCGCTTACGTGTCGGTCATCAACAGTCGCAGTTTGGGCCGATTCTGACCCGTTTCTTGGACTATTACTCATTGTTTTGTGGTCCCGGAGTGGTTTCCACGATTGAAGAACGCCTGTGTGCGTTTACGTGTCGGTCATCATAACTCGTGGTTTTTGTCGATTCTGACCCGTTTCGTGGACTATTACTCACTGTTTTGGGGTCCCAAAGCGATTTCCATGGTTGTCGAACCCCAAGGTGTGCTTACGTGTTGGTCGTCAAGACTCGCAGTTTGGGCCAATCCTGGCTCGTTTCTTCGACTATTACTCATTTTTGGGGTCCCGAAGTGATTTCCATGATTGACGAACCCCGTGGTGCATTTACGTGTCGGTCATCAATACTCGCCGTTTCGTGGACTATTACTCACCGTTTTGGGGTCCCAAAGCGATTTCGATGGTTGTTTAACCCCAAGGTGCGATTACGCATCGGTCGTCAACACTCACAGTTTTGGCCGATTCTTGCCCGTTTCATGGGCTATTACTCACCGTTTTGGCTCCCGGAGCGATTTCCACATTTAACGATCCCCGAGGTGCGTTTACGTGTCGGTCATCAACACTCGCAGTTTTGGCCGATTTGGCCCCTATCATGGACTATTAGTCGCCGTTTTGGTGTCTCAGAGCGATATTCATGGCTGATGAACCCTAGGGTGCGTTTTCGCATCGGTCATCAACACTCACAGTTTTGGCCGATTCTGGCCCATTTCGTGGACTATTACTCACCATTTTTGGGTCCCGGAGTGATTTCCATGGTTGTCGAACCCCCAAGGTGCGCTTAGGTGTCGTTCATCACCACTCGCCGTTTTGGGCGATTCTGGCCTGTTTCATGGGCTATTACTTACCGTTTTGACCGATTCTGGCCCGTTTCGTCGACTATTACTCACCGTTTGGGGTCTCGGAGTTTTTTTCAAGGTTGTTGAACCCTAAGGTGCGCTTACGTGTCGTTCATCGGCACTTGCTGTTTTGGCCGATTCTGGCCCGTTAAACTCACCGTTTTGCGGCCATGAGCGATTTCCACGATTAACGATCCCTGAGTTGCGTTTACGTGTTCGTCATCAAAACTCGCAGTTCGGCCGATTCTGGACTGTTTCGTGGGCTCACCGTTTTGGAGTCCCGGAGTGATTTCCACGATTAACGATCCCCAAGGTGCGTTTACTCACCATTTTGGGGTCACAAAACGATTTCCATGGTTGTTGAAACCCAAGGTGCGCTTATGTGTCGGTCATCAACAGTAGCAGTTTGGCTGATTCTGGCCCCTTTCTTGGACTATTACTCATTGTTTTGTGGTCCCGGAGTGGTTTCCACGATTGAAGAACACCGGGGTGCGTTTACGTGTCGGTCATCAAAACTCGCGGTTTTTGTCGATTCTGACCCGTTTCGTGGACTATTACTCACTGTTTTGGGGTCCCAAAGCGATTTCCATGGTTGTCGAACCCCAAGGTGTGCTTACGTGTTGGTCGTCTAGACTCGCAGTTTGGGCCATTCCTGGCCCGTTTCTTCGACTATTACTCAGTTTTGGGGTCCCAAAGTGATTTACATGATTGACGAACCCCGGGGTGCGTTTACATGTCGGTCATCAATACTCACGGTTTTTGTCGATTCTAACCCATTTCGTGGACTATTACTCACCGTTTGGGGTCCCAAAGCGATTTCGATGGTTGTCGATCCCCAAGGTGCGATTACGTGTCTGTCATCAACAATCGCAGTTTTGGCCGATTCGGGCCCGTTTCTTGGACTATTACTCATTGTTTGGGGTTCCCAAAGCGATTTCCATAGTTGTTCAACCCCAAGGTGCGCTTACGCATCGGTCGTCAACACTCACAGTTTTGGCCGATTCTTGCCCGTTTCATGGGCTATTACTCACTATTTTGGCTCCCGGAGCGATTTCCACGTTTAACGATCCCCGAGGTGCGTTTACGTGTCGGTCATCAACACTCGTAGTTTTGGCCGATTCTGGCCCGTATCGTGGACTATTACTCACCGTTTTGGGGCCCCGAACGATTTTCATGGTTGCTGAACCCTAGGGTGCCCTTACGTGCCGTTCATCAACACCCGTCGTTTCGGCCAATTTTGGCCCGTTTCATGGGGTCTAGGAGCGATTTCCACGATTGACGAACACTGGGGTGCGTTTACGTGTCGGTCATCAACACTCGCAGTTTTGGCCGATTTGGCCCCTATCATGGACTATTAGTCATCGTTTTGGTGTCTCAGAGCGATATTCATGGCTGATGAACCCTAGGGTGCGTTTTCGCATCGGTCATCAACACTCGCAGTTTTGGCCGATTATGGCCCATTTCATGGACTATTACTCACCATTTTTCGGTCCCGGAGTGATTTCCATGGTTGTCGAACCCGCAAGGTGCGCTTAGGTGTCGCTCATCACCACTCGCCGTTTTGGGCGATTCTGGCCTGTTTCATGGGCTATTACTTACCGTTTTGGCCGATTCTGGCCCGTTTCGTCGACTATTACTCACCGTTTGGGGTCTCGGAGTGATTTTCAAGGTTGCTGAACCCTAAGGTGCGCTTACGTGTCGTTCATCGGCACTTGCCGTTTTGGCCGATTCTGGCCCGTTAAACTCACCGTTTTGCGGTCCATGAGCGATTGCTACGATTAACGATACCCGAGTTGCGTTTACGTGTTCGTCATCAAAACTCGCAGTTTCGCCCGATTCTGGACTGTTTCGTGGGCTCACCCTTTTGGAGTCCCGGAGTGATTTCCACGATTAACGATCCCCAAGGTGCGTTTACTCACCATTTTGGGGTCCCAAAACGATTTCCTTGGTTATTGAAACCCAAGGTGCGCTTACGTGTCGGTCATCAATAGTCGCAGTTTGGGCCGATTCTGGCCCGTTTCTTGGACTATTACTCATTGTTTTGTGGTCCCGGAGTGGTTTCCACGATTGAAGAACGCCGGTGTGCGTTTACGTGTCGGTCATCATAACTCGCGTTTTTTGTCGATTCTGACCCGTTTCGTGGTCTATTACTCACTGTTTTGGGGTCCCAAAGCGATTTCCATGGTTGTCGAACCCCAAGGTGTGCTTACGTGTTGGTCGTCAAGACTCGCAGTTTGGGCCAATCCTGGCCCGTTTCTTCGACTATTACTCATTTTTGGGGTCCCGAAGTGATTTCCATGATTGACGAACCCCGGGGTGCATTTACGTGTCGGTCATCAATACTCACGATTTTTGTCGATTCTCACCCATTTCGTGGACTATTACTCACCGTTTTGGGGTCCCAAAGCGATTTCGATTGTTGTTCAACCCCAAGGTGCGATTACGCATCGGTCGTCAACACTCATAGTTTTGGCCGATTCATGCCCGTTTCATGGGCTATTACTCACCGTTTTGGCTCCCGGAGCGATTTCCACATTTAACGATCCCCGAGGTGCGTTTACGTGTCGGTCATCAACACTCGCAGTTTTGGCCGATTTGGCCCCTATCATGGACTATTAGTCACCGTTTTGGTGTCTCAGAGCGATATTCATGGCTGATGAACCCTAGGGTGCGTTTTCGCATCGGTCATCAACACTCACAGTTTTGGCCGATTCTGGCCCATTTCGTGGACTATTGCTCACCATTTTTGGGTCCCGGAGTGATTTCCATGGTTGTCGAATCCCCAAGGTGCTCTTAGGTGTCGTTCATCATCACTCGCCGTTTTGGGCGATTCTGGCCTGTTTCATGGGCTATTACTTACCGTTTTGGCCGATTCTGGCCCGTTTCGTCGACTATTACTCACCGTTTGGGGTCTCGGAGTGATTTTCAAGCTTGCTGAACCCAAAGGTGCGCTTACGTGTCGTTCATCGGCACTTGCTGTTTTGGCCGATTCTGGCCCGTTAAACTCACCGTTTTGCGGTCCATGAGCGATTTCCACGATTAACGATCCCGGAGTTGCGTTTACGTGTTCGTCATCAAAACTCGCAGTTTCGGCCGATTCTGGACTGTTTCGTGGGCTCACCGTTTTGGAGTCCCAGAGTGATTTCCACGATTAACAATCCCCAAGGTGTGTTTACTCACCATTTTGGGGTCCCAAAACGATTTCCATGGTTGTTGAAACCCAAGGTGCGCTTGTGTGTCGGTCATCAACAGTCGCAGTTTGGGCCGATTCTGCCCCGTTTCTTCGACTATTACTCATTGTTTTTTGGTCCCGAAGTGATTTACATGATTGACGAACGCCGGGGTGCGTTTACGTGTCGGTCATCAAAACTCGCGGTTTTTGTCGATTCTGACCCGTTTCGTGGACTATTACTCACTCTTTTGGGGTCCCAAAGCGATTTCCATGGTTGTCGAACCCCAAGGTGTGCTTACGTGTTGGTCGTCAAGAATCGCAGTTTGGGCCAATCCTGGCCCGCTTCTTCGACTATTACTCAGTTTTGGGGTCGCGATGTGATTTACATGATTGACGAACCCCGGGGTGCGTTTACGTGTTGGTCATCAATACTCACGGTTTTTGTCGATTCTAACCCATTTTGTGGACTATTACTCACCGTTTTGGGGTCCCAAAGCAATTTCGATGGTTGTCGATCCCCAAGGTGCGATTACGTGTCGGTCATCAACAATCACAGTTTTAGCCAATTCGGGCCCGTTTCTTGGACTATTACTCACTGTTTGGGGTTCCCAAAGCGATTTCCATAGTTGTTCAACCCCAAGGTGCGCTTACGCATCGGTCGTCAACACTCACAGTTTCGGCCGATTCTTGCCCGTTTCATGGGCTATTACTCACCGTTTTGGCTCCCGGAGCGATTTCCACAATTAACGATCCCCGAGGTGCGTTTACGTGTCGGTCATCAACACTCGCAGTTTTGGCCGATTCTGGACCGTATCGTGGACTATTACTCACCGTTTTGGGGCCCCGAACGATTTTCATGGTTGCTGAACCCCAGGGTGCCCTTACGTGTCGTTCATCAACACTCGTCGTTTCGGCCAATTTTGGCCCATTTCATGGGGTCTAGGAGCGATTTCCACGATTGACGAATACTGGGGTGCGTTTACGTGTCGGTCATCAACACTCGCAGTTTTGGCCGATTTGGCCCCTATCATGGACTATTAGTCACCGTTTTGGTGTCTCAGAGCGATATTCATGGCTGATGAACCCTAGGGTGTGTTTTCGCATCGGTCATCAACACTCGCAGTTTTGGCCGATTCTGGCCCATTTCGTGGACTATTACTCACCATTTTTGGGTCCCGGAGTGATTTGCATGGTTGTCGAACCCCCAAGGTACGCTTAGGTGTCGTTCATCACCACTCGCCGTTTTGGGCGATTATGGCCTGTTTCATGGGCTATTACTTACCGTTTTCGCCGATTCTGGCCCGTTTCGTCGACTATTAGTCACCGTTTGGGGTCTCGGAGTGATTTTCAAGGTTGCTGAACCCTAAGGTGCGCTTACGTGTCGTTCATCGGCACTTGCCGTTTTGGCCGATTCTGGCCCGTTAAACTCACTGTTTTGCGGTCCATGAGCGATTTCCACGATTAACGATCCCGGAGTTGCGTTTACGTGTTCGTCATCAAAACTCGGAGTTTCGGCCGATTCTGGACAGTTTCATGGGCTCACCGTTTTGGAGTCCCGGAGTGATTTCAACGATTAACGATCCCCAAGGTGCGTTTACTCACCATTTTGGGGTCCCAAAACGATTTCCATGGTTGTTGAAACCCAAGGTGCGCTTGTGTGTCGGTCATCAACAGTCGCAATTTGGGCCAATTCTGCCCATTTCTTGGACTATTACTCATTGTTTTGTGGTCCCGGACTGGTTTCCACCATTGAAGAACGCCGGGGTGCGTTTACGTGTCGGTCATCAAAACTCGCGGTTTTTGTCGATTCTGACCCGTTTCGTGGACTATTACTCACTGTTTTGGGGTCCCAAAGCGATTTCCATGGTTGTCGAACCCCAAGGTGTGCTTACGTGTTGGTCGTCAAGACTCGCAGTTTGGGCCAATCCTGGCCCGTTTCTTCGACTATTACTCAGTTTTGGGGTCCCGAAGTGATTTACATGATTGACGAACCCCGGGGTGCGTTTACATGTCGGTCATCAATACTCACGGTTTTTGTCGATTCTAACCCATTTTGTGGACTATTACTCACCGTTTTGGGGCCCCAAAGCAATTTCGATGGTTGTCGATCCCCAAGGTGCGATTACGTGTCGGTCATCAACAATCGCAGTTTTGGCCGATTCGGGCCCGTTTCTTGGACTATTACTCACTATTTGGGGTTCCCAAAGCGATTTCCATAGTTGTTCAACCCCAAGGTGCGCTTACGCATCGGTCGTCAACACTCACAGTTTTGGCTGATTCTTGCCCGTTTCATGGGCTATTACTCACCGTTTTGGCTCCCGGAGCGATTTCCACAATTAACGATCCCCGAGGTGCGTTTACGTGTCCGTCATCAACACTCGCAGTTTTGGCCGATTCTGGCCCGTATCGTGGACTATTACTCGCCGTTTTGGGGCCCCGAACGATTTTCATGGTTGCTGAACCCCAGGGCGCCCTTACGTGTCGTTCATCAACACTCGTCGTTTCGGCCAATTTTGGCCCATTTCATGGGGTCTAGGAGCGATTTCCACGATTGACGAACACTGGGGTGCGTTTACGTGTCGGTCATCAACACTCGCAGTTTTGGCCGATTTGGCCCCTATCATGGACTATTAGTCACCGTTTTGGTGTCTCAGAGCGATATTCATGGCTGAT
>LR738712.1:7408205-7421055 GCA_902687465.1 Secale cereale
TTGCCCGTTTCATGGGCTATTACTCACCGTTTTGGCTCCCGGAGCGATTTCCACAATTAACGATCCCCGAGGTGCGTTTACGTGTCGGTCATCAACACTCGCAGTTTTGGCCGATTCTGGACCGTATCGTGGACTATTACTCACCGTTTTGGGGCCCCGAACGATTTTCATGGTTGCTGAACCCCAGGGTGCCCTTACGTGTCGTTCATCAACACTCACCGTTTTGGGGCCCCGAACGATTTCCTTGGTTGTTGAAGCCCAAGGTGCGCTTACGTGTCGGTCATCAACAGTCGCAGTTTGGGCCGATTCTGACCCGTTTCTTGGACTATTACTCATTGTTTTGTGGTCCCGGAGTGGTTTCCACGATTGAAGAACGCCTGTGTGCGTTTACGTGTCGGTCATCATAACTCGCGGTTTTTGTCGATTCTGACCCGTTTCGTGGACTATTACTCACTGTTTTGGGGTCCCAAAGCGATTTCCATGGTTGTCGAACCCCAAGGTGTGCTTACGTGTTGGTCGTCAAGACTCGCAGTTTGGGCCAATCCTGGCCCGTTTCTTCGACTATTACTCATTTTTGGGGTCCCGAAGTGATTTCCATGATTGACGAACCCCGGGGTGCATTTACGTGTCGGTCATCAATACTCGCCGTTTCGTGGACTATTACTCACCGTTTTGGGGTCCCAAAGCGATTTCGATGGTTGTTTAACCCCAAGGTGCGATTACGCATCGGTCGTCAACACTCACAGTTTTGGCCGATTCTTGCCCGTTTCATGGGCTATTACTCACCGTTTTGGCTCCCGGAGCGATTTCCACATTTAACGATCCCCGAGGTGCGTTTACGTGTCGGTCATCAACACTCGCAGTTTTGGCCGATTTGGCCCCTATCATGGACTATTAGTCGCCGTTTTGGTGTCTCAGAGCGATATTCATGGCTGATGAACCCTACGGTGCGTTTTCGCATCGGTCATCAACACTCACAGTTTTGGCCGATTCTGGCCCATTTCGTGGACTATTACTCACCATTTTTGGGTCCCGGAGTGATTTCCATGGTTGTCGAACCCCCAAGGTGCGCTTAGGTGTCGTTCATCACCACTCGCCGTTTTGGGCGATTCTGGCCTGTTTCATGGGCTATTACTTACCGTTTTGACCGATTCTGGCCCGTTTCGTCGACTATTACTCACCGTTTGGGGTCTCGGAGTTTTTTTCAAGGTTGTTGAACCCTAAGGTGCGCTTACGTGTCGTTCATCGGCACTTGCTGTTTTGGCCGATTCTGTCCCGTTAAACTCACCGTTTTGCGGTCCATGAGCGATTTCCACGATTAACGATCCCTGAGTTGCGTTTACGTGTTCGTCATCAAAACTCGCAGTTTCGGCCGATTCTGGACTGTTTCGTGGGCTCACCGTTTTGGAGTCCCGGAGTGATTTCCACGATTAACGATCCCCAAGGTGCGTTTACTCACCATTTTGGGGTCACAAAACGATTTCCATGGTTGTTGAAACCCAAGGTGCGCTTATGTGTCGGTCATCAACAGTAGCAGTTTGGGCTGATTCTGGCCCCTTTCTTGGACTATTACTCATTGTTTTGTGGTCCCGGAGTGGTTTCCATGATTGAAGAACACCGGGGTGCGTTTACGTGTCGGTCATCAAAACTCGCGGTTTTTGTCGATTCTGACCCGTTTCGTGGACTATTACTCACTGTTTTGGGGTCCCAAAGCGATTTCCATGGTTGTCGAACCCCAACGTGTGCTTACGTGTTGGTCGTCTAGACTCGCAGTTTGGGCCATTCCTGGCCCGTTTCTTCGACTATTACTCAGTTTTGGGGTCCCAAAGTGATTTACATGATTGACGAACCCCGGGGTGCGTTTACATGTCGGTCATCAATACTCACGGTTTTTGTCGATTCTAACCCATTTCGTGGACTATTACTCACCGTTTGGGGTCCCAAAGCGATTTCGATGGTTGTCGATCCCCAAGGTGCGATTACGTGTCTGTCATCAACAATCGCAGTTTTGGCCGATTCGGGCCCGTTTCTTGGACTATTACTCATTGTTTGGGGTTCCCAAAGCGATTTCCATAGTTGTTCAACCCCAAGGTGCGCTTACGCATCGGTCGTCAACACTCACAGTTTTGGCCGATTCTTGCCCGTTTCATGGGCTATTACTCACTATTTTGGCTCCCGGAGCGATTTCCACGTTTAATGATCCCCGAGGTGCGTTTACGTGTCGGTCATCAACACTCGTAGTTTTGGCCGATTCTGGCCCGTATCGTGGACTATTACTCACCGTTTTGGTGCCCCGAACGATTTTCATGGTTGCTGAACCCTAGGGTGCCCTTACGTGCCGTTCATCAACACCCGTCGTTTCGGCCAATTTTGGCCCGTTTCATGGGGTCTAGGAGCGATTTCCACGATTGACGAACACTGGGGTGCGTTTACGTGTCGGTCATCAACACTCGCAGTTTTGGCCGATTTGGCCCCTATCATGGACTATTAGTCATCGTTTTGGTGTCTCAGAGCGATATTCATGGCTGATGAACCCTAGGGTGCGTTTTCGCATCGGTCATCAACACTCACAGTTTTGGCCGATTATGGCCCATTTCATGGACTATTACTCACCATTTTTCGGTCCCGGAGTGATTTCCATGGTTGTCGAACCCGCAAGGTGCGCTTAGGTGTCGCTCATCACCACTCGCCGTTTTGGGCGATTCTGGCCTGTTTCATGGGCTATTACTTACCGTTTTGGCCGATTCTGGTCCGTTTCGTCGACTATTACTCACCGTTTGGGGTCTCGGAGTGATTTTCAAGGTTGCTGAACCCTAAGGTGCGCTTACGTGTCGTTCATCGGCACTTGCCGTTTTGGCCGATTCTGGCCCGTTAAACTCACCGTTTTGCGGTCCATGAGCGATTGCTACGATTAACGATACCCGAGTTGCGTTTACGTGTTCGTCATCAAAACTCGCAGTTTCGCCCGATTCTGGACTGTTTCGTGGGCTCACCCTTTTGGAGTCCCGGAGTGATTTCCACGATTAACGATCCCCAAGGTGCGTTTACTCACCATTTTGGGGTCCCAAAACGATTTCCTTGGTTATTGAAACCCAAGGTGCGCTTACGTGTCGGTCATCAATAGTCGCAGTTTGGGCCGATTCTGGCCCGTTTCTTGGACTATTACTCATTGTTTTGTGGTCCCGGAGTGGTTTCCACGATTGAAGAACGCCGGTGTGCGTTTACGTGTCGGTCATCATAACTCGCGGTTTTTGTCGATTCTGACCCGTTTCGTGGTCTATTACTCACTGTTTTGGGGTCCCAAAGCGATTTCCATGGTTGTCGAACCCCAAGGTGTGCTTACGTGTTGGTCGTCAAGACTCGCAGTTTGGGCCAATCCTGGCCCGTTTCTTCGACTATTACTCATTTTTGGGGTCCCGAAGTGATTTCCATGATTGACGAACCCCGGGGTGCATTTACGTGTCGGTCATCAATACTCACGATTTTTGTCGATTCTCACCCATTTCGTGGACTATTACTCACCGTTTTGGGGTCCCAAAGCGATTTCGATTGTTGTTCAACCCCAAGGTGCGATTACGCATCGGTCGTCAACACTCATAGTTTTGGCCGATTCTTGCCCGTTTCATGGGCTATTACTCACCGTTTTGGCTCCCGGAGCGATTTCCACATTTAACGATCCCCGAGGTGCGTTTACGTGTCGGTCATCAACACTCGCAGTTTGGGCCGATTTGGCCCCTATCATGGACTATTAGTCACCGTTTTGGTGTCTCAGAGCGATATTCATGGCTGATGAACCCTAGGGTGCGTTTTCGCATCGGTCATCAACACTCACAGTTTTGGCCGATTCTGGCCCATTTCGTGGACTATTGCTCACCATTTTTGGGTCCCGGAGTGATTTCCATGGTTGTCGAATCCCCAAGGTGCTCTTAGGTGTCGTTCATCATCACTCGCCGTTTTGGGCGATTCTGGCCTGTTTCATGGGCTATTACTTACCGTTTTGGCCGATTCTGGCCCGTTTCGTCGACTATTACTCACCGTTTGGGGTCTCGGAGTGATTTTCAAGGTTGCTGAACCCTAAGGTGCGCTTACGTGTCGTTCATCGGCACTTGCTGTTTTGGCCGATTCTGGCCCGTTAAACTCACCGTTTTGCGGTCCATGAGCGATTTCCACGATTAACGATCCCGGAGTTGCGTTTACGTGTTCGTCATCAAAACTCGCAGTTTCGGCCGATTCTGGACTGTTTCGTGGGCTCACCGTTTTGGAGTCCCAGAGTGATTTCCACGATTAACGATCCCCAAGGTGTGTTTACTCACCATTTTGGGGTCCCAAAACGATTTCCATGGTTGTTGAAACCCAAGGTGCGCTTGTGTGTCGGTCATCAACAGTCGCAGTTTGGGCCGATTCTGCCCCGTTTCTTCGACTATTACTCATTGTTTTTTGGTCCCGAAGTGATTTACATGATTGACGAACGCCGGGGTGCGTTTACATGTCAGTCATCAAAACTCACGGTTTTTGTCGATTCTGACCCGTTTCGTGGACTATTACTCACTCTTTTGGGGTCCCAAAGCGATTTCCATGGTTGTCGAACCACAAGGTGTGCTTACGTGTTGGTCGTCAAGAATCGCAGTTTGGGCCAATCCTGGCCCGCTTCTTCGACTATTACTCAGTTTTGGGGTCGCGAAGTGATTTACATGATTGACGAACCCCGGGGTGCGTTTACGTGTTGGTCATCAATACTCACGGTTTTTGTCGATTCTAACCCATTTTGTGGACTATTACTCACCGTTTTGGGGTCCCAAAGCAATTTCGATGGTTGTCGATCCCCAAGGTGCGATTACGTGTCGGTCATCAACAATCACAGTTTTGGCCAATTCGGGCCCGTTTCTTGGACTATTACTCACTGTTTGGGGTTCCCAAAGCGATTTCCATAGTTGTTCAACCCCAAGGTGCGCTTACGCATCGGTCGTCAACACTCACAGTTTCGGCCGATTCTTGCCCGTTTCATGGGCTATTACTCACCGTTTTGGCTCCCGGAGCGATTTCCACAATTAACGATCCCCGAGGTGCGTTTACGTGTCGGTCATCAACACTCGCAGTTTTGGCCGATTCTGGACCGTATCGTGGACTATTACTCACCGTTTTGGGGCCCCGAACGATTTTCATGGTTGCTGAACCCCAGGGTGCCCTTACGTGTCGTTCATCAACACTCACCGTTTTGGGGCCCCGAACGATTTCCTTGGTTGTTGAAGCCCAAGGTGCGCTTACGTGTCGGTCATCAACAGTCGCAGTTTGGGCCGATTCTGACCCGTTTCTTGGACTATTACTCATTGTTTTGTGGTCCCGGAGTGGTTTCCACGATTGAAGAACGCCTGTGTGCGTTTACGTGTCGGTCATCATAACTCGCGGTTTTTGTCGATTCTGACCCGTTTCGTGGACTATTACTCACTGTTTTGGGGTCCCAAAGCGATTTCCATGGTTGTCGAACCCCAAGGTGTGCTTACGTGTTGGTCGTCAAGACTCGCAGTTTGGGCCAATCCTGGCCCGTTTCTTCGACTATTACTCATTTTTGGGGTCCCGAAGTGATTTCCATGATTGACGAACCCCGGGGTGCATTTACGTGTCGGTCATCAATACTCGCCGTTTCGTGGACTATTACTCACCGTTTTGGGGTCCCAAAGCGATTTCGATGGTTGTTTAACCCCAAGGTGCGATTACGCATCGGTCGTCAACACTCACAGTTTTGGCCGATTCTTGCCCGTTTCATGGGCTATTACTCACCGTTTTGGCTCCCGGAGCGATTTCCACATTTAACGATCCCCGAGGTGCGTTTACGTGTCGGTCATCAACACTCGCAGTTTTGGCCGATTTGGCCCCTATCATGGACTATTAGTCGCCGTTTTGGTGTCTCAGAGCGATATTCATGGCTGATGAACCCTAGGGTGCGTTTTCGCATCGGTCATCAACACTCACAGTTTTGGCCGATTCTGGCCCATTTCATGGACTATTACTCACCATTTTTGGGTCCCGGAGTGATTTCCATGGTTGTTGAACCCCCAAGGTGCGCTTAGGTGTCGTTCATCACCACTCGCCGTTTTGGGCGATTCTGGCCTGTTTCATGGGCTATTACTTACCGTTTTGACCGATTCTGGCCCGTTTCGTCGACTATTACTCACCGTTTGGGGTCTCGGAGTTTTTTTCAAGGTTGTTGAACCCTAAGGTGCGCTTACGTGTCGTTCATCGGCACTTACTGTTTTGGCCGATTCTGGCCCGTTAAACTCACCGTTTTGCGGTCCATGAGCGATTTCCACGATTAACGATCCCTGAGTTGCGTTTACGTGTTCGTCATCAAAACTCGCAGTTTCGGCCGATTCTGGACTGTTTCGTGGGCTCATAGTTTTGGAGTCCCGGAGTGATTTCCACGATTAACGATCCCCAAGGTGCGTTTACTCACCATTTTGGGGTCACAAAACGATTTCCATGGTTGTTGAAACCCAAGGTGCGCTTATGTGTCGGTCATCAACAGTAGCAGTTTGGGCTGATTCTGGCCCCTTTCTTGGACTATTACTCATTGTTTTGTGGTCCCAGAGTGGTTTCCACGATTGAAGAACACCGGGGTGCGTTTACGTGTCGGTCATCAAAACTCGCGGTTTTTGTCGATTCTGACCCGTTTCGTGGACTATTACTCACTGTTTTGGGGTCCCAAAGCGATTTCCATGGTTGTCGAACCCCAACGTGTGCTTACGTGTTGGTCGTCTAGACTCGCAGTTTGGGCCATTCCTGGCCCGTTTCTTCGACTATTACTCAGTTTTGGGGTCCCAAAGTGATTTACATGATTGACGAACCCCGGGGTGCGTTTACATGTCGGTCATCAATACTCACGGTTTTTGTCGATTCTAACCCATTTCGTGGACTATTACTCACCGTTTGGGGTCCCAAAGCGATTTCGATGGTTGTCGATCCCCAAGGTGCGATTACGTGTCTGTCATCAACAATCGCAGTTTTGGCCGATTCGGGCCCGTTTCTTGGACTATTACTCATTGTTTGGGGTTCCCAAAGTGATTTCCATAGTTGTTCAACCCCAAGGTGCGCTTACGCATCGGTCGTCAACACTCACAGTTTTGGCCGATTCTTGCCCGTTTCATGGGCTATTACTCACTATTTTGGCTCCCGGAGCGATTTCCACGTTTAACGATCCCCGAGGTGCGTTTACGTGTCGGTCATCAACACTCGTAGTTTTGGCCGATTCTGGCCCGTATCGTGGACTATTACTCACCGTTTTGGGGCCCCGAACGATTTTCATGGTTGCTGAACCCTAGGGTGCCCTTACGTGCCGTTCATCAACACCCGTCGTTTTGGCCAATTTTGGCCCGTTTCATGGGGTCTAGGAGCGATTTCCACGATTGACGAACACTGGGGTGCGTTTACGTGTCGGTCATCAACACTCGCAGTTTTGGCCGATTTGGCCCCTATCATGGACTATTAGTCATCGTTTTGGTGTCTCAGAGCGATATTCATGGCTGATGAACCCTAGGGTGCGTTTTCGCATCGGTCATCAACACTCACAGTTTTGGCCGATTATGGCCCATTTCATGGACTATTACTCACCATTTTTCGGTCCCGGAGTGATTTCCATGGTTGTCGAACCCGCAAGGTGCGCTTAGGTGTCGCTCATCACCACTCGCCGTTTTGGGCGATTCTGGCCTGTTTCATTGGCTATTACTTACCGTTTTGGCCGATTCTGGCCCGTTTCGTCGACTATTACTCACCGTTTGGGGTCTCGGAGTGATTTTCAAGGTTGCTGAACCCTAAGGTGCGCTTACGTGTCGTTCATCGGCACTTGCCGTTTTGGCCGATTCTGGCCCGTTAAACTCACCGTTTTGCGGTCCATGAGCGATTGCTACGATTAACGATACCCGAGTTGCGTTTACGTGTTCGTCATCAAAACTCGCAGTTTCGCCCGATTCTGGACTGTTTCGTGGGCTCACCCTTTTGGAGTCCCGGAGTGATTTCCACGATTAACGATCCCCAAGGTGCGTTTACTCACCATTTTGGGGTCCCAAAACGATTTCCTTGGTTATTGAAACCCAAGGTGCGCTTACGTGTCGGTCATCAATAGTCGCAGTTTGGGCCGATTCTGGCCCGTTTCTTGGACTATTACTCATTGTTTTGTGGTCCCGGAGTGGTTTCCACGATTGAAGAACGCCGGTGTGCGTTTACGTGTCGGTCATCATAACTCGCGGTTTTTGTCGATTCTGACCCGTTTCGTGGTCTATTACTCACTGTTTTGGGGTCCCAAAGCGATTTCCATGGTTGTTGAACCCCAAGGTGTGCTTACGTGTTGGTCGTCAAGACTCGCAGTTTGGGCCAATCCTGGCCCGTTTCTTCGACTATTACTCATTTTTGGGGTCCCGAAGTGATTTCCATGATTGACGAACCCCGGGGTGCATTTACGTGTCGGTCATCAATACTCACGATTTTTGTCGATTCTCACCCATTTCGTGGACTATTACTCACCGTTTTGGGGTCCCAAAGCGATTTCGATTGTTGTTCAACCCCAAGGTGCGATTACGCATCGGTCGTCAACACTCATAGTTTTGGCCGATTCTTGCCCGTTTCATGGGCTATTACTCACCGTTTTGGCTCCCGGAGCGATTTCCACATTTAACGATCCCCGAGGTGCGTTTACGTGTCGGTCATCAACACTCGCAGTTTTGTCCGATTTGGCCCCTATCATGGACTATTAGTCACCGTTTTGGTGTCTCAGAGCGATATTCATGGCTGATGAACCCTAGGGTGCGTTTTCGCATCGGTCATCAACACTCACAGTTTTGGCCGATTCTGGCCCATTTCGTGGACTATTGCTCACCATTTTTGGGTCCCGGAGTGATTTCCATGGTTGTCGAATCCCCAAGGTGCTCTTAGGTGTCGTTCATCATCACTCGCCGTTTTGGGCGATTCTGGCCTGTTTCATGGGCTATTACTTACCGTTTTGGCCGATTCTGGCCCGTTTCGTCGACTATTACTCACCGTTTGGGGTCTCGGAGTGATTTTCAAGGTTGCTGAACCCTAAGGTGCGCTTACGTGTCGTTCATCGGCACTTGCTGTTTTGGCCGATTCTGGCCCGTTAAACTCACCGTTTTGCGGTCCATGAGCGATTTCCACGATTAATGATCCCGGAGTTGCGTTTACGTGTTCGTCATCAAAACTCGCAGTTTCGGCCGATTCTGGACTGTTTCGTGGGCTCACCGTTTTGGAGTCCCAGAGTGATTTCCACGATTAACGATCCCCAAGGTGTGTTTACTCACCATTTTGGGGTCCCAAAACGATTTCCATGGTTGTTGAAACCCAAGGTGCGCTTGTGTGTCGGTCATCAACAGTCGCAGTTTGGGCCGATTCTGCCCCGTTTCTTCGACTATTACTCATTGTTTTTTGGTCCCGAAGTGATTTACATGATTGACGAATGCCGGGGTGCGTTTACATGTCAGTCATCAAAACTCACGGTTTTTGTCGATTCTGACCCGTTTCGTGGACTATTACTCACTCTTTTGGGGTCCCAAAGCGATTTCCATGGTTGTCGAACCACAAGGTGTGCTTACGTGTTGGTCGTCAAGAATCGCAGTTTGGGCCAATCCTGGCCCGCTTCTTCGACTATTACTCAGTTTTGGGGTCGCGAAGTGATTTACATGATTGACGAACCCCGGGGTGCGTTTACGTGTTGGTCATCAATACTCACGGTTTTTGTCGATTCTAACCCATTTTGTGGACTATTACTCACCGTTTTGGGGTCCCAAAGCAATTTCGATGGTTGTCGATCCCCAAGGTGCGATTACGTGTCGGTCATCAACAATCACAGTTTTGGCCAATTCGGGCCCGTTTCTTGGACTATTACTCACTCTTTGGGGTTCCCAAAGCGATTTCCATAGTTGTTCAACCCCAAGGTGCGCTTACGCATCGGTCGTCAACACTCACAGTTTCGGCCGATTCTTGCCCGTTTCATGGGCTATTACTCACCGTTTTGGCTCCCGGAGCGATTTCCACAATTAACGATCCCCGAGGTGCGCTTACGTGTCGGTCATCAACACTCGCAGTTTTGGCCGATTCTGGACCGTATCGTGGACTATTACTCACCGTTTTGGGGCCCCGAACGATTTTCATGGTTGCTGAACCCCAGGGTGCCCTTACGTGTCGTTCATCAACACTCGTCGTTTCGGCCAATTTTGGCCCATTTCATGGGGTCTAGGAGCGATTTCCACGATTGACGAATACTGGGGTGCGTTTACGTGTCGGTCATCAACACTCGCAGTTTTGGCCGATTTGGCCCCTATCATGGACTATTAGTCACCGTTTTGGTGTCTCAGAGCGATATTCATGGCTGATGAACCCTAGGGTGTGTTTTCGCATCGGTCATCAACACTCGCAGTTTTGGCCGATTCTGGCCCATTTCGTGGACTATTACTCACCATTTTTGGGTCCCGGAGTTATTTCCATGGTTGTCGAACCCCCAAGGTGCGCTTAGATGTCGTTCATCACCACTCGCCGTTTTGGCCGATTCTGGCCCGTTTCGTCGACTATTACTCACTGTTTGGGGTCTCGGAGTGATTTTCAAGGTTGCTGAACCCTAAGGTGCGCTTACGTGTCGTTCATCGGCACTTGCCGTTTTGGCCGATTCTGGCCCGTTAAACTCACCGTTTTGCGGTCCATGAGCGATTTCCACGATTAACGATCCTGGAGTTGCGTTTACGTGTTCGTCATCAAAACTCGCAGTTTCGGCCGATTCTGGACTGTTTCGTGGGCTCACCGTTTTGGAGTCCCGGAGTGATTTCCACGATTAACGATCCCCAAGGTGCGTTTACTCACCATTTTGGGGTCCCAAAACGATTTCCATGGTTGTTGAAACCCAAGGTGCGCTTGTGTGTCGGTCATCATAAGTCGCAGTTTGGGCCAATTCTGCCCATTTCTTGGACTATTACTCATTGTTTTGTGGTCCCGGACTGGTTTCCACGATTGAAGAACGCCGGGGTGCATTAACGTGTCGGTCATCAAAACTCGCGGTTTTTGTCGATTATGACCCGTTTCTTCGACTATTACTCAGTTTTGGGGTCCCGAAGTGATTTACATGATTGACGAACCCCGGGGTGCGTTTACGTGTCGGTCATCAATACTCACGGTTTTTGTTGATTCTAACCCATTTTGTGGACTATTACTCACCGTTTTGGGGTCCCAAAGCAATTTCGATGGTTGTCGATCCCCAAGGTGCGATTACGTGTCGGTCATCAACAATCGCAGTTTTGGCCGATTCGGGCCCGTTTCTTGGACTATTACTCACTATTTGGGGTTCCCAAAGCGATTTCCATAGTTGTTCAACCCCAAGGTGCGCTTACGCATCGGTCGTCAACACTCACAGTTTCGGCCGATTATTGCCCGTTTCATGGGCTATTACTCACCGTTTTGGCTCCCGGAGCGATTTCCACAATTAACGATCCCCGAGGTGCGTTTACGTGTCGGTCATCAACACTCGCAGTTTTGGCCGATTCTGGACCGTATCGTGGACTATTACTCACCGTTTTGGGGCCCCGAACGATTTTCATGGTTGCTGAACCCCAGGGTGCCCTTACGTGTCGTTCATCAACACTCGTCGTTTCGGCCAATTTTGGCCCATTTCATGGGGTCTAGGAGCGATTTCCACGATTGACGAATACTGGGGTGCGTTTACGTGTCGGTCATCAACACTCGCAGTTTTGGCCGATTTGGCCCCTATCATGGACTATTAGTCACCGTTTTGGTGTCTCAGAGCGATATTCATGGCTGATGAACCCTAGGGTGTGTTTTCGCATCGGTCATCAACACTCGCAGTTTTGGCCGATTCTGGCCCATTTCGTGGACTATTACTCACCATTTTTGGGTCCCGGAGTGATTTCCATGGTTGTCGAACCCCCAAGGTACGCTTAGGTGTCGTTCATCACCACTCGCCGTTTTGGGCGATTATGGCCTGTTTCATGGGCTATTACTTACCGTTTTCGCCGATTCTGGCCCGTTTCGTCGACTATTACTCACCGTTTGGGGTCTCGGAGTGATTTTCAAGGTTGCTGAACCCTAAGGTGCGCTTACGTGTCGTTCATCGGCACTTGCCGTTTTGGCCGATTCTGGCCCGTTAAACTCACTGTTTTGCGGTCCATGAGCGATTTCCACGATTAACGATCCCGGAGTTGCGTTTACGTGTTCGTCATCAAAACTCGCAGTTTCGGCCGATTCTGGACAGTTTCATGGGCTCACCGTTTTGGAGTCCCGGAGTGATTTCCACGATTAACGATCCCCAAGGTGCGTTTACTCACCATTTTGGGGTCCCAAAACGATTTCCATGGTTGTTGAAACCCAAGGTGCGTTTGTGTGTCGGTCATCAACAGTCGCAGTTTGGGCCAATTCTGCCCATTTCTTGGACTATTACTCATTGTTTTGTGGTCCCGGACTGGTTTCCACCATTGAAGAACGCCGGGGTGCGTTTACGTGTCGGTCATCAAAACTCGCGGTTTTTGTCGATTCTGACCCGTTTCGTGGACTATTACTCACTGTTTTGGGGTCCCAAAGCGATTTCCATGGTTGTCGAACCCAAGGTGTGCTTACGTGTTGGTCGTCAAGACTCGCAGTTTGGGCCAATCCTGGCCCGTTTCTTCGACTATTACTCAGTTTTGGGGTCCCGAAGTGATTTACATGATTGACGAACCCCGGGCTGCGTTTACGTGTCGGTCATCAATACTCACGGTTTTTGTCGATTCTAACCCATTTTGTGGACTATTACTCACCGTTTTGGGGTCCCAAAGCAATTTCGATGGTTGTCGATCCCCAAGGTGCG
>LR738712.1:7427640-7441483 GCA_902687465.1 Secale cereale
ACTCGCAGTTTGGCCGATTCTAGCCCGTATCGTGGACTATTACTCACCGTTTTGGGGCCCCGAACGATTTTCATGGTTGCTGAACCCCAGGGCGCCCTTACGTGCCGTTCATCAACACTCGTCGTTTCGGCCAATTTTGGCCCATTTCATGGGGTCTAGCAGCGATTTCGACGATTGACGAACACTGGGGTGCGTTTACGTGTCGGTCATCAACACTCACAGTTTTGGCCGATTTGGCCCCTATCATGGACTATTAGTCACCGTTTTGGTGTCTCAGAGCGATATTCATGGCTGATGAACCCTAGGGTGTGTTTTCGCATCGGTCATCAACACTCGCAGTTTTGGCCGATTCTGGCCCATTTCGTGGACTATTACTCACCATTTTTGGGTCCCGGAGTGATTTCCATGGTTGTCGAACCCCCAAGGTGCGCTTAGGTGTCGTTCATCACCACTCGCCGCTTTGGGCGATTATGGCCTGTTTCATGGGCTATTACTTACCGTTTTGGCCGATTCTAGCCCGTTTCGTCGACTATTACTCACCGTTTGGGGTCTCGGAGTGATTTTCAAGGTTGCTGAATCTTAAGGTGCGCTCACGTGTCGTTCCTCAGCACTTGCCGTTTTGGCCGATTCTGGCCCGTTAAACTCACCGTTTTGCGGTCCATGAGCGATTTCCACGATTAACGATCCCTGAGATGCGTTTACGTGTTCGTCAACAAAACTCGTAGTTTCGGCCGATTCTGGACTGTTTCGTGGGCTCACCGTTTTGGGATCCCGGAGTGATTTCCACGATTAACGATCCCCAAGGTGCGTTTACTCACCATTTTGGGGTCCCAAAACGATTTCCATGGTTGTTGAAACCCAAGGTGCGCTTGTGTGTCGGTCATCAACAGTCGCAGTTTGGGCCAATTCTGCCCATTTCTTGGACTATTACTCATTGTTTTGTGGTCCCGGACTGGTTTCCACGATTGAAGAACGCCGGGGTGCGTTTACGTGTCGGTCATCAAAACTCGCGGTTTTTGTCGATTCTGACCCGTTTCGTGGACTATTACTCACTGTTTTGGGGTCCCAAAGCGATTTCCATGGTTGTCGAACCCCAAGGTGTGCTTACGTGTTGGTCGTCAAGACTCGCAGTTTGGGCCAATCCTGGCCCGTTTCTTCGACTATTACTCAGTTTTGGGGTCCCGAAGTGATTTACATGATTGACGAACCCCGGGGTGCGTTTACATGTCGGTCATCAATACTCACGGTTTTTGTCGATTCTAACCCATTTTGTGGACTATTACTCACCGTTTTGGGGTCCCAAAGCAATTTCGATGGTTGTCGATCCCCAAGGTGCGATTACGTGTCGGTCATCAACAATCGCAGTTTTGGCCGATTCGGGCCCGTTTCTTGGACTATTACTCACTGTTTGGGGTTCCCAAAGCGATTTCCATAGTTGTTCAACCCCAAGGTGCGCTTACGCATTGGTCGTCAACACTCACAGTTTTGGCCGATTCTTGCCCGTTTCATGGGCTATTACTCACCGTTTTGGCTCCCGGAGCGATTTCCACAATTAACGATCCACGAGGTGCGTTTACGTGTCGGTCATCAACACTCGCAGTTTTGGCCGATTCTGGCCCGTATCGTGGACTATTACTCACCGTTTTGGGGCACCGAACGATTTTCATGGTTGCTGAACCCCAGGGTGCCCTTACGTGCCGTTCATCAACACTCGTCGTTTCGGCCAATTTTGGCCCATTTCACGGGGTCTAGGAGCGATTTCCACGATTGACGAACACTGGGGTGCGTTTACGTGTCGGTCATCAACACTCGCAGTTTTGGCCGATTTGGCCCCTATCATGGACTATTAGTCACCGTTTTGGTGTCTCAGAGCGATATTCATGGCTGATGAACCCTAGGGTGTGTTTTCGCATCGGTCATCAACACTCGCAGTTTTGGCCGATTCTGGCCCATTTCGTGGACTATTACTCACCATTTTTGGGTCCCGAAGTGATTTCCATGGTTGTCGAACCCCCAAGGTGCGCTTAGGTGTCGTTCATCACCACTCGCCGCTTTGGGCGATTATGGCCTGTTTCATGGGCTATTACTTACCGTTTTGGCCGATTCTAGCCCGTTTCGTCGACTATTACTCACCGTTTGGGGTCTCGGAGTGATTTTCAAGGTTGCTGAACCCTAAGGTGCGCTCACGTGTCGTTCCTCAGCACTTGCCGTTTTGGCCGATTCTGGCCCGTTAAACTCACCGTTTTGCGGTCCATGAGCGATTTCCACGATTAACGATCCCTGAGTTGTGTTTACGTGTTCGTCATCAAAACTCGAAGTTTCGGCCGATTCTGGACTGTTTCGTGGGCTCACCGTTTTGGAGTCCCGGAGTGATTTCCACGATTAACGATCCCCAAGGTGCGTTTACTCACCATTTTGGGGTCCCAAAACGATTTCCATGGTTGTTGAAACCCAAGGTGCGCTTGTGTGTCAGTCATCAACAGTCGCAGTTTGGGCCAATTCTGCCCATTTCTTGGACTATTACTCATTGTTTTGTGGTCCCGGACTGGTTTCCACGATTGAAGAACGCCGGGGAGCGTTTACGTGTCGGTCATCAAAACTCGCGGTTTTTGTCGATTCTGACCCGTTTCGTGGACTGTTACTCACTGTTTGGGGGTCCCAAAGCGATTTCCATGGTTGTCGAACCCCAAGGTGTGCTTACGTGTTGGTCGTCAAGACTCGCAGTTTGGGCCAATCCTGGCCCGTTTCTTCGACTATTACTCAGTTTTGGGGTCCCGAAGTGATTTACATGATTGACGAACCCCGGGGTGCGTTTACGTGTCGGTCATCAATACTCACGGTTTTTGTCGATTCTAACCCATTTTGTGGACTATTACTCACCGTTTTGGGGTCCCAAAGCAGTTTCGATGGTTGTCGATCCCCAAGGTGCGATTACGTGTCGGTCATCAGCAATCGCAGTTTTGGCCGATTCGGGCCCGTTTCTTGGACTATTACTCACTGTTTGGGGTTCCCAAAGCGATTTCCATAGTTGTTCAACCCCAAGGTGCGCTTACGCATCGGTCGTCAACACTCACAGTTTTGGCCGATTCTTGCCCGTTTCATGGGCTATTACTCACCGTTTTGGCTCCCGGAGCGATTTCCACGATTAACGATCCCCGAGGTGCGTTTACGTGTCGGTCATCAACACTCGCAGTTTGGCCGATTCTAGCCCGTATCGTGGACTATTACTCACCGTTTTGGGGCCCCGGACGATTTTCATGGTTGCTGAACCCCAGGGCGCCCTTACGTGCCGTTCATCAACACTCGTCGTTTCGGCCAATTTTGGCCCATTTCATGGGGTCTAGCAGCGATTTCGACGATTGACGAACACTGGGGTGCGTTTACGTGTCGGTCATCAACACTCGCAGTTTTGGCCGATTTGGCCCCTATCATGGACTATTAGTCACCGTTTTGGTGTCTCAGAGCGATATTCATGGCTGATGAACCCTAGGGTGTGTTTTCGCATCGGTCATCAACACTCGCAGTTTTGGCCGATTCTGGCCCATTTCGTGGACTATTACTCACCATTTTTGGGTCCCGGAGTGATTTCTATGGTTGTCGAACCCCCAAGGTGCGCTTAGGTGTCGTTCATCACCACTCGCCGCTTTGGGCGATTATGGCCTGTTTCATGGGCTATTACTTACCGTTTTGGCCGATTCTGGCCCGTTTCGTCGACTATTACTCACCGTTTGGGGTCTCGGAGTGATTTTCAAGGTTGCTGAACCCTAAGGTGCGCTTACGTGTCGTTCATCAGCACTTGCCGTTTTGGCCGATTCTGGCCCGTTAAACTCACCGTTTTGCGGTCCATGAGCGATTTCCACGATTAACGATCCCTGAGTTGCGTTTACGTGTTCGTCATCAAAACTCGTAGTTTCGGCCGATTCTGGACTGTTTCGTGGGCTCACCGTTTTGGGGTCCCGGAGTGATTTCCACGATTAACGATCCCCAAGGTGCGTTTATTCACCATTTTGGGGTCCCAAAACGATTTCCATGGTTGTTGAAACCCAAGGTGCGCTTGTGTGTCGGTCATCAACAGTCGCAGTTTGGGCCAATTCTGCCCATTTCTTGGACTATTATTCATTGTTTTGTGGTCCCGGACTGGTTTCCACGATTGAAGAACGCCGGGGTGCGTTTACGTGTCGGTCATCAAAACTCGCGGTTTTTGTCGATTCTGACCCGTTTCGTGGACTATTACTCACTGTTTTGGGGTCCCAAAGCGATTTCCATGGTTGTCGAACCCCAAGGTGTGCTTACGTGTTGGTCGTCAAGACTCGCAGTTTGGGCCAATCCTGGCCCGTTTCTTCGACTATTACTCAGTTTTGGGGTCCCGAAGTGATTTACATGATTGACGAACCCCGGGGTGCGTTTACGTGTCGGTCATCAATACTCACGGTTTTTGTCGATTCTAACCCATTTTGTGGACTATTACTCACCGTTTTGGGGTCCCAAAGCAATTTCGATGGTTGTCGATCCCCAAGGTGCGATTACGTGTCGGTCATCAACAATCGCAGTTTTGGCCGATTCGGGCCCGTTTCTTGGACTATTACTCACTGTTTGGGGTTCCCAAAGCGATTTCCATAGTTGTTCAACCCCAAGGTGCGCTTACGCATCGGTCGTCAACACTCACAGTTTTGGCCGATTCTTGCCCGTTTCATGGGCTATTACTCACCGTTTTGGCTCCCGGAGCGATTTCCACAATTAACGATCCACGAGGTGCGTTTACGTGTCGGTCATCAACACTCGCAGTTTTGGCCGATTCTGGCCCGTATCGTGGACTATTACTCACCGTTTTGGGGCACCGAACGATTTTCATGGTTGCTGAACCCCAGGGTGCCCTTACGTGCCGTTCATCAACACTCGTCGTTTCGGCCAATTTTGGCCCATTTCATGGGGTCTAGGAGCGATTTCCACGATTGACGAACACTGGGGTGCGTTTACGTGTCGGTCATCAACACTCGCAGTTTTGGCCGATTTGGCCCCTATCATGGACTATTAGTCACCGCTTTGGTGTCTCAGAGCGATATTCATGGCTGATGAACCCTAGGGTGTGTTTTCGCATCGGTCATCAACACTCGCAGTTTTGGCCGATTCTGGCCCATTTCGTGGACTATTACTCACCATTTTTGGGTCCCGGAGTGATTTCCATGGTTGTCGAACCCCCAAGGTGCGCTTAGGTGTCGTTCATCACCACTCGCCGCTTTGGGCGATTATGGCCTGTTTCATGGGCTATTACTTACCGTTTTGGCCGATTCTGGCCCGTTTCGTCGACTATTACTCACTGTTTGGGGTCTCGGAGTGATTTTCAAGGTTGCTGAACCCTAAGGTGCGCTTACGTGTCGTTCATCAGCACTTGCCGTTTTGGCCGATTCTGGCCCGTTAAACTCACCGTTTTGTGGTCCATGAGCGATTTCCACGATTAACGATCCCTGAGATGCGTTTACGTGTTCGTCAACAAAACTCGTAGTTTCGGCCGATTCTGGACTGTTTCGTGGGCTCACCGTTTTGGGGTCCCGGAGTGATTTCCACGATTAACGATCCCCAAGGTGCGTTTACTCACCATTTTGGGGTCCCAAAACGATTTCCATGGTTGTTGAAACCCAAGGTGCGCTTGTGTGTCGGTCATCAACAGTCGCAGTTTGGGCCAATTCTGCCCATTTCTTGGACTATTACTCATTGTTTTGTGGTCCCGGACTGGTTTCCACGATTGAAGAACGCCGGGGTGCGTTTACGTGTCGGTCATCAAAACTCGCGGTTTTTGTCGATTATGACCCGTTTCGTGGACTATTACTCACTGTTTGGGGGTCCCAAAGCGATTTCCATGGTTGTCGAACCCCAAGGTGTGCTTACGTGTTGGTCGTCAAGACTCGCAGTTTGGGCCAATCCTGGCCCGTTTCTTCGACTATTACTCAGTTTTGGGGTCCCGAAGTGATTTACATGATTGACGAACCCCGGGGTGCGTTTACGTGTCGGTCATCAATACTCACGGCTTTTGTCGATTCTAACCCATTTTGTGGACTATTACTCACCGTTTTGGGGTCCCAAAACAATTTCGATGGTTGTCGATCCCCAAGGTGCGATTACGTGTCGGTCATCAACAACCGCAGTTTTGGCCGATTCGGGCCCGTTTCTTGGACTATTACTCACTGTTTGGGGTTCCCAAAGCGATTTCCATAGTTGTTCAACCCCAAGGTGCGCTTACGCATCGGTCGTCAACACTCACAGTTTTGGCCGATTCTTGCCCGTTTCATGGGCTATTACTCATCGTTTTGGCTCCCGGAGCGATTTCCACGATTAACGATCCCCGAGGTGCGTTTACGTGTCGGTCATCAACACTCGCAGTTTGGCCGATTCTAGCCCGTATCGTGGACTATTACTCACCGTTTTGGGGCCCCGGACGATTTTCATGGTTGCTGAACCCCAGGGCGCCCTTACGTGTCGTTCATCAACACTCGTCGTTTCGGCCAATTTTGGCCGATTTCATGGGGTCTAGGAGCGATTTCCACGATTGACGAACACTGGGGTGCGTTTACGTGTCGGTCATCAACACTCGCAGTTTTGGCCGATTTGGCCCCTATCATGGACTATTAGTCACCGTTTTGGTGTCTCAGAGCGATATTCATGGCTGATGAACCCTAGGGTGTGTTTTCGCATCGGTCATCAACACTCGCAGTTTTGGCAGATTCTGGCCCATTTCGTGGACTATTACTCACCATTTTTGGGTCCCGAAGTGATTTCCATGGTTGTCGAACCCCCAAGGTGCGCTTAGGTGTCGTTCATCACCACTCGCCGCTTTGGGCGATTATGGCCTGTTTCATGGGCTATTACTTACCGTTTTGGCCGATTCTGGCCCGTTTCGTCGACTATTACTCACTGTTTGGGGTCTCGGAGTGATTTTCAAGGTTGCTGAACCCTAAGGTGCGCTTACGTGTCGTTCATCGGCACTTGCCGTTTTGGCCGATTCTGGCCCGTTAAACTCACCGTTTTGCGGTCCATGACCGATTTCCACGATTAACGATCCCTGAGTTGCGTTTACGTGTTCGTCATCAAAACTCGTAGTTTCGGCCGATTCTGGACTGTTTCTTGGGCTCACCGTTTTGGGGTCCCGAAGTGATTTCCACGATTAACGATCCCCAAGGTGCGTTTACTCACCATTTTGGGGTCCCAAAACGATTTCCATGGTTGTTGAAACCCAAGGTGCGCTTGTGTGTCGGTCATCAACAGTCGCAGTTTGGGCCAATTCTGCCCATTTCTTGGACTATTACTCATTGTTTTGTGGTCCCGGACTGGTTTCCACGATTGAAGAACGCCGGGGAGCGTTTACGTGTCGGTCATCAAAACTCGCGGTTTTTGTCGATTCTGACCCGTTTCGTGGACTGTTACTCACTGTTTGGGGGTCCCAAAGCGATTTCCATGGTTGTCGAACCCCAAGGTGTGCTTACGTGTTGGTCGTCAAGACTCGCAGTTTGGGCCAATCCTGGCCCGTTTCTTCGACTATTACTCAGTTTTGGGGTCCCGAAGTGATTTACATGATTGACGAACCCCGGGGTGCGTTTACGTGTCGGTCATCAATACTCACGGTTTTTGTCGATTCTAACCCATTTTGTGGACTATTACTCACCGTTTTGGGGTCCCAAAGCAGTTTCGATGGTTGTCGATCCCCAAGGTGCGATTACGTGTCGGTCATCAGCAATCGCAGTTTTGGCCGATTCGGGCCCGTTTCTTGGACTATTACTCACTGTTTGGGGTTCCCAAAGCGATTTCCATAGTTGTTCAACCCCAAGGTGCGCTTACGCATCGGTCGTCAACACTCACAGTTTTGGCCGATTCTTGCCCGTTTCATGGGCTATTACTCACCGTTTTGGCTCCCGCAGCGATTTCCACAATTAACGATCCCCGAGGTGCGTTTACGTGTCCGTCATCAACACTCGCAGTTTTGGCCGATTCTGGCCCGTATCGTGGACTATTACTCACCGTTTTGGGGACCCGAACGATTTTCATGGTTGCTGAACCCCAGGGCGCCCTTACGTGTCGTTCATCAACACTCGTCGTTTCGGCCAATTTTGGCCCATTTCATGGGGTCTAGGAGCGATTTCGACGATTGACGAACACTTGGGTGCGTTTACGTGTCGGTCATCAACACTCGCAGTTTTGGCCGATTTGGCCCCTATCATGGACTATTAGTCACCGTTTTGGTGTCTCAGAGCGATATTCATGGCTGATGAACCCTAGGGTGTGTTTTCGCATCGGTCATCAACAATCGCAGTTTTGGCCGATTCTGGCCCATTTCGTGGACTATTACTCACCATTTTTGGGTCCCGAAGTGATTTCCATGGTTGTCGAACCCCCAAGGTGCGCTTAGGTGTCGTTCATCACCACTCGCCGCTTTGGGCGATTATGGCCTGTTTCATGGGCTATTACTTACCGTTTTGGTCGATTCTGGCCCGTTTCGTCGACTATTACTCACCGTTTGGGCTCTCGGAGTGATTTTCAAGGTTGCTGAACCCTAAGGTGCGCTTACGTTTCGTTCCTCAGCACTTGCCGTTTTGGCCGATTCTGGCCCGTTAAACTCACCGTTTTGCGGTCCATGAGCGATTTCCACGATTAACGATCCCTGAGTTGCGTTTACGTGTTCGTCATCAAAACTCGTAGTTTCGGCCGATTCTGGACTGTTTCGTGGGCTCACCATTTTGGGGTCCCGGAGTGATTTCCACGATTAACGATCCCCAAGGTGCGTTCACTCACCATTTTGGGGTCCCAAAACGATTTCCATGGTTGTTGAAACCCAAGGTGCGCTTGTGTGTCGGTCATCAACAGTCGCAGTTTGGGCCAATTCTGCCCATTTCTTGGACTATTATTCATTGTTTTGTGGTCCCGGACTGGTTTCCACGATTGAAGAACGCCAGGGTGCGTTTACGTGTCGGTCATCAAAACTCGCGGTTTTTGTCGATTCTGACCCGTTTCGTGGACTATTACTCACTGTTTTGGGGTCCCAAAGCGATTTCCATGGTTGTCGAACCCCAAGGTGTGCTTACATGTTGGTCGTCAAGACTCGCAGTTTGGGCCAATCCTGGCCCGTTTCTTCGACTATTACTCAGTTTTGGGGTCCCGAAGTGATTTACATGATTGACGAACCCCGGGGTGCGTTTACGTGTCGGTCATCAATACTCACGGTTTTTGTCGATTCTAACCCATTTTGTGGACTATTACTCACCGTTTTGGGGTCCCAAAGCAATTTCGATGGTTGTCGATCCCCAAGGTGCGATTACGTGTCGGTCATCAACAATCGCAGTTTTGGCCGATTCGGGCACGTTTCTTGGACTATTACTCACTGTTTGGGGTTCCCAAAGCGATTTCCATAGTTGTTCAACCCCAAGGTGCGCTTACGCATCGGTCGTAAACACTCACAGTTTTGGCCGATTCTTGCCCGTTTCATGGGCTATTACTCACCGTTTTGGCTCCCGGAGCGATTTCCACGATTAACGATCCCCGAGGTGCGTTTACGTGTCGGTCATCAACACTCGCAGTTTTGGCCGATTCTGGCCCGTATCGTGGACTATTACTCACCGTTTTGGGGCCCCGAACGATTTTCATGGTTGCTGAACCCCAGGGTGCCCTTACGTGCCGTTCATCAACACTCGTCGTTTCGGCCAATTTTGGCCCATTTCATGGGGTCTAGGAGCGATTTCCACGATTGACGAACACTGGGGTGCGTTTACGTGTCGGTCATCAACACTCGCAGTTTTGGCCGATTTGGCCCCTATCATGGACTATTAGTCACCGCTTTGGTGTCTCAGAGCGATATTCATGGCTGATGAACCCTAGGGTGTGTTTTCGCATCGGTCATCAACACTCGCAGTTTTGGCCGATTCTGGCCCATTTCGTGGACTATTACTCACCATTTTTGGGTCCCGGAGTGATTTCCATGGTTGTCGAACCCCCAAGGTGCGCTTAGGTGTCGTTCATCACCACTCGCCGCTTTGGGCGATTATGGCCTGTTTCATGGGCTATTACTTACCGTTTTGGCCGATTCTGGCCCGTTTCGTCGACTATTACTCACCGTTTGGGGTCTCGGAGTGATTTTCAAGGTTGCTGAACCCTAAGGTGCGCTTACGTGTCGTTCATCAGCACTTGCCGTTTTGGCCTATTCTGGCCCGTTAAACTCACCGTTTTGTGGTCCATGAGCGATTTCCACGATTAACGATCCCTGAGATGCGTTTACGTGTTCGTCAACAAAACTCGTAGTTTCGGCCGATTCTGGACTGTTTCGTGGGCTCACCGTTTTGGGGTCCCGGAGTGATTTCCACGATTAACGATCCCCAAGGTGCGTTTACTCACCATTTTGGGGTCCCAAAACGATTTCCATGGTTGTTGAAACCCAAGGTGCGCTTGTGTGTCGGTCATCAACAGTCGCAGTTTGGGCCAATTCTGCCCATTTCTTGGACTATTACTCATTGTTTTGTGGTCCCGGACTGGTTTCCACGATTGAAGAACGCCGGGGTGCGTTTACGTGTCGGTCATCAAAACTCGCGGTTTTTGTCGATTCTGACCCGTTTCGTGGACTATTACTCACTGTTTGGGGGTCCCAAAGCGATTTCCATGGTTGTCGAACCCCAAGGTGTGCTTACGTGTTGGTCGTCAAGACTCGCAGTTTGGGCCAATCCTGGCCCGTTTCTTCGACTATTACTCAGTTTTGGGGTCCCGAAGTGATTTACATGATTGACGAACCCCGGGGTGCGTTTACGTGTCGGTCATCAATACTCACGGTTTTTGTCGATTCTAACCCATTTTGTGGACTATTACTCACCGTTTTGGGGTCCAAAAGCAATTTCGATGGTTGTCGATCCCCAAGGTGCGATTACGTGTCGGTCATCAACAATCGCAGTTTTGGCCGATTCGGGCACGTTTCTTGGACTATTAATCACTGTTTGGGGTTCCCAAAGCGATTTCCATAGTTGTTCAACCCCAAGGTGCGCTTACGCATCGGTCGTAAACACTCACAGTTTTGGCCGATTCTTGCCCGTTTCATGGGCTATTACTCACCGTTTTGGCTCCCTGAGCGATTTCCACGATTAACGATCCCCGAGGTGCGTTTACGTGTCGGTCATCAACACTCGCAGTTTTGGCCGATTCTGGCCCGTATCGTGGACTATTACTCACCGTTTTGGGGCCCCGAACGATTTTCATGGTTGCTGTACCCCAGGGCGCCCTTACGTGCCGTTCATCAACACTCGTCGTTTCGGCCAATTTTGGCCCATTTCCTGGGGTCTAGGAGCGATTTCCACGATTGACGAACACTGGGGTGCGTTTACGTGTCGGTCATCAACACTCACAGTTTTGGCCGATTTGGCCCCTATCATGGACTATTAGTCACCGTTTTGGTGACTCAGAGCGATATTCATGGCTGATGAACCCTAGGGTGTGTTTTCGCATCGGTCATCAACACTCGCAGTTTTGGCCGATTCTGGCCCATTTCGTGGACTATTACTCACCATTTTTGGGTCCCGGAGTGATTTCCATGGTTGTCGAACCCCCAAGGTGCGCTTAGGTGTCGTTCATCACCACTCGCCGCTTTGGGCGATTATGGCCTGTTTCATGGGCTATTACTTACCGTTTTGGCCGATTCTGGCCCGTTTCGTCGACTATTACTCACCGTTTGGGGTCTCGGAGTGATTTTCAAGGTTGCTGAACCCTAAGGTGCGCTTACGTGTCGTTCATCAGCACTTGCCGTTTTGGCCGATTCTGGCCCGTTAAACTCACCGTTTTGCGGTCCATGAGCGATTTCCACGATTAACGATCCCTGAGTTGCGTTTACGTGTTCGTCATCAAAACTCGTAGTTTTGGCCGATTCTGGACCCGTTTCGTGGACTGTTACTCACTGTTTTGGGGTCCCAAAGCGATTTCCATGGTTGTCGAACCCCAAGGTGTGCTTACGTGTTGGTCGTCAAGACTCGCAGTTTGGGCCAATCATGGCCCGTTTCTTCGACTATTACTCAGTTTTGGGGTCCCGAAGTGATTTACATGATTGACGAACCCCGGGGTGCGTTTACGTGTCGGTCATCAATACTCACGGTTTTTGTCGATTCTAACCCATTTTGTGGACTATTACTCACCGTTTTGGGGTCCCAAAGCAATTTCGATGGTTGTCGATCCCCAAGGTGCGATTACGTGTCGGTCATCAACAATCGCAGTTTTGGCCGATTCGGGCCCGTTTGTTGGACTATTACTCACTGTTTGGGGTTCCCAAAGCGATTTCCATAGTTGTTCAACCCCAAGGTGCGCTTACGCATCGGTCGTAAACACTCACAGTTTTGGCCGATTCTTGCCCGTTTCATGGGCTATTACTCACCGTTTTGGCTCCCGGAGCGATTTCCACGATTAACGAACACTGGGGTGCGTTTACGTGTCGGTCATCAACACTCGCAGTTTTGGCCGATTTGGCCCCTATCATGGACTATTAGTCACCGTTTTGGTGTCTCAGAGCGATATTCATGGCTGATGAACCCTAGGGTGTGTTTTCGCATCGGTCATCAACACTCGTAGTTTTGGCCGATTCTGGCCCATTTCGTGGACTATTACTCACCATTTTTGGGTCCCGGAGTGATTTCCATGGTTGTCGAACCCCCAAGGTGCGCTTAGGTGTCGTTCATCACCACTCGCCGCTTTGGGCGATTATGGCCTGTTTCATGGGCTATTACTTACCGTTTTGGCCGATTCTGGCCCGTTTCGTCGACTATTACTCACCGTTTGGGGTCTCGGAGTGATTTTCAAGGTTGCTGAACCCTACGGTGCGCTTACGTGTCGTTCATCGGCACTTGCCGTTTTGGCCGATTCTGGCCCGTTAAACTCAACGTTTTGCGGTCCATGAGCGATTTCCACGATTAACGATCCCTGAGTTGCGTTTACGTGTTCGTCATCAAAACTCACAGTTTCGGCCGATTCTGGAATGTTTCGTGGGCTCACCGTTTTGGAGTCCCGGAGTGATTTCCACGATTAACGATCCCCAAGGTGCGTTTACTCACCATTTTGGGGTCCCAAAACGATTTCCATGGTTGTTGAAACCCAAGGTGCGCTTGTGTGTCGGTCATCAACAGTCGCAGTTTGGGCCAATTCTGCCCATTTCTTGGACTATTATTCATTGTTTTGTGGTCCCGGACTGGTTTCCACGATTGAAGAACGCCGGGGTGCGTTTACGTGTCGGTCATCAAAACTCGCGGTTTTTGTCGATTCTGACCCGTTTCGTGGACTATTACTCACTGTTTTGGGGTCCCAAAGCGATTTCCATGGTTGTCGAACCCCAAGGTGTGCTTACGTGTTGGTCGTCAAGACTCGCAGTTTGGGCCATTCCTGGCCCGTTTCTTCGACTATTACTCAGTTTTGGGGTCCCGAAGTGATTTACATGATTGACGAACCCCGGGGTGCGTTTACGTGTCGGTCATCAATACTCACGGTTTTTGTCGATTCTAACCCATTTTGTGGACTATTACTCACCGTTTTGGGGTCCAAAAGCAATTTCGATGGTTGTCGATCCCCAAGGTGCGATTACGTGTCGGTCATCAACAATCGCAGTTTTGGCCGATTCGGGCACGTTTCTTGGACTATTAATCACTGTTTGGGGTTCCCAAAGCGATTTCCATAGTTGTTCAACCCCAAGGTGCGCTTACGCATCGGTCGTAAACACTCACAGTTTTGGCCGATTCTTGCCCGTTTCATGGGCTATTACTCACCGTTTTGGCTCCCGGAGCGATTTCCACGATTAACGATCCCCGAGGTGCGTTTACGTGTCGGTCATCAACACTCGCAGTTT
>LR738712.1:7450636-7474029 GCA_902687465.1 Secale cereale
TGACAGTGAACTGTCAAGTGTTGGCTAAATTCAGTTATGCAGTGTTGGTTCACTTCTATTACTGGTTATGCAACACTACAGGTTCTACTCCTAATTGCCCTGGATCCAATGATCCCTAACTATTTAATTACCACTACTGCTACTCCTAAATCCTAATGGTTTGACTATAACCATATCATGTATTAATCAATTAATTCAGCTGGATGTATTTGTTAAGCGTGTCTTATTTACAGATTATAAACTTCAGTGTTCTCTTTGTCGGAACTAATTGAACTCAGTTTGATTTTATTAAATAGGCTGCTACAGACTCACCTAATGGTTCTTCAGGAGGAGTTTGAGGAGTACGCGGAGAAGACCAAGACGCTGCCCGACACCACCACCAACGAGAGCAAGCTCTGCCTGTTGAAGTAAATCTTCGGGCCCAACAAACAAGCTCCAGCTCCAGGAGAAGGAGGTTTGGTTTCGCTCCCACTCTTACCGTTGTTTCCTGCACTTTGCGAACCTGAGATACTCTGTATTGAACTTGCAACTGGTTTATTTTCTACACCTGATAGGCATGATAGAACTCTAAACTTCTCTCTTATACTACTGTTATGTCTAGTACTAGTGGCAGATTTTCCAATTCCACTGTGACTCAATAAAAACAAGACTATAATCTGAATTTCCAATTAGCATGTGTGTAGACTACTAGTACTAGTGGCAGATTTTCCCTAGGATGGAGTAGATAAGTCAAAAAACTTCACTGAAAGAAGGAACACTTGACAGTATGTGACTTCCCATTCCTTTGAAAAAGAGGCACGTGTTAAGGGAGAAAACTAGTTTTAACTACATTGTACTAGCCACACCATGGTTCTGAAGAAATCAAACCCGAGGATTTAAAAAGCTAAAAAAGGGTAGCTGTCCTACTAAAAATCTAAAAAAAAAACTTCATTTTACTTGATAACAAAAACGAATGAACATTAAATGAGATCCATTTTACTGAATAATACTTTAGGTGTCATAAAAACGGAGATTCAGAAAACGATTGAGACATGCTTAGAGAAACAACTAGTTACTAGTGGCAGATTTTACCTAGGACATGTAAAATAACTCAAAAAAGATAACTGAAGAAAACAAGACTGAATGTGATTTTCCAATTCTGTACAAAAAGCACGTGTGCATACTAGTTCTACACTGTATAATTGGGTTTCCTGTTATGTCTAGTTCTACACTTCTACTGGTAGGTTTATACTACTGTTGTATTTTCTTTAAATGCAGTTATGCTGTTGGTCCTGTTACACTCTTGTAGGTATATAAGCACTAGTTATATGGCTACTGCCATGTTCCTATACAGGTTCTTATACTACTTTACTTAAATTATTATCATGGTTCTGAAAGTACACTTGTTCAGAATAGCACCAAGTCCTAGGGCAAACTGAATTCCGCTTCAGTATTGGACAATAGACTTGCTGCTCTGTTATTATACAGATTCAAACATAGTTTTTGTTCACCAAAAGAGTGATGGGCTTGCTGCTCTGTTGTGCCTATATGTAGGCCTTTTTTGTCCATATGAAAGCAGAGGACCATATGGTCTGTGGCCTTTTCATCCATATGAAAGTAGAGGCACATTGTGGTGCTAGTTTGCTGGGTTTTGTCTCCGACCATCGTGTCGTGATGATTTTGCAGGTACCCCGAGAGGCCCTTGAGTTTGCCGGAATGTCGATTAACTTCCGTTCCGGCAAGTTCGGGTACTCCATATGTCCTATTTTCAGCAAAGGTCATGCTGAAATTTTCCGTGAATTTTAGCATGACTTTGCTAAAAATAGGACATATGGGGTACTTGCGACTAATGCATGGGCCGGGGTATCTTAGTACTTAATTAAGTAGGATCAAGAATTAAGTAGGACTAGTTCTGAATAGCTTCTATCAACGGCACTCTAAATGATAAAACCGTAGCTTTTAGGATGCCTCGGTGTCGACAAACCCTAAGTGATGAGACCATGATAATTCCTCACAAACCCTAAATGATGAGATCTTGTTCCTTGACAATAACCAACTTTTTGACCAAACTTTTTTCCTATTTAGAGCGAACATGGCCGACAACGATGAGGCCGGCGGTTTGGGCGGCAAGCCATTCTGGGAGCTGTCCCAGGAGATGGAGGAATACCCTCACCGCTATGAGGACGCCGCGGAAGACACCGATCCCGACTACACAACCCCTAGTGGCGTCGGGGATGACACCACTGATGGTGCCGCCGGGGATGCCACCACTGATGATGGCAGCGAACGCACAGATGGCAGCCAACCGAAGAGGCAACGGAAGGACCGGCGCCCGAACGTGCTCGGCACCGTCAAGGAGGAATTTACTGAAGTGTCCTCCAGTGGGCATCCAACGGCGCCCAAAGAATTAGTCAGTGGGTACGCGGGACAACTCGGGTGCATTGTCCGGAGCACCGTCACGATCAACACCGAGAACCTAAGGCATCGTGAACGAGGGAATTTGCGGATCCTCCTCTTCATGAAGCTGCACGAACGATACAAGTTCCCCGGTGACTTCGCAAACACACGCCTCTCAGGGAATAAAGTGAACAGTGCCGCCCTCACGAAGATGAGCACGGCCCTGGCTTCTTGGAGAGCCCGGGTGAAGAAAATGATTGAAAGAGGTGATAGTTATGAGAAGATCAAGGAAAAAAAATCCTTCGATCAGCAAAGCTGACTACCTGGAGTTCAAGACCAAGTGCGAGAGCAACGCATCCGTGGAATCAAGTCAGTGGGGGAAAGAAATGCGGGAATTGAACTTAGGGGTCCACAAACTCGGTCCCGGCGGTTACAGAGTGGCGGAACCTAAATGGGACAAGGAGGACGCGGAGCGTGTCGAGCAAGGCCTACCGCCCCTCTTCGATAAATACCACCATGAAAAGCAGACCAGGAACTATATCAGAGCCCGGTACAAGGAGGACCCGGTAATAAAGGAGCTTACCACGGATCCGAAGGTGAAGGCGCTTGAGCTTGTTCTGGTAAGGAATACACCCCCGCGTAATTAGCTCCATATGGTTGCATTCTAATTAATGAAGCCAAATTTCTAAATGGTTCACGTTCCTTCCGCAGGAAACTGAAAGCAGTAGCGCGGGGTCTCAGAGCTCCCCATCTGCCCCTTGGGACACCACTTTAAATAGGGCGTTGAATGTAATGAAACAGAAGGATAAGTTAACTAAGCCGACGTCAGCTGGTCGTGTGGCCGGCGAAGGCTTGTCCACGAAATGGTCGGAATACTATAAGACTGGGCGAAAGGAGAGAAAGACCAGCTTGGAAAGCCAGGAGGTTAAAGAACTCAAGGCAAAAGTGGCGCAGATTCCTCAGATAGTCGAAGAGCAAGTGCGAGACCAAGTGCGAGACCAACTGGGAGCGACGATCACCGCCATTATGCCTACCTTGGTTGAGGGGCTGCGGGGGTGGTTTGTGGGCGGCCAACAGGGGCCGCCCCCGATTCCCAGCTTGACGGGCAGCAACTCGCACAACGCGCCGGCAGTGGTGTCTCCGGCGGAGGCGTCATTGGTGTCTCCGGTGCCGGCGCCGGCATTGGAGCTTGATGCACCCGGGTGTGGGAAGAATACGCCGGCCGGCACCTCGGCAGCAAGCGGCCCCTTCGTCACTTGCACGCCCGCCGTTGGCGGTGCCTCGACATTAGCCGAGCTCGACGCCATCACGGTAACTAAGCCTCGGCCGATGACTTCATCTCCTTGCCTTTGACTGGGCATCCCTGACGCCCTACATGTTTTCGCAGGGCGCCGCCAACGAAGTTCCATGCACTCTCCTGCACTTCGTGGACGGCAAGTTGATCGATGTCGCCAAGGCCAAAATCGTTGAACCGGGCAACCGCGTGTTCCACCATAATCCGATGCCACCCACCGTGTATAGGGTTCAACTGGTTCGGGTGCTGCGGGGCTGCGACGACTTGTTACCTCCGTATCGACCCCATGGGGCCGACGAAGAGGATGTGATGACCCTCGGCGCCTGCTTCAACTGGCCATTGCTTTGGCCGAAGAGCCAGATTCGTTTGGAGGCGGGGGTCACCACCCCACAGACAACACCGCCAGTCCTGCCGGCGCCAAGCCATGGCAAGACCGCCGCAACGCTACCGCCGTCAGCTGATCCGGGCATGCATATGGCACAGGATCCGGACGTCGACGATGGTACATTTGTCAACGTCGATGACTACTTCAACGAACATGGTGGGTACGGTGACGAATTCTTGGCGCCTCCTTCTCAAGAACCCAACCCTGCAAAAGTCGATCGCGATCTAGCTGGTACCGTGGAGAAACCCAATTGCAACAGGCGTCGTCTGTTCGGTTCTCAGGAGACGCCTCCTGCTGCCGCCTTCACCGAGACTCAAACAGCCGAGGTGGGAAATATTATCAGCCCCACCACACTCAAGAAGGTGGTCTCTGAGCAGACCTCGATCCCATTACATCAGCAGAAGCCAAAGAAGGGACGGAAAAGAAAAACTAACAAGGGTGCGAGCCAGCCGGCACCGAGTACGATCCGTGCTCAGGACGGGCCACCAATACCTAAGGATATCATGAGGGCGGTGCATGTGGCGGGTAGGCCGATGCTACCGGCTAATCTGCTCAAGGCTGCAACCGGTGCTATGCAGAGTCTGCATGACAGTGTTCTTTCTATGGAGAAGCGGCGTCTCTCCGAGAAAGATGACTTATACCCGGTTTTCGTGGCCAAGGTGCCAGAGGGCAAGGGCTTTGTCGATGGCACCATCGGGAGTATGATCGTCCTGCGGTTTGATGACATCTTCGCTATGTTTAACCTTCATCCGCTGCACTACACCTTCATTCGGCTATTTTCGCTCAATATGGAGATGCAGATCATTAGAGACAAGACCCCGGACATCGTGATAGTCGACCCCTTCTACATGCGTGCCAAGCACTTGGACAGCGCTGGGGACCGGCAAGTCGCGAGTTCATACCTCGAAGGCGTCATTATGGCGAACAAAGATAAGGATACCTTCCTCGTGCCTTACTTTCCTGAGTAAGTCATCCCCTCACCGCCCCGTAACATATGATTTCTTAGATTTCGATCATTCTTTTTTTTTCTAACATTCCGTGTTTTGTGCAGTGACACACGTTGCACACTCATCCTCTTAAGCCCGAAATATTCCACGGCCACGTATTTCGACTCGGACCGTCAGTCGAAGAAAGACTACACAAATATCAAGAAAGTTCTTGATGATGCTCTCCCCGGCTACGCCAAATCTGGAGGCACCTTCAGGAAGGAAATGTGTAGGTACGGCAAGCACGTGTTCACCCACGTAACGACGTTCCCCTGCGTCAAGCAGCCGCCTAGCAGTCAGAAGGATGCCTACTACGCCCTCCATCACATGCGGGCGATCGTACGGGACCATAATCACCTTATGCTACCAAAGGGTCTCCAAGATTGGGCCGCACGCTTGTCGGCAATCCAGGACATGGACATCAGACAAGAATTCTTTCGCATCCAGTCGGAGTTTGCGGAAATCATCTGTCAAGATGTCCTTCGTACCTCGGGGCAGTTCCACCTCAAATATCAACCATCCAACAGTGAAATAGAAACAACGCTACAAATGCAGGCTGACAACGACCGCACATTCATGACGCCGACGGATGACGGCGGCTTCATCCACGCTCCGGTCCCTGAGTCGAGTCGAAGAAAGTATTGATGGTATGTAGTTCTGAAATGTCGATTAGCTCGTGTTGTAATTAAACTTTAATGAACTTGTATGTCTCTTTAGTTTGGACAGTCGTTCAACTTATATGTAATCGATGCTATTTATTAGTAGGACCATGAACCGTGCTATTAATGTGTTGCTTTTCTCTTCCGATCCTTTTGTTGCATACTTATATATTATCTGTGAATTGCTACTAACGTTTTGTTTGTCTAGTGCATAGAGATGCCGTCGTACGTCGTGTACAAGGGTAGGGTTCCCGGAGTCTATGACGACTGGGAGGAGTGTCGGAGACAGGTTCACCGTTTCAGCGGTAACAGTTACAAAGGGTACACAACTAGGGCGGAGGCGGAAGCTAGATACGAGCGCTATCTAGAGGGAGAGAGGAGGGAGCGGAGGAGGAACCGGATGAAGACTAGTTTCATCGCGATGATGCTCATCGTGACCGCAGCTCTCTTCTATGTGATGGTAGTTTAGATGATATCAACTTTGTAATGTGACGACAAACTCGCTACTCGGTCTCGAGACCTAAACTTGTCTAATATTTGAACTTTGTTCGCTATTTCGAATTCGGAGACTAATGTGATGAATTGTATTATGTGCTGTTTATATTCTGTGATGTATTGTATTTTGTAACCTGTGCAAATACCAGAAATGCAAAAAAAAATTCCTAGAATTAATAGTAGTGGCGCACCATATTGCACATTAGTGGCGCACCCAGTTAAATAACAGTGGCGCATCCATATGGATATCAGTGGCGCAGCAGTAGGGACCCCTGCTGCAATACCAGTGGCGCACCATCTTGCACATTAGTGGCGCACCCAGTTAAATAACAGTGGCGCACCCATATGAATATCAGTGGCGCATCAGTAGGGACCCCTGCTGCAATACCAGTGGCGCACTAGGTGGCATACCAATGGCGCACCAGTGGTGCGCCACTGTTATTTGGATTAACAGTGGCGCATCAAAGGTGCGCCATTAGTATTCCTTATTACTGGCGTGGTATTAGTGGCCCACCCATGGTGCGCCACTAATGGCAATATTGGGTGCGCCACTAATAGCCTTTTTTCTAGTAGTGGTTGTCGAACCCCCAAGGTGCGCTTAGGTGTCGTTCATCACCACTCGCCGTTTTGGGCGATTATGGCCTGTTTCATGGGCTATTACTTACCGTTTTGGCCGATTCTGGCCCGTTTCGTCGACTATTACTCACCGTTTGGGGTCTCGGAGTGATTTTCAAGGTTGCTGAACCCTAAGGTGCACTTACGTGTCGTTCATCAGCACTTGCCGTTTTGGCCGATTCTGGCCCGTTAAACTCACCGTTTTGCGGTCCATGAGCGATTTCCACGATTAACGATCCCTGAGATGCGTTTACGTGTTCGTCATCAAAACTCGTAGTTTCGGCCGATTCTGGACTGTTTCGTGGGCTCACCGTTTTGGGGTCCCGGAGTGATTTCCACGATTAACGATCCCCAAGGTGCGTTTACTCACCATTTTGGGGTCCCAAAACGATTTCCATGGTTGTTGAAACCCAAGGTGCGCTTGTGTGTCGGTCATCAACAGTCGCAGTTTGGGCAAATTCTGCCCATTTCTTGGACTATTACTCATTGTTTTGTGGTCCCGGACTGGTTTCCACGATTGAAGAACGCCGGGGTGCGTTTACCTGTCGGTCATCAAAACTCGCGGTTTTTGTCGATTCTGACCCGTTTCGTGGACTGTTACTCACTGTTTTGGGGTCCCAAAGCGATTTCCATGGTTGTCGAACCCCAAGGTGTGCTTACGTGTTGGTCGTCAAGACTCGCAGTTTGGGCCAATCCTGGCCCGTTTCTTCGACTATTACTCAGTTTTGGGGTCCCGAAGTGATTTACATGATTGACGAACCCCGGGGTGCGTTTACGTGTCGGTCATCAATACTCACGGTTTTTGTCGATTCTAACCCATTTTGTGGACTATTACTCACCGTTTTGGGGTCCCAAAGCAATTTCGATGGTTGTCGATCCCCAAGGTGCGATTACGTGTCGGCCATCAACAATCGCAGTTTTGGCCGATTCGGGCCCGTTTCTTGGACTATTACTCACTGTTTGGGGTTCCCAAAGCGATTTCCATAGTTGTTCAACCCCAAGGTGCGCTTACGCATCGGTCGTAAACACTCACAGTTTTGGCCGATTCTTGCCCGTTTCATGGGCTATTACTCACCGTTTTGGCTCCCGGAGCGATTTCCACGATTAACGATCCCCGAGGTGCGTTTACGTGTCGGTCATCAACACTCGCAGTTTTGGCCGATTCTGGCCCGTATCGTGGACTATTACTCACCGTTTTGGGGCCCCGAACGATTTTCATGGTTGCTGAACCCCAGGGTGCCCTTACGTGCCGTTCATCAACACTCGTCGTTTCGGCCAATTTTGGCCCATTTCATGTGGTCTAGGAGCGATTTCCACGATTGACGAACACTGGGTGCGTTTACGTGTCGGTCATCAACACTCGCAGTTTTGGCCGATTTGGCCCCTATCATGGACTATTAGTCACCGTTTTGGTGTCTCAGAGCGATATTCATGGCTGATGAACCCTAGGGTGTGTTTTCGCATCGGTCATCAACACTCGCAGTTTTGGCCGATTCTGGCCCATTTCGTGGACTATTACTCACCATTTTTGGGTCCCGGAGTGATTTCCATGGTTGTCGAACCCCCAAGGTGCGCTTAGGTGTCGTTCATCACCACTCGCCGTTTTGGGCGATTATGGCCTGTTTCATGGGCTATTACTTACCGTTTTGGCCGATTCTGGCCCGTTTCGTCGACTATTACTCACCGTTTGGGGTCTCGGAGTGATTTTCAAGGTTGCTGAACCCTAAGGTGCGCTTACGTGTCGTTCATCAGCACTTGCCGTTTTGGCCGATTCTGGCCCGTTAAACTCACCGTTTTGTGGTCCATGAGCGATTTCCACGATTAACGATCCCTGAGATGCGTTTACGTGTTCGTCATCAAAACTCGTAGTTTCGGCCGATTCTGGACTATTTCGTGGGCTCACCGTTTTGGGGTCCCGGAGTGATTTCCACGATTAACGATCCCCAAGGTGCGTTTACTCACCATTTTGGGGTCCCAAAACGATTTCCATGGTTGTTGAAACCCAAGGTGCGCTTGTGTGTCGGTCATCAACAGTCGCAGTTTGGGCCAATTCTGCCCATTTCTTGGACTATTACTCATTGTTTTGTGGTCCCGGACTGGTTTCCACGATTGAAGAACGCCGGGGTGCGTTTACGTGTCGGTCATCAAAACTCGCGGTTTTTGTCGATTATGACCCGTTTCGTGGACTATTACTCACTGTTTTGGGGTCCCAAAGCGATTTCCATGGTTGTCGAACCCCAAGGTGTGCTTACGTGTTGGTCGTCAAGACTCGCAGTTTGGGCCAATCCTGGCCGGTTTCTTCGACTATTACTCAGTTTTGGGGTCCCGAAGTGATTTACATGATTGACGAACCCCGGGGTGCGTTTACGTGTCGGTCATCAATACTCACGGTTTTTGTCGATTCTAACCCATTTTGTGGACTATTACTCACCGTTTTGGGGTCCCAAAGCAATTTCGATGGTTGTCGATCCCCAAGGTGCGATTACGTGTCGGTCATCAACAATCGCAGTTTTGGCCGATTCGGGCCCGTTTCTTGGACTATTACTCACTGTTTGGGGTTCCCAAAGCGATTTCCATAGTTGTTCAACCCCAAGGTGCGCTTACGCATCGGTCGTAAACACTCACAGTTTTGGCCGATTCTTGCCCGTTTCATGGGCTATTACTCACCGTTTTGGCTCCCGGAGCGATTTCCACGATTAACGATCCCCGAGGTGCGTTTACGTGTCGGTCATCAACACTCGCAGTTTTCGCCGATTCTGGCCCGTATCGTGGACTATTACTCACCTTTTGGGGCCCCGAACGATTTTCATGGTTGCTGAACCCCAGGGTGCCCTTACGTGCCATTCATCAACACTCGTCGTTTCGGCCAATTTTGGCCCATTTCATGGGGTCTAGGAGCGATTTCCACGATTGACGAACACTGGGGTGCGTTTACGTGTCGGTCATCAACACTCGCAGTTTTGGCCGATTTGGCCCCTATCATGGACTATTAGTCACCGTTTTGGTGTCTCAGAGCGATATTCATGGCTGATGAACCCTAGGGTGTGTTTTCGCATCGGTCATCAACACTCGCAGTTTTGGCCGATTCTGGCCCATTTCGTGGACTATTACTCACCATTTTTGGGTCCCGGAGTGATTTCCATGGTTGTCGAACCCCCAAGGTGCGCTTAGGTGTCGTTCATCACCACTCGCCGCTTTGGGCGATTATGGCCTGTTTCATGGGCTATTACTTACCGTTTTGGCCGATTCTGACCCGTTTCGTCGACTATTACTCACCGTTTGGGGTCTCGGAGTGATTTCCAAGGTTGCTGAACCCTAAGGTGCGCTTACGTGTCGTTCATCGGCACTTGCCGTTTTGGCCGATTCTGGCCCGTTAAACTCACCGTTTTGCGGTCCATGAGCGATTTCCACGATTAACGATCCCTGAGTTGCGTTTACGTGTTCGTCATCAAAACTCGCAGTTTCGGCCGATTCTGGACTGTTTCGTGGGCTCACCGTTTTGGAGTCCCGGAGTGATTTCCACGATTAACGATCCCCAAGGTGCGTTTACTCACCATTTTGGGGTCCCAAAACGATTTCCATGGTTTTTGAAACCCAAGGTGCGCTTGTGTGTCGGTCATCAACAGTCGCAGTTTGGGCCAATTCTGCCCATTTCTTGGACTATTACTCATTGTTTTGTGGTCCCGGACTGGTTTCCACGATTGAAGAACGCCGGGGTGCGTTTACGTGTCGGTCATCAAAACTCGCGGTTTTTGTCGATTCTGACCCGTTTCGTGGACTGTTACTCACTGTTTTGGGGTCCCAAAGGGATTTCCATGGTTGTCGAACCCCAAGGTGTGCTTACGTGTTGGTCGTCAAGACTCGCAGTTTGGGCCAATCCTGGCCCGTTTCTTCGACTATTACTCAGTTTTGGGGTCCCGAAGTGATTTACATGATTGACGAACCCCGGTGTGCGTTTACGTGTCGGTCATCAATACTCACGGTTTTTGTCGATTCTAACCCATTTTGTGGACTATTACTCACCGTTTTGGGGTCCCAAAGCAATTTCGATGGTTGTCGATCCCCAAGGTGCGATTACGTGTCGGTCATCAACAATCGCAGTTTTGGCCGATTCGGGCCCGTTTCTTGGACTATTGCTCACTGTTTGGGGTTCCCAAAGCGATTTCCATAGTTGTTCAACCCCAAGGTGCGCTTACGCATCGGTCGTAAACACTCACAGTTTTGGCCGATTCTTGCCCGTTTCATGGGCTATTACTCACCGTTTTTGCTCCCGGAGCGATTTCCACGATTAACGATCCCCGAGGTGCGTTTACGTGTCGGTCATCAACACTCGCAGTTTTGGCCGATTCTGGCCCGTATCGTGGACTATTACTCACCGTTTTGGGGCCCCGAACGATTTTCATGGTTGCTGAACCCCAGGGTGCCCTTACGTGCCGTTCATCAACACTCGTCGTTTCGGCCAATTTTGGCCCATTTCATGGGGTCTAGGAGCGATTTCCACGATTGACGAACACTGGGGTGCGTTTACGTGTCGGTCATCAACACTCGCAGTTTTGGCCGATTTGGCCCCTATCATGGACTATTAGTCACCGCTTTGGTGTCTCAGAGCGATATTCATGGCTGATGAACCCTAGGGTGTGTTTTCGCATCGGTCATCAACACTCGCAGTTTTGGCCGATTCTGGCCCATTTCGTGGACTATTACTCACCATTTTTGGGTCCCGGAGTGATTTCCATGGTTGTCGAACCCCCAAGGTGCGCTTAGGTGTCGTTCATCACCACTCGCCGTTTTGGGCGATTATGGCCTGTTTCATGGGCTATTACTTACCGTTTTGGCCGATTCTGGCCCGTTTCGTCGACTATTACTCACCGTTTGGGCTCTCGGAGTGATTTTCAAGGTTGCTGAACCCTAAGGTGCGCTTACGTGTCGTTCATCAGCACTTGCCGTTTTGGCCGATTCTGGCCCGTTAAACTCACCGTTTTGTGGTCCATGAGCGATTTCCACGATTAACGATCCCTGAGATGCGTTTACGTGTTCGTCATCAAAACTCGTAGTTTCGGCCGATTCTGGACTATTTCGTGGGCTCACCGTTTTGGGGTCCCGGAGTGATTTCCACGATTAACGATCCCCAAGGTGCGTTTACTCACCATTTTGGGGTCCCAAAACGATTTCCATGGTTGTTGAAACCCAAGGTGCGCTTGTGTGTCGGTCATCAACAGTCGCAGTTTGGGCCAATTCTGCCCATTTCTTGGACTATTACTCATTGTTTTGTGGTCCCGGACTGGTTTCCACGATTGAAGAACGCCGGGGTGCGTTTACGTGTCGGTCATCAAAACTCGCGGTTTTTGTCGATTATGACCCGTTTCGTGGACTATTACTCACTGTTTTGGGGTCCCAAAGCGATTTCCATGGTTGTCGAACCCCAAGGTGTGCTTACATGTTGGTCGTCAAGACTCGCAGTTTGGGCCAATCCTGGCCGGTTTCTTCGACTATTACTCAGTTTTGGGGTCCCGAAGTGATTTACATGATTGACGAACCCCGGGGTGCGTTTACGTGTCGGTCATCAATACTCACGGTTTTTGTCGATTCTAACCCATTTTGTGGACTATTACTCACCGTTTTGGGGTCCCAAAGCAATTTCGATGGTTGTCGATCCCCAAGGTGCGATTACGTGTCGGTCATCAACAATCGCAGTTTTGGCCGATTCGGGCCCGTTTCTTGGACTATTACTCACTGTTTGGGGTTCCCAAAGCGATTTCCATAGTTGTTCAACCCCAAGGTGCGCTTACGCATCGGTCGTCAACACTCACAGTTTTGGCCGATTCTTGCCCGTTTCATGGGCTATTACTCACCGTTTTGGCTCCCGGAGCGATTTCCACAATTAACGATCCCCGAGGTGCGTTTACGTGTCGGTCATCAACACTCGCAGTTTTGGCCGATTCTGGCCCGTATCGTGGACTATTACTCACCGTTTTGGGGCCCCGAACGATTTTCATGGTTGCTGAACCCCAGGGTGCCCTTACGTGCCGTTCATCAACACTCGTCGTTTCGGCCAATTTTGGCCCATTTCATGGGGTCTAGGAGCGATTTCCACGATTGACGAACACTGGGGTGCGTTTACGTGTCGGTCATCAACACTCGCAGTTTTGGCCGATTTGGCCCCTATCATGGACTATTAGTCACCGCTTTGGTGTCTCAGAGCGATATTCATGGCTGATGAACCCTAGGGTGTGTTTTCGCATCGATCATCAACACTCGCAGTTTTGGCCGATTCTGGCCCATTTCGTGGACTATTACTCACCATTTTTGGGTCCCGGAGTGATTTCCATGGTTGTCGAACCCCCAAGGTGCGCTTAGGTGTCGTTCATCACCACTCGCCGCTTTGGGCGATTATGGCCTGTTTCATGGGCTATTACTTACCGTTTTGGCCGATTCTGGCCCGTTTCGTCGACTATTACTCACCGTTTGGGGTCTCGGAGTGATTTTCAAGGTTGCTGAACCCTAAGGTGCGCTTACGTGTCGTTCATCAGCACTTGCCGTTTTGGCCGATTCTGGCCCGTTAAACTCACCGTTTTGTGGTCCATGAGCGATTTCCATGATTAACGATCCCTGAGATGCGTTTACGTGTTCGTCAACAAAACTCGTAGTTTCGGCCGATTCTGGACTGTTTCGTGGGCTCACCGTTTTGGGGTCCCGGAGTGATTTCCACGATTAACGATCCCCAAGGTGCGTTTACTCACCATTTTGGGGTCCCAAAACGATTTCCATGGTTGTTGAAACCCAAGGTGCGCTTGTGTGTCGGTCATCAACAGTCGCAGTTTGGGCCAATTCTGCCCATTTCTTGGACTATTACTCATTGTTTTGTGGTCCCGGACTGGTTTCCACGATTGAAGAACGCCGGGGTGCGTTTACGTGTCGGTCATCAAAACTCGCGGTTTTTGTCGATTCTGACCCGTTTCGTGGACTATTACTCACTGTTTTGGGGTCCCAAAGCGATTTCCATGGTTGTCGAACCCCAAGGTGTGCTTACGTGTTGGTCGTCAAGACTCGTAGTTTGGGCCAATCCTGGCCCGTTTCTTCGACTATTACTCAGTTTTGGGGTCCCGAAGTGATTTACATGATTGACGAACCCCGGGGTGCGTTTACGTGTCGGTCATCAATACTCACGGTTTTTGTCGATTCTAACCCATTTTGTGGACTATTACTCACCGTTTTGGGGTCCCAAAGCAATTTCGATGGTTGTCGATCCCCAAGGTGCGATTACGTGTCGGTCATCAACAATCGCAGTTTTGGCCGATTCGGGCCCGTTTCTTGGACTATTACTCACTGTTTGGGGTTCCCAAAGCGATTTCCATAGTTGTTCAACCCCAAGGTGCGCTTACGCATCGGTCGTAAACACTCACAGTTTTGGCCGATTCTTGCCCGTTTCATGGGCTATTACTCATCGTTTTGGCTCCCGGAGCGATTTCCACGATTAACGATCCCCGAGGTGCGTTTACGTGTCGGTCATCAACACTCGCAGTTTTGGCCGATTCTGGCCCGTATCTTGGACTATTACTCACCGTTTTGGGGCCCCGAACGATTTTCATGGTTGCTGAACCCCAGGGTGCCCTTACGTGCCGTTCATCAACACTCGTCGTTTCGGCCAATTTTGGCCCATTTCATGGGGTCTAGGAGCGATTTCCACGATTGACGAACACTGGGGTGCGTTTACGTGTCGGTCATCAACACTCACAGTTTTGGCCGATTTGGCCCCTATCATGGACTATTAGTCACCGTTTTGGTGTCTCAGAGCGATATTCATGGCTGATGAACCCTAGGGTGTGTTTTCGCATCGGTCATCAACACTCGCAGTTTTGGCCGATTCTGGCCCATTTCGTGGACTATTACTCACCATTTTTGGGTCCCGGAGTGATTTCCATGGTTGTCGAACCCCCAAGGTGCGCTTAGGTGTCGTTCATCACCACTCGCCGCTTTGGGCGATTATGGCCTGTTTCATGGGCTATTACTTACCGTTTTGGCCGATTCTGGCCCGTTTCGTCGACTATTACTCACCGTTTGGGGTCTCGGAGTGATTTTCAAGGTTGCTGAACCCTAAGGTGCGCTTACGTGTCGTTCATCAGCACTTGCCGTTTTGGCCGATTCTGGCCCGTTAAACTCACCGTTTTGTGGTCCATGAGCGATTTCCACGATTAACGATCCCTGAGATGCGTTTACGTGTTCGTCAACAAAACTCGTAGTTTCGGCCGATTCTGGACTGTTTCATGGGCTCACCGTTTTGGGGTCCCGGAGTGATTTCCACGATTAACGATCCCCAAGGTGCGTTTACTCACCATTTTGGGGTCCCAAAACGATTTCCATGGTTGTTGAAACCCAAGGTGCGCTTGTGTGTCGGTCATCAACAGTCGCAGTTTGGGCCAATTCTGCCCATTTCTTGGACTATTACTCATTGTTTTGTGGTCCCGGACTGGTTTCCACGATTGAAGAACGCCGGGGTGCGTTTACGTGTCGGTCCTCAAAACTCGCGGTTTTTGTCGATTATGACCCGTTTCGTGGACTATTACTCACTGTTTTGGGGTCCCAAAGCGATTTCCATGGTTGTCGAACCCCAAGGTGTGCTTACGTGTTGGTCGTCAAGACTCGCAGTTTGGGCCAATCCTGGCCGGTTTCTTCGACTATTACTCAGTTTTGGGGTCCCGAAGTGATTTACATGATTGACGAACCCCGGGGTGCGTTTACGTGTCGGTCATCAATACTCACGGTTTTTGTCGATTCTAACCCATTTTGTGGACTATTACTCACCGTTTTGGGGTCCCAAAGCAATTTCGATGGTTGTCGATCCCCAAGGTGCGATTACGTGTCGGTCATCAACAATCGCAGTTTTGGCCTATTCGGGCCCGTTTCTTGGACTATTACTCACTGTTTGGGGTTCCCAAAGCGATTTCCATAGTTGTTCAACCCCAAGGTGCGCTTACGCATCGGTCGTCAACACTCACAGTTTTGGCCTATTCTTGCCCGTTTCATGGGCTATTACTCACGGTTTTGGCTCCCGGAGCGATTTCCATAATTAACGATCCCCGAGGTGCGTTTACGTGTCGGTCATCAACACTCGCAGTTTTGGCCGATTCTGGCCCGTATCGTGGACTATTACTCACCGTTTTGGGGCCCCGAACGATTTTCATGGTTGCTGAACCCCAGGGTGCCCTTACGTGCCGTTCATCAACACTCGTCGTTTCGGCCAATTTTGGCCCATTTCATGGGGTCTAGGAGCGATTTCCACGATTGACGAACACTGGGGTGCGTTTACGTGTCGGTCATCAACACTCGCAGTTTTGGCCGATTTGGCCCCTATCATGGACTATTGGTCACCGCTTTGGTGTCTCAGAGCGATATTCATGGCTGATGAACCCTAGGGTGTGTTTTCGCATCGGTCATCAACACTCGCAGTTTTGGCCGATTCTGGCCCATTTCGTGGACTATTACTCACCATTTTTGGGTCCCGGAGTGATTTCCATGGTTGTCGAACCCCCAAGGTGCGCTTAGGTGTCGTTCATCACCACTCGCCGCTTTGGGCGATTATGGCCTGTTTCATGGGCTATTACTTACCGTTTTGGCCGATTCTGGCCCGTTTCGTCGACTATTACTCACCGTTTGGGGTCTCGGAGTGATTTTCAAGGTTGCTGAACCCTAAGGTGCGCTTACGTGTCGTTCATCAGCACTTGCCGTTTTGGCCGATTCTGGCCCGTTAAACTCACCGTTTTGTGGTCCATGAGCGATTTCCACGATTAACGATCCCTGAGATGCGTTTACGTGTTCGTCAACAAAACTCGTAGTTTCGGCCGATTCTGGACTGTTTCGTGGGCTCACCGTTTTGGGGTCCCGGAGTGATTTCCACGATTAACGATCCCCAAGGTGCGTTTACTCACCATTTTGGGGTCCCAAAACGATTTCCATGGTTGTTGAAACCCAAGGTGCGCTTGTGTGTCGGTCATCAACAGTCGCAGTTTGGGCCAATTCTGCCCATTTCTTGGACTATTACTCATTGTTTTGTGGTCCCGGACTGGTTTCCACGATTGAAGAACGCCGGGGTGCGTTTACGTGTCGGTCATCAAAACTCGCGGTTTTTGTCGATTATGACCCGTTTCGTGGACTATTACTCACTGTTTGGGGGTCCCAAAGCGATTTCCATGGTTGTCGAACCCCAAGGTGTGCTTACGTGTTGGTCGTCAAGACTCGCAGTTTGGGCCAATCCTGGCCCGTTTCTTCGACTATTACTCAGTTTTGGGGTCCCGAAGTGATTTACATGATTGACGAACCCCGGGGTGCGTTTACGTGTCGGTCATCAATACTCACGGCTTTTGTCGATTCTAACCCATTTTGTGGACTATTACTCACCGTTTTGGGGTCCCAAAACAATTTCGATGGTTGTCGATCCCCAAGGTGCGATTACGTGTCGGTCATCAACAACCGCAGTTTTGGCCGATTCGGGCCCGTTTCTTGGACTATTACTCACTGTTTGGGGTTCCCAAAGCGATTTCCATAGTTGTTCAACCCCAAGGTGCGCTTACGCATCGGTCGTCAACACTCACAGTTTTGGCCGATTCTTGCCCGTTTCATGGGCTATTACTCATCGTTTTGGCTCCCGGAGCGATTTCCACGATTAACGATCCCCGAGGTGCGTTTACGTGTCGGTCATCAACACTCGCAGTTTGGCCGATTCTAGCCCGTATCGTGGACTATTACTCACCGTTTTGGGGCCCCGGACGATTTTCATGGTTGCTGAACCCCAGGGCGCCCTTACGTGTCGTTCATCAACACTCGTCGTTTCGGCCAATTTTGGCCGATTTCATGGGGTCTAGGAGCGATTTCCACGATTGACGAACACTGGGGTGCGTTTACGTGTCGGTCATCAACACTCGCAGTTTTGGCCGATTTGGCCCCTATCATGGACTATTAGTCACCGTTTTGGTGTCTCAGAGCGATATTCATGGCTGATGAACCCTAGGGTGTGTTTTCGCATCGGTCATCAACACTCGCAGTTTTGGCAGATTCTGGCCCATTTCGTGGACTATTACTCACCATTTTTGGGTCCCGAAGTGATTTCCATGGTTGTCGAACCCCCAAGGTGCGCTTAGGTGTCGTTCATCACCACTCGCCGCTTTGGGCGATTATGGCCTGTTTCATGGGCTATTACTTACCGTTTTGGCCGATTCTGGCCCGTTTCGTCGACTATTACTCACTGTTTGGGGTCTCGGAGTGATTTTCAAGGTTGCTGAACCCTAAGGTGCGCTTACGTGTCGTTCATCGGCACTTGCCGTTTTGGCCGATTCTGGCCCGTTAAACTCACCGTTTTGCGGTCCATGACCGATTTCCACGATTAACGATCCCTGAGTTGCGTTTACGTGTTCGTCATCAAAACTCGTAGTTTCGGCCGATTCTGGACTGTTTCTTGGGCTCACCGTTTTGGGGTCCCGAAGTGATTTCCACGATTAACGATCCCCAAGGTGCGTTTACTCACCATTTTGGGGTCCCAAAACGATTTCCATGGTTGTTGAAACCCAAGGTGCGCTTGTGTGTCGGTCATCAACAGTCGCAGTTTGGGCCAATTCTGCCCATTTCTTGGACTATTACTCATTGTTTTGTGGTCCCGGACTGGTTTCCACGATTGAAGAACGCCGGGGAGCGTTTACGTGTCGGTCATCAAAACTCGCGGTTTTTGTCGATTCTGACCCGTTTCGTGGACTGTTACTCACTGTTTGGGGGTCCCAAAGCGATTTCCATGGTTGTCGAACCCCAAGGTGTGCTTACGTGTTGGTCGTCAAGACTCGCAGTTTGGGCCAATCCTGGCCCGTTTCTTCGAATATTACTCAGTTTTGGGGTCCCGAAGTGATTTACATGATTGACGAACCCCGGGGTGCGTTTACGTGTCGGTCATCAATACTCACGGTTTTTGTCGATTCTAACCCATTTTGTGGACTATTACTCACCGTTTTGGGGTCCCAAAGCAGTTTCGATGGTTGTCGATCCCCAAGGTGCGATTACGTGTCGGTCATCAGCAATCGCAGTTTTGGCCGATTCGGGCCCGTTTCTTGGACTATTACTTACTGTTTGGGGTTCCCAAAGCGATTTCCATAGTTGTTCAACCCCAAGGTGCGCTTACGCATCGGTCGTCAACACTCACAGTTTTGGCCGATTCTGGCCCGTGTCGTGGACTATTACTCACCGTTTTGGGGCCCCGAACGATTTTCATGGTTGCTGAACCCCAGGGTGCCCTTACGTGCCGTTCATCAACACTCGTCGTTTCGGCCAATTTTGGCCCATTTCATGGGGTCTAGGAGCGATTTCCACGATTGACGAACACTGGGGTGCGTTTACGTGTCGGTCATCAACACTCGCAGTTTTGGCCGATTTGGCCCCTATCATGGACTATTAGTCACCGTTTTGGTGTCTCAGAGCGATATTCATGGCTGATGAACCCTAGGGTGTGTTTTCGCATCGGTCATCAACACTCGCAGTTTTGGCCGATTCTGGCCCATTTCGTGGACTATTACTCACCATTTTTGGGTCCCGGAGTGATTTCCATGGTTGTCGAACCCCCAAGGTGCGCTTAGGTGTCGTTCATCACCACTCGCCGTTTTGGGCGATTATGGCCTGTTTCATGGGCTATTACTTACCGTTTTGGCCGATTCTGGCCAGTTTCGTCGACTATTACTCACTGTTTGGGGTCTCGGAGTGATTTTCAAGGTTGCTGAACCCTAAGGTGCGCTTACGTGTCGTTCATCGGCACTTGCCGTTTTGGCCGATTCTGGCCCGTTAAACTGACCGTTTTGCGGTCCATGAGCGATTTCCACGATTAACGATCCCGGAGTTGCGTTTTCGTGTTCGTCATCAAAACTCGCAGTTTCGGCCGATTCTGGACTGTTTCGTGGGCTCACCGTTTTTGGAGTCCCGGAGTGATTTCCACGATTAACGATCCCCAAGGTGCGTTTACTCACCATTTTGGGGTACCAAAACGATTTCCATGGTTGTTGAAACCCAAGGTGCGCTTGTGTGTCGGTCATCAACAGTCGCAGTTTGGGCCAATTCTGCCCATTTCTTGGACTATTACTCATTGTTTTGTGGTCCCGGACTGGTTTCCACGATTGAAGAACGCCGGGGTGCGTTTACGTGTCGGTCATCAAAACTCGCGGTTTTTGTCGATTCTGACCCGTTTCGTGGACTATTACTCACCATTTTGGGGTCCCAAAGCGATTTCCATGGTTGTCGAACCCCAAGGTGTGCTTACGTGTTGGTCGTCAAGACTCGTAGTTTGGGCCAATCCTGGCCCGTTTCTTCGACTATTACTCAGTTTTGGGGTCCCGAAGTGATTTACATGATTGACGAACCCCGGGGTGCGTTTACGTGTCGGTCATCAATACTCACGGTTTTTGTCGATTCTAACCCATTTTGTGGACTATTACTCACCGTTTTGGGGTCCCAAAGCAATTTCGATGGTTGTCGATCCCCAAGGTGCGATTACGTGTCGGTCATCAACAATCGCAGTTTTGGCCGATTCGGGCCCGTTTCTTGGACTATTACTCACTGTTTGGGGTTCCCAAAGCGATTTCCATAGTTGTTCAACCCCAAGGTGCGCTTACGCATCGGTCGTAAACACTCACAGTTTTGGCCGATTCTTGCCCGTTTCATGGGCTATTACTCATCGTTTTGGCTCCCGGAGCGATTTCCACGATTAACGATCCCCGAGGTGCGTTTACGTGTCGGTCATCAACACTCGCAGTTTTGGCCGATTCTGGCCCGTATCTTGGACTATTACTCACCGTTTTGGGGCCCCGAACGATTTTCATGGTTGCTGAACCCCAGGGTGCCCTTACGTGCCGTTCATCAACACTCGTCGTTTCGGCCAATTTTGGCCCATTTCATGGGGTCTAGGAGCGATTTCCACGATTGACGAACACTGGGGTGCGTTTACGTGTCGGTCATCAACACTCACAGTTTTGGCCGATTTGGCCCCTATCATGGACTATTAGTCACCGTTTTGGTGTCTCAGAGCGATATTCATGGCTGATGAACCCTAGGGTGTGTTTTCGCATCGGTCATCAACACTCGCAGTTTTGGCCGATTCTGGCCCATTTCGTGGACTATTACTCACCATTTTTGGGTCCCGGAGTGATTTCCATGGTTGTCAAACCCCAAGGTGCGCTTAGGTGTCGTTCATCACCACTCGCCGCTTTGGGCGATTATGGCCTGTTTCATGGGCTATTACTTACCGTTTTGGCCGATTCTGGCCCGTTTCGTCAACTATTACTCACCTTTTGGGGTCTCGGAGTGATTTTCAAGGTTGCTGAACCCTAAGGTGCGCTTACGTGTCGTTCATCGGCACTTGCCGTTTTGGCCGATTCTGGCCCGTTAAACTCACCGTTTTGCGGTCCATGAGCGATTTCCACGATTAACGATCCCTGAGTTGCGTTTACGTGTTCGTCATCAAAACTCGCAGTTTCGGCCGATTCTGGACTGTTTCGTGGGCTCACCGTTTTGGAGTCCCGGAGTGATTTCCACGATTAACGATCCCCAAGGTGCGTTTACTCACCATTTTGGGGTCCCAAAACGATTTCCATGGTTGTTGAAACCCAAGGTGCGCTTGTGTGTCGGTCATCAACAGTCGCAGTTTGGGCCAATTCTGCCCATTTCTTGGACTATTACTCATTGTTTTGTGGTCCCGGACTGGTTTCCACGATTGAAGAACGCCGGGGTGCGTTTACGTGTCGGTCATGAAAACTCGCGGTTTTTGTCGATTCTGACCTGTTTCGTGGACTATTACTCACTGTTTTGGGGTCCCAAAGCAATTTCCATGGTTGTCGAACCCCAAGGTGTGCTTACGTGTTGGTCGTCAAGACTCGCAGTTTGGGCCAATCCTGGCCCGTTTCTTCGACTTTTACTCAGTTTTGGGGTCCCGAAGTGATTTACATGATTGACGAACCCCGGGGTGCGTTTACGTGTCGGTCATCAATACTCACGGTTTTTGTCGATTCTAACCCATTTTGTGGACTATTACTCACCGTTTTGGGGTCCCAAAGCAATTTCGATGGTTGTCGATCCCCAATGTGCTATTACGTGTCGGTCATCAACAATCGCAGTTTTGGCCGATTCGGGCCCGTTTCTTGGACTATTACTCACTGTTTGGGGTTCCCAAAGCGATTTCCATAGTTGTTCAACCCCAAGGTGCGCTTACGCATCGTTCGTAAACACTCACAGTTTTGGCCGATTCTTGCCCGTTTCATGGGCTATTACTCATCGTTTTGGCTCCCGGAGCGATTTCCACGATTAACGATCCCCGAGGTGCGTTTACGTGTCGGTCATCAACACTCGCAGTTTTGGCCGATTTTGGCCCGTATCTTGGACTATTACTCACCGTTTTGGGGCCCCGAACGATTTTCATGGTTGCTGAACCCCAGGGTGCCCTTACGTGCCGTTCATCAACACTCGTCGTTTCGGCCAATTTTGGCCCATTTCATGGGGTCTAGGAGCGATTTCCACGATTGACGAACACTGGGGTGCGTTTACGTGTCGGTCATCAACACTCACAGTTTTGGCCGATTTGGCCCCTATCATGGACTATTAGTCACCGTTTTGGTGTCTCAGAGCGATATTCATGGCTGATGAACCCTAGGGTGTGTTTTCGCATCGGTCATCAACACTCGCAGTTTTGGCCGATTCTGGCCCATTTCGTGGACTATTACTCACCATTTTTGGGTCCCGGAGTGATTTCCATGGTTGTCGAACCCCAAGGTGCGCTTAGGTGTCGTTCATCACCACTCGCCGCTTTGGGCGATTATGGCCTGTTTCATGGGCTATTACTTACCGTTTTGGCCGATTCTGGCCCGTTTCGTCGACTATTACTCACCGTTTGGGGTCTCGGAGTGATTTTCAAGGTTGCTGAACCCTAAGGTGCGCTTACGTGTCGTTCATCGGCACTTGCCGTTTTGGCCGATTCTGGCCCGTTAAACTCACCGTTTTGCGGTCCATGAGCGATTTCCACGATTAACGATCCCTGAGTTGCGTTTACGTGTTCGTCATCAAAACTCGCAGTTTCGGCCGATTCTGGACTGTTTCGTGGGCTCACCGTTTTGGAGTCCCGGAGTGATTTCCACGATTAACGATCCCCAAGGTGCGTTTACTCACCATTTTGGGGTCCCAAAACGATTTCCATGGTTGTTGAAACCCAAGGTGCACTTGTGTGTCGGTCATCAACAGTCGCAGTTTGGGCCAATTCTGCCCATTTCTTGGACTATTATTCATTGTTTTGTGGTCCCGGACTGGTTTCCATGATTGAAGAACGCCGGGGTGCGTTTACGTGTCGGTCATCAAAACTCGCGGTTTTTGTCGATTCTGACCCGTTTCGTGGACTATTACTCACTGTTTTGGGGTCCCAAAGCGATTTCTATGGTTGTCGAACCCCAAGGTGTGCTTACGTGTTGGTCGTCAAGACTCGCAGTTTGGGCCAATCCTGGCCCGTTTCTTCGACTAATACTCAGTTTTGGGGTCCCGAAGAGATTTACATGATTGACGAACCCCGGGGTGCGTTT
>LR738712.1:7474187-7499840 GCA_902687465.1 Secale cereale
GGTGCGATTACGTGTCGGTCATCAACAATCGCAGTTTCGGCCGATTCGGGCCCGTTTCTTGGACTATTACTCACTGTTTGGGGTTCCCAAAGCGATTTCCATAGTTGTTCTACCCCAAGGTGCGCTTACTCATCGGTCGTAAACACTCACAGTTTTGGCCGATTCTTGCCCGTTTCATGGGCTATTACTCACCGTTTAGGCTCCTAGAGCGATTTCCACAATTAACGATCCCCGAGGTGCATTTACGTGTCGGTCATCAACACTCGCAGTTTTGGCCGATTCTGGCCCGTATCGTGGACTATTACTCACCGTTTTGGGGCCCGGACGATTTTCATGGTTGCTGAACCCCAGGGCGCCCTTACGTGCCGTTCATCAACACTCGTCGTTTCGGCCAATTTTGGCCCATTTCATGGGGTCTAGGAGCGATCTCCACGATTGACGAACACTGGGGTGCGTTTACGTGTCGGTCATCAACACTCGCAGTTTTGGCCGATTTGGCCCCTATCATGGACTATTAGTCACCGTTTTGGTGTCTCAGAGCGATATTCATGGCTGATGAACCCTAGGGTGTGTTTTCGCATCGGTCATCAACACTCGCAGTTTTGGCCGATTCTGGCCCATTTCGTGGACTATTACTCACCATTTTTGGGTCCCGGAGTGATTTCCATGGTTGTCGAACCCCCAAGGCGCGCTTAGGTGTAGTTCATCACCACTCGCCGCTTTGGACGATTCTGGCCCGTTTCGTCGACTATTACTCACCGTTTGGGGTCTCGGAGTGATTTTCAAGGTTGCTGAACCCTAAGGTGCGCTTACGTGTCGTTCATCGGCACTTGCCGTTTTGGCCGATTCAGGCCCGTTAAACTCACCGTTTTGCGGTCCATGAGCGATCTCCACGATTAACGATCCCTCAGTTGCGTTTACGTGTTCGTCATCAAAACTCGCAGTTTCGGCCGATTCTGGACTGTTTCGTGGGCTCACCGTTTTGGAGTCCCGGAGTGATTTCCACGATTAACGATCCCCAAGGTGCGTTTACTCACCATTTTGGGGTCCCAAAACGATTTCCATGGTTGTTGAAACCCAAGGTGCGCTTGTGTGTCGGTCATCAACAGTCGCAGTTTGGGCCAATTCTGCCCATTTCTTGGACTATTACTCATTGTTTTGTGGTCCCGGACTGGTTTCCACGATTGAAGAACGCCGGGGTGCGTTTACGTGTCGGTCATGAAAACTCGCGGTTTTTGTCGATTCTGACCTGTTTCGTGGACTATTACTCACTGTTTTGGGGTCCCAAAGCAATTTCCATGGTTGTCGAACCCCAAGGTGCGATTACGTGTCCGTCATCAACAATCGCAATTTTGGCCGATTCGGGCCCGTTTCTTGGACTATAACTCACTGTTTGGGGTTCCCAAAGCGATTTCCATAGTTGTTCAACCCCAAGGTGCGCTTACGCATCGGTCGTCAATACTCACAGTTTTGGCCGATTCTTGCCCGTTTCATGGGCTATTACTCACCGTTTTGGCTCCCGGAGCGATTTCCACAATTAACGATCCCCGAGGTGCGTTTACGTGTCGGTCATCAACACTCGCAGTTTTGGCCGATTCTGGCCCGTATCGTGGACTAGTACTCACCGTTTTGGGGCCCCGAACGATTTTCATGGTTGCTGAACCCCAGGGTGCCCTTACGTGCCGTTCATCAACACTCGTCGTTTCGGCCAATTTTGGCCCATTTCATGGGGTCTAGGAGCGATTTCCACGATTGACGAACACTGGGGTGCGTTTACGTGTCGGTCATCAACACTCGCAGTTTTTGCCGATTTGGCCCCTATCATGGACTATTAGTCATCGTTTTGGTGTCTCAGAGCGATATTCATGGCTGATGAACCCTAGGGTGTGTTTTCGCATCGGTCATCAACACTCGCAGTTTTGGCCGATTCTGGCCCATTTCGTGGACTATTACTCACCATTTTTGGGTCCCGGAGTGATTTCCATTGTTGTCGAACCCCCAAGGTGCGCTTAGGTGTCGTTCATCACCACTCGCCGCTTTGGGCGATTATGGCCTGTTTCATGGGCTATTACTTACCGTTTTGGCCGATTCTGGCCCGTTTCGTCGACTATTACTCACCGTTTGGGGTCTCGGAGTGATTTTCAAGGTTGCTGAACCCTAAGGTGCGCTTACGTGTCGTTCATCGGCACTTGCCGTTTTGGCCGATTCTGGCCCGTTAAACTCACCGTTTTGCGGTCCGTGAGCGATTTCCACGATTAACGATCCCTGAGTTGCGTTTACGTGTTCGTCATCACAACTCGCAGTTTCGGCCGATTCTGGACTGTTTCGTGGGCTCACCGTTTTGGAGTCCCGGAGTGATTTCCACGATTAACGATCCCCAAGGTGCGTTTACTCACCATTTTGGGGTCCCAAAACGATTTCCATGGTTGTTGAAACCCAAGGTGCGCTTGTGTGTCGGTCATCAATAGTCGCAGTTTGGGCCAATTCTGCCCATTTCTTGGACTATTACTCATTGTTTTGTGGTCCCGGACTGGTTTCCACGATTGAAGAACGCCGGGGTGCGTTTACGTGTCGGTCATGAAAACTCGCGGTTTTTGTCGATTCTGACCTGTTTCGTGGACTATTACTCACTGTTTTGGGGTCCCAAAGCAATTTCCATGGTTGTCGAACCCCAAGGTGTGCTTACGTGTTGGTCGTCAAGACTCGCAGTTTGGGCCAATCCTGGCCCGTTTCTTCGACTATTACTCAGTTTTGGGGTCCCGAAGTGATTTACATGATTGACGAACCCCGGGGTGCGTTTACGTGTCGGTCATCAATACTCACGGTTTTTGTCGATTCTAACCCATTTTGTGGACTATTACTCACCGTTTTGGGGTCCCAAAGCAATTTCGATGGTTGTCGATCCCCAAGGTGCGATTACGTGTCGGTCATCAACAATCACAGTTTTGGCCGATTCGGGCCCGTTTCTTGGACTATTACTCACTGTTTGGGGTTCCCAAAGCGATTTCCATAGTTGTTCAACCCCAAGGTGCGCTTACGCATCTGTCGTAAACACTCACAGTTTTGGCCGATTCTTGCCCGTTTCATGGGCTATTACTCACCGTTTTGGCTCCCGGAGCGATTTCCACGATTAACGATCCCCGAGGTGCGTTTACGTGTCGGTCATCAACACTCGCAGTTTTGGCCGATTCTAGCCCGTATCGTGGACTATTACTCACCGTTCTGGGGCCCCGAACGATTTTCATGGTTGCTGAACCCCAGGGTGCCCTTACGTGCCGTTCATCAACACTCGTCGTTTCGGCCAATTTTGGCCCATTTCATGGGGTCTAGGAGCGATTTCCACGATTGACGAACACTGGGGTGCGTTTACGTGTCGGTCACTCGCAGTTTGGGCCGATTTGGCCCCTATCATGGACTATTAGTCACCGTTTTGGTGTCTCAGAGCGATATTCATGGCTGATGAACCCTAGGGTGTGTTTTCGCATCGGTCATCAACACTCGCAGTTTTGGCCGATTCTGGCCCATTTCGTGGACTATTACTCACCATTTTTGGGTCCCGGAGTGATTTCCATTGTTGTCGAACCCCCAAGGTGCGCTTAGGTGTCGTTCATCACCACTCGCCGCTTTGGGCGATTATGGCCTGTTTCATGGGCTATTACTTACCGTTTTGGCCGATTCTGGCCCGTTTCGTCGACTATTACTCACCGTTTGGGGTCTCGGAGTGATTTTCAAGGTTGCTGAACCCTAAGGTGCGCTTACATGTCGTTCATCGGCACTTGCCGTTTTGGCCGATTCTGGCCCGTTAAACTCACCGTTTTGCGGTCCATGAGAGATTTCCACGATTAACGATCCGTGAGTTGCGTTTACGTGTTCGTCATCAAAACTCGCAGTTTCGGCCGATTCTGGACTGTTTCGTGGGATCACCGTTTTGGAGACCCGGAGTGATTTCCACGATTAACGATCCCCAAGGTGCGTTTACTCACCATTTTGGGGTCCCAAAACGATTTCCATGGTTGTTGAAACCCAAGGTGCGCTTGTGTGTCGGTCATCAACAGTCGCAGTTTGGGCCAATTCTGCCCATTTCTTGGACTATTACTAATTGTTTTGTGGTCCCGGACTGGTTTCCACGATTGAAGAACGCCGGGGTGCGTTTACGTGTCGGTCATGAAAACTCGCGGTTTTTGTCGATTCTGACCTGTTTCGTGGACTATTACTCACTGTTTTGGGGTCCCAAAGCAATTTCCATGGTTGTCGAACCCCAAGGTGTGCTTACGTGTTGGTCGTCAAGACTCGCAGTTTGGGCCAATCCTGGCCCGTTTCTTCGACTATTACTCAGTTTTGGGGTCCCGAAGTGATTTACATGATTGACGAACCCCGGGGTGCGTTTACGTGTCGGTCATCAATACTCACGGTTTTTGTCGATTCTAACCCATTTTGTGGACTATTACTCACCGTTTTGGGGTCCCAAAGCAATTTCGATGGTTGTCGATCCCCAAGGTGCGATTACGTGTCGATCATCAACAATCACAGTTTTGGCCGATTCGGGCCCGTTTCTTGGACTATTACTCACTGTTTGGGGTTCCCAAAGCGATTTCCATAGTTGTTCAACCCCAAGGTGCGCTTACGCATCGGTCGTAAACACTCACAGTTTTGGCCGATTCTTGCCCGTTTCATGGGCTATTACTCACCGTTTTGGCTCCCGGAGCGATTTCCACGATTAACGATCCCCGAGGTGCGTTTACGTGTCGGTCATCAACACTCGCAGTTTTGGCCGATTCTAGCCCGTATCGTGGACTATTACTCACCGTTCTGGGGCCCCGAACGATTTTCATGGTTGCTGAACCCCAGGGTGCCCTTACGTGCCGTTCATCAACACTCGTCGTTTCGGCCAATTTTGGCCCATTTCATGGGGTCTAGGAGCGATTTCCACGATTGACGAACACTGGGGTGCGTTTACGTGTCGGTCACTCGCAGTTTGGGCCGATTTGGCCCCTATCATGGACTATTAGTCACCGTTTTGGTGTCTCAGAGCGATATTCATGGCTGATGAACCCTAGGGTGTGTTTTCGCATCGATCATCAACACTCGCAGTTTTGGCCGATTCTGGCCCATTTCGTGGACTATTACTCACCATTTTTGGGTCCCGGAGTGATTTCCATTGTTGTCGAACCCCCAAGGTGCGCTTAGGTGTCGTTCATCACCACTCGCCGCTTTGGGCGATTATGGCCTGTTTCATGGGCTATTACTTACCGTTTTGGCCGATTCTGGCCCGTTTCGTCGACTATTACTCACCGTTTGGGGTCTCGGAGTGATTTTCAAGGTTGTTGAACCCTAAGGTGCGCTTACGTGTCGTTCATCGGCACTTGCCGTTTTGGCCGATTCTGGCCCGTTAAACTCACCGTTTTGCGGTCCATGAGAGATTTCCACGATTAACGATCCGTGAGTTGCGTTTACGTGTTCGTCATCAAAACTCGCAGTTTCGGCCGATTCTGGACTGTTTCGTGGGATCACCGTTTTGGAGTCCCGGAGTGATTTCCACGATTAACGATCCCCAAGGTGCGTTTACTCACCATTTTGGGGTCCCAAAACGATTTCCATGGTTGTTGAAACCCAAGGTGCGCTTGTGTGTCGGTCATCAACAGTCGCAGTTTGGGCCAATTCTGCCCATTTCTTGGACTATTACTCATTGTTTTGTGGTCCCGGACTGGTTTCCATGATTGAAGAACGCCGGGGTGCGTTTACGTGTCGGTCATGAAAACTCGCGGTTTTTGTCGATTCTGACCTGTTTCGTGGACTATTACTCACTGTTTTGGGGTCCCAAAGCAATTTCCATGGTTGTCGAACCCCAAGGTGTGCTTACGTGTTGGTCGTCAAGACTCGCAGTTTGGGCCAATCCTGGCCCGTTTCTTCGACTATTACTCAGTTTTGGGGTCCCGAAGTGATTTACATGATTGACGAACCCCGGGGTGCGTTTACGTGTCGGTCATCAATACTCACGGTTTTTGTCGATTCTAACCCATTTTGTGGACTATTACTCACCGTTTTGGGGTCCCAAAGCAATTTCGATGGTTGTCGATCCCCAAGGTGCGATTACGTGTCGGTCATCAACAATCACAGTTTTGGCCGATTCGGGCCCGTTTCTTGGACTATTACTCACTGTTTGGGGTTCCCAAAGCGATTTCCATAGTTGTTCAACCCCAAGGTGCGCTTACGCATCTGTCGTAAACACTCACAGTTTTGGCCGATTCTTGCCCGTTTCATGGGCTATTACTCACCGTTTTGGCTCCCGGAGCGATTTCCACGATTAACGATCCCCGAGGTGCGTTTACGTGTCGGTCATCAACACTCGCAGTTTTGGCCGATTCTAGCCCGTATCGTGGACTATTACTCACCGTTCTGGGGCCCCGAACGATTTTCATGGTTGCTGAACCCCAGGGTGCCCTTACGTGCCGTTCATCAACACTCGTCGTTTCGGCCAATTTTGGCCCATTTCATGGGGTCTAGGAGCGATTTCCACGATTGACGAACACTGGGGTGCGTTTACGTGTCGGTCACTCGCAGTTTGGGCCGATTTGGCCCCTATCATGGACTATTAGTCACCGTTTTGGTGTCTCAGAGCGATATTCATGGCTGATGAACCCTAGGGTGTGTTTTCGCATCGGTCATCAACACTCGCAGTTTTGGCCGATTCTGGCCCATTTCGTGGACTATTACTCACCATTTTTGGGTCCCGGAGTGATTTCCATTGTTGTCGAACCCCCAAGGTGCGCTTAGGTGTCGTTCATCACCACTCGCCGCTTTGGGCGATTATGGCCTGTTTCATGGGCTATTACTTACCGTTTTGGCCGATTCTGGCCCGTTTCGTCGACTATTACTCACCGTTTGGGGTCTCGGAGTGATTTTCAAGGTTGCTGAACCCTAAGGTGTGCTTACGTGTCGTTCATCGGCACTTGCCGTTTTGGCCGATTCTGGCCCGTTAAACTCACCGTTTTGCGGTCCATGAGCAATTTCCACGATTAACGATCCGTGAGTTGCGCTTACGTGTTCGTCATCAAAACTCGCAGTTTCGGCCGATTCTGGACTGTTTCGTGGGATCACCGTTTTGGAGTCCCGGAGTGATTTCCACGATTAATGATCCCCAAGGTGCGTTTACTCACCATTTTGGGGTCCCAAAACGATTTCCATGGTTGTTGAAACCCAAGGTGCGCTTGTGTGTCGGTCATCAACAGTCGCAGTTTGGGCCAATTCTGCCCATTTCTTGGACTATTACTCATTGTTTTGTGGTCCCGGACTGGTTTCCACGATTGAAGAACGCCGGGGTGCGTTTACGTGTCGGTCATGAAAACTCACGGTTTTTGTCGATTCTGACCTGTTTCGTGGACTATTACTCACTGTTTTGGGGTCCCAAAGCAATTTCCATGGTTGTCGAACCCCAAGGTGTGCTTACGTGTTGGTCGTCAAGACTCGCAGTTTGGGCCAATCCTGGCCCGTTTCTTCGACTATTACTCAGTTTTGGGGTCCCGAAGTGATTTACATGATTGACGAACCCCGGGGTGCGTTTACGTGTCGGTCATCAATACTCACGGTTTTTGTCGATTCTAACCCATTTTGTGGACTATTACTCACCGTTTTGGGGTCCCAAAGCAATTTCGATGGTTGTCGATCCCCAAGGTGCGATTACGTGTCGGTCATCAACAATCACAGTTTTGGCCGATTCGGGCCCGTTTCTTGGACTATTACTCACTGTTTGGGGTTCCCAAAGCGATTTCCATAGTTGTTCAACCCCAAGGTGCGCTTACGCATCGGTCGTAAACAATCACAGTTTTGGCCGATTCTTGCCCGTTTCATGGGCTATTACTCACCGTTTTGGCTCCCGGAGCGATTTCCACGATTAACGATCCCCGAGGTGCGTTTACGTGTCGGTCATCAACACTCGCAGTTTTGGCCGATTCTAGCCCGTATCGTGGACTATTACTCACCGTTCTGGGGCCCCAAACGATTTTCATGGTTGCTGAACCCCAGGGTGCCCTTACGTGCCGTTCATCAACACTCGTCGTTTCGGCTAATTTTGGCCCATTTCATGGGGTCTAGGAGCGATTTCCACGATTGACGAACACTGGGGTGCGTTTACGTGTCGGTCACTCGCAGTTTGGGCCGATTTGGCCCCTATCATGGACTATTAGTCACCGTTTTGGTGTCTCAGAGCGATATTCATGGCTGATGAACCCTAGGGTGTGTTTTCGCATCGGTCATCAACACTCGCAGTTTTGGCCGATTCTGGCCCATTTCGTGGACTATTACTCACCATTTTTGGGTCCCGGAGTGATTTCCATTGTTGTCGAACCCCCAAGGTGCGCTTAGGTGTCGTTCATCACCACTCGCCGCTTTGGGCGATTATGGCCTGTTTCATGGGCTATTACTTACCGTTTTGGCCGATTCTGGCCCGTTTCGTCGACTATTACTCACCGTTTGGGGTCTCGGAGTGATTTTCAAGGTTGCTGAACCCTAAGGTGCGCTTACGTGTCGTTCATCGGCACTTGCCGTTTTGGCCGATTTTGGCCCGTTAAACTCACCGTTTTGCGGTCCATGAGAGATTTCCACGATTAACGATCCGTGAGTTGCGTTTACGTGTTCGTCATCAAAACTCGCAGTTTCGGCCGATTCTGGACTGTTTCGTGGGATCACCGTTTTGGAGTCCCGGAGTGATTTCCACGATTAACGATCCCCAAGGTGCGTTTACTCACCATTTTGGGGTCCCAAAACGATTTCCATGGTAGTTGAAACCCAAGGTGCGCTTGTGTGTCGGTCATCAACAGTCGCAGTTTGGGCCAATTCTGCCCATTTCTTGGACTATTACTCATTGTTTTGTGGTCCCGGACTGGTTTCCACGATTGAAGAACGCCGGGGTGCGTTTACGTGTCTGTCATGAAAACTCGCGGTTTTTGTCGATTCTGACCTGTTTCGTGGACTATTACTCACTGTTTTGGGGTCCCAAAGCAATTTCCATGGTTGTCGAACCCCAAGGTGTGCTTACGTGTTGGTCGTCAAGACTCGCAGTTTGGGCCAATCCTGGCCCGTTTCTTCGACTATTACTCAGTTTTGGGGTCCCGAAGTGATTTACATGATTGACGAACCCCGGGGTGCGTTTACGTGTCGGTCATCAATACTCACGGTTTTTGTCGATTCTAACCCATTTTGTGGACTATTACTCACCGTTTTGGGGTCCCAAAGCAATTTCGATGGTTGTCGATCCCCAAGGTGCGATTACGTGTCGGTCATCAACAATCACAGTTTTGGCCGATTCGGGCCCGTTTCTTGGACTATTACTAACTGTTTGGGGTTCCCAAAGCGATTTCCATAGTTGTTCAACCCCAAGGTGCGCTTACGCATCGGTCGTAAACACTCACAGTTTTGGCCGATTCTTGCCCGTTTCATGGGCTATTACTCACCGTTTTGGCTCCCGGAGCGATTTCCACGATTAACGATCCCCGAGGTGCGTTTACGTGTCGGTCATCAACACTCACAGTTTTGGCGGATTCTAGCCCGTATCGTGGACTACTACTCACCGTTCTGGGGCCCCGAACGATTTTCATGGTTGCTGAACCCCAGGGTGCCCTTACGTGCCGTTCATCAACACTCGTCGTTTCGGCTAATTTTGGCCCATTTCATGGGGTCTAGGAGCGATTTCCACGATTGACGAACACTGGGGTGCGTTTACGTGTCGGTCACTCGCAGTTTGGGCCGATTTGGCCCCTATCATGGACTATTAGTCACCGTTTTGGTGTCTCAGAGCGATATTCATGGCTGATGAACCCTAGGGTGTGTTTTCGCATCGGTCATCAACACTCGCAGTTTTGGCCGATTCTGGCCCATTTCGTGGACTATTACTCACCATTTTTGGGTCCCGGAGTGATTTCCATTGTTGTCGAACCCCCAAGGTGCGCTTAGGTGTCGTTCATCACCACTCGCCGCTTTGGGCGATTATGGCCTGTTTCATGGGCTATTACTTACCGTTTTGGCCGATTCTGGCCCGTTTTGTCGACTATTACTCACCGTTTGGGGTCTCGGTGTGATTTTCAAGGTTGCTGAACCCTAAGGTGCGCTTACGTGTCGTTCATCGGCACTTGCCGTTTTGGTCGATTCTGGCCCGTTAAACTCACCGTTTTGCGGTCCATGAGCGATTTCCACGATTAACGACCCCGGAGTTGCGTTTACGTGTTCGTCATCAAAACTCGCAGTTTCGGCCGATTCTGGACTGTTTCGTGGGCTCACCGTTTTGGAGTCCCGGAGCGATTTCCACGATTAACGATCCCCAAGGTGCGTTTACTAACCATTTTGGGGTCCCAAAACGATTTCCATGGTTGTTGAAACCCAAGGTGCGCTTATGTGTCGGTCATCAACAGTCGCAGTTCGGGCCGATTCTGGCCCGTTTCTTGGACTATTACTCATTGTTTTGTGGTCCCGGAGTGGTTTCCACGATTGAAGAACACCGGTGTGCGTTTACGTGTCGGTCATCAAAACTCGCGGTTTTTGTCGATTCTGACCCGTTTCGTGGACTATTACTCACTGTTTTGGGGTCCCAATGCGATTTCCATGGTTGTCGAACCCCAAGGTGTGCTTACATGTTGGTCGTCAAGACTCGCAGTTTGGGCCAATCCTGGCCCGTTTCTTCGACTATTACTCACATTTGGGGTCCCGAAGTGATTTACATGATTGAAGAACCCCGGGGTGCGTTTACGTGTCGGTCATCAATACTCACGGTTTTTGTTGATTCTAACCCATTTCGTGGACTATTACTCACCGTTTTGGGGTCCCAAAGCGATTTCGATGGTTGTCGATCCCCAAGGTGCGATTATGTGTCGGTCATCAACAATCGCAGTTTTGGCCGATTCGGGCCCGTTTCTTGGACTATTACTCACTGTTTGGGGTTCCCAAAGCGATTTCCATAGTTGTTCAACCCCAAGGTGCTCTTACGCATCGGTCGTCAACACTCACAGTTTTGGCCGATTCTTGCCCGTTTCATGGGCTATTACTAACCGTTTTGGCTCCCGGAGCGATTTCCACAATTAACGATCCCCGAGGTGTGCTTACATGTTGGTCGTCAAGACTCGCAGTTTTGGCCAATTCTGGCCCGTATCGTGGACTATTACTCACCGTTTTGGGGCCCCGAATGATTTTCATGGTTGCTGAACCCCAGGGTGCCCTTACGTGCCGTTCATCAACACTCGTCGTTTAGGCCAATTTTGGCCCGTTTCATGGGGTCTAAGAGCGATTTCCACGATTAACGAACAATGGGGTGCGTTTACGTGTCGGTCATCAACACTCGCAGTTTTGGCCGATTTGGCCCCTATGATGGACTATTAGTCACCGTTTTGCTGTCTCAGAGCAATATACATGGCTGATGAACCTTAGGGTGCGTTTTCGCATCGGTCATCAACACTCACAGTTTTGGCCGATTCTGGCCCATTTCATGGACTATTACTCACCATTTTTGGGTCCCGGAGTGATTTCCATGGTTGTCGAACCCCCAAGGTGCGCTTAGGTGTCGTTCATCACCACTCGCCGTTTTAGGCGATTCTGGCCTGTTTCATGGGCTATTACTTACCGTTTTGGCCGATTCTGGCCCGTTTCGTCGACTATTACTCACCGTTTGGGGTCTCGGAGTGATTTTCAAGGTTGCTGAAACCTAAGCTGCGCTTACGTGTCGTTCATCGGCACTTGCCGTTTTTGCCGATTCTGGCCCGTTAAACTCACCGTTTTGCGGTCCATGAGCGGTTTCCACGATTAAATTATCCCCGAGTTGCGTTTACGTGGTCGCCATCAAAACTCGCAGTTTCGGCCGATTCTGGACTGTTACGTGGGCTCACCGTTTTGGAGTCCCGGAGTGACTTCCACGATTAACGTTCCCCAAGGTGCGTTTACTCACCATTTTGGGGTCCCAAAACGATTTCCATGGTTGTTGAAATCCAAGGTGCGCTTATGTGTCGGTCATCAACAGTCGCAGTTTGGGCCGATTCTGGCCCGTTTCTTGGACTATTACTCATTGTTTTGTGGTCCCGGAGTGGTTTCCACGATTGAAGAACACCGGTGTGCGTTTACGTGTCGGTCATCAAAACTCGCGGTTTTTGTCGATTCTGACCCGTTTCGTGGACTATTACTCACTGTTTTGGGGTTCCAAAGCGATTTCCATGGTTGTCGAACCCCAAGGTGTGCTTACGTGTTGGTCGTCAAGACTCGCAGTTTGGGCCAATCCTGGCCGGTTTCTTCGACTATTACTCAGTTTTGGGGTCCCGAAGTGATTTACATGATTGACGAACCCCGGGGTGCGTTTACGTGTCGGTCATCAATACTCACGGTTTTTGTCGATTCTAACCCATTTTGTGGACTATTACTCACCGTTTTGGGTTCCCAAAGCGATTTCGATGGTTGTCGATCCCCAAGGTGCGATTACGTGTCGGTCATCAACAATCGCAGTTTTGGCCGATTCGGGCCCGTTTCTTGGACTATTACTCACTGTTTGGGGTTCCCAAAGCGATTTCCATAGTTGTTCAACCCCAAGGTGCGCTTACGCATCGGTCTTCAACACTCACAGTTTTGGCCGATTCTTGCCCGTTTCATGGGCTATTACTAACCGTTTTGGCTCCCGGAGCGATTTCCACAATTAACGATCCCCGAGGTGCGTTTACGTGTCGGTCATCAACACTCGCAGTTTTGGCCAATTCTAGCCCGTATCGTGGACTATTACTCACCGTTTTGGGGCCCCGAACGATTTTCATGGTTGCTGAACCCCAGGGTGCCCTTACGTGCCGTTCATCCACACTCGTCGTTTCGGCCAATTTTGGCCCGTTTCATGGGGTCTAGGAGCGATTTCCACGATTGACGAACACTGGGGTGCGTTTACGTGTCGGTCATCAACACTCGCAGTTTTGGCCGATTTGGCCCCTATGATGGACTATTAGTCACCGTTTTGCTGTCTCAGAGCAATATACATGCCTGATGAACCTTAGGGCGCGTTTTCGAATCGTTCATCAACACTCATAGTTTTGGCCGATTCTGGCCCATTTCGTGGACTATTACTCACCATTTTTGGGTCCCGGAGTGATTTCCATGGTTGTCGAACCCCCAAGGTGCGCTTAGGTGTCGTTCATCACCACTCGCCGTTTTGGGCGATTCTGGCCTGTTTCATGGGCTATTACTTACCGTTTTGGCCGATTCTGGCCCGTTTCGTCGACAATTACTCATCGTTTGGGGTCTCGGAGTGATTTTCAAGGTTGCTGAAACCTAAGCTGCGCTTACGTGTCGTTCATCGGCACTTGCCGTTTTTGCCGATTCTGGTCCGTTAAACTCACCGTTTTGCGGTCCATGAGCGGTTTCCACGATTAAATTATCCCCGAGTTGCGTTTACGTGTTCGCCATCAAAACTCGCAGTTTCGGCCGATTCTGGACTGTTACGTGGGCTCACCGTTTTGGAGTCCCGGAGTGACTTCCACGATTAACGTTCCCCAAGGTGCGTTTACTCACCATTTTGGGGTCCCAAAACGATTTCCATGGTTGTTGAAATCCAAGGTGCGCTTATGTGTCGGTCATCAACAGTCGCAGTTTGGGCCGATTCTGGCCCGTTTCTTGGACTATTACTCATTGTTTTGTGGTCCCGGAGTGGTTTCCACGATTGAAGAACACCGGTGTGCGTTTACGTGTCGGTCATCAAAACTCGCGGTTTTTGTCGATTCTGACCCGTTTCGTGGACTATTACTCACTGTTTTGGGGTCCCAAAGCGATTTCCATGGTTGTCGAACCCCAAGGTGTGCTTACATGTTGGTCGTCAAGACTCGCAGTTTGGGCCAATCCTGGCCCGTTTCTTCGACTATTACTCAATTTTGGGGTCCCGAAGTGATTTACATGATTGAAGAACCCCGGGGTGCGTTTACGTGTCGGTCATCAATACTCACGGTTTTTGTTGATTCTAACCCATTTCGTGGACTATTACTCACCGTTTTGGGGTCCCAAAGCGATTTCGATGGTTGTCGATCCCCAAGGTGCGATTATGTGTCGGTCATCAACAATCGCAGTTTTGGCCGATTTGGGCCCGTTTCTTGGACTATTACTCACTGTTTGGGGTTCCCAAAGAGATTTCCATAGTTGTTCAACCCCAAGGTGCTCTTACGCATCGGTCGTCAACACTCACAGTTTTGGCCGATTCTTGCCCGTTTCATGGGCTATTACTAACCGTTTTGGCTCCCGGAGCGATTTCCACAATTAACGATCCCCGAGGTGCGTTTACGTGTCGATCATCAACACTCGCAGTTTTGGCCAATTCTGGCCCGTATCGTGGACTATTACCCACCGTTTTGGGGCCCCGAACGATTTTCATGGTTGCTGAACCCCAGGGTGCCCTTACGTGCCGTTCATCAACACTCGTCGTTTCGGCCAATTTTGGCCCGTTTCATGGGGTCTAGGAGCGATTTCCACGATTGACGAACACTGGGGTGCGTTTACGTGTCGGTCATCAACACTCGCAGTTTTGGCCGATTTGGCCCCTATGATGGACTATTAGTCACCGTTTTGCTGTCTGAGAGCAATATACATGGCTGATGAACCTTAGGGTGCGTTTTCGCATCGGTCATCAACACTCACAGTTTTGGCCGATTCTGGCCCATTTCGTGGACTATTACTCACCATTTTTGGGTCCCGGAGTGATTTCCATGGTTGTCGAACCCCCAAGGTGCGCTTAGGTGTCGTTCATCACCACTCGCCGTTTTGGGCGATTCTGGCCTGTTTCATGGGCTATTACTTACCGTTTTGGCCGATTCTGGCCCGTTTCGTCGACTATTACTCACCGTTTGGGGTCTCGGAGTGATTTTCAAGGTTGCTGAAACCTAAGGTGCCCTTACGTGTCGTTCATCGGCACTTGCCGTTTTGGCCGATTCTGGCCCATTAAACTCACCGTTTTGCGGTCCACGAGCGGTTTCCACGATTAAATTATCCCCAAGTTGCGTTTACGTGTTTGCCATCAAAACTCGCAGTTTCGGCCGATTCTGGACTGTTACGTGGGCTCACCGTTTTGGAGTCCCGGAGTGCCTTCCACGATTAACGTTCCCCAAGGTGCGTTTACTCACCATTTTGGGGTCCCAAAACGATTTCCATGGTTGTTGAAATCCAAGGTGCGCTTATGTGTCGGTCATCAACAGTCGCAGTTTGGGCCGATTCTGGCCCGTTTCTTGGACTATTACTCATTGTTTTGTGGTCCCAGATTGGTTTCCACGATTGAAGAACACCGGTGTGCGTTTACGTGTCGGTCATCAAAACTCGCGGTTTTTGTCGATTCTGACCCGTTTCGTGGACTATTACTCACTGTTTTGGGGTCCCAAAGCGATTTCCATGGTTGTCGAACCCCAAGGTGTGCTTACGTGTTGGTCATCAAGACTCGCAGTTTGGGCCAATCCTGGCCTGTTTCTTCGACTATTACTCAATTTTGGGGTCCCGAAGTGATTTACATGATTGAAGAACCCCGGGGTGCGTTTACGTGTCGGTCATCAATACTCACGGTTTTTGTTGATTCTAACCCATTTCATGGACTATTACTCACCGTTTTGGGGTCCCAAAGCGATTTCGATGGTTGTCGATCCCCAAGGTGCGATTATGTGTCGGTCATCAACAATCGCAGTTTTGGCCGATTCGGGCCCGTTTCTTGGACTATTACTCACTGTTTGGGGTTCCCAAAGCGATTTCCATAGTTGTTCAACCCCAAGGTGCGCTTACGCATCGGTCGTCAACACTCACAGTTTTGGCCGATTCTTGCTCGTTTCATGGGCTATTACTCACCGTTTTGGCTCCCGGAGCGATTTCCACAATTAACGATCCCCGAGGTGCATTTACGTGTCGGTTATCAACACTCGCAGTTTTGGCCGATTTGGCCCCTATCATGGACTATTAGTCACCGTTTTGGTTTCTCAGAGCGATATTCATGGCTGATGAACCTTAGGGTGCGTTTTCGCATCGGTCATCAACACTCGCAGTTTTGGCCGATTCTGGCCCATTTCGTGGACTATTACTCACCATTTTTGGGTCCCGGAGTGATTTCCATGGTTGTCGAACCCCCAAGGTGCGCTTAGGTGTCGTTCATCACCACTCGCCGTTTTGGGCGATTCTGGCATGTTTCATGGGCTATTACTTACCGTTTTGGCCGATTCTGGCCCGTTTCGTCGACTATTACTCACCGTTTGGGGTCTCGGAGTGATTTTCAAGGTTGCTGAACCCTAAGGTGCGCTTACGTGTCGTTCATCGGCACTTGCCGTTTTGGCCGATTCTGGCCCGTTAAACTCACCGTTTTGCGGTCCATGAGCGGTTTCCACGATTAATGATCCCCGAGTTACGTTTACGTGTTCGTCATCAAAACTCGCAGTTTCGGCCGATTCTGGACTGTTTCGTGGGCTCACCGTTTTGGAGTCCCGGAGTGATTTCCACGATTAACGATCCCCAAGGTGCGTTTACCGACCATTTTGGGGTCCCAAAACGATTTCCATGGTTGTTGAAACCCAAGGTGCGCTTATGTGTCGGTCATCAACAGTCGCAGTTTGGGCCGATTCTGGCCCGTTTCTTGGACTATTAGTCATTGTTTTGTGGTCTCGGAGTGGTTTCCACGATTGAAGAACACCGGGGTGCGTTTACGTGTCGGCACAGTTTTTGTCGATTCTGACCCGTTTCGTGGACTATTACTCACTGTTTTGGGTTCCCAAAGCGATTTCCATGGTTGTCGAACACCAAGGTGTGCTTACGTGTTGGTCGTCAAGGCTCGCAGTTTGGGCAATCCTGGCCCGTTTCTTCGACTATTACTCAGTATTGGGGTCCCGAAGTGATTTACATGATTGACGAACCCCGGGGTGCGTTTACGTGTCGGTTATCAATACTCACGGTTTTTGTCGATTCTAACCCATTTCGTGGACTATTACTCACCGATTTGGGGTCCCAAAGCGATTTCGATGGTTGTCGATCCCCAAGGTGCGATTACGTGTCGGTCATCAACAATCGCAATTTTGGCCGATTCGGGCCCGTTTCTTGGACTATTACTCACTGTTTGGGGTTCCCAAAGCGATTTCCATAGTTGTTCAACCCCAAGGTGCGCTTACGCATCGGTCGTCAACACTCACAGTTTTGGCCGATTCTTGCCCGTTTCATGGGCTATTACTCACCGTTTTGGCTCCCGGAGCGATTTCCACTATTAACGATCCCCGTGGTGCGTTTACGTGTCGGTCATCAACACTCGCAGTTTTAGCCGATTCTGGCCCGTATCGTGGACTATTACTCACCGTTTTGGGGCCCCGAACGATTTTCATGGTTGCCGAACCCCAGGGTGCCCTTACGTGCCGTTCATCAACACTCGTCGTTTCGGCCAATTTTGGCCCGTTTCATGGGGTCTAGGAGCGATTTCCACGATTGACGAACACTGGGGTGCGTTTACGTGTCGGTCATCAACACTCGCAGTTTTGGCCGATTTGGCCCCTATCATGGACTATTAGTCACCGTTTTGGTGTCTCAGAGCGATATTCATGGCTGATGAACCCTAGGGTGCGTTTTCGCATCGGTCATCAACACTCGCAGTTTTGGCCGATTCTGGCCCATTTCGTGGACTATTACTCACCATTTTTGGGTCCCAGAGTGATTTCCATGGTTGTCGAACCCCCAAGGTGTGCTTAGGTGTCATTCATCACCACTCGCCGTTTTGGGCGATTCTGGTCTGTTTCATGGGCTATTACTTACCGTTTTGGCCGATTCTGGCCCGTTTCGTCGACTATTACTCACAGTTTGGTGTCTCGGAGTGATTTTCAAGGTTGCTGAACCCTAAGGTGCGCTTACGTGTCGTTCATCGGCACTTGCCGATTTGGCCGATTCTGGCCCGTTAAACTCACCGTTTTGCGGTCCATGAGCGATTTCCACGATTAACGATCCCCGAGTTGCGTTTACGTGTTCGTCATCAAAACTTGCAGTTTCGGCCGATTCTGGACTGTTTCGTGGGCTCACCGTTTTGGAGTCCCGGAGTGATTTCCACGATTAACGATCCCCATTGTGCGTTTACTCACCATTTTGGGGTCCCAAAACGATTTCCATGGTTGTTGAAACCCAAGGTGCGCTTATGTGTTGATACGTCCAAAACGTATCTATAATTTCTGCTTGCTCCATGCCACTTTTGGGTGATATTGCTATGATATTTATACACTTCCATACACTTTTGATCATATTTGGACTAACCTATTAACTCAGTGCACCCCAGTGCCAGTTTCTGTTTTCGGCTGTTTTTGTATTTCAGGTTTTCACATTACGAGAACTGCCAGGAAAAATCGAGAAAAAATATATAAAAAATCAGCGTTCCAGGAGCTACCGTGCGGCCAAAGTACAGCCGGGGGGGGGGGGGCCCACAAGGGCTCCAGGCGGCCTGCCCACGCGCCCCCCCTGGGCCGCGCCGGGGGGGCGCCTGGGCACCCCTGACCCCCTCCGATGCCCCCTTTGGCATATATTTAAAGCGTGTCGCGGAAACCCTGATTCCAGACCCCTTTTCTCCAAACGCGATTCCGATCTCCGCCGCCATCGCAATCAAGCTTCGGGGGACCAGAATTCCTGCGCCGGCACCCTGCCGGGACGGGGAAGTGCCCTCGGATTTATCTCCATCGACGTTGCTTCCTCCCTCCATGATGCGGGAGTAGTTCCTCCTCGGGGCTGAGGTTCTTACCAGTAGCTATGTGGTCAATTCTCTCTCCCATGATGTGATCTTCGTTGTGATCATAGGCTATGTTAATCTAGGGTGATCCCATGAAGTTTCCCCTTCCTCTATGTATTGGATTGATGTACTCACTTGTCTTTATCTAGTATAATCCCCGAGACCAAGGTGACAGCGGTCTATTGGACATGGATTAGAACAATATTTTCATGAGTGATTTCCTCTCTTGTGTGTTGATTGAAGATTGAGAGTCTCTTGGTGCTTGTCTTTGACTATCCTTTAGATATGTTGTGGTGATTGTGGGACTCTCTTTGGATGGCCGCGGTGACATTGGGAAATCCTTAAATTGGGAACTACGAACTTTGAGGTGTGCTTTTGTAGCCCTACATAATTCTCATCCTCTCTTGACCACGAAGGAATGACCTCCGAGTGTGTCCCCTTTGCATGTTTTATGGGAAATATCATGAGATTCGATTATGTTAATGTTGTTGGGAGTTGCCACTAGTGAAAGTATGAAGCCTAGGCCTTGTTTCCACCATTGCAATACCATTTGTGCTCACGTTTACCACTTGTTTGCTTGCTGCACTTTTTATTACATATTTATATTACTTTGTTTTGCCATCCATATCACTTGCCATTTAACATCTCTTCGCCGAACTAGTGCACCTATACATCTGACAAGTGTATTAGGTGTGTTGGGGACACAAGAGACTTCTTGTATCTTAGTTGCAGGGTTGCTTGAGAGAGACCATCTTCGACCTCTACTTCCCTGAGTTCGATAAACCTTAGGTCATCCACTTGAGGGAAATTGCCGCTGTCCTACAAACCTCTGCGCTTGGAGGCCCAACATAGTCTACAAGAGTAGAAGCGTGTGTAGACATCAAGCTATTTCTGGCGCCGTTGCCGGGGAACTGAGTGCTTGAAGGTATATCTTTAGATCTTGCAATTAAATCTTTTTGTTTCTTGTTTTTATTTCACTAGTTATGCTTATGGACAACCTTGCTATTGGATCGTTGCTTGCGGGAAGACGCCCCACACCTGTGGTGGTTGCTCCTCCCCCTACTGAAATTGTGCCCTATAAAATACCAGCTGGTATTATCGATTATATTTTGGCTAATCGTTATGCAGGAGACAGACATCCCGGTGAACACTTGCTATATCTGTCACAACTATGTTCATTATTTAAGCTTGCAGGTGAATCAATGGAGTTTGTCATGAGGAAATTGTTCGCCGTATCACTTATAGATAAAGCTTCAGATTGGTATATAAGCTTCTCGATAACTCGCACTTGCTTGATTGGCAAGAGCTTATGTCTCTCTTTTATACTAAGTTTTATCCTCTTCATGATGCTTATGTGGAGAGTAAGAGTACCTTTTTGCATGTGGATCATGGTAACAATGCTTTATGTGATGCTTATATTGTTGAGTTTGTTAGTGATCCCACTGAAAATTATTATGAGAAGGGAACATATGCTTATAGATATTTCAATAATATTAAGTTCCCTCTCTTTATGTTGAAGGTTTTGAAGTTATGCTTGTTTTGCCTTCCTATGCTAGTTGCTTTATGCTTCAATAATTTATTCTCTTGCAATATTCCTATGCATAGGAAGCATGTTAGGCTTAAATGTGTTTTGTATTTGCTTCTTGATGCTCTCTTTTGTTCTTCAACTCTTATTCCTACGAGAGCATCATTAAAGTCTTAAGCCCATCTTTATGGCTATAAAGAAAGAGCTCTAGGGAGACAACCCTTGTTATCTTTGCTTTCAGTTTGTTCTTTCAGTTTTTGTTGTGTCTTGATGTTGTTACTACTGTAGTATCATCATTGTATCTTTGCTTTTCATATTTGTGCCAAGTATAGCCTCTGATTGCTAGAAACTTCAAAAGTTGTGAGGTGCTGTCCAGGAAACAGATTCTGTCCTTGGATAGAAAAATTCGTATAAAATCACCAGATCATCTTTTTGATCTGAATTTTTTGACCGCGTTCTCTATATAATTGTCTTTCGTGCGTCTGTTCTGAGTTTTTTGATTAGAGTTGCAGAAGTGCCCCGAACAAATCATTTACTACCTGTTGTTCTGTTTTTCACAGATTCTGTCCTGTTTTGCCTTTCCTTCATTTTGCAAACCAAGAGCTTGCTTTTTCTTTGCAAAAACCTTTTGGCAATCTTGAGAAACAGTAGACCTTCAAGAATATCTTTATTTCCAGCAAGGTACAATTATTTTATTATGGGTACTAACCTCGCTAATCAGATTATGATGAGTTATGTATGAAGGGAGTTTTCAAGTGTGCGAGGGAAGATGATAAAAAGATTCAGGAGTGTCAAGCGCTCAAGTTTGGGGATGCCCCCGTGCACCCCCAAGACATATTCAAGAAGACTCAAGCGTCTATGCTTGGGGATGCCCCCGTGCATCCCCTTCTCCATCAACAATTATCAGTTCGTCTTTCGTTCCACTATATTTTTATCACTTCATGTGTTATGTGCTATGCTTGGAGCGTCTTGCTTTTAGTTTCCTTTTTAGTTTTCTTTAGCTTTGCTTGCTGTCATAACGAGTTGGAACCCATCTTTCTTTGTGTGGGAGAGAAACACGCTCCACTTCAACCTAGAACATGACATAGAATTTTCATGTCTATCTTTGCTGTGTGTGTTCTTTGTCTTTTAAATAGCTACTATCATGCTTAGCTCTTAACTTTCATGCTTATCTTTCTAAAGAGCTTTTGTTTAGTTGGTTGCTTGAACTCTCTTTATCTATCATGATTATCTTATTAAGAGAATTTGCTTCCGTTGCATTGGTATGTCTATGATAAAGATGCTACGTGCACAATGGTGCTTAGTTGTTCATGTTTTCTTATGGTTAGTCTCAAATAGCTGGGGGTTCCCAATGTGTTATTGGAGTACCAACATGATTTGTTTGCCTATGATGTGGTATGGTTTAGTAATATCTTCCTTCAAGAATTTATTTTGATTGACTTGGCGTATGCTCACGCATATTTAAGACTGTAAAGAAAGTCTGTCAAGCCTTGATGATCTTTTATTTCTGAGTAGCGATATAACTTCCATGCCTGATTCAATGTTGCTTTGTCGCTATGCATGATTATGACCGTCATTGCTCTCTTAGTTGGTCGCTCCCAGTCTTTTGCTAACCTCCACCTGTACTAAGCGGACTGACTGCTTGTGCATCCAAATTCCTTTAAACCAGTTATGCCATATGAGTCCACCATACCTTCCTATATATGGTATTTACCTGCCATTCCTAACGAAGACTTTCATGTACCATCTCGAAATTATTCAAAAAAAAAAAGCATTTCTCTTTTGTGCCTCTGTTTTAGCTCATGAGGAAGTAGTAGTTAATTCATGATCTTTTTAAGTTGGACAAGCTTCACCCCGGGATTGCATGTATAATGTGCAAACCCATAATACGAGAAGGAACTGGCATTGAGTGCGCCCGGCTCAAAATTAATATAACAAACAAACCCTCCTTCACGCTTTGTTCATGAGAAATCAGAAAACTTGGGCAGTGATAAACAAAGGAGATTAAGAGGATGTGATCGTCCTCATTCGGGAGCCGTTCCTCGAAACTTGTCCATCTCAAAAAGTAATTGAGTTATCTGCTAGCATTCGTTGACGAAACATGCGTATCCAAAAAATATATTTATTACCTCTGTTTTTAAAACCAAGAGCTCTGGTACATGTTTTGTCTTTGTTTCCGACTACGGGTTTTCAACCTTGCCAACAAAAGCCACGGTTCGAGAGTCTCCACCTTCTTTTAAAAGCACCAACTACTGAGAGCATGATTGTCATTCTGAGTGTAATGTGCATTGTCCCAAAGTAGCATTGTCTTTTGCATGATTGTGATATCGTTTATTTTGAAATGATTGTATCTAGTCATCACTTAAACCTTGGAGGTGCCCCTGCATTTATGTTTTGCTTCACTAAAGGGGGCAAGCGAGATATCACTTTATCATATTTGCACACCATGCTCATTACAAATCTATTTGATGTTTCAGTATCATATTGTAAAACTTTCAGTTGTTTGTGAATTTCTCATGAGGCAACTTAATTACTACAGATTCATTGTCTCAGTAAGCTTTTGTCATATGACTATGAAAATTCCTATATGGTTAATAGCATGTCACCACAGAAATTATTCTTGTTATCATTTACCTACTCGAGGACGAGCAGGAATTAAGCTTGGGGATGTTGATACGTCCAAAACGTATCTATAATTTCTGCTTGCTCCATGCCTCTTTTGGGTGATATTGCTATGATATTTATACACTTCCATACACTTTTGATCATATTTGGACTAACCTATTAACTCAGTGCACCCCAGTGCCAGTTTCTGTTTTCGGCTGTTTTTGTATTTCAGGCTTTCACATTACGAGAACTGCCAGGAAAAATCCAGAAAAAATATAAAAAAAATCAGCGTTCCAGGAGCTACCGTGCGGCCAAAGTACAGCCTGGAGCCCCTGTGGGTCCCCCCCGGCTGTACTTTGGCCGCACGGTAGTTCCTGGAATGCTGATTTCTTATATATTTTTTCTGGATTTTTCCTGGCAGTTCTCGTAATGTGAAAACCTGAAATACAAAAACAGCCGAAAACAGAAACTGGCACTGGGGTGCACTGAGTTAATAGGTTAGTCCAAATATGATCAAAAGTGTATGGAAGTGTATAAATATCATAGCAATATCACCCAAAAGAGGCATGGAACAAGCATAAATTATAGATACGTTTTGGACGTATCAACATCCCCAAGCTTAATTCCTGCTCGTCCTCGAGTAGGTAAATGATAACAAGAATAATTTCTGTGGTGACATGCTATTAACCATATAGGACTTTTTCATAGTCACATGACAAAAGCTTACTGAGACAATGAATCTGTAGTAATTAAGTTGCCTCATCAGAAATTCACAAAGAACTGAAAGTTTTACAACATGACATTGAAGCATCAAAAAGATTTGCAATGAACATGATGTGCAAATATGATAACGTGATATCTAGCTTGCCCCCTTTAGTGAAGCAAAACATAAATGTAGGGGCACCTTCAAGGTATAAGTGATGACTAGATACAATGATTTCAGAATAAACGACATCATAATCATGCAAAAGACAATGCTACTTTGGGACAATGCACATTACACTCAGAATGACAATCATGCTCTTGGTAGTTGGTGCTTGAAGAAATGGTTATGTGCTAGAGCTTTTTATTTTGAAAACATGGAAGCAATTTTGTCAACGGTAGTTGTCGTGGAATTAGCACGGTAGATGTCCGGTTTAGCGGACTTGATGATGGAACCATCGCACGGGTTAGCTTGAAGGGGTTCATAGCACACAAAGGACATAGAAAGTTTATACTAGTTCGGCCCCTTCGATGAAGGTAAAATACTACGTCTAGTTGGTTTGGTATTGCTTGGGCGTCGGTTTACAGGGAGCGGATCGCTTGCCTGTGCTCTCGACGGGTTGATTCTTGCTTGTCCTCGAACCGTCGCCGGGTCGTCCCTTTATATAGAGGTGACGCCTGGTCTGGTTTACAGAGTCCCGAGGCCGGCTCATACTTGTGTCCGCCTCGGTCTCTGTCTTTTCTTCCTTATCTCTCAAGTTACATCGCTTCACGGTTTACAAACCGTAATTCTATACATGGGCCCTAAGATCTCATGGGCCGTAGCCTTTACTAAATATTACAACTAAACATATTATAACTAAGCCGGTTTACACTAGCCGGTTCATACCTGCTAGTCATATCCCTGACATTAGGCCCCAGAATGATTTGAACTTGTTCATATCAATCTCCCTTGTCTTGCATAATTTTCTTCTGTGTCTTCTCATTTTTGTAAACCGACTCTGACGTCATCTTCGAGAATCACTAAATCTGACCGTGACATCATCTCCGCATTTAACGCTGCGAGCTGTACTGTAGCTTTGTTTTAATGGTTATCCCGAAAATCGAGGCGTCAAGGGATCTTTATCCAATCTTTGCTCCCTCGAATCCCGCACCTGTCGCTTCACATCTGTCCTTCCCTTATAAATACCGCCGCCCCCTTTCGTTCTATCTTCTTCTCGCCTCTTCTTCCTCCGTCTGCCGCCCGAGCTTCAAGACGCCATTGACGCCCGAGCTTGAAGCGCCGCCGTTGCCTCGCCGAGTCAAGACCTCCCTGGCCGCTGCATCAACCTGACTTGACCAGAGAACTCCGCCGCTGTCCTCCATTGTTCCAGGTACGTTTTTTCTTCCTCGTTACAGATCTGCGTCTTCTAGGGTTCTTCCTCATGCTTCCGCCATTAGAACCTTCATGAAAACTTCGCCTTGCACCCTGAAACTTTAGCCTTTACGTCCTACTCTTAGATTCTGCCTTCAGCTTGCTGCTCCTGTGCTTTAGATCTTGTTACTTTACCTAATCTGTAGGTTCATCTGCTCCGTTTATTACCCTTGTAGTTCTTCCCGTACCTTCATATATTTATTTTTCTTTTTCTCGCATACTCAGATCTGTTCTGCCCTAACTGTTTGTCGAAACTTGTTTCTTCCCTTTGTAAATTTGCTAAGTATGCTCCGGTTTATACTATCATGCCCTGTTCCTGTAAAAAAATTGATGTTTGAACGTGACGGTTTAGCTGTTCTTCGTTTGCTGTCGTGAACCGGTAACGACATAGCTCCCTGTTATTGCCGGTTTAACCATACCATTAGTCCTCTGTCTAAACCGTTACGTAATCCTCGTAGATATCTTCCAGTTTATACTGATGTACTTGCGTAATCCGGTTTACCCTTTATCTTTTTCAGTTACTTTTCCTTCTATTGCCATGGCCAAGCAGTTTGTCTCTTGTGATTGGGTCCCTTCTATCATCACGGAAGAAGACCTGGTAAAAATTGCTGAGATTGGTACTTTAGGCCCTCAATCCGTTTTGAAATGGCGGGCTCCAGGAAACGAATGTCCTCCTACCCCCAGGCAAGGGGA
>LR738712.1:7499961-7522463 GCA_902687465.1 Secale cereale
CCCCCCCCCCCCCCCGGTTCAAAGTTTTTCCGGGATGTCCTTGCTGCCTTCCAACTCCATCCTCAGGATATCGAGCCCAACTCCATTTCAAACATTTGTGACTTCCAAGTATTTTCAGAGGTGTATCTGCAAGAAGAACCGTCTGTTGATCTATTCCGGGACTTCTTTCACCCGAACCGGCGCACGGAGTTCACCAGCGGACCGCATCAGGAACTCGGCGGGGTTAGTATCCAAAAAAGGAGAGACGCTGTCTTTCCCCATGCCGCTCTCCACACGCACCCAAAGGAGTGGAACCCCTTGCCGGGCTATCGTGAGCACCGTATTCCGGAAAATCATCCTCTGCCGCAACGACTTAGCTCTGTCGAACGGACCCGGTTTGCATCCCAGCTCTCCAGATTGAAGGCTTTCATCGCCAATGGTTTAGTTGGAACCGACTTTATGCGCTGTTGGCTCTCTTGGAGTATCCTTCCCTTGAGTCGGCGATCACAATTGATGTGCCAGTATTCTGGTAAACCGGACGATTCTCAACGATTCACCAAGGATAAACTTTCTGAATCGGAGGTTATTGAATCGGCTAAGAAGATGCTCAACGTCTCCTTAGCAGACTGTAGCAAAGTCGGGTTAGCCCCGTATTATAAGAAGAATAAGCTGCCTGCGGTAAGTTTTGCTTTGTCCTGTGTTTGTAATCCGTGCATTTAAACCGTCCTTTCAATTGTCTTTCCTTCTTTTAAATAGGCTGATGATCCTTTCTGGAAGAGAAAGCCTCAGGAGAAAACCGGCAAACAAGCACGCCGGAAGACCTTTGCTAACAAGAAAAAAAGGCAGCTGTTGATTCCAGCTCTCACGCCGAGGATGATGATCCGGATTCCGAGGTATGAATTAATCCGGTTTTAATCTGCTTTCTTTTACTCATATCTGTATCTAATGATAACTTTCCACAGGAGTTGGCTGAAGGTGATAATCCGGCCGAAGTTGAGGTAACTATCCTTTCTTCTGATTCAGAACCTCTTCCACAAAAAAGTCGTCGGACCGTCCGGAAATACCAATTTTCTCACCCTTATGCTCAATTGGATCCTAACTTTCTTTTGAAGAAGCAACAACATGAAGCTCTTCGCCGGACCACTCGCCATAGTGGTCTGGCAGTGGAATCATCCGGGATTTCTTTAACTCCGGCTCGGAAGCGCCGTGCTGAGGTGATACTTTCTCCGACTCTTCTTCATCCCAAGGCCGGGCTTATCCGAAAACCTCTTAAACCGTCTGACCCTGATTATTAGGAAACTCCATTGTCTTCTTCTGGTGAATCGACTGCCACGCAGCTTCCCCCATTGAAAACTGTCCCAGGGTAAATCTTTTTAAAATTTCCGGTTTATGATTCCCTTTTTGCTTTACAATGTTAACTCATTTTGCAAACTTTTTTTTTCAGCAAGCCAAAGCCTAGCAAGAAACCAAAGGCAAACAAACCCCCTGCTGAGACTTCTGCAGATAATCCGGCGATTGATCCGGCAATGACCGTTCCTCCAGAAGGCGAGCCCATAGCTCCTCTTGAAGATCCTGCGCCTACGGATCATATCTCAGTACCCGAAAATCCTACTGCTGAAGATGTCCACAATCCGCCAAGTCCTGCCCGGGTCAAATCTCCTCAAATTAATCCGGCATCTCCCAATCCGGCTCACACTGCGACTCCACCAACTGCACCTGCTTCTCCAGAAGTTGTAGTGACTGGGGCTGCATTCGTTGCTCCGGCTGAGCCCACCGTTTTAGCCAAGCATACGGCTAAAACGGAGAAGCTATATAAGGAGAAGGGCAAATGGAGTACTGAAGTATCCAATCTTGCAGATATGAGTGCCCAAGAAATCTATTCTGGGTACTTAAACCGGCTCCACAGCAGCCGAGACTATGAAGCAAGTTTGGTTAACTTGATGAAGGAGAAATATGAGGTAATCCTTTTCTTCTGACTTTGTGCTTGTGATATGCTCCTATCCCATAACAGCCCCCAAGTTTCGGTTTAGCTGCATACTGAAGGTGAACCGGAACTTTATAGTTTGAACAATTGATCTTTACATTAGCCCCCAAGTATCAAGTATATAACTTGTTTATGTATTTGATACTTGTAAAAATTTCTGCTGAGACTTCAATCATCCATTAGCCCCCAAGTGTCAAGTATATAACTTGTTTATGTGCTTGAGACTTGTAACTTTGAATTGCTGCTGTTTATTGCTTCAACTGCCATTAGCCCCCAAGTGTCAAGTAGACAACTTGTTTGCGTGCTTGAGACTTGTCTGATTTTTGCTTCTTGTCGCTTGATTATGCTTGCAGGCTGATTTAAACCGGAACGCTGATGAGATCAATGAACTTCGGAGCCGTCTTGCTAAGACAGAATCTGCCGCTTCAAAAGCCAAGAAAGATCTTCAGGTAAGTCTAAAGACTGCTGAAGCTCTGAAAAAGTTCTTTGAAGAAGAGCGGACCACTTTTGAAGTTCAAAAGAAAGAATTGGAAAAAAGGGTTCAAGATGCTGAGGGGGCGCTTAATCCGGTGACTGAAGAGTTAACCGGCTTAAAGTAGCAAATTGAGTTGATGACTTCTGCAATCTTTGGTAAGTACAATCTGAACTCCTGCTTTATCCTTGCAATCTTCTACCTGTGCCGGTTTAACCGTGATATTTATATGCAGGGCGCCGTGTCACTCATCTTGGGGATGACCTTCGCAAGAAACTTAAGGCATGTTACACTTTGGTCGAGCAGTTGTATTCCGGCGCTCAGAGGATCATTAGTGCAACATCCTTCGGTAAACCGGCCCCCACAACTATTCAAGGCATGTTGGAGAAGTTATCTGTTCTGCCGGTTCGTCTTGAAGAAGCTAAAAAATCTGCTGCTCGAGGCGGTGCCATCCTGGCACTTACGAGGGCTAAAGCATGGGTCCCGGATCTTGATCCGGAAGAAGCTCTGACTGGATTCCCTGATACCAAAGAAGATGGATCCACTTTTACCGCAAAGGAACTTCATGTCTTGATGAAGGAGATGCGCCCCCTCGCCAGCAAGCTTGCAGCGGAATCCGATTTATCCAGGTATCATCCAGGATATGACTTGCAAAACGAGCGGGTGGAGCGGCCGGTTTATGACACCGTCAATTTAATCCCACCGGTTCGCCCTCATACCTTCGCTCCAGATATCGAACCTTCTGAGCTTATCAACGAAGAGATGTACTTCCGGGCTTTGACGAAAATTGATTGGCGTGTTTCGGACTTCCAACCGCTTCAAGAGGACGAAGACATTCCGGATCAAGCTGATGGCCAGCCGTCTCAGCAAGAAGGAGCATAACTCAGAATTTATTGTTGTAATTGCAGTCCCTGCTTTATCAAACAATTTTTTTTAATCCGTCGGGCTTGCTCTGCCTTGTAATAGGATAGCTGAAACATGATCCGCTTTAATCCGGATATTCTGTCTTTCTTGTGTGAGATATTTGCTGATTTAAATGTTGTCTGATGTCGCTTATCTTGCATATCATCTGCTCCTGCAGAAATAATACTGAAAATATGTCCTAGCGGTTTACCACTGGACGGATTAAATTGTTCTCTCAAAACGTCAAACAAGTACATACTTATACCAGAAATAAAGTTATACCTGAGATTACATATGCTCAATATTCTTAATCCGGTAGAACTTTAAAGCCTCTTGATGAAGATCTTCATGGATCCAATTAGAAACCCGGGTTTTGATGATAGACTCCGGCTTATCTCGTTCTGAAACTTTGTTCAGAAATTTTGTGGCTTGTTGCCTGATGGATGATCCGGGTTAGAATGACCACCGGCTTATTCATGCTGGTTTTCGTGACCCAGACTTTTCACTTTATAGATATGTGGTCAGCTTCTGTAGCTGTTCCACTCCGGTTTAAAGAGTTGTAAAACACAAACACCAAAAAGATGCAAATTTTGCAAATAAGACCATGTAGTCGAGGCTTTTTAAGAGCTGCCAGGCTCAAAGCAAGGTTCAGCCAATCACTGGATGTGGATTATCCATCTTTCCAGAGGGCCTAGCCAATCACTGAATGTGGATTATCCATCTTTTCAGAGGGCCGTTAGAACCGCAAACAAAAATTGAGCCAATCACTGGATGTGGATTATCCATCTTTCCAGAGGGCCTAGCCAATCACTGAATGTGGATTATCCATCTTTTCAGAGGGCCGATAGATACTTAATAAACCATCATTAACAATGTAGCCAATCACTGGATGTGGATTATCCATCTTTCCAGAGGGCCTAGCCAATCACTGAATGTGGATTATCCATCTTTTAGAGGACCGATCGATGGTGCAAAAGAAAAACTTTAGCCAATCACTGGATGTGGATTATCCATCTTTCCAGAGGGCCTCCATGGTTCCTCGAACTTGTGGGTAAATCTTGAAGCGTCCTCTCTTGAACCGGATGTGATCTCATGCTCTTTAGAGAGTTTTATTGCTTCTGTGTATACTCTGCAAAAAAATCATCTTTAAACCGGCCAATATGTTGAAATATAGTATCTGATAAAACTTGCATGGTTGTCCTCACAAGATATTTGTATTTGGAAAAAAGGGCTGAGCCCCCGGTTTACCGAGGGTGCCGGTTTATTCATTAATCATAATATATACATAGGATACAGTGGAGCTCATAGCTCAAGTATAATATGGCCGTAAATGGGCGATGTTCCATGGCCTCTTTGTCTCCTCTTCTGATGTCCGTGAGTCCTTGTGTTCTCGAACGTCCACCAAGTAATATGAACCATTGTGTAGGTTTTTACTGACCACAAAGGGCCCTTCCCAAGGTGGGGATAGCTTGTGCATATCTGTTTGATCTTGGATGAGCCGGAGTACCAAGTCGCCCTCCTTGAACGTCCTTGTTTTAATCCGGCGGCTATGATATCTGCGTAAGTCTTGCTGATAAATTGCAGATCGTGCCGCAGCTATATCACGCACTTCATCCAGCCGGTCTAAACTGTCTTGCCTTGCTCTCTCGTTGACTGCTTCAACATGAGCCGTTACCCTTGGTGAATCATGACGGATATCGCTTGGAAGTACTGCTTCAGCACCATAGACCATGAAGAAAGGTGTGTAACCTGTAGACCTGTTTGGTGTAGTGTTGATACTCCACAGAACAGACGGTAATTCCTCAACCCAACATCCTGGGGTTCTCTGCAAAGGAGTCATAAGCCGGGGCTTGATACCTCGTAAAATCTCCTGATTTGCTCTTTCAGCCTGACCATTGGATTGGGGGTGGCCCACAGAAGACACGTCCAAGCGAATATGTTCTCGTTGACAGAATTCTTCCATCTCACCCTGAGATAAATTGGTGCCATTGTCTGTGATGATGCTGTGTGGAAAGCCAAACCGGAAAATTACTTTTTTGATGAATTTGACTGCCGTTGCCGCATCACACTTGCTTATAGGCTCTGCCTCAATCCACTTTGTAAACTTATCTACTGCTACTAGTAGATGAGTTTTCTGATCTTGGGATCGCTTGAAGGGTCCAACCATATCAAGCCCCCAAGTCGCAAACGGCCAAGTTATTGGTATCATCCGGAGCTCCTGCGCCGGAACCAGAGCACGCCTCGAAAATTTCTGACAAGCATCACACTTCGCGGACCAGATCCGCCGCATCAGCATGAGCGGTTAACCAATAGAAACCATGCCGGAACACTTTTGCCACCAATGATTTTGAACCGGCATGATGACCACAGTCCCCTTCATGGATCTCACGAAGAATTTCAGAACCTTCCTCAGCTGATACACAACGCTGAAATACACCAGAAGTACTGCGATGATGAAGCTCTCCATTTGCAATTGTCATGGACTTAGAACGCCGGATTATCTGCCGTGCTTCTTCTTCATCGTCCGGTAGCTCTCCCCGGCTCAGATATGCCAAATAAGGCAGCGTCCAATCTGGAATAACATGAAGCGCTGCAACTAACTGTGCCTCCGGATCAGGAACAGCTAGGTCTTCCTCCGATGGTATCTGAACCGAAGGACTGTGCAGCTCATCCAAAAAAGTGTTTGGTGGCACCGGTTTACGTTGAGAACCCAGCCGGCTTAGAGCGTCGGCCGCTTCGTTCCTTCGCCGGTCTATATGATCCACCTGATACCCTTTGAAGTATCCTGCGACTGCTTCAACCTCTCATCTATAAGCTGCCATGAGGGGATCTCTTGAATCCCACTTGCCGGAAACTTGTTGTGCCACCAAATCTGAGTCGCCAAAGCACTTAACCCGGCTCAAGTTCATCTCCTTTGCCAGCCGCAAGCCATGAAGTAATGCTTCATATTCCGCTGCATTATTAGTACAAGAAAACAATAGGCGGAGGACGTAACAAAATTTATCACCTCGGGGGGAAGTTAAGACAACTCCAGCCCCCGAGCCCTCCAATTGTCTTGAACCGTCAAAGTGAATCGTCCAGTAAGTAAGATCCGGCTTCTCCTCAGGGGTTTGCAACTCTGTCCAATCATTGATGAAATCCACCAATGCCTGAGATTTTATAGCGGTGCGGGGTACATACTTCAACTCATGTGGGCTGAGCTCTATGGCCCACTTCGCCACTCTACCTGTAGCTTCCCTGTTCTGGATTATATCCCCCAACGGTGCTGAACTAACCACAGTTATTGGATGACCTTGGAAATAGTGCTTCAGCTTCCGGTTTGCCATGAACACACCATATACCAACTTCTGCCAATGAGGGTACCTCTGCTTGGATTCAATCAGCACTTCACTCACGTAGTAAACCGGGCGCTGAACCGGGTATTCCTTCCCTGCTTCCTTGCGCTCAACCACGATTGCGATGCTGACTGCCCGGGCGTTGGCAGCAACATATAACAGCAACGGCTCCTTGTCAATAGGGGCAGCTAGGACCGGTGGCTTTGCCAATTGCCGTTTCAGATCCTCAAACGCTGCGTTTGCCTCATCACTCCATAAAAACCGGTCTGTTTTCCTCAGCATCTGGTAAAGCGGGATCGCCTTCTCTCCCAAACGGCTGATGAACCGGCTTAATGCTGTGATACGCTGAACATCATTGATGCAAACCGGCTTAGTCAAAGATGTAATGGCCTTGATTTTCTCCGGATTAGCTTCTATTACTCTGTTTGAGACCAAGAATCCCAGTAGTTTTCCTGCCGGAACACCAAAGGCACACTTCTCCGGATTAAGCATCATCTTATAAGCTCGAAGATTATCAAAAGTCTCCTTAAGATCCTCTATCATTGTCTCCTCTTTCCTCGATTTAACCACAATGTCATCCACGTAGGCATGAACATTCCTCCCTATCTGCCCTTTCAGACAATTCTGAACGCAACGCTGATAAGTTGCTTGAGCACTCTTTAACCCAAAAGGCATAGATACGTAGCAGAAAGCACCAAAAGGGGTTATGAAGGCTGTCTTCTCTTGGTCTTTAACTGCCATCTTGATCTGGTGATATCCTGAATAGGCATCCAAAAAGCTTAGCCGCTCACATCCCGCCGTAGCATCGATGATCTGATCAATGCGAGGGAGAGCAAAAGGATCAGTTGGGCAAGCCTTGTTGAGGCCAGTGTAGTCCACACACATTCTCCACTTCCCATTCTTTTTTAACACCAGCACCGGATTAGCCAACCACTCCGGGTGAAAGACTTCCACTATGAATCCTGCGGCCAAAAGCCTGGCCACTTCCTCTCCTATAGCCTTGCGCCTCTCTTCATTGAAGCGGCGCAAATATTGTTTAACCGGTTTATATTTCGGATCAATGTTAAGGCTGTGCTCAGCGAGTTCCCTCGGTATACCTGGCATGTCAGAAGGTTTCCATGCAAAGATATCCCGGTTCTCACGGATGAACTCGATGAGCGCGCTTTCCTATTTGGGATCAAGGTTAGCGCTGATAGTGAACTGCTTGGACGAATCTCCAGGCACAAAATCAACTTGCTTGGTCTCCTCTGCCGATTTAAACTTTAACGCCGGATCATGCTCTGTAGTTGGCTTCTTCAGCGGAGTCATATCTGCCGGATCAACGTTATCTTTATAATATTTCAACTCTTCTGTGGCACATACTGCCTCCGCATAAGCTGCATCTCCTTCTTCACATTCCACCGCTATCTTGCGGCTTCAATGAACTGTAATCGTGCCCTTATGACCCGGCATTTTGAGCTGCAGATAAACATAACATGGCCTAGCCATAAACTTAGCATAAACCGTCCTCCCAAACAGAGCGTGATAAGGGCTTTTGATCTTGACGACTTCGAAAGTTATCATCTCTGACCTGGAATCATGCTCATCTCCAAAAGTAACTTCCAGGTCAATCTTTCCAACCGGATAAGCCGACTTACCGGGGACCACTCCATGAAACACTGTGTTTGATTGCCTTAACTTCTTATCCGTCAGACCCATACGACGGAAAGTCTCATAGTACAAGATATTGATGCTGCTACCACCGTCCATGAGAACCTTAGTGAACTTGTAACCTCCCACCTGGGGTGCCACCACCAAGGCCAAGTGGCCCGGATTATCCACCCGCATTGGGTGGTCTTCTCTACTCCATACAATGGGCTGCTCTGACCAGCGCAGAAATTGTGGTGTTGCCGGTTCAACCGCGTTAACTGCCCGCTTCAAAACCTTCTGATCTCGCTTACACAGACTTGTGGTGAAGACATGATATTGCCCATTGCTCAATTCCTTTGGATTACTCTGATATCCGGATTGCGGCTGCTGTTGCTGACGTTGTTGATTCCCCTGATTATTGTAATTCCCTTGGCCTTGCTGCTGATTGCCTTGGTTATTATAATTACCTTGGCCTTGCTGCTGGCTACCTTGGTTATTGTAACCACCCTGGTTACGCTGTTGATTGCCCTGGTCATTATAACTTCCTTGACTATTGTGATTACCAGCCCGGTTCTGATAACCACCATTATTGCCCCTATATCCTGATCCGGAACTGCTCCCCTGATGACCCGGACCATAAAACCCAGAACCTGAACCGCCATTTGGAGGCCTGTTATGAGGATTAAAGCGGCCCGCCATTGCTTCCATAAGGGGCCTGCACTCTCTTATAGTGTGCTTTGCCGGTCGATTTCTCGTGCCATGCTTCGGACCAGGCTGATCTAACTCTTGGTCCCAGCTAACGGGCCCTCCGCCGGTTTGTGGAGGTGGGTTGCCCATGCTATGCTGAAAGCCCCCTTGAACTTGAGTGTTGGCCACGAAGTCAGAGCCACCTTCTACCTTCCGTTTGCCCAAAAAACTTGTAGTAGCCGGATTAACTTGCGCCGGTTTACCAGACTTACTAACCTTCCCCGCCTTGTCTCCTTCAGTTTCTGGATACTTGGTATTATCAGAGTCCCCATACTTTACCAAGGCACTCATGAGAGTTCCCATATCATTACAATCCCTTTTAAGCCGCCCGAGCTTTAACTTTAAAGATTCAAACCGGCAATTGTTTTCCAAAGTCACTATCGCCGTACTAGGATTGATACCATTCGAAGAGTGCAAAATCTCCGCTACTCTCCGTACCCAAGCTGCCGTAGACTCCTGCTCTCCTTGCACACAAGCTGCTAGATCCACCACTGACATCGGCTGCTTGCATGTATCTTTGAAGTTTTTGATAAACTGGCTGCGTAGTTCTCCCCATGATCCGATAGAGTTCGGGGGTAAACCCTTCAGCCAGGTCCGGGCTGTACCCTCAAGCATCATAGTAAAATACTTTGCACAAGCCGATTCATCCACGTCCAGCATCTCCATGGCCATCTCATAACTTTCAACCCAAGCTTCCGGAACTAAATCTGCTGTGTAATTAGGTACCTTGCGGGGCCCTTTAAAATCTTTAGGCAGCTTGACACTCCGTAAAGCGGGGATAAGACATTGCACCCCAAAAGAACTCGTCGTAACTCCTGTTTCTGCTGTGGCTATGTGAACCGGCGTTGTTTGACGAACCTCTTCCCGGGCTCCGGGTCTAACCCGGTTTATATCCGGAGCTGGTGCCGCTGCACCTGCCGGATTATCCTATCTGCGCTGATGCCTCCTGCGTTCGCTGCTAGACACTTCTGGTTCTTCCCAATGCCTAGTATAACTCCGGCTAGGACGTGGTGTTTAATGCAGCCTTTCCCTGCTATGAGAATATGCTTGCTGCTGTATCAACGCCGTATTAAGCAGTTCCTTGACCCGGCGCGCCTCCACTGCTACACGAGACGTCCCCTCATCTGGTAAAGCGGCCAATCGTGCTGCAGCCGCAACGATGTTATCCAACGGGTTTGAATAGTGACCTGATGGGTGAGGTGTAGACGTGATCCGCCGGTCTTGCTCCTCAACGGGCTGTTGAACCGGCTCATCCCTGACTGGGGGTGCCCTTCGGTTTAAAGTGGGGTTATCGCTGGTCCCTGCCCCTGGTGTTCTAAACAGATCCATCGCTTCATAAACTGGCGGTATACGTGATTGGTACTTCCGACTTCTTACTCCCTGCGTAGAGGCCTGTTCCATCCTTAGGTGAAAAGCTTGATCATCCAACTCTGCTTGCCTCCTTACTATCATTGCCTTCTCGGCTTCCAAATCCTCCTTTAACTGATCAATCCGGCCCTTTAACTGAAGGAGCTCTGTATCATGCTGCGCCTTGTTTGCCGGAGCTACTGTTTCCACCACTTTAGCTGTGAACTCCTCGATCAAGGTGGATAGAACATCAGTAGGTGAGAGGGTCGTGCCGCTCCCCCCTACACCAGCTTCTGCTGTCGTCCCGTTCACTGGGGGCTGTGAACCGGCCATAAAGACCGCCACCCGGTTTGGCGGGTCGAAGGGGTCCGGAATAGTGTTTCCATCGGACTCGCCCTCATACCGGCCGTCCTGCAACTGATACAGAGACTCAGTTTCTCCGGATGAAGATTCGTCGTCGGAGTAGACAACGGTTGCACCATCGGATTCCGATCCGTCTGCGGCTCGAACTCCGTGGATTGCTCCAACGAACACATGCTTCTTGGCAGGCTGAATCCGGGCTGATCTCGCACGCTGAGCCGGCTCGACGATGTTGGGGAAGATGTCCGGCCCAGGTCCCGGTTCGCCGATTTTGCCAATGAAGACTTGGATGCCACCGAAGGGAACCCGGTATCCGTATTCAATTGAATCGGCCTCCGGTCCGCAACCTGCGTCGTCGATGTAGATCCGGCCGCGGCGACTCTTGGTCATCCGGCCGACTGCGTAACCCTTGAGCCCTTCAAAGCTGCCCTTCAAGAACTCGAAACCATCGTGCGTAGGCCCCGCGGTGGGCGCCAAATGTCGTGGAATTAGCATGGCAGATGTCCGGTTTAGCGGACTTGATGATGGAACCATCGCACGGGTTAGCTTGAAGGGGTTCATAGCACACAAAGGACACAGAAAGTTTATACTAGTTCGGCCCCTTCGATGAAGGTAAAAGCCTACGTCTAGTTGGTTTGGTATTGCTTGGGCGTCGGTTTACAGGGAGCGGATCGCTTGCCTGTGCTCTCGACGGGTTGATTCTTGCTTGTCCTTGAACCGTCGCCGGGTCGTCCCTTTATATAGAGGTGACGCCTGGTCCGGTTTACAGAGTCCCGAGGCCGCCTCATACTTGTGTCCGCCTCGGTCTCTGTCTTTTCTTCCTTATCTCTCAAGTTACATCGCTCGGCGGTTTACAAACCGTAATTCTATACATGGGCCCTAAGATCTCATGGGCCGTAGCCTTTACTAAATATTACAACTAAACATATTATAACTAAGCCGGTTTACACTAGCCGGTTCATACCTGCTAGTCATATCCCTGACAGTAGTAGTACTTCATATGTGTCATGCATAAGACATCCTATAAGTTGCAAGCCTCATGCATCGAATACCAATAGTGCTCGTACCTTGTCCTAATTAGCTCGGATTTCCATGGGTTATCATTGCATTACATATGTTTCAACCAAGTGTCACAAAGGGGTACCTCTATGCCACCTGTACAAAGGTCCAAGGGGATAAATCGCATTTGATTTCTCGTTTTTGATAGATCTCAACTTGAGGACATCCATACCGGGACAACATAGAAAATAGATAATGGACTCCTCTTTAATGCTTAAGCATTCATAAGAGGTTGAGGATTAATGTCCAAGCTAAAACTTCCACCATGATACATGGCTTTGGTTGGCGGCCCAATGTTCTTCTCTAACAATATGCATACTCAAACCATTCAACTCATGGCAAATCACCCTTACTTCGGACAAGACGAACATGCATAGCAACTCACATGATATTCAACAAAAGTGTAACAGTTGATGGCGTCCCCAGAAACATGGATACCGCTCAGCAAGCAACTTATAAGAAATAAGATACATAAGCGACATATTCTTTACCACAATAGTTTTTAAGCTACTTTCCCATGAGCTATGTATTGCAAAGTTAGTTCGCTTAGTACAGGTGGAGGTTAGCAAAAGACTGGGAGCGACCAACTAAGAGAGCAATGACGGTCATAATCATGCAGAGCGACAAAGCAATATTGAACCAGGCATGGAAGTTATATCGCTACTCATAAATAAAAGATCACCAAGGCTTGACAGACTTTCTTTACAGTCTTAAATATGCGTGAGCATACGCCAAGTCAATCAAAATAAATTCTCGAAGGAAGATATTACTAAACCATACCACATCATTGGCAAACAAATCAAGTTGGTATTCCAATAACACATTGGGAATCCCCCGGCTATTTGAGACTAACCACAAGAAAACCTGAACTACTAAGTGCCATCATGCACGTAGCATCTTTACAATAGACATATTAACCAATGCAACGGAAGCAAACTCTCTAAATTAGATAAGCATGATAATCAAAGAGAGTTCAAGCAACCAACGAAACAAAAGCTCTTTGAAAAGATAAGCATGAATACTAAGAGCAGAGCATGATAGTAGCTATTAAAAGACAAAGAACACACACAGCAAAGATAGACATGAAAATTCTTTGTTATGTTCTAGGTAGAAGTGGAGCGTGTTTCTCTCCCACATAAAGAAAGCTGAGTTCCGACTCGTTATGAAAAACTAAAAGGAAAACTAAAAGCAAGACGCTCCAAGCATAGCACATAACACATGAAGTGATAAAAATATAGCGGAACGAAAGACGAACTGATAATGTTGATGGAGACGGGGATGCACGGGGGCATCCCCAAGCTTAGATGCTTGAGTCTCCTTGAATATTTCCTGGGGGTGCACGGGGGCATCCCCAAGCTTGAGCGCTTGACACTCCTGAATCTTTTTATCATCTTCCCTCGCACACTTGAAAACTCCCTTCATACATAACTCATCATAATCTGATTAGCGAGGTTAGTACCCTTAATAAAATAATTATACCTTGCTGGAAATAAAGATATTCTTGAAGCTCTACTGTTTCTCAAGATTGCCAAAAGGTTTTTGCAAAGAAAAAGCAAGCTCTTGATTTGCAAAATGAAGGAAAGGCAAAACAGGACAGAATCTGTGAAAAACAGAACAGCAGGTAGTAATTGATCTGTTCGGGATACTTCTGCAACTCAGATCAAAAAACTTAGAACAGACGCACGAAAGACAATTATATAGAGAATGCTGTCGAAAAAATTCATACCAAAAAGATGACCTGTGATTTTATACGAATTTTTCTATCCAAGGACAGAATCTGTTTCCTGGACAGCACCTCACAACTTTTGAACTTTCTTGCAATCAGAGGCTACACTTGGCACAAAGCTGAAAAATAAAGATACAATGATGATGCTACTGTAGTAACAACATCAAGACACAACAAAAAGCAAAATAAAATTTTATTCATTGTGGGCTGCCTCCCAAAAGCGCTTTCTTTTATGCCTTTAAGCTAGGTATAGGACTTTAATGATGCTCTCGTAAGAAATAAGAGCTGAAGAACAAAAAGGGGCATCAAGAAGCAAATGCCAAATACATTTAAGCCTAACATGCTTCCTATGCATAGGAATATTGCAATAGAATAATTCATTGAAGCACGAAGCAACTAGCATAGGAAGGCAAAACAAGCATAACTTCAAAATACTCACCATAAAGAGAGGAAACTTCTTATTATTAAGATATTTAGAACCAAGCCTCCCTCTCTCATTATAAATTCCAGTGGCATCGTGGATGAACTCAACAATATAAGCATCACATAAAGCATTGTTACCATGATCCACATGCAAAAAGGTACTCTCACTCCCCACATAAGCATAATTTTTCTCATTGGTAATAGTAGGAGTAGGACTATCATAAACAACTTGAACACTATAGATTAGTTGTATATTAGGAGGGTGGTGTTCAACAAGGGAGTAATTCCCTTCATGATTATGACAAGTTTCATAAGGATAATTTCTCCTTATGTCATAGGTACCTTTATAATCACTATAGATTGGAGTTATAACATCATCATGGTAGAGAAGAGCATTATCATTGCTAGCAACTATATTTGTAAACATGTTGTCTTTATTCTTACTAGCAAGAGAATTATCAATTATCACATCACTAGTGGGGATAGGATTTGCAATCCTATCATCCCTAAGCTTAGAGCTTCCCATATCTTCACTTTCAGAGTTGGTACCAAAAAGATTTTCAAGATCATAAGCAGCATTATCATCATTTTCCCAATCACAATAAGTAACATGCATATCATAATCAAAATCATCTTCAATAGTACTTACGGACGTATCATCAAGATGATAATTAAGGCAATAAACTTCACCTTCTTCTTTAAACTTACAACCGTTAGGATAAAAGTTGATAGGAGGAATATGCTCAGGCCAGGTTGATACCCATTCTTCTTCCTTCTTGCTCCTCCTCCTCCTCCTCTTCTTTTTCTTCTTCTTCACCTTAGGAGGGGGTGGTTGGAGATGAAGCTTCTCCACATATCCTGGTTTATCATTAGAAACAATAGGGGAAACTTGGGAGAAACTCTCCTTTTTATTAGCAGAAATATAAGAGACATTTTTATACTTTGGCAAAGTTCCCTCCTTTCTAATCTTACTTATGTAATCATTTTCATGGCAATTAACAACACAATAGAGATGGCAATTTTGCAAAGTGTTTTTTATTCCTATGGCATTATCATCCAGCCAAGAAGTCTTTTCTGATAACTCTTCACACATCAAAAATAACATAAGCTCATCATAAAGATTAGAGGTGATCATGTCATCACACAACCGGTTAACAGTTATGTTTTGAAAGTTCATGCATTGAAAATTAAAGTGACCCTCTATACGGCAAAGTTCACAAGTAAAAGGATAAAGGTCACACAATTCTCTAGCAATTTCATTTAAATCTCTGACCCAAGTGATTGTTCTTTCATGCTTATGTTGCTTACAATACTTCTCTTCTTCAATCATAGGCCTTTCACAAGGTCTATCCACTCCACAAAAATTAACATGCTTATATAAAACTTCATTTTTAGGAATTGGATCATGCATGTTGCAATCATCATGAACAATTTCATTTTCTTTGCAAGTCTCTTTAAAAGGTTTATGATACTTGATCCAATCCTCCTTAGGCATATTAAGATGTGAAGCAAAATATTTGAGGAAATCAACAAGGAGTTGAGAATCAAGCCCAAACTTAGCACTAAACTTATTAAAACTTGTAGTTTCAACAAAGGACTTAATGCAATTATACTCATAAATTATACCTGATTCTTTACCTTTGTCGATCTCCCAATCTTCAGTGTTGCGTTGAATTCTTTCAAGGAGTTCCCATTTAGCATCAATCTTTTTGTGTGTGAAAGAACCCATAGAGGAAGCGTCGAGAAAATCTTTATCCTGTCGAGAAAGCCTCGCATAGAAATTAGTAATAATAATATCTTTTGGGAGCCCATGGTTAGGACATTTTAGTATTAACGTTTTCAGTCTCCCCCAAGCTTGAGCTATGCTCTCTCCGTCATGAGGATAAAAATTATAAACATAATTCCTATTCTCATGGACTTCATGAAGAGGATAAAACTTGGAGTAAAAGAGAGAATGGATCTCTTCCCACTCCAGCAGGTGAGAGTCATTTAGTAGCCTATACCATTCCAATGCTTTTCCTTTCAGTGACAAGGCAAATAATGTCCTCATGACAAACTCCCTCGATACACCTGCAAGCTTAAATAATGAACATAGTTGTGACAGATATAGCAAGTGTTCACCGGGATGTCTGTCTCCTGCATAACCATTAGCCAAAACATAATCGATAATACCAGCCGGTATTTTATAGGGCACAATTTCAGTAGGAGGAGGAGCAACCACCACAGGTGTGGGGCGTACTCCCGCAAGCAACGATCCAATAGCAAGGTTTTCCATAAACATAACTAGTGAAATAAAAACAAGAAACAAAAAGATTTAATTGCAAGATCTAAAGATATACCTTCAAGCGCTCACCTCCCCGGCAACGGCGCCAGAAATAGCTTGATGTCTACACACGCTTCTACTCTTGTAGACTATGTTGGGCCTCCAAGCGCAGAGGTTTGTAGGACAGCATCAAATTTCCCTTAAGTGAGTAACCCAAGGTTTATCGAACTCAGGGAAGTAGAGGTTGAAGATGGTCTCTCTCAAGCAACCCTGCAACTAAGATACAAGAAGTCTCTTGTGTCCCCAACACACCTAATACAACTAGGAGTTGTATAGGTGCACTAGTTCGGCGAAGAGATGGTAAAATATGGATGATAGGAGTGGCAAAGCAAAGTAATATAAATATGTAATAAAAAGTGCAGCAAGCAAACAAGTGGTAAATGTGAGCACAAATGGTATTGCAATGGTGGAAACAAGATCTAGGCTTCATACTTTCACTAGTGGCAACTCCCAACAACATTAACATAATCGAATCACATGATATTTCCCATAAAACATGCAAAGGGGACACACTCGGAGGTCATTCCTTCGTGGTCAAGAGAGGACGAGAATTATGTAGGGCTACAAAAGCACACCTCAAAGTTCGTAGTTTTCAATCTAGGGATTTCCCAATGTCACCTCGGCCATCCAAAGAGAGTCCCACAATCACCACAACATATCTAAAGGATAGTCAAAGACAAGCACCAAGAGACTCTCAATCTTCAATCAACACACAAGAGAGGAAATCACTCATGAAAATACTTTTCTAATCCATGTCCAATAGACCGCTGTCACCTTGGTCTCGGGGATTATACTAGAAAAAGACAAGTGAGTACATCAATCCAATACATAGAGGAAGGGGAAATATCATGGGATCACCCTAGATTAACATAGCCTATGATCACAACGAAGATCACATCATGGGAGAGAGAATTGACCACATAGCTACTGGTAAGAACCTCAGCCCCGAGGAGGAACTACTCCCGCATCATGGAGGGAGGAAGCAACGTCGATGGAGATGAATCCGGGGGCACTTCCCCGTCCCGGCAGGGTGCCGGCGCCGGAATTCTGGTCCCCCGAAGCTTGATGGCGATGGCGGCGGAGATCGGAATCGCGTCTGGAGAAAAGGGATCCGGAATCAGGGTTTCCTCGACGGACCTTAAATATATGCCAAAGGGGGTCACCAGATGGGTCTCGGGGGGCCCAGGCGCCCCCCCGACGCGGCCCAAGGGGGGGCGCGCCCACAGGGCGCCTGGAGCCCCTGTGGGTCCCCCCGGCTGTACTTTGGCCGCACGGTAGCTCCTGGAACGCTGATTTTTTATATATTTTTTCCGGATTTTTCCTGGCAGTTCTCGTAATGTGAAAACCTGAAATACAAAAACAGCCGAAAACAGAAACTGGCACTGGGGTGCACTGAGTTAATAGGTTAGTCCAAATATGATCAAAAGTGTATGGAAGTGTATAAATATGATAGCAATATCACCCAAAAGAGGCATGGAGCAAGCAGAAATTATAGATACGTTTTGGACGTATCAGGCGCCTGGGCACCCCTGACCCCCTCCGATGCCCCCCTTTGGCATATATTTAAAGCGTGTCGCGGAAACCGTGATTCCAGACCCCTTTTCTCCAGACGCGATTTCGATCTCCGCCGCCATCGCCATCAAGCTTCGGGGGACCAGAATTCCTGCGCCGGCACCCTGCCGGGACGGGGAAGTGCCCCCGGATTCATCTCCATCGATGTTGCTTCCTCCCTCCATGATGCGGGAGTAGTTCCTCCTCGGGGCTGAGGTTCTTACCAGTAGCTATGTGGTCAATTCTCTCTCCCATGATGTGATCTTCGTTGTGATCATAGGCTATGTTAATCTAGGGTGATCCCATGAAGTTTCCCCTTCCTCTATGTATTGGATTGATGTACTCACTTGTCTTTATCTAGTATAATCCCCGAGACCAAGGTGACAGCGGTCTATTGGACATGGATTAGAACAATATTTTCATGAGTGATTTCCTCTCTTGTGTGTTGATTGAAGATTGAGAGTCTCTTGGTGCTTGTCTTTGACTATCCTTTAGATAGATTGTGGTGATTGTGGGACTCTCTTTGGATGGCCGCGGTGACATTGGGAAATCCTTAGATTGAAAACTACGAACTTTGAGGTGTGCTTTTGTAGCCCTACATAATTCTCGTCCTCTCTTGACCACGAAGGAATGACCTCCGAGTGTGTCCCCTTTGCATGTTTTATGGGAAATATCATGTGATTCGATTATGTTAATGTTGTTGGGAGTTGCCACTAGTGAAAGTATGAAGCCTAGGCCTTGTTTCCACCATTGCAATACCATTTGTGCTCACGTTTACCACTTGTTTGCTTGCTGCACTTTTTATTACATATTTATATTACTTTGTTTTGCCATCCATATCACTTGCCATTTAACATCTCTTCGCCGAACTAGTGCACCTATACATCTGACAAAGTGTATTAGGTGTGTTGGGGACACAAGAGACTTCTTGTATCTTAGTTGCAGGGTTGCTTGAGAGAGACCATCTTCGACCTCTACTTCCCTGAGTTCGATAAACCTTAGGTCATCCACTTGAGGGAAATTGCCGCTGTCCTACAAACCTCTGCGCTTGGAGGCCCAACATAGTCTACAAGAGTAGAAGCGTGTGTAGACATCATGTGTCGCTCATCAACAGTCGCAGTTTGGGCCGATTATGTCCCGTTTCTTGGACTATTACTCATTGTTTTGTGGTCCCGGAGTGGTTTCCACTATTGAAGAACACCGGGGTGCGTTTACGTGTCGGTCATCAAAACTCATGGTTTTTGTCCATTCTGACCCGTTTCGTGGACTATTACTCACTGTTTTGGGGTCCCAAAGCGATTTCCATGGTTGTCGAACCCCAAGGTGTGCTTACGTGTTGGTCGTCAAGACTCGCAGTTTGGGCCAATCCTGGCCCGTTTCTTCGACTATTACTCAGTTTTGGGGTCCCGAAGTGATTTACATGATTGACGAACCCCGGGGTGCGTTTACGTGTCGGTCATCAATACTCACGGTATTTGTCGACTCTAACCCATTTCGTGGACTATTACTCACCGTTTTGGGGTCTCAAAGCGATTTTGATCGTTGTCGATCCCCAAGGTGCGATTACGTGTCGGTCATCAACAATCGCAATTTTGGCCGATTCGGGCCCGTTTCTTGGACAATTACTCACTGTTTGGGGTTCCCAAAGCGATTTCCATAGTTGTTCAACCCCAAGGTGCGCTTACGCATCGGTCGTCAACACTCACAGTTTTGGCCGATTCTTGCCCGTTTCATGGGCTATTACTCACCGTTTTCGCTCCCGGAGCGATTTCCACAATTAACGATCCCCGAGGTGCGTTTACGTGTCGGTCATCAACACTCGCAGTTTTGGCCGATTCTAGCCCGTATCGTGGACTATTACTCAACGTTTTGGGGCCCCGAACGATTTTCATGGTTGCTGAACCCCAGGGTGCCCTTACATGTTGTTCATCAACACTCGTCGTTTCGGCCAATTTTGGCCCGTTTCATGGGGTCTAGGAGCGATTTCCACGATTGCAGAACACCGGGGTGCGTTTACGTGTCGGTCATCAAAACTCACAGTTTTTGTCGATTCTGACCCGTTTCGTGGACTATTACTCACTGTTTTGGGTTCCCAAAGCGATTTCCATGATTGTCGAACCCCAAGGTGTGCTTATGTGTTGGTCGTCAAGACTCGCAGTTTGGGCAAATCCTGGCCCGTTTCTTCGACTATTACTCAGTTTTGGGGTCCCGAAGTGATTTACATGATTGACGAACCCCGGGGTGCGTTTACGTGTCGGTCACCAATACTCACGGTTTTTGTCTATTCTAACCCATTTCGTGGACTATTACTCACCGATTTGGGGTCCCAAAGCGATTTCGATGGTTGTCGATCCCCAAGGTGCGATTACGTGTCGGTCATCAACAATCGCAGTTTTGGCCGATTCGGGCCCGTTTCTTGGACTATTACTCACTGTTTGCGTTCCCAAAGCGATTTCCATAGTTGTTCAACCCCAAGGTGCGCTTACGCATTGGTCGTCAACACTCACAGTTTAGGCCGATTCTTGCCCGTTTCATGGGCTATTACTCACCGTTTTGGCTCCCGGAGCGATTTCCACAATTAACGATCCCCGTGGTGCGTTTACGTGTCGGTCATCAACACTCGCAGTTTTGGCCGATTCTGGCCCGTATCGTGGACTATTACTCACCGTTTTGGGGCCCCGAACGATTTTCATGGTTGCTGAACCCCAGGGTGCCCTTACATGCCGTTCATCAACACTCGTCGTTTCGGCCAATTTTGGCCCGTTTCATGGGGTCTAGGAGCGATTTCCACGATTGACGAACACTGGGGTGCGTTTACGTGTCGGTCATCAACACTCGCAGTTTTGGCCGATTTGGCCCCTATCATGGACTATTAGTCACCGTTTTGGTGTCTCAGAGCGATATTCATGGCTGATGAACCATAGGGTGCGTTTTCGCATCGGTCATCAACACTCGCAGTTTTGGCCAATTCTAGCCCATTTCGTGTACTATTACTCACCATTTTTGGGTCCCAGAGTGATTTCCATGGTTGTCGAACCCCCAAGGTGTGCTTAGGTGTCATTCATCACCACTCGCCGTTTTGGGCGATTCTGGCCTGTTTCATGGGCTATTACTTACCGTTTTGGCCGATTCTGGCCCGTTTCGTCGACTATTACTCACAGTTTGGGGTCTCGGAGTGATTTTCAAGGTTGCTGAACCCTATGGTGCGCTTATGTGTCGTTCATCGGCACTTGCCGATTTGGCCGATTCTGGCCCGTTAAACTCACCGTTTTGCGGTCCATGAGCGATTTCCACGATTAACGATCCCTGAGTTGCGTTTACGTGTTCGTCATCAAAACTTGCAGTTTCGGCCGATTCTGGACTGTTTCGTGGGCTCACCGTTTTGTAGTCCCGGAGTGATTTCCACGATTAACGATCCCCATTGTGCGTTTACTCACCATTTTGGGGTCCCAAAATAATTTCCATGGTTGTTGAAACCCAAGGTGCGCTTATGTGTCGCTCATCAACAGTCGCAGTTTGGGCCGATTCTGTCCCGTTTCTTGGACTATTACTCATTGTTTTGTGGTCCCGGAGTGGTTTCCACGATTGAAGAACACCGGGGTGCGTTTACGTGTCGGTCATTAAAACTCATGGTTTTTGTCGATTCTGACCCGTTTCGTGGACTATTACTCACTGTTTTGGGGTCCCAAAGCGATTTCCATGGTTGTCGAACCCCAAGGTGTGCTTACGTGTTGGTCGTCAAGACTCGCAGTTTGGGCCAATCCTGGCCCGTTTCTTCGACTATTACTCAGTTTTGTGGTCCCGAAGTGATTTACATGATTGACGAACCCCGGGGTGCGTTTACGTGTCGGTCATCAATACTCACGGTTTTTGTCGACTCTAACCCATTTCGTGGACTATTACTCGCCGTTTTGGGGTCTCAAAGCGATTTTGATGGTTGTCGATCCCCAAGGTGCGATTACGTGTCGGTCATCAACAATCGCAGTTTTGGCCGATTCGGGCCCGTTTCTTGGACTATTACTCACTGTTTGGGGTTCCCAAAGCGATTTCCATAGTTGTTCAACCCCAAGGTGCGCTTACGCATCGGTCGTCAACACTCACAGTTTTGGCCGATTCTTGCCCGTTTCATGGGCTATTACTCACCGTTTTCGCTCCCGGAGCGATTTCCAAAATTAACGATCCCCGAGGTGCGTTTACGTGTCGGTCATCAACACTCGCAGTTTTGGCCGATTCTGGCCCGTATCGTGGACTATTACTCAACGTTTTGGGGCCCCGAACGATTTTCATGGTTGCTGAACCCTAGGGTGCCCTTACGTGCCATTCATCAACACTCGTCGTTTCGGCCAATTTTGGCCCGTTTCATGGGGTCTAGGAGCGATTTCCACTATTGACGAACACCGGGGTGCGTTTACGTGTCGGTCATCAACACTCACAGTTTTTGTCGATTCTGACCCGTTTCGTGGACTATTACTCACTGTTTTGGGGTCCCAAAGCGATTTCCATGGTTGTTGAACCCCAAGGTGTGCTTACGTGTTGGTCGTCAAGACTCGCAGTTTAGGCCAATCCTGGCCCGTTTCTTCGACTATTACTCAGTTTTGGGGTCCCGATGTGTTTTACAAGATTGACGAACCCCGGGGTGCGTTTACGTGTCGGTCATCAATACT
>LR738712.1:7522675-7540501 GCA_902687465.1 Secale cereale
CTATTACTCACTGTTTGGGGTTCCCAAAGCGATTTCCATAGTTCTTCAACCCCAAGGTGCGCTTACGCATCGGTCGTCAACACTCACAGTTTTGGCCGATTCTTGCCCGTTTCATGGGCTATTACTCACCGTTTTGGCTCCCGGGGCGATTTCCACAATTAACGATCCCCGTGGTGCGTTTACGTGTCGGTCATCAACACTCGCAGTTTTGGCCGATTCTGGCCCGTATCGTGGACTATTACTCACCGTTTTGGGGCCCCGAACGATTTTCATGGTTGCTGAACCCCAGGGTGCCCTTACGTGTTGTTCATCAACACTCGTCGTTTCGGCCAATTTTGGCCCGTTTCATGGGGTCTAGGAGCGATTTCCACGATTGACGAACACTGGGGTGCGTTTACGTGTCGGTCATCAACACTCGCAGTTTTGGCCGATTTGGCCCCTATCATGGTGATACGTCCAAAATGCATCACTATTTTGTATCATAATTTATCCTTATACATTGATATATTTCACGTTAGGGTGACGTTCTTATGTTGTTTTGGTGTATTTTACACAGTTTGCAAACTTTCCGATGCCGAAGCAGCTGACGCAGGATTCAGCAGTAAAAAGTGGACGCTGAGTTGCTGAAGAAGAATACCTCCAAATTACCTGAAAATTGACTGGAGATATTTTTCGGACGGATCACGAAGGCACGCGAAAGGGCAACCAGAGGGGGGCCACAGGGTGCCCAGGCGCCCTGGGGGCGCCCCCCCCCCTGGCCGCGCCGGGGGGGCGCCTGGAGCCCCTGGCCCACCTCTGGCCGCCCCCTTTTGCATATATGCTCTCCGTTATCCAAAAACCCTAGAGACAGGAATTTTTACGGAGTTCCGCCGCCGCTCCGTGGCGAAAACCTACAGAGAAGAAAAAGCCATCTCCGGTGGGCAGACTCCGCCGGGGAGATCACCTCCCGGAAGGGGAGATCGTCGCCATCGTCATCACCATCGTCACGGGCATCATCGAGATCATCATCAACATCATCCCCAACACCAGCACCATCTCCATCTTCATCCAAATCTCATCTTACAATCGCAACTTGTGTTGTAACTCGTACTACCAATCCTCTCTACTCCATCGGTGTTGATTACTACTTTGTGGTGAATGCTATTGAGTTTTGTTGGATAAATATTATTAAGTCCAGATTGTTTATCACATATTTATCCCCACTGATCATGATCTCTTTTATTTCTCGTGAGTAGTTACCTTAGTTCTTGAGGACATGGGGAAAGTCTTGTTGTTAGTAGTCATATGCTGTTGAAGTAATATGTGTTGTTTGATACTTAAGTTGTGTTGTCATTCTACTAGTGGTGTTGTGTGAGTCGAACACCCAACACTTCGCCTTATTAAGGACATAGGAGAATACATTGTGTATAAAGAATGCTTATGGTGGGTTGCCGGAGTGACAGAAACCTGAACCCTAGTTCGCACGCTTTTGCATAAGGGAATAATGGATCCTCGATCGTATTGCTATGGTTAGGCTTTTGCCTTAAATTCTATCTTGTATTTGCGGATGCTGGCAAGGTGTTTAATCATAAGAGTGCATTCATCTTAGTCTAGAGAGTGCACTAGCATAGATCCACCCACTCAACACTTATCAACACATAACATAGTATCGATACGGAATATGGCGAAAGCACATGACTACCTCTCCCGTGTGTCCTCAGGAACGCTTTAGTCTTTATAAGTTCAGTTGCTAGGCCTCTCCTTTGCTAAGAAAGGATTGGGCCACTTGTTACTCTCAGTACCTTTTACATTACTTGCTTTTACTTTCCTGTTGCTTATACCGAGAAAACCCCTAAAAGTTATCTTTCAGTGCTTGCTGTAATTTCTTGTTCAGAATCGCTTATCAATACCTTCAGCTCCTCGTTGGGTTCGACACTCTTACTTATCGAAAACGCTGCAATAGATCCCTTATGGTTGTGGGTCATCAAGTACCGTTTTCTGGCGCCGTTGCCGGGGAGCGTAGCGCTATTGGTAAAGTGAAACTGGTAAGGAAGTTTTTATAATTCTGTTTTTATTTTTGCTATTGCTGCTCTTTGTCCTTATGGATAACCCTGTTATTGGAGCGTTGCTCGCAGGAAGACGCCCCACACCTGTGGTGGTTGATCCTCCCCCTACTGAAATTGTGCCTTATAAAATACCGGCTGGCATTATCGATTATGTTTTGGCTAATCGTTATGCAGGAGACAGACATCCCGGTGAACACTTGCTATATCTATCACAACTAAGTTCATTATTTAAACTTGCAGGTGTATCGAGGGAGTTTGTCATGAGGAAATTGTTTGCCGTATCACTTATAGATAAAGCTTCGGATTGGTATAGGCTTCTCGATAACTCACACTTGCTTGACTGGTAGGAGCTTATGTCTCTCTTTTATACTAATTTTTATCCTCTTCATGAAATTCATCGAGACAGGAACTATATCTATAACTTTAGGTCTCGTGACGGAGAAAGCATCGCTCAAGCTTGGGGGAGATTGAAGTCCCTAATGCTCAAATGCCCTATTCATAAGCTTCCCAAGGAAATTATACTTACAAATTTTTATGCCAGGCTTTCTCGTCAGGATAAGGAGATGCTGGATGCCTCCTCTAGTGGGGTATTTCAGAAAAAGAGTGTTGAAGAAAGGTGGGATCTCATTGAAAGGATCCAGAGGAATACCGAAGATTGGGAAATTGATAAAGGTATTGAACCCGCTATAAATTATGAACATGATTATATTGAGAGCTATGTGAAAACTGATTACTTCAATACTTTTTGCTCTAAGATTGGTCTTGATTCCCATCTAGTGATTGATTTGTGTAAGAATTTTGCCTCTCATGTTGATTCTTTTAAAAAGAAGAGAGACCAGCACCATGAACCTTTTAAAGAGCCACCTATTGATGTTTATGTCGCTGACCCTATTTTGCCTGCAGTTATATATGAACAGCCTCCTTTTCCCACGAGGATAAGGGAGCACTCTCTTGTGACAGGCATAATAAATAAAAGTGAGAGACGAGTTGATGAGCCTGAGGACCAGATCAGAGTCGATCCTCAAGTTGCATTGATTAAAGACCTTGCTACTAATGATGTTTTGGATTCTAATATAAATTTTTGAGCTGTTTCCACTAACCTTGTCACACCCAAGAATAAAGGCCCAATTTCAGGTACTCCAGTGGTATCTGTTAAAATAGGAGATCACAATTATTATGGGCTATGCGATTTGGGATCGAGTGCAAGTGTTATCCCCTATTCACTTTATGAAGAGATCATCGGTGAGATTTCCCCTTGTGAACTTGAAGAAGTTGATGTTACCATTCATCTTGCAAACAGAACAACTATCTCTCCTATCGGAATTGTGAGGGACGTTGAAGTCCTATGTGGAAAGATAAAATACCCTACCGACTTTCTAGTACTTGGTTCAGAGAGGGACAATTTTTGTCCAATTATTTTTGGTAGACCTTTTCTTAGAACTTGTGGAGCTATAGTAGATTGCAAGAAAGGTAAAGTTTCTGTTGAATTCGATGGTGAGCCATATGAATTTAATTTTTCTAAGTTCTCTAAGCAGCCTCGTGGTACTGATTTACCTAGTGATGATAAAATTATTGAAAGTATTGCCTCTATTGCTATTCCCCCTAATGATCTTTTGCAGCAATACATGGAGGACCACGAGAATGATTTGCATATGCAGGAAAGAAATGAACTAGATGAAATATTCTTGAGGCAGCCTGCTATCCTGAAACACAACCTTCCGGTTGAACCTTTGGGAATTTTATCAAAACCGAAAGAAGACCCGGTGTTCGATCTTAAACCTCTTCCCGATACGCTCAAGTATGCTTATTTAGATGAAAAGAAAGTATATCATGTTATTATCAATTCTAACCTTTCAGGATATGAAGAAGAGCTATTATTGGAAGTACTTCGTAAACACCGAGGCGCAATTGGCTATACCCTTGATGACCTTAAGGGGATTAGTCCATCTATCTGTCAACATACTATCAACCTTGAGCCTGATGCTAAACCAGTTGTTGATCATCACCGACGATTGAACCTGAAGATGATGGATGTTGTGAGAACTGAGATTCTCAAGCTTCTGGCCGCAGGTATTATCTACCCTATAGCTGATAGTAAGTGGGTAAGTCCGGTACATTGTGTTCCTAAGAAAGGAGGTACAACTGTGGTTCCTAATGATAAAAATGAACTAATACATCAGAGAATTATTATTGGATATAGAATATGTATTGATTACAGGAAGTTGAATAAGGCAACCAGGAAGGATCACTATCCGTTGCCGTTCATCGACCAAATGCTTGAAAGGTTATCCAAAAATACCCACTTTTGTTATCTCGATGGTTATTCTGGCTTCTCTCAAATTCATGTTAACACTGCCGATCAAGAGAAGACTACTTTTACTTGTCCCTTTGGTACTTATGCTTACATGCGTATGCCGTTTGGTTTATGTATTGCCCCTGCTACTTTTCAAAGGTGTATGTCTGCTATCTTTCATGGTTTCTGCGGGGATATTATGGAAGTCTTCATGGACGATTTCTCCGTCTATGGAACTTCTTTTGACCATTGTCTTCACAACCTTAATAAAGTTTTGCAGAGATGCGAGGAGACAAATTTGGTACTCAACTGGGAGAAGTGCCACTTCATGGTTAATGAAGGAATTGTTCTTGGTCACAAGATTTCCGAAAGGGGAATTGAAGTGGACATGGCCAAGATCGAAGCTATTGAGAGGATGCCCTATCCAAGGGACATCAAAGGTATTCGCAGTTTTCTCGGTCATGCAGGTTTTTATAGAAGATTTATTAAAGACTTTTCTAAAACCTCGAGACCCCTCACTAATCTTCTCCAGAAGGACGTTCCTTTTGTATTTGATGAAAATTGTAAGGAAGCTTTTGAAGTCCTTAAGAAAGCTTTAATAACCGCTCCTATAGTACAACCACCTGACTGGAATTTACCTTTTGAGATTATGTGTGATGCAAGTGATTTTCCTGTTGGAGCTGTTTTAGGACAAAGAGTTGATAAGAAATTGAATGTTATACATTATGCTAGTAAAACCCTTGATAGTGCTCAAATAAATTATGCTACTACTGAGAAGGAATTCTTAGCTGTAGTATTTGCTTGTGATAAGTTTAGGCAGTATATTGTTGATTCCAAAGTTATTATTCATACTAATCATGCTGCCATTAAGTACCTTATGACAAAGAAGGATGCCAAGCCAAGGCTTATCAGATGGGTACTCCTTCTTCAAGAATTTGATTTGCAGATTTTTGATAGGAAAGGAGAAGACAATCCGGTAGCGGACAATCTTTCAAGGATGGAAGATATACCACATGATCCCATCCCAGTCAACGATAGTTTTCCAGACAAGCAACTTGCCATTGTAAAAGTACAATCTCTTTCCGACCCTTGGTATGCAAATTAGGCTAATTTTATTGTTGCAAAGTATTTGCCTCCAGGTTTGACACTTCAGCAAAGGAAGAAGTTCTTTCATGATTTGAGGCACTTCTTTTGGGATGACCCACATCTTTTCAAAGAAGGTCCCGACGGGATCGTGAGAAGATGTATACCGGAACATGAGCAGAAGGACATTCTCAGACGATGTCATGATAGTCCCTGTGGAGGACATCATGCCGGTGAGAGGACTGCACATAAGGTTCTTCAATCAGGTTTTTATTGGCCTACTCTCTTTAAAGATGCTAGAAATTATGATTTAGCCTGTGATAAATGTCAGAGAGTTGGAAACATTAGTAGAAGGAATGAGATGCCTATGAATTACTCACTAGTGATTGAACCTTTCGATTGTTGGGGTTTTGATTTTATGGGTCCTTTTCCTTCTTCGCACAAGTACACTCACATTTTAGTAGCTGTTGATTATGTGACCAAGTGGGTTGAAGCAATCCCCACTGAAAGTGCTGATCACAAGACATCTTTGAAAATGCTTAAAGATGTAATATTTCCTAGGTTTGGTGTACCAAGGTATCTGATGACCGATGGAGGATCGCACTTCACGCACGGAGCTTTTAGAAAAGCTTTTGTCAAATACGATGTTAATCATAGAATTGCTTCACCATATCATCCTCAAACTAGTGGGCAAGTTGAGCTCACCAATAGAGAGATTAAGTTGATCTTGCTGAAAACAGTGAACAGAAATAGGAAGGATTGGTCAAACAAGTTAGGAGATGCTTTGTGGGCATATAGAACTGCTTACAAAAACCCCATGGGCATGTCCCCCTATAAGATGGTGTATGGCAAGGCTTGCCATTTGCCATTAGAGTTAGAGCACAAAGCTTTCTGGGCTGTTAGAGAGCTTAACGCCGACCCAAAATTAGCTGGTGAAAAGCGTCTCATGAACTTGACTTCTTTAGATGAATGGAGAAGTGAAGCTTACGAGAGCGCTAAAATGTTCAAGGAAAAGGTAAAAAAGTGGCATGATAGGAAGATTCTGAAACGTGAATTTAATGTTGGTGATAAAGTTTTGTTGTTCAGATCCCGTTTCAGGTTTTCTCCAGGTAAACTACTTTCCAGGTGGGAAGGACCATTTCATATTGAAGAAGTTTATCGGTCTGGTGCAATTAAGATTAATAATTTTGAAGGCACCAGACCTCAAGTTGTGAATGGAAAAAGACTTAAACATTACATAGCAGGAGACCCTGTCAATGTTGATGTCAATATAATATACACAACAACCCACGAAGAACATGTTGCAGCCCTGTTTCAGACGCCAGCAGAAGCAGAATAAAGAAAGGTATGTAGTACGGTAAGGAAACATCGCGAACCGCCATAAAAGTTCCGTATTACGAGTTTCTGCAAAATTAGTAAAATTCCGAGCCTAAGTGGAGCCGGAGACGACCTCCAGGGAGTCCAGGCGCCCCCCTGGCGCGCCCCCCTGGCGCGCCCCCCTGGGCCGTTCCGGGAGGCCGCCTGGACACCCGAGAGTCCGTCTCCGACCCCGCTTTGGTCCGTTACCTTCCTTTCTGTGCATAAATTTTTCCTATATATTTGCCCGGATTGTTTCGGCAACGTATCTTGCGATTTCGCGTGTTTTCTCTTCGATCTGTTTCTGCCAGGGAATCTTTCAGCTGAATTTAGGTGCCATGGCTTCTCCTAGTTCCCCCAAGGACAAGTTCGTCGTCAACGTCATCAACCCTTACCTCGCTGAGGTGAAGAAGCACCCTCAGGTTGTTCAGATGAAGGACGGTGTCCTTCATCATGAAGATCTGAAGGGACCTATAAAGGAGGGGAGAGTCCAGGCCAGGCTGGAAGAAGTGGAGCAAGAAGTCTTCGAGTACAAGAAGATGATCGAGCGTGGTGTCGAAGCTAACTTTGACGTCACCAACGAGCTGAAGAACTACTTCCTGAAGGAGATGACGGAGATGTGGAAAAGCATCACCGCGTCTGAAGAAAGAATTATAGAGCTCCAAGGGCAAATTAATGATCTACATAACCAGAACTGTGAGTATGAACTAAGGTTTATGCGCATGGGTTTGGGTGCTGAATGCAGGATTCAGGAGACGAGCTTCTCATATGAGACTGGAGAACCCCTTCCATGGAAGCGTTTCGCCAAGGACTACGTGATCAACGCCAACAAGGATGATGAGTGAAATCTCCTGGGGTAATGGCATTCCCTTGGCTTGTTCCAAGCTTGGGGGAGTGCCCGGTATCTTTATCTTTACCTTTTGTCTTTTAGAGTCAAATAGAGTCGTATCATGTCTAGGGAGGTTATTATATGAGATAGGTGTGTGCATTGAGGTCTATCACTCCTTCGGTGAAGAATTGTATCCGTGAGTGTGGAGTCGTCCATGATGGGATATTAATGAGAAGTTTATTGGTTCCTTTTGCTGCACTCGGTATTCTCTTCACGCAATCGACCTTATATGATGATTCTTATGGGGAGTATTGACCTTATGTCAGGTATGGCTGTGAAAACTTTATTTAATCTTGGCAAACATAGCTTTGGTCATAACAACAAGCATGATTTTCTTAAAGTATCAACATAGCCAAAACCTTTATGTTATTATGCTTGAAGTGTTATGTTGACAAGGAAGACAACTTGATGTGTTATGCTTATTTCAATGTTCATGCTTTATATTGCTTTGCATCTTAGTCATCATTAGTTGTCTGCTCTCCCAAAACCTTTGCTAGCCTAACTCTGTACTAAGCGGTATTCTGCTTGTGCATCCATACCCTTAAAACCAATACCTTCCATATGAGTCCACCATACCTACCTACTCGTGGTATTCCACTACCACCTCCTAAAAGTATATAATTTATGTGTTATCTTTAAATGTTCAAAATCTTTTATTTTGTGCCTCTGTTTTAGCTCATGAGGAAGTAATAGCTAATTCATAGTCTTCTTGAATTGGACAAGCTTCACCCCGGGATTGCATGTCTAATGTGCAAACCCATAATACGAGAAGGAACTGGCAAAGAGTGCGCCCGGCTCGAAAATAATATAACAAACAAACCCTCCTTCACGCTTTGTTCATGAGAAATCAGAAAACTTTGACAGTGATAAACAAAGGAGAATAAGAGGATGTGATCGTCCTCGTGCGGGAGCCGTTCCTCGAAACTTGTCCAGCTCAAGAAGCAATTGAATTATCTATTAGCATTCGTTGACAAATCATGCACCTCTCAAAACTTGTTTTCATTCTGTTTGATTTGAGGATAGCACATGAGTTTTCCCTACTACCCTAGACCAGGGCCTATCTGTTAATTTTAAGTTGAGTCAGTTATTCCTACTTCCTTCTATTTCTCAAAGAGAGCAGACGTTTGATGTTGATAAGGTTTCATTCATATAAAGCTGCATTAAGATTTGTCATATCATATGCTTGTTGACATTATCATTCGATAAGTAAGTTGTTTGTCATGCCCAGCTAAGGCAAATATCTTCCTTCGTGTTAACACCTTCACTTCTTGCCTATTAACATGTTATTTCCAAAAGCTTCAATTGATCTCATCAAAATATAAGAGCAAAGGTTAAATCTATTTGTTGATCTTTGACCAAAGGACATGTTTGCTATGATATAATGAGTTTCCTTAGCCCTACTTTCGAATATAAGTGTTATCACTCTTTTATAAGGGCTTTATGAATTGAAGATTGCTGTTGAGGATATTTGAGTTGGTAAAGAAACTATGATGCTTCTTGTCCGTATTCTATTTATCGACACTTCACTCTCTAAACTTGTGGACAGGTTTACCGAGTTCATATTCGCTTGGGGACAAGCGAGGTCTAAGCTTGGGGGTGTTGATACGTCCAAAATGCATCACTATTTTGTATCATAATTTATCCTTGTACATTGATATATTTCACGTTACGGTGACGTTCTTATGTTGTTTTGGTCTATTTTACACAGTTTGCAAACTTTCCGATGCCGAAGCAGCAGACGCAGGATTCAGCAGTAAAAAGTAGATGCTGAGTTGCTGAAGAAGAAAACCTCCAAATTACCTGAAAATTGACGGGAGATATTTTTCGGACGGATCACGAAGGCACGCGAAAGGGCCACCAGAGGGGGACCACAGGGTGCCCAGGCGCCTTGGGGGCGCCCCCCCTGGCCGCGCCGGGGGGGGGGGCGCCTGGAGCCCCTGGCCCACCTCTGGCCGCCCCCTTTTGCATATATGCTCTCCGTTATCCAAAAACCCTAGAGACGGGAATTTTTATGGAGTTCCGCCGCCGCTCCGTGGAGGAAACCTACAGAGAAGAAAAAGCCATCTCCGGCGGGCAGATTCCGCCGGGGAGATCGTCGCCATCGTCATCACCATCGTCACGGGCATCATCGAGATCATCATCAACATCATCCCCAACACCATCACCATCTCCATCTTCATCCAAATCTCATCTTACAATCGCAACTTGTGTTGTAACTCGTACTACCAATCCTCTCTACTCCATCGGTGTTGATTACTACTTTGTGGTGAATGCTATTGAGTTTTTTTGGAGAAATATTATTATGTCCAGATTGTTTATCACATATTTATCCCCACTGATCATGATCTCTTTTATGTCTCGTGAGTAGTTACCTTAGTTCTTGAGGACATGGGGAAAGTCTTGTTGTTAGTAGTCATATGCTGTTGAAGTAATATGTGTTGTTTGATACTTAAGTTGTGTTGTCATTCTACTAGTGGTGTTGTGTGAGTCGAACACCCAACACTTCGCCTTATTAAGGACCTAGGAGAATACATTGTGTATGAAGAATGCTTATGGTGGGTTGCCGGAGTGACAGAAACCTAAACCCCAGTTCGCACGCTTTTGCATAAGGGAATACTGGATCCTCGATCGTATTGCTATGGTTAGGCTTTTGCCTTAAATTCTATCTTGTATTTGCGGATGCTTGCAAGGTGTTTAATCATAAGAGTGCATTCATCTTAGTCTAGAGAGTGCAATAGCATAGATCCACCCACTCAACACTTATCAACACATAACATAGTATCGATACGGAATATGGCGAAAGCACATGACTACCTCTCCCGTGTGTCCTCAGGAACGCTTTAGTCTTTATAAGTTCAGTTGCTAGGCCTCTCCTTTGCTAAGAAAGGATTGGGCCACTTGTTACTCTCAGTACCTTTTACCTTACTTGCTTTTACTTTCCTGTTGCTTATACCGAGAAAACCCCTAAAAGTTATCTTTCAGTGCTTGCAGTAATTTCTTGCTCAGAATCGCTTATCAATACCTTCTGCTCCTCGTTGGGTTCGACACTCTTACTTATCGAAAATGCTGCAATAGATCCCTTACGGTTGTGGGTCATCACATGGACTATTAGTCACCGTTTTGGTGTCTCAGAGCGATATTCATGGCTGATGAACCCTAGGGTGCGTTTTCGCATCGGTCATCAACACTCGCAGTTTTGGCCGATTCTGGCACATTTCGTGGACTATTACTCACCATTTTTAGGTCCCAGAGTGATTTCCATGGTTGTCGAACCCCCAAGGTGTGCTTAGGTGTCATTCATCACCACTCGCCGTTTCGGGCGATTCTGGCCTGTTTCAAGGGCTATTACTTACCGTTTTGGCCGATTCTGGCCCGTTTCGTCGACTATTACTCACCGTTTGGGGTTTCGGAGTGATTTTCAAGGTTGCTGAACCCTAAGGTGCGCTTACGTGTCGTTCATCGGCAGTAGCCGATTTGGCCGATTCTGGGCCGTTAAACTCACCGTTTTGCGGTCCATGAGCGATTTCCACGATTAACGATCCCTGAGTTGCGTTTACGTGTTCGTCATCAAAACTTGCAGTTTCGGCCGATTCTGGACTGTTTCGTGGGCTCACCGTTTTGGAGTCCCGGAGTGATTCCCACGATTAACGATCCCCAAGGTGCGTTTACTCACCATTTTGGGGTCCCAAAACGATTTCCATGGTTGTTGAAACACAAGGTGCGCTTATGTGTCGGTCATCAAAAGTCGCAGTTTGGGCCGATTCTGGCCCGTTTCTTGGACTATTACTCATTGTTTTGTGGTCCCGGAGTGGTTTCCACGATTGAAGAACACCGGGGTGCGTTTACGTGTCGGTCATCAAAACTCGTGGTTTTTCTCGATTCTTACCCGTTTCGTGGACTATTACTCACTGTATTGGGGTCCCAAAGCGATTTCCACGGTTTTCGAACCCCAAGGTGTGCTTAAGTGTTGGTCGTCAAGACTCGCAGTTTGGGCCAATCCTGGCCCGTTTCTTCGACTATTACTCAGTTTTGGGGTCACGAAGTGATTTACATGATTGACGAACCCCGGGGTGCGTTTACGTGTCGGTCATCAATACTCACGGTTTTTGTCGATTCTAACCCATTTCGTGGACTATTACTCACCGTTTTGGGGTCCCAAAGTGATTTCGATTGTTGTCGATCCCCAAGGTGCGATTACGTGTCGGTCATCAACAATCGCAGTATTGGCCGATTCGGGCCCGTTTCTTGGACTATTACTCACTGTTTGGGGTTCCCAAAGCGATTTCCATAGTTGTTCAACCCCAAGGTGCGCTTACACATCTGTCGTCAACACTCACAGTTTTGGCCGATTCTTGCCCGTTTCATGCGCTATTACTCATCGTTTTGGCTGCCGGAGCGATTTCCACAATTAACAATCCCCGAGGTGCGTTTACGTGTCGGTCATCAACACTCGCAGTTTTGGCCGATTCTGGCCCGTATCGTGGACTATTACTCAACGTTTTGGGGCCCCGAACGATTTGCATGGTTGCTGAACCCCAGGGTGCCCTTACGTGCCGTTCATCAACACTCATCGTTTCGTCCAATTTTGGCCCGTTTCATGGGGTCTAGGAGCGATTTCCACTATTGACGAACACTGGGGTGCGTTTACGTGTCGGTCATCAACACTCGCAGTTTTGGCCGATTTCGCCCCTATCATGGACTATTAGTCACCGTTTTGGTGTCTCAGAGCGATATTCATGGCAGATGAACCCTAGGGTGCGTTTTCGCATCGGTCATCAACACTCGCAGTTTTGGCCGATTCTGGCCCATTTCGTGGACTATTACTCACCATTTTTGGGTCCCGGAGTGATTTCCATGGTTGTCGATCCCCCAAGGTGCGCTTAGGTGTCGTTCATCACCACTCGCCGTTTTGGGCGATTCTGGCCTGTTTCATGGGCTATTACTTACCGTTTTGGCCGATTCTGGCCCGTTTCGTCGACTATTACTCACCGTTTGGGGTCTCGGAGTGATTTTCAAGGTTGCTGAACCCTAAGGTGCGCTTACGTGTCGTTCATCGGCACTTGCCGTTTTGGCCGATTCTGGCCCGTTAAACTCACCGTTTTGCGGTCCATGAGCGATTTCCATGATTAACGATCCCTGAGTTGCGTTTACGTGTTCGTCATCAAAACTCGCAGTTTCGGCCTATTCTGGACTGTTTCGTGGGCTCATCGTTTTGGAGTCCCGGAGTAATTTCCACGATTAACGATCCCCAAGGTGCGTTTACTCACCATTTTGGGGTCCCAAAACGATTTCCATGGTTGTTGAAACCCAAGGTGCGTTTATCTGTTGGTCATCAACAGTCGCAGTTTGGGCCGATTCTGGCCCGTTTCTTGGACTATTACTCATTGTTGTGTGGTCCCGGAGTGGTTTCCATGATTGAAGAACACCGGGGTGCGTTTACGTGTCGGTCATCAAAACTCACGGTTTTTGTCGATTCTGACCCGTTTCGTGGACTATTACTCACTGTTTTGGGGTCCCAAAGCGATTTCCATGGTTGTCGAACCCCAAGGTGTGCTTACGTGTTGGTCGTCAAGACTCGCAGTTTGGGCCAATCCTGGCCCGTATCTTCGACTATTACTCAGTTTTGGGGTCCCGAAGTGATTTACATGATTGACGAACCCCGGGGTGCGTTTACGTGTCGGTCATCAATACTCACGGTTTTTGTCGATTCTAACCCATTTCGTGGACTATTACTCACCGTTTTGGGGTCCCAAAGCGATTTCGATGGTTGTCGATCCCCAAGGTGCGATTACGTGTCGGTCATCAACAATCGCAGTTTTGGCCGATTCGGGCTCGTTTCTTGGACTATTACTCACCGTTTGGGGTTCCCAAAGCGATTTCCATAGTTGTTCAACCCCAAGGTGCGCTTGCGCATCGGTCGTCAACACTCACAGTTTTGGCCGATTCTTGCCCGTTTCATGGGCTATTACTCACCGTTTTGGCTCCCGGAGCGATCTCCACAATTAACGATCCCCGATGTGCGTTTACGTCGGTCATCAACACTCGCAGTTTTGGCCGATTCTGGCCCGTATCGTGGACTATTACTCACCGTTTTGGGGCCCCGAATGATTTTCATGCTTGCTGAACCCCAGGGTGCTCTTACGTCTCGTTCATCAAAACTCGTTGTTTCGGCCAATTTTGGCCCGTTTCATGGGGTCTAGGAGCGATATCCACGATTGACGAACACTGGGGTGCGTTTACGTGTCGGTCATCAACACTCGCAGTTTGGCCGATTTCGCCCCTATCATGGACTATTAGTCACCGTTTTGGTGTCTCAGAGCGATATTCATGGCTGATGAACCTTAGGGTGCGTTTTCGCATCGGTCATGAACACTCGCAGTTTTGGACGATTCTGGCCCATTTCATGGACTATTACTCACCATTTTGGGTCCCGTAGTGATTTCCATGGTTGTCGAACCCCCAAGGTGCGCTTAGGTGTCGTTCATCACCACTCGCCGTTTTGGGCAATTCTGGCCTGTTTCATGGGCTATTTGTTACCGTTTTGGCCGATTCTGGCGCGTTTCGTCGACTATTACTCACCGTTTGGGGTCTCGGAGTGATTTTCAAGGTTGCTGAACCCTAAGGTGCGCTTACGTGTCGTTCATCGGCACTTGCCGTTTTGGCCGATTCTGGCCCGTTAAACACACCGTTTTGCGGTCCATGAGCGATTTCCACGATTAACGATCCCCGAGTTGCGTTTACGTGTTCGTCATCAAAACTCGCAGTTTCGGCCGATTCTGGACTGTTTCGTGGGCTCACCGTTTTGGAGTCCCGGAGTGATTTCCACGATTAACGATCCCCAAGGTGCGTTTACTCACCATTTTGGGGTCCCAAAACGATTTCCATGGTTGTTGAAACCCAAGGTGCGCTTATGTGTCGGTCATCAACAGTCGCAGTTTGGGCCGATTCTGGCCCGTTTCTTGGACTATTACTCATTGTTTTGTGGTCCCGGAGTGGTTTCCACGATTGAAGAACACCGGGGTGCGTTTACGTGTCGGTCATCAAAACTCACGGTTTTTGTCGATCCTGACCCGTTTCGTGGACTTTTACTCCCTGTTTTGGGGTCCCAAAGCGATTTCCATGGTTGTCGAACCCCAAGGTGTGCTTACGTGTTGGTCGTCAAGACTCGCAGTTTGGGCCAATCCTGGCCCGTTTCTTCCACTATTACTCAGTTTTCCGGTCCCGAAGTGATTTACATCATTGACGAACCCCGGGGTGCGTTTACGTGTCGGTCATCAATACTCACGGTTTTTGTCGATTGTAACCCATTTCGTGGACTATTACTCACCGTTTTGGGGTCCCAAAGCGATTTCGATGGTTGTCGATCCCCAAGGTGCGATTACGTGTCGGTCATCAACAATCGCAGTTTTGCCCGATTCGGGCCCGTTTCTTGGACTATTACTCAATGTTTGGGGTTCCCAAAGCGATTTCCATAGTTGTTCAACCCCAAGGTGCGCTTACGCATCGGTCGTCAACACTCACAGTTTTGGCCGATTCTTGCCCGTTTCAAGGGCTATTACTCACCGTCTTGGCTCCCGGAGCGATCTCCACAATTAACGATCCCCGAGGTGCGTTTACGTGTCGGTCATCAACACTCGCAGTTTTGGCCGATTCTAGCCCGTATCGTGGACTATTACTCACCGTTTTGGGGCCCCGAATGATTTTCATGGTTGCTGAACCCCAGGGTGCCCTTACGTGCCGTTCATCAAAACTCGTTATTTTGGCCAATTTTGGCCCGTTTCATGGGGTCTAGGAGCGATATCCACGATTGACGAACACTGGGGTGCGTTTACGTGTCGGTCATCAACACTCGCAGTTTTGGCCGATTTCGCCCCTATCATGGACTATTAGTCACCGTTTTGGTGTATCAGAGCGATATTCATGGCTGATGAACTTAGGGTGCGTTTTCGCATCGGTCATCAACACTCGCAGTTTTGGCCGATTCTGGCCCATTTCATGTACTATTACTCACCATTTTTGGTGTTTTGGCTCCCGGAGCGATCTCCACAATTAACGATCCCCGAGGTGCGTTTACGTGTCGGTCATCAACACTCGCAGTTTCGGCCGATTCTGGACTGTTTCGTGGGCTCACCGTTTTGGAGTCCCGGAGTGATTTCCACGATTAACGATCCCCAAGGTGCGTTTACTCACCATTTTGGGGTCCCAAAACGATTTCCATGGTTGTTGAAACCCAAGGTGCGCTTATGTGTCGGTCATCAACAGTCGCAGTTTGGGTCGATTCTGGCCCGTTTCTTGGACTATTACTCATTGTTTTGTGGTCCCGGAGTGGTTTCCACGATTGAAGAACACCGGGGTGCGTTTACGTGTTGGTCATCAAAACTTACGGTTTTTGTCGATTCTGACCCGTTTCGTGGACTATTACTCACTGTTTTGGGGTCCCAAAGCGATTTCCATGGTTGTCGAACCCCAAGGTGTGCTGACGTGTTGGTCGTCAAGACTCGCAGTTTTGGCCAGTCCTGGCCCGTTTCTTCGACTATTACTCAGTTTTGGGGTCCCGAAGTGATTTACATGATTGACGAACCCCGGGGTGCGTTTACGTGTCAGTCGTCAATACTCACGGTTTTTGTCGATTCTAACCCATTTCGTGGACTTTAACTCACCGTTTTGGGGTCCCAAAGCGATTTCGATGGTTGTCGATCCCCAAGGTGCGATTACGTGTCGGTCATCAACAATCGCAGTTTTGGCCGATTCGGGCCCGTTTCTTGGACTATTACTCACTGTTTGGGGTTCCCAAAGCGATTTCCATAGTTGTTCAACCCCAAGGTGCGCTTACGCATCGGTCGTCAACACTCACAGTTTTGGCCGATTCTTGCCCATTTCATGGGCTATTAGTCACCGTTTTGGCTCCCGGAGCGATCTCCACAATTAACGATCTCTGAGGTGCGTTTACGTGTCGGTCATCAACACTCGCAGTTTTGGTCGATTCTGGCCCGTATCGTGGACTATTACTCACCGTTTTGGGGCCCCGAACGATTTTCATGGTTGATGAACCCCAGGGTGCCCTTACGTGCCGTTCATCAAAACTGGTTGTTTCGGCAAATTTTTGCCCGTTTCATGTGGTCTAGGAGCGATATCCACGATTGACGAACACTCGGGTGCGTTTACGTGTCGGTCATCAACACTCGCAGTTTTGGCCTATTTCGCCCCTATCATGGACTATTAGTCACCGTTTTGGTGTCTCAGAGCGATATTCATGGCTGATGAACCTTAGGGTGCGTTTTCGCATCGGTCATCAACACTCGCAGTTTTGGCGGATTCTGGCCCATTTCGTGGACTATTACTCACCATTTTTGGGTCCCGGAGTGATTTCCATGGTTGTCGAACCACCAAGGTGTGCTTAGGTGTCGTTCATCACCACTCGCCGTTTTGGCCGATTCTGGCCCGTTAAACTCGCCGTTTTGCGGTCCATGAGCGATTTCCACGATTAACGATCCCCGAGTTGCGTTTACGTGTTCGTCATCAAAACTCGCGGTTTCGGCCGATTCTGGACTGTTTCGTGGGCTTACCGTTTTGGAGTCCCAGAGTGATTTCCACGATTAACGATCCCCAAGGTGCGTTTACTCACCATTTTGGGGTCCCAAAACGTTTTCAATGGTTGTTGAAACCCAAGGTGCGCTTATGTGTCGGTTATCAACAGTCGCAGTTTGGGCAGATTCTGGCCCGTTTCTTGGACTATTACTCATTGTTTTGTGGTCCCGGAGTGGTTTCCATGATTGAAGAACACCGGGGTGCGTTTACGTGTCGGTCATCAAAACTCACGGTTTTTGTCGATTCTGACCCGTTTCGTGGACTATTACTCACTGTTTTGGGGTCCCAAAGCGATTTCCATGGTTGTCGAACCCCAAGGTGTGCTTACGTGTTGGTCGTCAAGACTCGCAGTTTGGGCCAATCCTGGCCCGTATCTTCGACTATTACTCAGTTTTGGGGTCCCGAAGTGATTTACATGATTGACGAACCCCGGGGTGCGTTTACGTGTCGGTCATCAATACTCACGGTTTTTGTCGATTCTAACCCATTTCGTGGACTATTACTCACCGTTTTGGGGTCCCAAAGCGATTTCGATGGTTGTCGATCCCCAAGGTGCGATTACGTGTCGGTCA
>LR738712.1:7540511-7562181 GCA_902687465.1 Secale cereale
GTCGAACCCCAAGGTGTGCTTACGTGTTGGTCGTCAAGACTCGCAGTTTGGGCCAATCCTGGCCCGTATCTTCGACTATTACTCAGTTTTGGGTTCCCGAAGTGATTTACATGATTGACGAACCCCGGGGTGCGTTTACGTGTCGGTCATCAATACTCACTGTTTTAGTCGATTCTAACCCATTTCGTGGACTATTACTCACCGTTTTGGGGTCCCAAAGCGATTTCGATGGTTGTCGATCCCCAAGGTGCGATTACGTGTCGGTCATCAACAATCGCAGTTTTGGCCGATTCGGGCACGTTTCTTGGACTATTACTCACTGTTTGGGGTTCCCAAAGCGATTTCCATAGTTGTTCAACCCCAAGGTGCGCTTGCGCATCGGTCGTCAACACTAACAGTTTTGGCCGATTCTTGCCCGTTTAATGGGCTATTACTCACCGTTTTGGCTCCCGGAGCGATCTCCACAATTAACGATCCCCGATGTGCGTTTACGTCGGTCATCAACACTCGCAGTTTTGGCCGATTCTGGCCCGTATCGTGGACTATTACTCACCGTTTTGGGGCCCCGAATGATTTTCATGCTTGCTGAACCCCAGGGTGCTCTTACGTGCCGTTCATCAAAACTTGTTGTTTCGGCCAATTTTGGCCCGTTTCATGGGGTCTAGGAGCGATATCCACGATTGACGAACACTGGGGTGCGTTTACGTGTCGGTCATCAACACTCACAGTTTGGCCGATTTCGCCCCTATCATGGACTATTAGTCACCGTTTTGGTGTCTCAGAGCGATATTCATGGCTGATGAACCTTAGGGTGCGTTTTCGCATCGGTAATCAACACTCGCAGTTTTGGCCGATTCTGGCCCATTTCATGGACTATTACTCACCATTTTGGGTCCCGTAGTGATTTCCATGGTTGTCGAACCCCCAAGGTGCGCTTAGGTGTCGTTCATCACCACTCGCCGTTTTGGGCGATTCTGGCCTGTTTCATGGGCTATTTGTTACCGTTTTGGCCGATTCTGGCCCGTTTCGTCGACTATTACTCACCGTTTGGGGTCTCGGAGTGATTTTCAGGGTTGCTGAACCCTAAGGTGAGCTTACGTGTCGTTCATCGGCACTTGCCGTTTTGGCCGATTCAGGCCCGTTAAACTCACCGTTTTGCGGTCCATGAGCGATTTCCACGATTAACGATCCCCGAGTTGCGTTTACGTGTTCGTCATCAAAACTCGCAGTTTCGGCCGATTCTGGACTGTTTCGTGGGCTCACCGTTTTGGAGTCCCGGAGTGATTTCCACGATTAACGATCCCCAAGGTGCGTTTACTCACCATTTTGGGGTCCCAAAACGATTTCCATGGTTGTTGAAACCCAAGGTGCGCTTATGTGTCGGTCATCAACAGTCGCAGTTTGGGCCGATTCTGGCCCGTTTCTTGGACTATTACTCATTGTTTTGTGGTCCCGGAGTGGTTTCCACGATTGAAGAACACCGGGGTGCGTTTACGTGTCGGTCATCAAAACTCACGGTTTTTGTCGATCCTGACCCGTTTCGTGGACTTTTACTCACTGTTTTGGGGTCCCAAAGCGATTTCCATGGTTGTCGAACCCCAAGGTGTGCTTACGTGTTGGTCGTCAAGACTCGTAGTTTGGGCCAATACTGGCCCGTTTCTTCCACTATTACTCAGTTTTGGGGTCCCGAAGTGATTTACATGATTGACGAACCCCGGGGTGCGTTTACGTGTCGGTCATCAATACTCACGGTTTTTGTCGATTGTAACCCATTTCGTGGACTATTACTCACCGTTTTGGGGTCCCAAAGCGATTTCGATGGTTGTCGATCCCCAAGGTGCGATTACGTGTCGGTCATCAACAATCGTAGTTTTGGCCGATTCGGGCCCGTTTCTTGGACTATTACTCAATGTTTGGGTTCCCAAAGCGATTTCCATAGTTGTTCAACCCCAAGGTGCGCTTACGCATCGGTCGTCAACACTCACAGTTTTGGCCGATTCTTGCCCGTTTCAAGGGCTATTACTCACCGTTTTCGCTCCCGGAGCGATCTCCACTATTAACGATCCCCGAGGTGCGTTTATGTGTCGGTCATCAACACTCGCAGTTTTGGCCGATTCTAGCCCGTATCGTGGACTATTACTCACCGTTTTGGGGCCCCGAATGATTTTCATGGTTGCTGAACCCCAGGGTGCCCTTACGTGCCGTTCATCAAAACTCGTTATTTCGGCCAATTTTGGCCCGTTTCATGGGGTCTAGGAGCGATATCCACGATTGACGAACACTGGGGTGCGTTTACGTGTCGGTCATCAACACTCGCAGTTTTGGCCGATTTCGCCCCTATCATGGACTATTAGTCACCGTTTTGGTGTCTCAGAGCGATATTCATGGTTGATGAACCTTAGGGTGCGTTTTCGCATCGGTCATCAACACTCGCAGTTTTGGCCGATTCTGGCCCATTTCATGGACTATTACTCACCATTTTTGGTGTTTTGGCTCCCGGAGCGATCTCCACAATTAACGATCCCCGAGGTGCGTTTACGTGTCGGTCATCAACACTCGCAGTTTCGGCTGATTCTGGACTGTTTCGTGGGCTCACCGTTTTGGAGTCCCGGAGTGATTTCCACGATTAACGATCCCCAAGGTGCGTTTACTCACCATTTTGGGGTCCCAAAACTATTTCCATGGTTGTTGAAACCCAAGGTGCGCTTATGTGTCGGTCATCAACAGTCGCAGTTTGGGCCGATTCTGGCCCGTTTCTTGGACTATTACTCATTGTTTTGTGGTCCCGTAGTGGTTTCCACGATTGAAGAACACCGGGGTGCGTTTACGTGTCGGTCATCAGAACTTACGGTTTTTGTCGATTCTGACCCGTTTCGTGGACTATTACTCACTATTTTGGGGTCCCAAAGCGATTTCCATGGTTGTCGAACCCCAAGGTGTGCTGACGTGTTGGTCGTCAAGACTCGCAGTTTGGGCCAGTCCTGGCCCGTTTCTTCGACTATTACTCAGTTTTGGGGTCCCGAAGTGATTTACATGATTGACGAACCCCGGGGTGCGTTTACGTGTCAGTCATCAATACTCACGGTTTTTGTCGATTCTAACCCATTTCGTGGACTTTAACTCACCGTTTTGGGGTCCCAAAGCGATTTCGATGGTTGTCGATCCCCAAGGTGCGATTACGTGTCGGTCATCAACAATCGCAGTTTTGGCCGATTCGGGCCCGTTTCTTGGACTATTACTCACTGTTTGGGGTTCCCAAAGCGATTTCCATAGTTGTTCAACCCCAAGGTGCGCTTACGCATCGGTCGTCAACACTCACAGTTTTGGCCGATTCTTGCCCGTTTCATGGGCTATTACTCACCGTTTTGGCTCCCGGAGCGATCTCCACAATTAACGATCTCCGAGGTGCGTTTACGTGTCGGTCATCAACACTCGCAGTTTTGGTCGATTCTGGCCCGTATCGTGGACTATTACTCACCGTTTTGGGGCCCCGAACGATTTTCATGGTTGATGAACCCCAGGGTGCCCTTACGTGCCGTTCATCAAAACTGGTTGTTTCGGCAAATTTTGGCCCGTTTCATGGGGTCTAGGAGCGATATCCACGATTGACGAACACTCGGGTGCGTTTACGTGTCGGTCATCAACACTCGCAGTTTTGGCCTATTTTGCCCCTATCATGGTCTATTAGTCACCGTTTTGGTGTCTCAGAGCGATATTCATGGCTGATGAACCTTAGGGTGCGTTTTCGCATCGGTCATCAACACTCGCAGTTTTGGCGGATTCTGGCCCATTTCGTGGACTATTACTCACCATTTTTGGGTCCCGGAGTGATTTCCATGGTTGTCGAACCCCCAAGGTGTGCTTAGGTGTCGTTCATCACCACTCGCCGTTTTGGGCGATTCTGGCCTGTTTCATGGGCTATTACTTACCGTTTTGGCCAATTCTGGCCCGTTAAACTCGCCGTTTTGCGGTCCATGAGCGATTTCCACGATTAACGATCCCCGAGTTGCGTTTACGTGTTCGTCATCAAAACTCGCGGTTTCGGCCGATTCTGGACTGTTTCGTGGGCTTACCGTTTTGGAGTCCCAGAGTGATTTCCACGATTAACGATCCCCAAGGTGCGTTTACTCACCATTTTGGGGTCCCAAAACGTTTTCAATGGTTGTTGAAACCCAAGGTGCGCTTATGTCTCGGTCATCAACAGTCGCAGTTTGGGCAGATTCTGGCCCGTTTCTTGGACTATTACTCATTGTTTTGTGGTCCGGGAGTGGTTTCCACGATTGAAGAACACCGGGGTGCGTTGACGTGTCGGTCATCAAAACTCACGGTTTTTCTTGATCCTGACCCGTTTCGTGGACTTTTACTCATTGTTTTGGGGTCCCAAAGCGATTTCCATGGTTGTCGAACCCCAAGGTGTGCTTACGTGTTGGTCGTCAAGACTCGCAGTTTGGGCCAATCCTGGCCCGTTTCTTCGACTATTACTCAGTTTTGGGGTCCCGAAGTGATTTACATGATTGACGAACCCCGGGGTGCGTTTACGTGTCGGTCATCAATACTCACGGTTTTTGTCGATTCTAACCCATTTCGTGGACTATTACTCACCGTTTTGGGGTCCCAAAGCAATTTCGATGGTTGTCCATCCCCAAGGTCTGATTCCGTGTCGGTCATCAACAATCGCAGTTTTGGCCGATTCGGGCCCGTTTCTTGGACTATTACTCATTGTTTGGGGTTCCCAAAGCGATTTCCATAGTTGTTCAACCCCAAGGTGCGCTTACGCATCGGTCGTCAACACTCATAGTTTTGGCCGATTCTTGCCCGTTTCATGGGCTATTACTCACCGTTTTGGCTCCCGGAGCGATCTCCACAATTAACGATCCCCGAGGTGCGTTTACGTGTCGGTCATCAACACTCGCAGTTTTGGCCGATTCTGGCCTGTATCATGGACTATTACTCACCGTTTTGGGGCCCCGAACGATTTTCATGGTTGCTGAACCCCAGGGTGCCCTTACGTGCCGTTCATCAAAACTCGTCGTTTCGGCCAATTTTGGCCCGTTTCATGGGGTCTAGGAGCGATATCCACGATTGACGAACACTGGGGTGCGTTTACGTGTCGGTCATCAACACTCGCAGTTTTGGCCGATTTCGCCCCTATCATGGACTATTAGTCACCGTTTTGGTGTCTCAGAGCGATATTCATGGCTGATGAACCTTAGGGTGCGTTTTCGCATCGGTCATCAACACTCGCAGTTTTGGCCGATTCTGGCCCATTTCGTGGACTATTACTCACCATTTTTGGGTCCCGGAGTGATTTCCATGGTTGTCGAACCCCCAAGGTGCGCTTAGGTGTCGTTCATCACCACTCGCCGTTTTGGGCGATTCTGGCCTGTTTCATGGGCTATTTACTTACCGTTTTGGCCGATTCTGGCCCGTTTCGTCGACTATTACTCATCGTTTGGGTCTCGGAGTGATTTTCAAGGTTGCTGAACCCTAAGGTGCACTTACGTGTCGTACATCGGCACTTGCCGTTTTGGCCGATTCTGGCCCGTTAAACTCACCGTTTTGCGGTCCATGAGCGATTTCCACGATTAACGATCCCCGACTTGCGTTTACGTGTTCGTCATCAAAACTCGCAGTTTCGGCCGATTCTGGACTGTTTCGTGGGCTCACCGTTTTGGAGTCCCGGAGTGATTTCCATGATTAACGATCCCCAAGGTGCGTTTACACACCATTTTGGGGTCCCAAAACAATTTCCATGGTTGTTGAAACCCAAGGTGCGCATATGTGTCGGTCATAAACAGTCGTAGTTTGGGCCGATTCAGGCCCGTTTCTTGGTCTATTACTCATTGTTTTGTGGTCCCGGAGTGGTTTCCATGATTGAAGAACACCGGGGTGCGTTTACGTGTCGGTCATCAAAACTCACGGTTTTTGTCGATTCTGACCCGTTTCGTGGACTATTACTCACTGTTTTGGGGTCCCAAAGCGATTTCCATGGTTGTCGAACCCCAAGGTGTGCTTACATGTTGGTCGTCAAGACTCGCAGTTTGGGCCAATCCTGGCCCGTTTCTTCGACTATTACTCAGTTTTGGGGTCCCGAAGAGATTTACATGATTGACGAACCCCGGGGTGCGTTTACGTGTCGGTCATCAATACTCACGGTTTTGGTCGATTCTAACCCATTTCGTGGACTATTACTCACCGTTTTGGGGTCCCAAAGCGGTTGATGGAGTCGTACTCGCCGCGATTCAGATCGCCGAAGATCCTAGCACCGAAACAACGGTGCCTCCGCGTTCTTCACACGTACGGCTCGGGGACGTCTCCTCCTTCTTGATCCAGCAAGGGGTGGAGGAGAGGTTGATGGAGAACCGGCAGCACGACGGCGTGGTGGTGATGGTGGAGAAGATTTCCAGCAGGGCTTCGCCTAAGCACCGCGGGAGAAGAAGATGTTATGGGAGAGGGAGGGCAGCACCGAGGCACGAACTTGTGTTGGCTGCCCTCCCTCTACCTCTCTATATATAGGGGGAAGGAGGAGAGGGGGGCGCCCTAGGGTTTCCCCTAGGGGGCCGGCGGCCAGGGCAAGGGGAGGGGGCGGCGGCCAAGGCAGGCCCTAGGGTTTCCCCCCCTAGGTGCCTTGCCCCCCAAGGCTAAGGGGGTGCGGCCACCCTAGAGGGGTCCACCTCCCTTGGCGCACAAGGAGAGGGCCCAGGGGGGGCGCACAGCCCTATGAGGGCTGTGGTGTTCCCCCTTGTGGCCCATTAGGCCCAGAAACACTTCCGGGACCCCCGAAACTCTTTCCGGTAATCCGCCGATTTCCCGATGCTCCCCGGAACACTTCCGGACTCCGAAACCTTCCATCCTATATATCAATCTTCGTCTCCGGACCATTCCGGAGACCCTCGTCATGTCCGGGATCTCATCCGGGACTCCGAACAACCTTCGGTAACCATGCACTGTTCTCACTAACAACCCTAGCGTCACCGAACCTTAAGTGTGTAGACCCTGCGGGTTCGGAAACCATGTAGACATGACCGAGACACTCCCAGGTCAATAACCAATAGCGGGATCTGGATACCCATATTGGTTCCCACATGTTTCTCGATGATCTCATCGGATGAACCACGATGTCAAGGATTCAGGCAATCCCGTATACAGTTCCCTTTGTCTCGTCGGTATGTTACTTGCCCGAGATTCGATCGTCGGTATCTCTATACCTAGTTCAATCTCGTTACCGGCAAGTCTCTTTACTCGTTGCCGTAATACATAATCCCGTGACCAACTACTTAGTCACTTTGAGCTCATTGAGATGACGTATTACCGAGTGGGCCCGGAGATACCTCTCCGTCACACGGAGTGACAAATCCCAGTCTCGATTCATGTCAACTCAACAGACACCCTCGGAGATACCTGTAGAGTACCTTTATAGTCACCCAGTTACGTTGTGACGTTTGGCACACACAAAGCACTCCTACGGTGTCAGTGAGTTACATGATCTCATGGTCATAGGAACTTATACTTGACATGCAGAAAACTATAGCGATAACTGACACGATCAAAAGCTATGTTAACGTTTGGGTCTCGTCCATCACATCATTCTCCTAATGATGTGATCCCGTTATCAAATGACAACTCATGTCTATGACCTGGAAACCACGGTCATCTTTGATCAACGAGCTAGCCCTGTAGAGGCTCACTAGGGACACAAAGTCTGTCTATTCATCCACACGTGTATTTGAGTTTCCAATCAATACAGTTATAGCATGGATAATAAACGATTATCATGAACAAGGAAATATAATAATAACTCTTTTATTATTGCCTCTAGGGCATATTTCCAACAGTCTCCCACTTGCACTAGAGTCAATAATCTAGCATTACAAGGTAATGAATCTAACACCCATAGAGTCTTGGTGTTGATCATGCTTAGCCCGTGGAAGAGGCTTAGTCAACGGATCTGCAACATTCAAATCCGTGTGTACTTTGCAAATACTTATGTCCTCCTCCTTGACCGAATCGCGGATGGAATTGAAGCGTCGCTTTATGTGTCTGGTCCTCTTGTGAAACCTTGGTTCCTTGGCTAGAGCAATGGCACCAGTGTTGTCACAGAACAGAGTCATTGGGTTCAGTGCACTAGGCACAACTCCAAGATCTGTCATGAACTCCTTCATCCAGACACCTTCTTTAGCTGCCTCTGAGGCAGCTATGTACTCCGCTTCACATGTAGAATCAGCTACCACGCTCTGCTTGGAACTGCACCAGCTTACCGCTCCCCCGTTGAGAATATATACGTATCCGGTTTGTGACTTAGAGTCATCCGGATCAGTGTCAAAGCTTGCATCGACGTAACCCTTTACGACGAGCTCTTGATCACCTCCATAAACGAGAAACATCTCCTTAGTCCTTTTCAGGTACTTTAGGATATTCTTGACCGCTGTCCAGTGATCCATACCAGGATTACTTTGAAACCTTCCGGCCATACTTATGGCAAGGCTGACATCTGGTCTTGTGCACAGCATTGCATACATGATAGAGCCTATGGCTGAAGCATAGGGGACGATACTCATCTTTTCTCTATCTTCCGCAGTCACTGGGCATTGAGTCTTACTCAACTTTGTACCTTGCAATACCGGCAAGAACCCCTTCTTGGATTGATCCATTTTGAACTTCTTCAAAACTTTATCAAGGTATGTGCTTTGTGAAAGTCCTATCAAGCGTCTTGATCTATCTCTATAGATCTTGATGCCCAATATGAAAGCAGCTTCACCGAGATCCTTCATCGAAAAACTCTTGTTCAAATACCCCTTCACGCTATCCAAAAATTCTATATTGTTTCCAATCAGCAATATGTCATCCACATATAATATTAGAAACGCTATAGAGCTCCCACTCACTTTCTTGTAAATACAAGCTTCTCCATAAACTTGTACAAACCCAAACGCTTTGATCACCTCATCAAAGCGAAGATTCCAACTCCGAGATGCTTGTACCAGCCCATAAATGGAACGCTGGAGCTTGCATACTTTGTCAGCATTCTCTGGATCGACAAAACCTTCCGGTTGCATCATATACAACTCTTCCTTAAGAAAACCGTTAAGGAACGCTGTTTTGACATCCATCTGCCAAATTTCATAATCGAAATATGCAGCTATTGCTAACATGATTCGGACGGATTTAAGCATCGCTACGGGTGAGAAAGTCTCATCGTAGTCAATCCCTTGAACTTGTGAAAAACCTTTTGCCACAAGTCGAGCTTTATACACGGTGACATTACCGTCAGCGTCCGTCTTCCTCTTAAAAATCCATTTATTCTGAATGGCCTTCCGCCCTTCAGGTAATACTTCCAAAGTCCATACTTTGTTTTCATACATGGATCCCATCTCGGATTTCATGGCCTCTAACCACTTGTCGGAATCCGGGCCCACCATCGCTTCTCCATAGCTCGTAGGTTCACCGTTGTCTAACAACATGACCTCCAAAACAGGGTTACCGTACCACTCAGGTGCAGTGCGTACCCTTGTCGACCTACGAGGTTCGGCAGTAACTTGATCAGAAGCTTCTTGATCATCATCATTGGCTTCCTCTTCAACCTCTGCAGGCTCCACAAAAACATCTTTCTGTGCTGCGCTACTCTCTGGTTGAAGCAGAGGTTCAATAACCTCATCAAGTTCTACCTTCCTCCCACTCAATTCTTTCGAGAGAAACTCTTTCTCGAGAAAGGACCCGTTCTTAGCGACAAACACTTTGCCTTCGGATCTGAGATAGAAGGTGTACCCAACTGTTTCTTTTGGGTATCCTATGAAGACACATTTGTCCGCTTTGGGTTCGAGCTTTTCTGGCTGAAGCCTTTTGACATAAGCATCGCAACCCCAAACCTTGAGAAAAGACAACTTAGGTTTCTTACCAAACCACAGTTCATACGGTGTTGTCTCAACGGACTTAGATGGAGCCCTATTTAAAGTGAATGCAGCTGTCTCTAACGCATATCCCCAAAACGATAGTGGCAAATCGGCAAGAGACATCATAGAACGTACCATATCTAATAGGGTTCGATTACGACGTTCGGACACACCATTACGCTGTGGTGTTCCAGGTGGCGTCAACTGTGAAACAATTCCACATTTTCTTAAGTTATCACCAAACTCATAACTCAGATATTCTCCCCCTCGATCAGATCGTAGGAACTTGATCTTCTTGTTACGATGATTTTCAACTTCACTCTGAAATTGCTTGAACTTTTCAAAAGTTTCAGACTTATGCTTCATCAAGTAAATATACCCATATCTACTTAAGTCGTCAGTGAAGGTGAGAAAATAACGATATCCACCGCGCGCCGTTACACTCATCGGACCGCACACATCAGTATGTATGATTTCCAATAAGTCACTTGCCCGTTCCATTGTTCCTGAAAACGGGGTCCTTGTCATCTTGCCCATGAGGCACGGCTCGCACGTGTCAAGTGATTCAAAATCAAGAGACTCCAAAAGTCCATCAGCATGGAGCTTCCTCATGCGTTTCACGCCGATATGACCCAGACGGCAGTGCCACAAGAAAGTGGTATTATCATTATCAACTCTACATCTTTTGGTATCAATGTTATGAACATGTGTATCATCACTATCGAGATTCAACAAGAATAAACCCCTAACTTCGGGTGCATGACCATAAAAGATATTACTCATATAAATAGAACAACCTTTATTCTCTGATTTAAATGAGTAACCGTCTCGCAATAAACAAGATCCAGATATAATGTTCATGCTTAACGCAGGCACTAAATAACAATTATTCAGGTTCATAACTAATCCCGATGGTAATCGAAGAGCGAGCGTGCCGACGGCGATCACATCAACCTTGGAACCATTTCCCACGCGCATCGTCACTTCGTCCTTCGCCAGCCTCCGTTTATTCCGCAGTTCCTGTTTAGAGTTGCAAATGTGAGCAACCGAACCGGTATCAAATACCCAGGCACTACAACGAGAGTTGGTAAGGTACACATCAATAACATGTATATCACATATACCTTTGTTGTTGTTGGCCCCCTTCTTGTCCGCCAGATACTTGGGGCAGTTCCGCTTCCAGTGGCCGTTCCCCTTGCAATAGAAACACTCAGTCTCTGGCTTGGGCCCAGACTTGGGTTTCTTCACTGGATTAGCAACTGCTTTGCCACCCTTCTTAGAGTTACCCTTCTTGCCCTTGCCATTCTTCTTGAAACTGGTGGTTTTATTGACCATCAACACTTGATACTCCTTCTGGATGTCTGCCTCAGCGACTTTCAGCATCGAGAACAGCTCGGCGATGGTTTTATTCATCCCTTGCATGTTGTACTGCTGCACGAAGCTCTTGTAGCTTGGAGGGAGTGACTGGAGAATTCTGTCAATGATAGCCTCATCCGGGAACACAAGTCCCAGATCAGCTATGCGGGTATAGTACCCAGACATCTTCAGTAAGTGCTCACTGACAGACGAATTCTCTTCCATCTTGCAAGCAAAGAATTTATCGGTGGTCTCATACCTCTCGATCTTAGCATTCTTTTCAAAGATGAACTTCAACTCCGTGTACATCTCATATGCACCATGACGTTCAAAACGCCTTTGAAGTCCTCCTTCCAAGCCGTACAACATGGCACACTGCACTATCGAATAGTCATCCGAACGCGTCTGCCAGACGTTCATAACGTCCGCAGAGGCTCCAGGAGCGGGGGGTTCACCTAGCGGTGCATTTAGGACATAAACCTTTTGGGCAGCTGTGAGGATGATCCTCAGATTGCGGAGCCAGTCCACAAAGTTGCTCCCATCATCTTTCAGTTTAGCTTTCTCTAGGAACGCATTAAAATTCAGGGGAGCTACTGCGCGAGCCATCTACAACAAAAGATTTGCAAAGACATTTTAGACTAATGTTCATGATAAGTGAGTTATTACCTAATCAAATTAATTATAACTCCCACTCAAATTGACATCCCTCTGGTCATTCGAGCGTGACATGATCCAAATTCACCAACCCAAGTCCGATCATCACGTGAGATGAGGTGGTGTCAATGGTGAACATCAACATGTTGATCATATCTACTATATGACTCATGCTCGACCTTTCGGTCCTCCGTGTTCCGAGGCCATGTCTGTACATGCTAGGCTCGTCAAGTCTAACCCGAGTGTTCTGCATGTGCAAAACTGGCTTGCACCCGTTGTATGCGAACGTAGAGTCTATCACACCCGATCATCACGTGGTGCTTCGAAACGACGAACCTTCGCAACGGCGCACACTCGGGGGGAACACAATTTTATCTTGAAATTTTAGTGAAGGATCATCTTATAATGCTACCGTCGTCCTAAGCAAAATAAGATGCATAAAAGGATTAACATCACATGCAAATCATAAGTGACATGATATGGCCATCAACTCGTGCTTTTGATCTCCATCTCCAAGCACCGGCATGATCTCCATCGTCACCGGCGCCACACCATGATCTCCATCATCATGATCTCCATCATCGTGTCGCCATCGGGGTTGTCGGCGCCCACCATGCTCTTACTACTATTGCTACCGTTTAGCGATAAAGTAAAGCATTACAAAGCGCTTAATGATTGACACGCAGGTCATACAAAAATTAAAGACAACCCTATGGCTCCTGCCGGTTGCCGTATGCATCGACATGCAAGTCAATATTAACTATTACAACATGATCATCTCATACATCAAATATATCTCATCATGTCATTGGCCATATCATATCACATACATACCCTGCAAAAACAAGTTAGACGTCCTCTAATTTGTTGTTGCATGTTTTACGTGGCTGCTATGGGTATCTAGCAAGAACGCTTCTTACCTACGCAAAACCACAACGGTGATATTCAAGTTGCTATTTAACCTTCTACAAGGACCGCCTTGTTCTATTCCGATTCAACTAAGATAGGAGAGACAGACACCCGCCAGCCATCTTATGCAACAAAAGTCACATGTCTGTCGATGGAACCGGTCTCATGTACGTGGACATGTAAAGTTGGTCCGGGCCGTTTCATCCCATAATACCGCTGAATCAAGAAAGACTAAGGAGGGCAGCAATTTAAACATCAACGCCACAAACCCTTTTGTGTTCTACTCGAGAAAGCATCTACGCAAGATCCTAGCTCATGATGCCACTGTAGGGGAACGTTGCATGGGAAACAAAAATTTTCCTACCGTTCACCAAGATCAATCTAGTAGATGCAACTACGAGGGGAGAGTAGGATCCACATACCCTTGTAGATCGCTAAGCGGAAGCGTTGAGAACGCGGTTGATGGAGTCGTACTCGCCGCGATTCAGATCGCCGAAGATCCTAGCACCGAAACAACGGTGCCTCCGCGTTCTTCACACGTACGGCTCGGGGACGTCTCCTCCTTCTTGATCCAGCAAGGGGTGGAGGAGAGGTTGATGGAGAACCGGCAGCACGACGGCGTGGTGGTGATGGTGGAGAAGATTTCCAGCAGGGCTTCGCCTAAGCACCGCGGGAGAAGAAGATGTTATGGGAGAGGGAGGGCAGCACCGAGGCACGAACTTGTGTTGGCTGCCCTCCCTCTACCTCTCTATATATAGGGGGAAGGAGGAGAGGGGGGCGCCCTAGGGTTTCCCCTAGGGGGCCGGCGGCCAGGGCAAGGGGAGGGGGCGGCGGCCAAGGCAGGCCCTAGGGTTTCCCCCCCTAGGTGCCTTGCCCCCCAAGGCTAAGGGGGTGCGGCCACCCTAGAGGGGTCCACCTCCCTTGGCGCACAAGGAGAGGGCCCAGGGGGGGCGCACAGCCCTATGAGGGCTGTGGTGTTCCCCCTTGTGGCCCATTAGGCCCAGAAACACTTCCGGGACCCCCGAAACTCTTTCCGGTAATCCGCCGATTTCCCGATGCTCCCCGGAACACTTCCGGACTCCGAAACCTTCCATCCTATATATCAATCTTCGTCTCCGGACCATTCCGGAGACCCTCGTCATGTCCGGGATCTCATCCGGGACTCCGAACAACCTTCGGTAACCATGCACTGTTCTCACTAACAACCCTAGCGTCACCGAACCTTAAGTGTGTAGACCCTGCGGGTTCGGAAACCATGTAGACATGACCGAGACACTCCCAGGTCAATAACCAATAGCGGGATCTGGATACCCATATTGGTTCCCACATGTTTCTCGATGATCTCATCGGATGAACCACGATGTCAAGGATTCAGGCAATCCCGTATACAGTTCCCTTTGTCTCGTCGGTATGTTACTTGCCCGAGATTCGATCGTCGGTATCTCTATACCTAGTTCAATCTCGTTACCGGCAAGTCTCTTTACTCGTTGCCGTAATACATAATCCCGTGACCAACTACTTAGTCACTTTGAGCTCATTGAGATGACGTATTACCGAGTGGGCCCGGAGATACCTCTCCGTCACACGGAGTGACAAATCCCAGTCTCGATTCATGTCAACTCAACAGACACCCTCGGAGATACCTGTAGAGTACCTTTATAGTCACCCAGTTACGTTGTGACGTTTGGCACACACAAAGCACTCCTACGGTGTCAGTGAGTTACATGATCTCATGGTCATAGGAACTTATACTTGACATGCAGAAAACTATAGCGATAACTGACACGATCAAAAGCTATGTTAACGTTTGGGTCTCGTCCATCACATCATTCTCCTAATGATGTGATCCCGTTATCAAATGACAACTCATGTCTATGACCTGGAAACCACGGTCATCTTTGATCAACGAGCTAGCCCTGTAGAGGCTCACTAGGGACACAAAGTCTGTCTATTCATCCACACGTGTATTTGAGTTTCCAATCAATACAGTTATAGCATGGATAATAAACGATTATCATGAACAAGGAAATATAATAATAACTCTTTTATTATTGCCTCTAGGGCATATTTCCAACAGCAGTTTCGACCGATTCTGGATTGTTTCATGGGCTCACCGATTTGGAGTCCCGGAGTGATTTCCACGATTAACGATCCCCAAGGTGCGTTTACTCACCATTTTGGGGTCCCAAAACGATTTCAATGGTTGTTGAAACCCAAGGTGCGCTTATGTGTCGGTCATCAACAGTCGCAGTTTGTGCTGATTCTGGCCCGTTTCTTGGACTATTACTCATTGTTTTGTGGTCTCGGAGTGGTTTCCACGATTGAAGAACACTGGGGTGCGTTTACGTATCGGTTATCAAAACTCGCGTTTTTTGTCGATCCTGACCCGTTTCGTGGACTATTACTCACTGTTTTGGGGTCCCAAAGCGATTTCCATGGTTGTCGAACCCCAAGGTGTGCTTACGTGTTGGTCGTCAAGACTCGCAGTTTGGGCCAATCCTGGCCCGTTTCTTCGACTATTACTCAGTTTTGGGGTCCCGAAGTGATTTACATGATTGACGAACCCCGGGGTGCGTTTACATGTCGGTCATCAATACTCACGGTTTTTGTCGATTCTAACCCATTTCGTGGAGTATTACTCACCGTTTTGGGGTCCCAAAGCGATTTCGATGGTTGTCGATCCCCAAGGTGCGATTACGTGTCGGTCATCAACAATCGCAGTTTTGGCCGATTCGGGCCCGTTTCTTGGACTATTACTCACTGTTTGGGGTTCCCAAAGCGATTTCCATAGTTGTTCAACCCCAAGGTGCGCTTACGCATCGGTCGTCAACACTCACAGTTTTGGCCGATTCTTGCCCGTTTCATGGGCTATTACTCCCTGTTTTGGGGTCCCAAAGCGATTTTCATGGTTGTCGAACCCCAAGGTTTGATTACGTGTTGGTCGTCAAGACTCACAGTTTGGGCCAATCCTGGCCCGTTTCTTCGACTATTACTCAGTTTTGGGGTCCCGAAGTGATTTCCATGATTGACGAACCCCAGGGTGCGTTTACGTGTCGGTCATCAATACTCACGGTTTTTGTCGATTCTAACCCATTTCGTGGACTATTACTCACCGTTTGGGGTCCCAAAGCGATTTCGATCGTAGTCGATCCCCAAGGTGCGATTACGTGTCGGTCATCAACAATCGCAGTTTTGGCCAATTCGGGCCCGTTTCTTGGACTATTACTCACTGTTTGGGGTTCCCAAAGCGATTTCCGTAGTTGTTCAACCCGAAGGTGCGCATACGCATCGGTCGTCAACACTCACAGTTTTGGCCGATTCATACCCGTTTCATGGGATATTGCTCACCGTTTTGGCTCCCAGAGCGATTTTCACAATTAACGATCCCCGAGGTGTGTTTACGTGTCGGTCATCAACACTCGCAGTTTTGGCCGATTCTGGCCCGTATCGTGGACTATTACTCACACTAGTAGATAAAGGGACATCTGACCCGGTTCGTTAGGGCCTTTAACCCCGGTTCTTGAACCGGGACTAAAGGGTCGGTACTAATGCCCGGGCCCTTTAGTCCCGGTTCAATCCAGAACCGGGGCAGATGGGTCTCCACGTGGCCTGTGCGCGGAGCCCAGGCAGGAGGGCATTTTGTCCCGGATGGTGGCACCAACCGGGACCAAAAGGCATCCACGCGTCAGCATTTCTGTGGCTGTGGTTTTTGTTTTTTTTTAAGGGGAGGGGGGGTTGGAGGTTTTGGGGGTTTAATTTAGCTGTTTCATATATTGTGTCAGCTAGCTAATTAATAGAGAGAAGTGTCCTCTCTTATGTCCGTGCTTGGTCGACGCTACGTACTACACATACGTATAGAGAGGAGTAGACACGCTAGCTAGCTAGCTAGTAAGCAAACAAAGGAAACAGAAGATCGTAATCAACATATATATGCATATAGAGAGAAGTAATATCGACCACCTCTCCTTCTCCGAGAGGTTGGTCGGACAACAAGTTCTCGTATATCTATCCGACACTAACGGGTACATATATACAATAATTATCTCTTACAAATATAATCTCCTATACGATCGATGCATGGTCCACATAGTATTCTCCGTCTGGCACGATCACGTGTTCAAGGAAGAATGCCGCCAATTCCTCTTGAATTGCTCGCAGACGATCTGGTGCTAGGAGTTCATTCCGCATCCGAAACATCTAATTTGAAGAAGGGGATCAATACATGAAACTCAACATAAATGATGGTAATGAAATAAAATTGTGAATATTATTAATTGCTTACGCACTTCAAATTGTGCTTCAGAGTAGCCCCGCTCACAGGTCGTGTGGCGGATGGACTCGCAAATGTAGTATCCACGGAAATCATTCCCTTGTTCCTGGCACAACCACTTTACAAGAAATAGAGGTCAATCAAACTGATAAGCAAGAATGCCAAATGGTATTGATGAAACTAGCGCTTAAATCAATATATAGGAGATGCGCGGAACATGCTACTATATAGTACTTACTTTCGGGTGTCTAAATTCCAGCTTCTTCGGCAGTCCCGGAGCTTTTTTGGTGAATTTTCTCCAAACCCTGCAGACAAAGAAAACAATTACTTGATATCACAAATGAACAAAGTTGCTGATATGCATGGTGGATAATGATCGATTTAACTTACTTCTCGAGCATTTGAGTCATGACCGCATACTCCTTGGGATCTTTTCGTTTAGAGTCCAAGACAGTTACTACTCCCTGCTCAAGCTTAATCTCTGGGAGAATATAGTGGAACCTGCGCACGCATGCATGAACTCATCAATTACATTACTATAACCTTGACTAATATATAAGGGAAACCTAATATGGACAAAGACAGTAACACTCACTGGAAGTTGTAAGGAAAGAGTATTATATATTTGTTTTCATTTATCATCAACGATCGTAGCAAGTTGGCCTCGGTATCTGAGGCACGAAATTCAAGCTCGGTTGCATCTATGAGATATGTGTTAATGAACCCTATATCACCGACTTGTTTTTTCTTCAATTCGATGATCTTCAATCTGCATAATATAATGAGGATAATTATAAATAAATGCAATGAAAGAGCTGAGCTATATAGAGAGACTTAATGACAGAAGTAGTACTACTTACAGACAGTAGCACGTGACCGTTGCTTTATCGAAGGCCAATTGATTGAAAAACTGATAGAACTCCTCAAATGGAATAGGCAACAGTTCAATTCCAACGAGGTCATGCTCCGGTTTAACTCTCACATACAAACTATCCCTCCCCCAGACTCTCTGCAGATTTTCAAGTGCCAATCATGCAATCATCGCATATTCGTTGATAGAGATCTTTCATTTTTGACGAGAGGCTCCCGTACTCGTATCTTTATATCTGCACCTCCAAGAAATCATAATGTACATCGTCGGACAGGTAATCTCCAAGATTGCTATAACCGGGCACCATCATCGCATCATTAGCGACCATGTCGCTAGACACCTTGAGCGGGGGGCACGATTGGTCCGCTTGTTCACCGAGCTAGCCAATTTGTTTCCCAGCTCGTCCTTCTGCTAACCTTTGATCACTTTTAGTACTTCCCGACCGCTTCGCTTCGTGAAATGAGTTTTCAATAATGCGGTCATAGTTGTCCTTCGGCTTACTTTTCGCTGGTTTCTTCAGGGAAGCAAGAGTGCGCTTTGCTTTCACCGGATCTATCTTCTCCTCCGGAGGTGGATGTCTCTATGCTTTCAACCCTTCAAGCCAGTCCTTCACTTCGCCTTCAGTGATCTTCGTGTTGTCCTCGTCGGACCTCTCGTATGGTAACTTCTCTAGAGGCGTGAGAGAAGGACCGAATCTGTATTGCCTCCCGCCTCTGGCTGTACTGCTAGACGTCGGCAGACCAGACGAAGCGGTTGCCTTCTTTCCTTGCTTACGCGCCGGAGAAGGAACAGCCGAAGCGGCGGCAGGTCTCTTCCGCCCTTGCTGACTAGGGCGCAGGCGAAGAAGGAGGAGGCTGGCTGCTCGGGCGCGCCGACGCAGGCGGAGAAGGAGGCGGAGTGCCGCCACACGCCGGAGAAGGAGCCGGAGTGCCCTGATCGTCACTCGCCGGAGGAGGAGGCGGTGGAGGAGGTGGAGTGCCCTGACTCGCCGGAGGAGGAGGAGGAGGCGGAGGTGTCCAGTTGATTATGTTGATGAGGTCCTTCCGCCATAGGCATGGAGTCTTCAGTGAAGAACCCAGCCGAGTCTCCCCTTCACCCGTAGGGTGGTCAAGCTGGAGCTCCTCAAATCCCTCCGTTATTTCATCCACCATCACCCTAGCATATCCTTCTGGAATCGGCCGGCAGTGAAAAGTTGCTCCGGGTCCAGTAGGATAAATAGAGCCAGCAGCCGCCTTGACCTTGATATTTATCCACTTCGTCATAAGGTGGCAATTTTGTACCTCCGTGATAGCATCCACGGGATAGCTGGCAGTAGCCGTCAAGACATGCTCCGGCTGAAGCAGCTCGCTGGAAGCCACGCTGCTTCTCCGCTGATATGGCGGGGTAGCTTCGGGGGAAGCTTCGGCAGTTATTTTGTCCCGATTTGCTTCTCGTTCCACTATCGGTTGTATTCTGGCGCGCAGCGCCTACAGTTCGGTCTGCTGCATTTTCTTCCTCCTCTCGTGGCATTTCTAACCGCCTGCGTCCGGAAACCCAGCACTCCACGGAACGGAGCCTGTCGTGCCTCGTGTCCGTCCAGGGTGCTCAGGATTCCCGAGGGCCATTGTGAGCTCGTCGTTCTCTCTGTCGGGAAAGAACGTCCCTTGTTGCGCTGCTTTGATATAGAAACGAAGCTTCTTGAGTGGTATTTCCAATTGCTTGTTCGTCCAAATGCACCTCCCTGATACAGGGTGCAAGGTTCCGCCAGCCCCGAAGAACCAAGTCCGGCAATGGTCTGGCCAGTTCATTGTCTCTGGTACGATCCCTTTCTGAAGCAGATCATTCTCAGTCTTGGCCCACTTAGGCCGGGCTCTGAGGTAGCCACCTGACCCCGTGCGATGGTGATGCATCTTCTTCGCAGCATTTTTCTGGTTTGTCGCCGACATCTTCTTACTCTTTTCCGATGTCTTATAGGACACAAATGCGGGCCAGTCATCTCTGATCTTCTCATATATGCCCACAAATTCTGGAGTCTCTTTTTTGCGGACAAACTTATTCAGTTTTTTCTTCCACGCCCTGAATAGTTCTACCATCTTCGTAAGAGCAAAAGACTTGATTAAATCCTCTGTAACTGGCATCGCCGGATCAGTCTCTGGCGGTAGGGTGAAATTTGACTTCAGCTCAGTCCAAAGATCTTCTTTCTGCATATCAGTGACATAAGACACCTGAGCGTCTTCTGCAGCCGGCTTTAATCATTGATGGATGCTGATCGGGATCTTGTCCCTAACCAGAACCCCGCACTGATTAACAAATGCGTTCTTTGTCCGGATGGGTTCAATCGGCTCGCCGGTGCGCGAGATTTCTGTGATCTCAAACGTTTCATCCGACCTCAACTCTTTCTTCATGCCTCGTCTCTTTACCGAAGATTTGCTCGATCCGGAGGGCTAGAAAAAAGAACAAAGACGAGACTTAATGAATGCATCAATTAACTAGTCAGCACAGGCTTAACTAATATATCTACCTGCTGGCCAGACTCGGTTTGGTCACCGGAGCCAGCATCACGGTCTCCTGCTTGCACCGGCATTGGGTCACCAGAGCCGTCCTCATGGTCTACTTCTTCCATGTGCATTGGGTCACCGGAGCCATCCATATCATAGCCTAGATCTTCCTCTCTTTCCAGCAGCTCATTGGTGTCGTTGAGAAACGACAAGACGGCATCTTGTCCGTCTGCGATTATGTCCATCAACATCGCTTCTTGTGCTTCGTCTCGGGTGTTGTCGTCCATAGTTTCTACAAATATTTACAACATGCCAATTATTATTCAAACATTACAGATGGATATATTAATGGCAAACGTAGAACTAGCTAGCTAATCACAGTAAGGAATCATATATATTAATTTGTGGCCTCGATGCTGCTTCTCCAGGGTTTCGGGTGGCCTTGACAACGCTTCGACCCTCGACACGTGGACGACCCTCGACTGCTCGGCGATCCACAACCCTAGACCCCCTCATGTCACATTTTGTCTAGTGTCAAAGGATTCAACAAAAGCATGTCTTCATCATTAGGCGAAAGTAACAGGCGCATGATGGTACGAAGCTCTCAAAAGTTATTTTGGAACGGAGTCCCAGATAGGGTAATTCGTAACAAAAGACGAATTATCCTATCAGGAACTCCGTTCCAAAACAACTTTCCAGAACTTCATACCAACATGCCCCGGTTACTTCTGGCAAATGATGAAGTCATGGATTTCTTCAATACTTTGACACTACGCAACCTCTCGACCCCTCGACCCTCGACTGCTCGGCGATCCACAACCCTAGACCCCCTCATGTCACATTTTGTCTAGTGTCAAAGGATTCAACAAAACCATGTCTTCATCATTAGGCGAAAGTAACAGGCGCATGATGGTACGAAGCTCTCCAAAGTTATTTTGGAACGGAGTCCCAGATAGGATAATTCGTAACAAAAGACGGATTATCCTATCAGGAACTCCGTTCCAAAATAACTTTGCAGAACTTCGTACCAACATGCCCCGGTTACTTCTGGCAATGATGAAGGCATGGATTTCTTCAATACTTTGACACTAGCTAGGCAACCTCTCGACCCCTCGACCCTCGACTGCTCGGCGATCCACAACCCTAGACCCCCTCATGTCACATTTTGTCTAGTGTCAAAGGATTCAACAAAACCATGTCTTCATCATTAGGCGAAAGTAACAGTCGCATGATGGTACGAAGC
>LR738712.1:7562191-7611062 GCA_902687465.1 Secale cereale
AAATGATGAAGGCATGGATTTCTTCAATACTTTGACACTAGCTAGGCAACCTCTCGACCCCTCGACCCTCGACTGCTCGGCGATCCACAACCCTAGACCCCCTCATGTCACATTTTGTCTAGTGTCAAAGGATTCAACAAAACCATGTCTTCATCATTAGGCGAAAGTAACAGTCGCATGATGGTACGAAGCTCTCCAAAGTTATTTTGGAACGGAGTCCCAGATAGGATAATTCGTAACAAAAGACGGATTATCCTATCAGGAACTCCGTTCCAAAATAGCTTTGCAGAACTTCGTACCAACATGCCTCGGTTACTTCTGGCAAATGATGAAGGCATGGATTTCTTCAATACTTTGACACTAGCTAGGCAACCTCTCGACCCCTCGACCCTCGACTGCTCGGCGATCCACAACCCTAGACCCCCTCATGTCACATTTTGTCTAGTGTCAAAGGATTCAACAAAAGCATGTCTTCATTATTAGGCGAAAGTAACAGTCGCATGATGGTACGAAGCTCTCCAAACTTATTTTGGAACGGAGTCCCAAATAGGATAATTCGTAACAAAATACGGATTATCCTATCAGGAACTCCGTTCCAAAATAACTTTGCAGAACTTCGTACCAACATGCCCCAGTTACTTCTCGCAAATGATGAAGGCATGGATTTGTTCAATACTTTGACACTAGGCAACCTCTCGACCCCTCGGCGATCCCTCGACCCTTGACGACCCTCGGTCCCTCGACGACCCTCGACCCCCCCCCCACCCTCATGTCGAAGTTATCGGGGAGGGGGTATATCAACAACGACATACCCGATAAAAAAAAGAAGAGGAAGAAGAAAAAAATAGGAGAAGAAGAAAGGAACAGCTAGAGGAGAAGATCGAAGAAAAAAAAGAAAGAAAAAAAGGAGAATAAGAAAGGAATAGAGGAGAAGAAGAGAAAATTTCTCTTCTTCTCCTCTATTCCTTTCTTCTTCTCCTCTTTTATTTCTTCTTTTTTCTTCTTCTTATTTATTTCTCCTCTTCTTCCTCTCCTCTTCTTCTTTATTTCCTCTTCTTATTTTCTTCTTTCCTATCCTTCTTTTTCTAAATTTGTAACTTTTGCATATATAAAACTTTCTATATATATTTAGCATATATAAACAAAAAACTATATAGCCACATACACAGATACATCACATACACATCACATACAGCAACTATACATCACAATTGTAACTTCCTATATATAAACAAAAACCTTTCTATGAAAAAAAACATTTTTAACATATATATTTAGCAAATTCCTAAGAAAAATAAAAAAATTATAGCCACATACACATATGCATCACATACACATCACATACAGCAACTATATACACATAAACATATACACATATATGCAACTATATATATACACATACAAAATATATATACATATTATATCACATATGAACAAAACATATTATTTCTCCTCACATCGCAGGGGCAGGCAGAGGGCGCCGGCGACGAGGAGCGTGGGGGCAGAGGGCGCCGACGACGAGGAGCGCGGGGGCAGAGGGCGCCGGCGACGAGGAGCAACGGGGCGACGGCGGGGCGCGACGGCGCGGGGCGACGGCTCGGGGCGACGACGCGGGGCCACGGGGCGACGGCGCGGGGCCACAGGGCAGGTCGACGGCGACGGCGAGCACGGCGCAGGGGCGCGGGTCGACGGCGACGGCGAGCACAGCGCAGGGGCGACGGGGACGAGAGCTCGGCGGGGGGAAATGAGATTGGAAACTGAAAATTTCACAAGTGCCACTTATATACCCAGGGCATTGGTCCCGGTTGGTGCCACGAACCGGGACCAATGCCCCCCCTTTAGCCCCGGTTGTTGCCACCAACCGGGACCAAAGCCCTTGTCCTGCCCTACAACGAAAATCTTTAGTCCCACCTCGCTAGTTGACAGAGGCTGGGAGTGGTTTATAAGCCCCACTGCGGTGGCTGTATTGAACTCCTATCGATTGCAGGCTTCTGGGCCTAACTCTGCGCGCTGCCCTGTGGGCTTGCTGGGCCTTATAGTCCAGATGCATTCTGGGCTGTAGGCCTTGCAGGCTCACTGGGCAGCGCCCATTTTTTTTATTTTTTTTCCTTTTCTGCTTTATTTATTTCTAAGTTGTTTTTTGCTGTATTTAGAATTTCTTTGTGAATATCATTGCTTTAGGTAAAACCAATTACAAACTTTTTGTTAGTGCAAGTAGTATTCAAATTTGAATAGTTTAAATTTGAAATTATTTGTTTTCTTTGTTGCTTTATTTATTTTATTTTGTTTCTACTTACAACAAAATACTTATTGTTGCTATTTTTATTTTTTTTGCAAGTTTTTTGTTTTGTTTTCTGCATTATTTATTTTCTTTTGTTTTTTGCTTTATTTTTTAATTCTTTCTGTTAGTGCCATTAGTTTTAGGAAAATTATAAACTTTCTGTTAGTGCCATTAGTTTTCAAATTTGAATAATTGAAATTTGAATTCTTTGAAATTTGTGTTAATCACAAGTTTGTGGTTAACTTTACTAAAAAATGAACATATATAGAGAAAATTCGACCTAAATTCATAGTTTTCAAATGAACTCTGAAAAAGTTGGCATAGCATGTGCATGTACAAAACGGACAATGGTATCATACTCGTGTGTTACAAAGTTGGCATGGTATCATCATAATAGTTGCGGAAAACAGTCTTCACTTTTTCTTCGCTTGTGTCATTTGCTTATTGCGCCGTAACCATGGATAATCTTTATCGTTTATCAGGATGCTTGGGTCAGCCTTGACTTTGAAGGGAGGAATTTCATGAAACTTTTCATAATCTTCAGATATGTCTGTCTTGCCCTCCACTCCCAGGATGTCCCTTTTTCCTGAAAGAACTATGTTGCGCTTTGGCTCATCGTATGATGTATTCGCTTCCTTATCTTTTCTTTTTCTCGGTCTGGTGGACATGTCCTTCACATAGATAACATGTTCCACATCATTGGCTAGGACGAACGGTTCGTCAGTGTAACCAAGATTTTTCAGATCCACTGTTGTCATTCCGTACTGTGGGTCTACCTGTACCCCGCCTCCTGACAGATTGACCCATTTGCACTTAAACAAAGGGACCTTAAAATCATGTCCGTAGTCAAGTTCCCATATGTCCACTATGTAACCATAATATGTGTCCTTTCCCCTCTCGGTTGTTGCATCAAAGCGGACACCGCTGTTTTGGTTGGTGCTCTTTTGATCTTGGACAATCATGTAAAATGTATTCCCATTTATCTCGTATCCTTTGTAAATCAATACAGTCAAAGATGGTCCCCTGGACAACAAGTACAACTCATCACAAACAGTGTTGTCACCTCTGAGACGTGTTTCCAACCAACTGCTGAAAGTCCTGATGTGTTCATATGTAATCCAGTCGTCGCACTGCTCCGGGTGTTTGGAGCGCAGACTGTTCTTGTGTTCGTCGACATACGTGGTCACCAATGTAGAGTTCCGTAGAACTGTGTAGTGTGCTTGAAACCAAGAATATCCGTCTCTGCATATTATTGAGTCGCTTCCAAGCGTGCCTTTTCCAGTCAGTCTCCCCTCGTACCGCGATTTAGGGAGACCTATCATATTAAGGCCAGGAATGAAGTCAACAAAAAACCCGATGACATCCTCTGTTTGATGGCCCATGGAGATGCTTCCTTCTTGCCTAGCGCGGTTACGGACATATTTCTTTAGGACTCCCATGAACCTCTCAAAGGGGAACATATTGTGTAGAAATACAGGCCCCAGAATGACAATCTCGTCGACTAGATGAACTAGGATGTGTGTCATGATATTGAAGAAGGATGGTGGGAACAACAGCTCGAAACTGACAAGACATTGCGCCACATCACTCCTTAGCCTTGGTACGATTTATGGATCGATCACCTTCTGAGAGATTGCATTGACGAATGCACATAGCTTCACAATGGCTAATCGGACGTTTTCCGGTAGAAGCCCCCTCAATGCAACCGGAAGCAGTTGCGTCATAATCACGTGGCAGTCATGAGACTTTAGGTTCTGGAACTCCAATATCATCTTCTCGTCCTCAATTTTTTTTATTTTTTCCTTCAAGAATTTGTTTTCTTCTTCAACTAAATTTAACCTCTCGACAATAGGGTCCATCTTGATCTTGTGATCATCGACGACTTTCGCAACATGCAACTCCAATTCCATCTTCTCCTCCTCTATTTTTTCCATTTTTTATTTAAGGAAATGTTTTCCTCTTCAACTAAATTTAACCTCTCAACAAGAGGGTCGGTTGGAATTTCCGGTTCAACTACCTCCCGGACATATAAAAACATCTATGCATGTCAGGTTGGTCGGCATAATTGTCATAAACACTAAAACAAATAGTTATAAATTAAAGATAATATACCACATCCGAATCGTAGACAGGACGAGGGCCCACGTGGCCGGATATCAAAACCATCGCACTGTATAATAACAAGCAATAATAAACGTAAGAAAAATAGACAAATATCTATCTAAAGCAATAATAACAAGCAATAATAAAAGTAAGAAAAGCATGGACACAAGAGGCTCACCATGGTGGTGCCGGTGACGAGATCGGTGGGGGCGATTGACGGCGGCGAAGACTGGGACGGGACGTGACGGACCGCTAAACCTAGACAAATCTCGGAGGAAATAGAGCTTCGAGAGGACAAAAGCTTAACTAGTGTGGATCGAGCATTCCATCGAACACGTTGTGTGCATAGGAGGTGAGCTAGAGCACCACCAAGCCCTCTCCCCCTCGGCCAGAAAAAACAGAGCAGTGTGCTCTGCTCTTGCGCGAGGGGGTATATATAGGCACCTCATAGGTCTCGGTTGGTGATATGAACCGGGACTATAGGCACCTCATAGGTCTCGTCGTTTCGGCCAATTTTGGCCCGTTTCATGGGGTCTAGGAGCGATTTCCACGATTGATGAACACTGGGGTGCGTTTACGTGTCGGTCATCAACACTCGCAGTTTTGGCCGATTTGGCCCCTATCATGGACTATTAGTCACCATTTTGGTGTCTCAGAGCGATATTCATGGCTGATGAACCCTAGGGTGCGTTTTCGCATCGGTCATCAACACTCGCAGTTTTGGCCGATTCTGGCCCATTTCGTGGACTATTACTCACCATTTTTGGGTCCCGGAGTGATTTCCATGGTTGTTGAACCCCCAAGGTGCGCTTAGGTGTCGTTCATCACCACTCGCCATTTTGGGCGATTCTGGCCTGTTTCATGGGCTATTACTTACCGTTTTGGCCCATTCTGGCCCGTTTCGTCGACTATTACTCATCGTTTGGGGTCTCGGAGTGATTTTCAAGGTTGCTGAACCCTAAGGTGCGCTTACGTGTCGTTCATCGGCACTTGCCATTTTGGCCGATTCTGGCCCGTTTAACTCACCGTTTTGCGGTCCATGAGCGATTTCCAACGATCCCCGAGTTGCGTTTACGTGTTCGTCATCAAAACTAGCAGTTTCGGCCGATTCTGGACTGTTTCATGGGCTCACTGATTTGGAGTCCCGGAGTGATTTCCACGATTAACGATCCCTAAGGTGCGTTTACTCACCATTTTGGGGTCCCAAAACGATTTCAATGGTTGTTGAAACCCAAGGTGCGCTTATGTGTCGGTCATCAACAGTCGCAGTTTGGGCCGATTCTGGCCCGTTTCTTGGACTATTACTCATTGTTTTGTGGTCCCAGAGTGGTTTCCACGATTGAAGAACACCGGGGTGCGTTTACGTGTCGGTCATCAAAACTCGCTGTTTTTGTCGATTCTGACCCGTTTCGTGGACTATTACTCACTGTTTTGGGGACCCAAAGCGATTTCCATGGTTGTCGAACCCCAAGGTGTGCTTACGTGTTGGTCGTCAAGACTCGCAGTTTGGGCCAATCCTTGCCCGTTTCTTCGACTATTACTCAGTTTTGGGGTCCCGAAGTGATTTCCATGATTGACGAACCCCGGGGTGCGTTTACGTGTCGGTCATCAATACTCACGGTTTTTGTCGATTCTAACCCATTTCGTGGACTATTACTCACCGTTTTTGGGTCCCAAAGCTATTTCGATGGTTGTCGATCCCCAAGGTGCGATTACGTGTCGGTCATCAACAATCGCAGTTTTGGCCGATTCGGGCCCGTTTCTTGGACTATTACTCACTGTTTGGGGTTCCCAAAGAGATTTCCATAGTTGTTCAACCCCAAGGTACTTACGCATCGGTCGTCAACACTCACAGTTTTGGCCGATTCTTGCCCGTTTCATGGGCTATTACTCACCGTTTTGGCTCCCGGAGCGATTTCCACAATTAACGATCCCCGAGGTGCGTTTACGTGTCGGTCATCAACACTCGCAGTTTTGGCCGATTTTGGCCCGTATCGTGGACTATTACTCACCGTTTTGGGGCCCCGAACGATTTTCATGGTTGCTGAACCCCAGGGTGCCCTTACGTGCCGTTCATCAACACTCGTCGTTTCGGCCAATTTTGGCCCGTTTCATGAGGTCTAGGAGCGATTTCCACGATTGATGAACACTGGGGTGCGTTTACGTGTCGGTCATCAACACTCGCAGTTTTGGCCGATTTGGCCCCTATCATGGACTATTAGTCACCGTTTTGGTGTCTCAGAGCGATATTCATGGCTGATGAACCCTAGGGTGCGTTTTCGCATTGGTCATCAACACCCTCAGTTTTGGCCGATTCTGGCCCATTTCGTGGACTTTTACTCACCATTTTTGGGTCCCGGAGTGATTTCCATGGTTGTCGAACCCCCAAGGTGCGCTTAGGTGTCGTTAATCACCACTCGCCGTTTTGGGCGATTCCAGCCTGTTTCATGGGCTATTACTTACTGTTTTGGCCGATTCTGGACCGTTTCGTCGACTATTACTCACCGTTTGGGGTCTCAGAGTGATTTTCAAGGTTGCTGAACCCTAAGGTGCGCTTACGTGCTGTTCATCGGCACTTGCCGTTTTGGCCGATTCTCGCCCGTTTAACTCACCGTTTTGCGGTCCATGAGCGATTTCCATGATTAACGATCCTCGAGTTGCGTTTACGTGTTCGTCATCAAACTCACAGTTTCGGCCGATTCTGGACTGTTTCGTGGGCTCACCGTTTTGGAGTCCCGGAGTGATTTCCACGATTAACGATCGATTGATTGTGGTCCACTCCGTGTTATACGAGGGGCTGGTCTTCGCCCAGCCACGTCAAAAAGGCACTATATTCCGAAAAGCCTGGTACACACCAGGGGCTAGTACTTAGCCCCACTAGTCAAGCTCCTATGGCTAAGTGAAAGCAATAAAGCCGTACATCCTGGTTGCCTGGTTCGCTACGCAAACACCTCCTATACGGACCAAGACGTTGGATAAAGTGTGTTTTTGCGTTTTACCGAACACCCCTGTAATATTTACATGGGGGCTGAAGCCGACGACAGGGAACTTTCAGATTTATATAAACAGCCGCACATGAGGGAAAAGTCGCTCACTAATATAAAAGCGCAAAATTTATATACATCGTCACATTGGCTTAGCCCTTACAACCCGAATACAAATCACTCAAAGGCTACATCCTTTGAGCATTGTCCGTCTACAAGGCGGGCTCCTTCTAGGACATTGTCAAGTACCTTTCCGGTCTCCGGTGATCCTTGCCTTCTGGAGGGCTAGCAGTGGCTATTTCCGCGGCCTTCATCTTTGCCCAATGCACCTTCACGCGGGCGAAGGCCATCCGAGCACCCTCTATGCAAGCCGAGCGCTTGACAGCATCGACCCGCGGACTCACATCGTCGAGCCTCTTCACCAATCTAAATTAACTACCCGGGATCGGATCAACGGGCCATAGCCGGACTATCAAGTCCTTCATGGCCAAACTCACCATGTTGGGCAGCTCGACCAGCTGCTTCACTTGGTCGTGGAGGGGCACCTGATGATTGGGCGCAAGGAACTGCGACCAATACAGCTTCTCCGTGTTGTTCCCCTCTTGACCTCGGAACTATTGGGCGGCGTCGGCGATACTCCTTGGGAGATCCACAAACACGCCTGGAGAACTCCACAATCGTGTCAGCTCAAGATACGTCTGACCTCCGAAGATGCTCTACAAGAGAAAAACCTTACCAGCTGCTATCTGACGCGCTTGTTTAGTCTCCTCCTGAGCATCGCGCGATGTCGTTCGCGCCTCCTTGGCAGCATTAACTGCCGTAGAGAGTTTGGCCGCTTGCTCCGAATTCGCCTTCTCCAAGGTGTCGCATTTGCGAATTGTATCTTGGAGCTTGGCCTCGACCTCGGTCACCAGCGTCTCGTGCTATTGACGCTGGGCCTTCTCGGCCTCCAAGTCAGCAGCCGCTTTATCATCAGCCGCCTTACTTTCTCTGGCCTCCTCCTTAGCCGTGGCAAGTTCGCCCTTCAGAGACTCGACCACAGTTGCGTCAGCTGTTCCACAAGAAGTATATGACATGTATTAGCTCATGTTCGGACATACAATGCGTCAAAATTCGGATTTCCTAAACCCGCATACCTTGCGTTTCGTCAAAACGCTTGTTGACGTGGTCGAGATCCTCATTGGCTAGTCTAAGTTTCCGATTTAGCTTGGAAACCTCTGCGGCATGGGCAGACGCCGTAACTAGCGCAGCCTGCTCAAGCGCCAAATTCACAGTTTAGCTCTATCATTTGTTATAAACATGGATGCTTTGTCTGATTTTGTTCAGAATCAAACAAAGCATCACGGGCTACTGGCTATATATATATATATATATATATATATATATATATATATATATATATATATATATATATATATATATATATATATATATATATATATATATATATGTCCAAAAAAATAAAAGTTCTCTTTATAGAACATTACATTGCATACCTCAAAGCCTGTTAGTAGGTTGTTGAAGGCTTTGTTCAGTCCTTCGGGGGCTTGATCCTGGGCTGAACCTGAAGGAAATATGCCCTAGAGGAAATAATAAGGTTATTATTTATTTCCTTATATCATGGTAAATGTTTATTATTCATGCTATAATTGTATTAACCGGAAACTTAGTACATGTGTGAATACATAGACAAAACAAAGTGTCCCTAGTATGCCTCTACTAGACTAGCTCATTGATCAAAGATGGTTATGTTTCCTAGCTAAGACATGAGTTGTCATTTGATCAACGGGATCACATCATTAGGATAATGATGTGATGGACTAGACCCATCCGTTAGCTTAGCACTATGATCGTTTAGTTTTACTGCTATTGCTTTCTTCATGACTTATACATGTTCCTATTACTATGAGATTATGCAACTCCCGAATATCGGAGGAATACCTTGTGTGCTATCAAACATCACAACATAAATGGGTGATTATAAAGATGCTCTACAGGTGTCTCCGAAAGTGTTCGTGGTGTTGGCATAGATCAAGAATAGGATTTTTCACTCCGAGTGTCGGAGAGGTATCTCTGGGCCCTCTCGGTAATACACATCATAATAAGCCTTGCAAGCAAATGACTAATGAGTTAGACACGGGATGATGTATTACGGAACGAGTAAAGAGACTTGCCGGTAACGGGATTCACTAGTTATGGTGATACCGACGATCGAATCTCGGGCAAGTAACATACTGATGACAAAGGGAACAACGTATGTTGTTATGCGGTTTGACCGATAAAGATCTTCGTAGAATTTGTAGGAGCCAATATGAGCATCCAGGTTCCGCTATTGGTTATTGACCGGAGATGAGTCTCGGTCATGTCTACATAGTTCTCGAACCCGTAGGGTCCGCACGCTTAATGTTTGATGACGATCGGTATTATGAGTTTATGTGTTTTGATGTTCCGAAGGTAGTTCCGAGTCCCGGATGAGATCGGTGCCATGACAAGGAGTCTCGAAATGGTCGAGACGTAAAGATCGATATATTGGACGACTATTTTCGGACATCGGAAAGGTTCCGAGTGATTCGGGTATTTTTCGGAGTACCGGAGAGTTACGGGAATTCGTCGGGGAGTTAATGGGCCTTAATGGGCCATAGGGGAAGGGGAGAGGAGGCGGCCAAGGTGGGGGCGCACCCCCACCAGCCCAATCCGTGGGAAGGGGGCCGGCTCCCCTTTCTTTCTTCTCCCTCTCCTCCTTCCTTCTTCTCCTAATCCTACTAGGGAAAGGGGGGAGTCCTACTCCCGGTGGGAGTAGGACTCCCTAGGGCACGCCATAGATAGGGCCGGCCCCTCCCCTCCCCTCCTCCTTTATATACGGGGGTAGAGGCACCCCATAGACACACAGGTTCATCAGTAGATCTCTTCCAACCGTGTGCGGTGCCCCTCTCCACAGAAACACACCTCGGTCATATCGTTTCAGTGCTTAGGCGAAGCCCTGCTCCGGTAGCTTCATCATCTCCGTCACCACACCGTCATGCTGAAAAACTCTCTTGCGAAGTTCTACTGGATCAAGAGTGATGGCTTCTCGTCCCTCGTTGGTTTCCCCAAGTGGAAGGTTTGAGATGCAGTGTAGCGGTAGTTTTCCCTTGGCAAAGATACCAAGGATCGAATTCCCCTGAGACTCCAAGGTTCAACAAGAAGGTGTCAACTGCTAACGGCGCCAGATACTTAGCAATCAACTTGGACCTGCACACAGATACAAATAACTTTGCTCCCAACGAGTACAGAGAGGTTGTCAATCCCTCCGGCCTTGTCGTTTACAAAGGATCAAACGCAAGAGATAATAGTGATAGGTATTGCTGCAACTAGTAAGTAAAAGCAGAAAGTAAATAGTGGATGTGATCAGTGATGGTAATATGGACCGGGGTCCCATGATGTTCACTAGTGATGTCTCTCTCCCAAAAGACTATAAAACAGCTATGTGAGGTAAACGAATTACAGCTGGGCAATTGACAGAATTATGTGCGCAAACCAATGCTAACTATGCTGCAAGAAAGGTTGAGGCTCAAAAGCATGGGCGGTACGCCAAGGCAAGTAGACCGAAATCCATCTGCATCTACTACTAATCATCCACCTTGAGATATCTATCCAGAACATCTCGCTGGTATTAAGTTGCGAGTCCCACCCATAGTGTAAACTCAAAGCAACAGACAACTGCATTAAAAGAACTTTGCGTAAAGTAAACAATCCTTGCACCCGCGAGTACAAGCACCGTAGTTTTCCCCCTTGTGGCAACAGCACATCCCCTAGACACATGTTTCTGTCACTCAAGCTAGTCATCGAGGGGCATGAACCCACAATCAAGCATAACGTTCCCTCTTGGAGTTACTACCTACTACTTGGCCAAAGCAATAAACAGCAACGCAGAACATGCAAGAATTACTCAAGAACATAAATATAAAAGAGGTAAATCAAATATATTACTCACACACAATCTGAACATAATCTCACAATCCATCGGATCCCAGCAAACTCAACATAGCAACAGCATAAGGATTACATATGTGCCTCGATCATGTAGGGCAGCTCACGAGGTCTAATTAGTGAAGCACAAAGAGGGGAGGAGAACATCACATAGCTACTAGTCATGGACCCATGGTCCAAGGGAGACTACTCACAACTCATCCGGGAGGCGTCCATGGTGGTGGAGAGGCTCCCGGTGGTGATCCTCCCCTCCGGCAGGGTGCCGGCAAGAGTTCTCCTGGTGCTCCCGATCTTGGAAGCGCGGCGGCGGCGGAACAGAGATGAGATCGCGAAAAAGGGTTCCGTCCTCGAGGGTTTCGGGACGCGGTGTAAATATATGCCAAAGGGGGGCATCAGCGGAGACCAGGGGGGCCCAGGCGCCCCCCCGGCGCGGCCAGGAGGGGGGCCACGCCACCAGGGCGCCTGGAGCCCTGGTGGCCCCCCTCCGGCCCTACTTTGGCCGCAAGGAAGCTTCCGGAATGCTGATTTTTTTTATAATTTTTCCAGGATTTTTCTGGCAGTGTACGTGATGGGAAAACCTGAAATACAAAAACAGCAGAAAACAGAAACTGGCACTGGGGTGCACTGAGTTAATAGGTTAGTCCAAATATGATCAAAAGTGTATGGAAGTGTATAAATATCATAGCAATATCACACAAAAGAGGCATGGAGCAAGCAGAAATTATATATACGTTTTGGACGTATCAAAGAGCTCGTGGGATGTCATCAAGCTGAACGTGTGCTGAACGCGGAGGCTCCGTACGTTCGGTGCTTGATCGGTTGGATCGCGAAGAAGTTCGACTACATCAACCGCGTCACTAGACGCTTCTTCTCCTGGTCAACGAGGGTACGTAGACACACTGTCCCCTCTCGTTGCTATGCATCTGGTAGATAGATCTTGCGTGATCATAGGAAAATTTTGAAATACTACGTTCCCCAACAGTGGCATCATTGCTACCTCCCGAGCTTGCGTTGTATTCCCTCGAAGAGGAAAGGGAGATGCAGCACAGTAGCGTAAGTATTTCCCTCAGTTTTTCAGAACCAAGGTATCAATCCAGTAGGAGACCACGCGCCAGTCCCTCGCACCTGCACAAACAAATAAGAACTTCGTAGCCAACGCGATAAGGGGTTGTCAATCCCTTTACGGTCACTTACGATAGTGAGATCTGATAGAGATGATAATTATATTTTTGGTATTTTTGGTATAGAAACAGAAAGTAAAGAAAGCAAATAAACAACGGCAACAAAAATTGATGGGAAAGTAATATGATAAAGATAGACCCGGGGGCCAAAGTTTTCTCTAGTGGCTTCTCTCATGAAAGCGGTGTTCTACGGCGGGTAAACAAATTACTGTCGAGCAATTGATAGAAAAGCGAATAATTATGAGACTATCTAGGCATGATCATTGTATATAGGCATCACGTCAGAGACAAGTAGACCGACTCTTGCCTGCATCTACTACTATTACTCCACACATCGACCGCTATCCAGCATGCATCTAGTGTATTGAGTTCATACGAACAGAGTAACGCCTTAAGCAAGATGACATGATGTAGAGGGATAAACTCAAGCAATATGATGAAAACCCCATCTTTTTATCCTCGATGGCAACAATACAATACGTGCCTTGCTGCCCCTACTGTCACTGGGAAAGGACACCGCAAGATTGAACCCAAAGCCAAGCACTTCTCCCATTGCAAGAACTATAGATCTAGTAGGCCAAACCAAACCAATAATTCGAAGAGACTTGCAAGGATATTATGAGCACACATGAAAAGTTCAGAGAAGAAACAAATATCTTTCATAGATAACTTTGATCATAAACTCACAATTCATCGGATCTCGACAAACGCACCGCAAAAAGAGATTACATTGGATAGATCTCCTCGAAGACCGAGGAGAACTTTGTATTGAGATCCAGAGAGAGAAGAAGCCATCTAGATACTAGCTATGGACCCGAAGGTCTGAGGTAAACTACTCACAACTCATGGTGAGGGCGATGATGATGATGATGATGAAGGCCTCCATGATGGATCCCCCTCCAGGAACTGGCTCCAAGATGGGATCTCCACTAGAACAGAAGCTACGGCGGTGGAATTAGGGTTTTATCTGTGCGTATGGAGTTTCTGGGGTACGTAGGTATATATAGGAAGAAGGGGGGCACCGGGGGCCACACGGGCTGCCCTCGAGGCAGGGGGCGCGCCCTGGGAAGGGGGGCGTGCCCCCACCCTCGAGGGTGGCCCCTCTGTCCCCTGGCTTGGCCCTGAAGTCTTTCGTGCGTGATTTCCTCCAAAAATATCTGTCGCGAAGGTTTCATTCCGTTTGGACTCCGTTTGATATTCCTTTTCTGCAAAATCTGAAATAGGCAAAAAACAACAATCTGGACTGGGCCTTTGGGTTAGTAGGTTAGTCCCAAAATGATATAAAAGTGAATGATAAATCCCATTAAACATCCAAGACTTCATAAATAATAGCATGGAACAATCAAAAATTATAGATACTTTGGAGACGTATCAAGCATCCCCAAACTTAATTCCTGCTCGCCCTCGAGTAGGTAAATGATAAAGAAAGAATTTTTGATGTGGAATGCTAACCAATATAGTTTTTCAATGTAATTCTCTTAGTTGTGGCATGAATGTTCAGATCTGAAAGATTCTAGACAAAAGTCTATATTGACATAAGAAATAACAATACTTCAAGCAATACTAACAAAGCAATCATGTCTTCTCAAAATACTATGGCTAAAGAAATTTATCCCTACAAAATCATATAGTGTTGGCTATGCTCCCTTATTATCACTCTAAATATTCATATCATGCAGAACCCCGATTTCAGCCAAGCATTTGTTTTCATGCTCTATCTTTTCAAACCTTTCAACTTTCATGCAATACATGAGCGTGAGCCATGGACATAGCACTATGGGTGGAATAGAGGTGGTTGTGGAGAAGACAAAAAGAGGGAGATAGTCTCACATCGACTAGGCGTATCAACGAGCTATGGAGATGCCCATCAATAGATATCAATGTGAGTGAGTAGGGATTGCCATGCAACGGATGCACTTGAGCTAAATATGAATTAAAGCTCAACAAAAGAAACTAGTGGGTGTGCATCCAAATTGCTTGCTCACGAAGACTTAGGGCATTTGAGGAAGCCCGTCGTTGGAATATACAAGCCAAGTTCTATAATGAAAATTCCCACTAGTATATGAAAGTGACTAAGCATGAGACTCTCCACAATAAAGAACATGGTGCTACTTTGAAGCACAAGTGTGGAAAAAGATAGTATCAATTGTCCCTTTTTCTTTTCTTTTCTTTTTTTTCTTTTTTTTCTTTTTCTTTTTTTTTCTTTTTCTTTTTTTTCTCTTTTTTTCTTTCCTTTTTTTTGGGCCTTTATTTTTTTTTCGTTGGCCTTTTTGTTGCGGAGGGGCTTTATAGATTCAGCATTTCCTCCCATGGGACAATGCTCTAATAATGATGATCATCACACTTTCATTACAACACAATATTACAACTCGACACTACAACAACAAAGTATGACTCTACATGAATGCCTCCGGCGGTGTACTGGTATGTGCAATGAAACAAGAGTGACGTGTATGATAAATTATGCATGGTGGCCTTGCCACAAATATGATGTCAACAACATGATCATGCATGACAATATGACAATATGATGCATGTCATATAAACGGAACGGTGGAAAGTTGCATGGCAATATATCTCGGAATGGCTATGGAAATGCCATGATAGGTAGGTATGGTGGCTGTTTTGAGGAACAATATGGTGGCTGTTTTGAGGAAGGATATATAGTGGGTTTATGGCACCGGCGAAAGTTACGCGGTACAAGAGACGCTAGCAATGGTGGAAGGGTGAGAGTGCGTATAATCCATGGACTCAACATTAGTCATAAGAACTCATATACTTATTGCAAAAATTTACGAGTCATCAAAACAAAGCAATCAACGCATGCTCCTAGGGGGTAGGTTGGTAGGAGTTAACCATCGCGCGCCCCCGACCTCCACACAAAGGTTGACACTCTACAAATACCTCATGCTATAACTTAGTCACATAACGGTTCACCATACGTGCATGCTATGGGAATCACTAACCTTAACACAAGTATTTCTCACTTTCATAATAACTCCACTAGCGTGACTCTAATATCACTATCCTCATGTCTCAAAACAATTATCAAGCATCCAACATCTCTTTCTATTCAATGCACTTGGTGTGAAAAAATTTACTACATTGATATTGGATGTTTATCATGTGAAGACTAGTTTCTTTAGCCTAAACACTTTACCATGCTGTCTTAATGGACTCTCAAATAGATCTAAGTGAAGCATGAGAGTTCAATAATTTCTACAAAAAATTACCACCACCATGCTCTAAAAGATAGAAGTGAAGCACTAGAGCAAAAACTATTCAACTCAAAAGATATAAGTGAAGCGCATAGAGTGTTCTGACAATTTCTAGGCCATATTTAACTCTCTCAAATAGGTGTGTCCAGCAAGGATGATTGTGACAAACTAACAATCAAAGACTCAAATTATACAAGACGCTCCAAGCAAAACACATAGCATGTTGCGAATAAAAATATAGCTCCAAGTATAGTTACCGATGGATGAAGACGAAAGAGGGGATGCCTTCCCGGGGTATCCCCAAGCTTAGGCTTTTGATTATCTTGGATTTACTTGGGGTGCCATGGGCATCCCCAAGCTTAGGCCTTTTCTACTTGTCGTGGATTTAGCATGGCAGATGTCCGGTTTACAGGACTTAGTCGTGAGGCCATCGCTCGGGTTAGCTTAAAGGGGTTAAAGCGGACGAAGGACATAGGGGGTTTATACTAGTTCGGCCCCTTCGATGGAGGTAAAAGCCTACGTCTAGTTTGGTGTGGTATTGCTTGGGCTGCGATGATCAGGGAGCGAATCCGCTTTGCCTGTGTCTCGAGCTATTGTTTCTTGTCCTGAACCGTCGCCGGGTCGTCCCTTTATATAGGAGGCGACGCCCGGTCCGATTTACAGAGTCCCGAGGCCGGCTCATAAACGTGTCCGCCTCTGTCTCTACTCTTTCTATCTTACATCCCAAGTTACATGGTATGACGGTGTACATACCATGGGCCTTATACATGGGCCCTAAACCTCTGTGGGCTATAACCTCCTGTTTCATACTCTACTGGGCTTCTGATAATATAACCTTACCATCATAATCCGGACCCACCTGGCCGGTTTATACCTGATAGTCATATCCCTGACATTAGGCCCCAAATTGATTTGAACTTGTTCATGTCAGTCTTCAAAGTCTTGTACGAATTTCCCTTTCTGCAACTCTTGTATGCTTCATAAACCAGTCATGACGTCATCTCCTGGAATTGCTTCAATCTGTTGTGACATCACGTGCGCACTTAACGCTCGCACATGTTTGTTACCTTTCTTTATTACTGTTCCGAGAATCGAGGCGACAGCTCAATCCATATCCGATTTTCGGTCTCCTTGATTCCCGCGCCTGCCGTTTTATCTCTACGGCCTATAAATGAGACTGAGCCCCATCTCTTTTACCCACTTCTGCTTCGTCTTCCTCAGTCTCCAGCGCTCAAGCCTCCGCTGCCATCCTTCGAGCTCACCATCGTCTGCAAGCCCGACCGCTGCATCAACCTGAGCGCATCCAGAAACTCACCGCTGACCTTTGCTTCCTCGGGTACGCTGTCTTCTTCCCCATAGATCTTAGTTCTAGGGTTTCTTCTGTAGCTCGCCGCGAACCCTCGTTCTTCGTAGTTCATCGTCGTAGGTTGGTTTTAGCTGTAGATGTAAAACTTGTTAAGTCAACCCTCGTTCGCGCGCTTCCGCTCCATCGTCATATCTTTAGTTTCTCCAGCCTTGCTAGTTTAGATTGAATCCGCAGAGAACTTCCGCTGCCTTCACTGAATATGACTTGAATTGTTCTGTCTTTTTCCTGCGCTGTAGATCCATATTTTGCCCCTGCTTCATGTGAAAGCTGTTTTTCATACTTTAGATCTGCAGCTTATCTGCCTATGTTTACCGGTTTAATCCTAGCCTGCGCCTCATATACCTGCATTGACGGTTTAGATTTAAACCTGCCTTCCATGATCGACGGTTTAACTTCTTCTTTCTGTCATCGTAAACCGGTGGCTGTCTTGTGCATGCCTACTCCGGATTAGGGGGTACCATTAGTCCCTTGCTTAAACCGTTGATTAGGTCAATACTTTCATATAACACGCCGGTTTGTATCAGTAGATTTGTAAACTGGGCCTTGTCTTGTACTTTTCAGCACTCCCGCATTGGAAAAAATGGCTAAACAGTTCGTTGCTTGTAACTGGGTTCCTTCCCGAATTACTGAGGACGATTTAGTAGAGGCGGCCTCAATCAGTGTTCTGGGTCCTAAAGAGGTTCTGCATTGGCGGGCCCCTGGAAACGAGTGTCCACCCGAGCCTAAAGAGGGAGAGATCATAGTCGTTTATGATCGTCTAGCCCGGGGTTTCAGTCCTCCCGGTTCAAAGTTGTTCCATGATGTTTTAGCCGACTTTCAACTCCATCCACAAGATATAGGCCCCAATTCAGTCTCGAACATCTGCAACTTCCAAGTCTTCTCGGAGGCATATTTACAAGAAGAACCGTCTATGGAGCTGTTCTTGGATTTCTTTCATCTGAACCGCCGCACTAAATTTTCTGATGGGCCTCATACTGAACTCGGCGGCGTGAGCATCCAGAAAAGGAAGGACGTCAGCTTTCCTCACGCCACTCTGCACAGCCACCCCAAGGATTGGAACCAGACGTGGTTCTACTGCAAAGACACTTCGCCAGATGGAGAAAACCCGCTGCCGGGTTACCGTGCTTACCGCCTAACGCCGGCTCATGCTTTCCCGCAGCGGCTTACCGTCCAAGATCGGGCTCAATATGCCCCCCAACTCTCCAAACTCAGGTCTTTCGTGGCTAACGGTTTAACCGGAGTTGATTTTGTTCGCTGTTGGCTGTCTTGGAGCATTCTCCCACTAAGCCGGCGTTCAAGCTTGATGTGCAAATATACTGGCAAGCCGGAAGATCCTCAACGTCACACCAAGATTGTGCTTCCCGACAATGAAGTTACTGAGTCTGCCAAGAAGATGCTGAACATCCCTCTGGAGGAGTGCAGCCAGACCGGTTTAGCTCCTTTCTGTTTAATCAACAAACCGCCATCGGTAAAGCTCTTCCGACCCTTTTCTGTTTGGTTTAATCTGTTCATATTACTTGCCTTAAACATGTTTTTGTTTCTTCCCACGGGCCAATGATCCCTTCTGGAAGAGGAAAGCGCAGGATAAACCGGCGAAGCAATCACGCAAGAAGACCTTTGCCGTAAAGAAGAAGAAAGCTGATGTCGCTTCCGGTTCAAATCATGAAGAAGATGATCCGGCTTCTGAGGTACTGCTTGATTCTCACATCCTTTGAATTCTCCTTGTTTCTATTTATATCAACAATGTCTTTTCCCAGGATCTGGCCAAGGGAAGTAAAGCGGATGAAGTTGAGGTAATTTCTCTCTCATCTGATTCAGAATCATTGCCACCCAAGATTCGCCAGGCCTCCCGGAAATATCCATTTTCTCACCCTTATGCTCAATTGGATCTCAACTTTCTTTTGAAGAAACAACAGCATGAAGCTCGCCGGACCACACGTCATAGTGGCCACGTGGTTGAATCATCCGGAATACCCCTTGCGCCATCTCGCAGACGCCGCTCAGAGGTTTTGCTCACTCCAATCCTTCTTTATCGAAAAGCAGGCCTTATTCGCAAACCTCTTAAACTGTCTGATCCCAACTACCAAGAAGCTCCTCTATCTTCTTCCGGCGAGTCGACTGCTACTCAAGTCCCAGTGCTTAAGACCGTTCCTGGGTACGTCATCTTTCTAAACGTTCGGTTTACCTTTCCATTTTGACTTTGTGATTCTCATAACTCTTTTGATCTTTTATCAGAATGCCCAAGCCTAGCAAAAAGGTGAAATTGAATAAACCGGCAGCGGAAACCACCACTGCTGAACCGGCCAAGGACCCTGAGGCGGCCAATCCCCCAGAGGAAGCTGTTAAAGTTCAGCACGATGATCCCACCCCTATGGATCATGCAGATCTTGCTGCTCCGGGGGGCGACATCATGGAGAACACGGCTGAACCGGCAAGCCCTGTCCGGGTTAGTCCTCCTCGGGCTAGCCCGGCTCCTGTTAGTCCGGTGCGCACTACTGATCCCCTCCAGCCAACCGCTGCCTCGACAGCAGATGTTGAGATAACCGGGATAGGCTTCATTGCTCCCACAGAGCCTGTTGTCTTGGCTAAACACACCGCCAAGGAGGAAAAGCTCCAGCAAGACAAAGGCAAATGGAGTACAAATCTGTCAAGCTATAACCACCTTTGTGCCCAGGAACTCCACTCTGGGTATCTGAACCGGCTCTTCACCAGCCGTGATTATGAGGCCGGTTTAGCCAACATGATGAAAGAGAAATACGAGGTAACCTTCTTTCCTTTTGCCTTCCGTTTCTGCTTGTTCTTTGCAATTATACCTTTAGGCCATGGTAGCCCCCAAGTGCCGGTTTACTTCACTGTAGGTGCACCGAGACTTCTCTTATGTCTGAGAATGAACCTACATTAGCCCCCAAGTGCCAAGGGCATAACTTGTTTATGTGCTTGGGACTTGTCTGAAAAAGTTGTTTTCTTTACTTCAATTGTACATTAGCCCCCAAGTGTCGAGTGCATAACTTGATATGTGCTTGAGACTTTGATTGAACTGTCCTTCTAACACTTTCCTTTTCCTACAGGCTGACTTGAACCGGAGAGCTTCGGAGGCAACTGAACTCCGGAATAGCTTGGCTTTCCATGAAACTGCTTCAACCAAAACTAAGGAAGAAATTGGTCTTGCTTTAGCTAACATGGAAAAGCTCAAGAAAGATTTTGAAGCGGAGCGGTCCACGTGGGAGGTGCAAAGGGACGCTCTATAAAAAAGAGCAAAGGATGCTGAAGCTGCTCTCAATCCGTTTACGCGGGAGTTATCCGGGTTAAAACAGCAAATAGAGAACATGACATCTGCTATCTTCGGTGAGTACCTGTCTTCGTATGTCTGCATCCTTGCAATCTTTATTCTGCTCCAGTTTAACTCGCCAATTGTATATAGGGATGCGTGATGGGCCTCGAACCCCTCGTTGGTTACCCCAAGTGGAAGGTGTAAGATGCAGTAAGTAGAAGTGTTTTCCCCTAGCAAAGATGCCAAGGATCGAATCCCCAGAGACTCCTAGGTTCAACAAGTAGGTGTCAATTGCTAACGGCGCAATTAGCAATCAACGTGGACCTGCACACAGATACAAATAACTTTGCTCCCAACGAGTACAGAGAGGTTATCAATCTCTCCGGCCTTGTAGTTCACAAAGGGTTAAAAGCAATGATAGTAGTGATAGATAGTTTTTGCAATAGTAAGTAAATAGCGAAAAGTAAATAGTGGATGTGATCAATGATGGTAATATGGACCGGAGTCTCATGATGTTCACTAGTGATGTCTCTCTCCCAAAAGACGATAAAACAGCTATGTGAGGTAAACAAATTACAGCTGGGCAATTGACAGGACCACGAACGCAAACCAATGCTGACTACATTGCAAGAAAGGTTGAGGTTCAAAGCATGGGCGGTACGCCAAAGTAAGTAGACCGAAATCCATCAATATCTACTACTAATCATCCACCTTGAGATATCTATCTAGAACATCTCGCTGGTATTAAGTTGCGAGTCCCACCCATAGTGTAAACTCAATGCAACAGACAACTGCATTAAAAGAACATTGCGTAAAGTAAACAATCCTTGCACCCGCAGGCACAAGCACCGTTGTTTTCCCCCTTGTGGCAACAGCACATCCCCTAGACTCATGTTTCTGTCACTCAAGCTAGTCATCGAGGGGCATGAACCCACAATCGAGCATAACGTTCCCTCTTGGAGTCACTACCTATTACTCGGCCAAAGCAATAAATAACAACGGAGAACATGCAAGAATTACTTATGAACTAAAATATAAAAGAGGTGAATCAAATATATTACTCAAGATCAATCTGTACATAATCTCATAATCCATCGGATCCCAGCAAACTCAACATAGCAACAGCATAAGGATTACATAGGTGCCTCGATCATGTAGGGCAGCTCACGAGGACTAATTAGTGAAGCACAAGAACGGGAGGAGAACATCACATAGCTACTGGTCATGGACTCATGGTCCAAGGGAGACTACTCACGAGTCATCCGGGAGGCGTCCATGGTGGTGGAGAAGCTCCCGGTGGTGATCCTCCCCTCCGGCAGGGTGCCGGGACGGCGGCGGCAGAACAGAGATGGGATCGCGAAAAGAAGTCCTGTTCTGAGGGTTTCGGAGAGTCCTTTAAATATATGCCAAAGTAGGGCACCGGGGGAGCCTCTGGGGGCCCAGGCGCCCCCCCGGGCGCGGCCCAGGGAGGGCGCGCCCACAGGGCGCCTAGAGCCCCTGTAGCCCCCCCCCCCCCAGGCTGCCCTTCGGACGCAGTGTTGTTTCCGGAACGCTGATTTTTTATATAATTTTTCTGGGCAGTTCTCGAAACGTGAAAACCTGAAATACAAAAACAGCCGAAAACAGAAACTGGCACTGGGGTGCACTGGATTAGTAAGTTAGTCCAAATATGATCAAAAGTGTATGGAAGTGTATGAATATCATAGTAATATCACCCAAAAGTGGCATGGAGCAAGCAGAAATTATAGATACGTTTTGGACGTATCAACATCCCCAAGCTTAATTCCTGCTCGTCCTCGAGTAGGTAAATGATAACAAGAATAATTTTTGTGGTGACATGCTATTAACCATATAGGAATTTCTCATAGTCATATGACAAAAGCTTACTGAGACAATGATTCTAAAGTAATTAAGTTGTCTCAAGAGAAAATCACAAATGACTGAAAGTTTTACAACATGAAACTGAAACATCAAAAAGATTTGCAATGAACATGATGTGCAAATATGATAATTTGATATCTAGCTTGCCCCCTTTAGTGATGCAAAACATAAATGCAAGGGCACCTTCAAGGTTTAAGTGATGACTAGATACAATCATTTCAGAATAAACGATATCACAATCATGCAAAAGACAATGCTACTTTGGGACAATGCACATTACACTTAGAATGACAATCATGCTCTCAGTTGTTGGTGCTTCAACATAAAGGTAAAAGAAAGGTTAAGTGCTAGAGCTTTTTATTTGAAAACATGGAAGCAATTGTGTCAACGGTAGTAGTACTTCATATGTGTCATGCATAAAACATCCTATAAGTTGCAAGCCTCATGCATCGAATACCAATAGTGCTCGCTCCTTGTCCTAATTAGCTCGGATCCCCATGGGTTATCATTGCATTGCATATGTTTTAACCAAGTGTCACAAAGGGGTACCTCTATGCCACCTGTACAAAGGTCCAAGGAGATAGATCGCATTTGATTTCTCGTTTTTGATAGATCTCAACTTGAGGACATCCATACCGGGACAACATAGAAAATAGATGATGGACTCCTCTTTAATGCATAAGCATATTCTCATGAGAGAATGAGGATTAAGGTCCAAGCTAAAACTTCCACCATGATGCATGGCTTTGGTTGGCGGCCCAATGTTCTTCTCTAACAATATGCATATTAATTCAACCCACGGTAAATCACCCTTACTTCAGACAAGACGAACATGCATAGCAACTCACATGATATTCAACAAAAGTGTGACAGTTGATGGCGTCCCCAGAAACATGGTTACCGCTCAGCAAGCAACTCATAAGAAATAAGATACATAAGCAACATATTCTTTACCACAATAGTTTTTAGGCTACTTTCCCATGAGCTATGTATTGCATGGTTAGTTTGCTTAGTGCAGGTGGAGGTTAGCAAAAGACTGGGAGCGACCAACTAAGAGAGCAATGACGGTCATAATCATGCAGAGCGACAAAGCAATATTGAATCAGGCATGGTAGTTATATCGCTACTCGGAAATAAAAGGTCATCAAGGCTTGACAGACTTTCTTTACAGTCTTGAATATGCGTGAGCATACGCCAAGTCAATCAAAATAAATTCTCGAAGGAAGATATTACTAAACCATACAACATCATAGGCAAACAAACCAAGTTGGTACTCCAATAACACATTGGGAACCCCCCAGCTATTTGAGATTAACCATAAGAAAACCTGAACTACTAAGCACCATCATGAAAGTAGCATCTTTATCATAGACACATTAACCCATGCAACGGAAGCAAACTCTCTTAATAAGGTGAGCATGGTAATTAAAGAGAGTTCAAGCAACCAACTAAACAAAAGCTCTTGAAAGGATAAGCATGAATACTAAGAGCAGAGCATGATAGTAGCTATTAAAAGACAAAGAACACACACAGCATAGATAAACATGAAAATTCTATGTAATGTTCTAGGTAGAGCTGGAGCGTGTTTCTCTCCCACATAAAGGAATGCTGGGTTCCAACTCGTTATGAAAAACTAAAAAGAAAACTAAAAGCAAGACGCTCCAAGCATAGCACATAACACATGAAGTGATAAAAATATAGCGAAACGAAAGACGAACTGATAATGTTGATGGAGAAGGGGATGCACGGGGGCATCCCCAAGCTTAGACGCTTGAGTCTCCTTGAATATTTCTTGGGGGTGCACGGGGGCATCCCCAAGCTTGAGCGCTTGACACTCCTGAATCTTTTTATCATCTTCCCTCGCACACTTGAAAACTCCCTTCATACACAACTCATCATAATCTGATTAGCGAGGTTAGTACCCTTAATAAAATAATTATACCTTGCTGGAAATAAGGATATTCTTGAAGTTCTACTGTTTCTCAAGATTGCCAAAAGGTTTTTGCAAAGAAAAAGCAAGTTCTTAATTTGCAAAGTGAAGGTAAGGCAAAACAGGACAGAATCTGTGAAAAACAGAACAGCAGGCGGTAATTGATCTGTTCGGGATACTTCTGCAACTCAAATCAAAAAACTCAGAACTGACGCACGAAAGACAATTATATAGAGAACGCTGTCGAAAAAATTCAGACCAAAAAGATGATCTGGTGATTTTATACGAATTTTTCTATCCAAGGACAGAATCTGTTTCCTGGACAGCACCTCACTTTTGAACTTTCTAGCAATCAGAGGCTATACTTGGCACAAATATGAAAAGCAAAGATACAATGATGATGCTACAGCAGTAAACAACATCAAGACACAACGAAAGCAAAAATTTATTCATGTGGGCTGCCTCCCAAAAGCGCTTTCTTTTATGCCTTTAAGCTAGGCATAATGCATAGATCAAGTTGTATCAATTGAACCATCATCAAGATCATCAAAAAGCTCTTCAATAATACAACTAGTCTTAAGAGGACTCTCAAACAAAGGCCTCATAGAGATACTTCTAGGTAGAAGACCAAAAGGATAAAAGCCAAGGGAAGATTCATTTATAAATTCATCAAAGATAGGCGTTTCTTCCAAAGTTTTTACGGTTTCAACCCCTTTGGCAATAGGTGGATTGCTTTTAGAACGAGGAGCCTTTGGAACGTGAACGAACTTAGGCTCCCTCTTTGCCGGAGTTTCTACCTTTCCGGTTTTGATCGAGGAGAAAGTAGTTCCTAAGGTATCAAATATTTCCTCAATCTTTTCCATCCTAGAAAAGTCGGAATCATGGAATTTGACGGTCTCCAAAATTTTGAAAATTTTATGCATGGAGCTATCAAGTCTATTCAAATTCCCTTGGATCTTACGATCCAACTCATTCATCTTATTAGTGCTTGGCATCTCTAGCTCTATTTTTTCAAGTTTTTTCATAATGTGAGCTAGGGTGATGTCCTCTCGAATGCTAACAACAGGGGGACTCCCAACAAGATTTTCAATAATACTAAGAGACTCCCAAACAGGGGCCTCCAGGAAATTCCCATTGATAGCAGTATCTAGAATAAACCTATTCCAAGAAGTAATTCCAACATAAAAATTTCTAAGTAAGATAGTAGTAGGTTGCTTCTTGGTGGCTCTTTTTTGTGAATCATTAATTCTATACCAAGCATCTTTCAAACTTTCCCCACCTCTTTGTTTAAAGGTGAGAACTTCTGCCTCGTCAAAGACAAAAGGACCCGACATAATGATAACTAAGGAACAAGATAACTATTTTTGTGATTTTCGAAAAAAGGAACTAAAGCAAAAATGAAAGGTAAACTAACAAGACTAAAAAGCAAAGGTAAAAGATAGCATGCAACTCCCCTATCCTGAAGAGTGGAGTCCCCGGCAACGGCGCCAGAAAATACTCCTTGATGGGCCTCGAACCCCTCGTTGGTTACCCCAAGTGGAAGGTGTAAGATGCAGTAAGTAGAAGTGTTTTCCCCTAGCAAAGATGCCAAGGATCGAATCCCAGAGACTCCTAGGTTCAACAAGTAGGTGTCAATTGCTAACGGCGCAATTAGCAATCAACGTGGACCTGCACACAGATACAAATAACTTTGCTCCCAACGAGTACAGAGAGGTTGTCAATCTCTTCGGCCTTGTAGTTCACAAAGGGTTAAAAGCAATGATAGTAGTGATAGATAGTTTTTGCAATAGTAAGTAAATAGCGAAAAGTAAATAGTGGATGTGATCAATGATGGTAATATGGACCGGAGTCTCATGATGTTCACTAGTGATGTCTCTCTCCCAAAAGACGATAAAACAACTATGTGAGGTAAACCAATTACAGCTGGGCAATTGACAGGACCACGAACGCAAACCAATGCTGACTACATTGCAAGAAAGGTTGAGGTTCAAAGCATGGGCGGTACGCCAAAGTAAGTAGACCGAAATCCATCAATATCTACTACTAATCATCCACCTTGAGATATCTATCCAGAACATCTCGCTGGTATTAAGTTGCGAGTCCCACCCATAGTGTAAACTCAATGCAACAGACAACTGGATTAAAAGAACTTTGCGTAAAGTAAACAATCCTTGCACCCGCGGGCACAAGCACCGTTGTTTTCCCCCTTGTGGCAACAGCACATCCCCTAGACTCATGTTTCTGTCACTCAAGCTAGTCATCGAGGGGCATGAACCCACAATCGAGCATAACGTTCCCTCTTGGAGTCACTACCTATTACTCGGCCAAAGCAATAAATAACAACGGAGAACATGCAAGAATTACTAATAAACTAAAATATAAAAGAGGTGAATCAAATATATTACTCAAGATCAATCTGAACATAATCTCATAATCCATCGGATCCCAGCAAACTCAACATAGCAACAGCATAAGGATTACATAGGTGCCTCGATCATGTAGGGCAGCTCACGAGGACTAATTAGTGAAGCACAAGAACGGGAGGAGAACATCACATAGCTACTGGTCATGGACTCATGGTCCAAGGGAGACTACTCACGAGTCATCCGGGAGGCGTCCATGGTGGTGGAGAAGCTCCCGGTGGTGATCCTCCCCTCCGGCAGGGTGCCGGGAAGAGTTCTCTTGGTGCTCCCGATCTTGGAAGCGGCGGCGGCGGCGGAACAGAGATGGGATCGCGAAAAGAAGTCATGTTCTGAGGGTTTCGGAGAGTCCTTTAAATATATGCCAAAGTAGGGCACCAGGGGAGCCTCGGGGGGCCCAGGCGCCCCCCCGGCCCGACATCTCAAGATCTCTGACGAAGCAGATTTAACAAGGTATCATCCGGCTTACGATCTAGAGAACTCGCGGGTGGAACGGCCGGTTTACGACACCGAAAATCTGATCCCACCAGTTCGTAAGCACACCTTCACTCCAGACATTGATCCGTCAGATCTTATAAACAATGAAGTATATTTCCGTGCCCTCGCCAAGATTGACTGGAGCGCTCCTGATTTCCAGCAGCTGCCAGAAGTCGACGAAGATCCGGAGCAAGCTGACCCTTAGCCTTCGCAGCGTGCTGAAGAAGAGTCCTAAACAATCCGGTTTAATTTTTTAGCTGCTGAATATTTTGGAAGAAACTTTGATTCATTCAGGCCTGCAAGTGCCTTGTAATAGAATAGTTGAGATACTGCATTTGTCCCACTGTTATGGTACTATCTTGATTTGTACTCCCGAATTTATTGTCTGTTTCAATGATCCAATAGTTTATCTTACATGTATCTGCATGAACAATGCTAAAAGATGTCATGGCAGTTTACCACCGGACGGATTATACTGCCCTGATACATGTCTCAAATATATAGCTTGAACTATATATAAAACATAAAACATCCCATACATGTGATTAAGTGTGCTTGTAGACCTTAAACCGGTGGGAATATTGTAAAACAAGGGTGTTGAGGAAACCCTTTGCTCTCTTGTCCGCTTAGTATGATAGCCGATCCGGTTTATGATGAAGACCGGCTTGACTCTCGCTCGTGTTCATGACCCATACTTTTAACTCTGTAGACATATTGGCAACATTGTAGTTGTCGAGTCTCGCATCAATGGACTTGGTTAAAAAACCAATGACCTTGAAGACAAAGATTTGTGAAATCATAAATAATAAAAATAAGTTTTTTTGGGAAAATAAGACCATGTAGTCGAGGCTTTTTACGAGCTGCCAGGATCCAAATTCGAGGCTTTTTATGAGCTGCCAGGCTACTGTCATTAACCATTTTAGCAAACCTTGTCAAGATGCTCCACAATCCTTAACCAAATCATCGATGACAAGCTACCCAATGTTTCAAAATCTCATAAATATTTTGTCTTTAGGTAATCAACTCGATGATCGTCAATTTAACGTGGCCAAGTTCAGGGTCCCGAAGGATTGACTTGTGGAAGGTTCGACGGGTCATACCAGGTTTACCTGGACGGCGTGATTTACTTGATGCAGGCAGGTTAATCCGGGGTTTTAGGTGCATACACCGGGCTTCCAAGCCATGTTCACTACAAGGGTATTCAACTCTATGCGAGCCCCCAGGTAGTGTGTGAGCCGTTTGCTCGTCGAGGCATATGTTTGAGCTGGGTTAGGCACCAAAACTCTCTTTTACCCCTCATCATCATGTGGAAATTGCCGAAGCAACCAGAACAATGCTCTTATGATGGGCTTCATACCGCCGCCGGCTCAAGAGACCATGGGAAAACTTCCTTGCCCGCGGAAGCCCCCATGTGATTCTTGTTTGTATAGATAAGATGGCTGATTCCTTGATGTGTCAAGGGCGCCGGTTTAGGAGGCCATGGAAAGCTTCTGTGGAAACTCCCATGTGATACTCCTTTGTGAAAAACACGGCTGGTTCCTTGATTCTATCAAGGGCACCGGTTTAGGAGGCCATGGAGGGTTTCTTTCGAAGCCCCCCTATGATACTCTTGTGTAAAAAACACGGCTGATTCCCTGATTCTATCAGGGGCGCCGGTTTAAGAGGCCATGGAAGGTTTCTTTCGAAGCCCCCATGTGATACTCTTTTGTGAAGAAGATGGCTGATTCCCCAGTGTTCCGGGGGCGCCAGTTTATTTTATTGATTATAATATATACATTGTACATAAAGCGGAGCCAATGGCTCAAGTGTAGTAATGTCGAAGAAGAGCGATGTTCCACGGCCGCTTGGTCTCCTCCTCTGCCGTACGTGAGTCCTTATGTTCTCGAACGTCGACCAGGTAGTATGATCCGTTGTGCGGGTTTTTGCTGACCACAAAGGGTCCTTCCCAAGGTGGGGATAACTTGTGCATATCTGTCTGGTCTTGGATGAGCCGGAGCACCAGATCTCCTTCCTGAAACGTCCTGGTCTTGACCCGGCGGCTATGGTACCGGCGCAGGTCTTGCTGGTAAATCGCTGATCACGCTGCTGCCATGTCCCGTTCCTCGTCCAGCCGGTCCAAGCTGTCTTGTCGTGCTTGTTCATTATCCGCTTCAACGTAAGCTGCCACCCGTGGTGAGTCATGCCGGATATCACTAGGGAGGACCGCTTCAGCACCGTACACCATGAAGAAAGGCGTGTACCCTGTAGATCTGTTAGGCGTAGTGGTTATGCTCCATAGGACAGAAGGCAACTCCTCTACCCAGCAACCCGGTGTTCTTTGCAAAGGAACCATAATCCGGGGCTTGATGCCTCTCAAGATCTCTTGGTTGGCTCTCTCAGCTTGGCCATTGGACTGAGGGTGAGCTACTAATGACACATCAAGGCGAATATGTTCTCTTTGGCAGAACTCTTCCATCTCTCCTTTAGATAGGTTGGTGCCATTATCAGTTATAATGCTGTGTGGAAAGCCAAACCGGAAAATCACCTTTTTGATGAACTTGACCGTTGTTGCCGCATCACACTTACTGACCGGCCGATACGTCCAAAACGTATCTATAATTTCTGCTTGCTCCATGCCTCTTTTGTGTGATATTGCTATGATATTTATGCACTTCCATACACTTTTGATCATATTTGGACTAACCTATTAACTCAGTGCACCCCAGTGCCAGTTTCTGTTTTCTGCTATTTTTGTATTTCAGGTTTTCCCATTACTTAAATTGCCAGAAAATTCCGGGAAAAATATATAAAAAATCAGCGCTCCGGAAGCTTCCACCCGCTAGAAGTGGGGCCAGAGGGGAGCCGGGTGCAGCCCAGGCGGCCTGCCCACATGGCCCCCCTCCTGGCCGCGCCGGGGGGGCGCCTGGGCCCCCCTTACCTCCTCTGGTGACCCCTTTTGGCATATATTTACACCGCGTCCCGAAACCCTCGAGGACGGAACCCTTTTTCGCGATCTCATCTCTGTTCCGCCGCCGCCGCGCTTCCAAGATTGGGAGCACTAGGAGAACTCTTCCCGGCACCCTGCCGGAGGGGAGAACCACCACCGGGACCTTCTCCACCACCATGGACGCTTCCCGGATGAGTTGTGAGTAGTCCCCCTTGGACCATGGGTCCATGACCAGTAGCTATGTGATGTTCTCCTCCCCTCTTTGTTCTTCACCGATTAGACCTCGTGAGCTGCCCTACATGATCGAGGCACATATGTAATCCTTATGCTGTTGCTATGCTGAGTTTGCTGGGATCCGATGGATTATGATATTATGTTCAGATTGTGTGTGAGTAATATATTTGATTCACCTCTTTTATATTTATGTTCTTGAGTAATTCTTGCATGTTCTCCGTTGCTATTTATTGCTTTGGCCAAGTAGTAGGTGGTAACTCCAAGAGGGAACATTATGCTTGATTGCGGGTTCATGCCCCTCGATGACTAGCTTGAGTGACAGAAACATGAGTCTAGGGGATGTGATGTTGCCACAAGGGGGAAAACAACGGTGCTTGTACTTGCGGGTGCAAGAATTGTTTACTTTACGCAAAGTTCTTTTAATGCAGTTGTCTGTTGCTTTGAGTTTACACTTTCGATGGGACTCGCAACTTAATACCAGCGAGATGTTCTGGATAGATATCTCAAGGTGGATGATTAGTAGTAGATGCAGATGGATTTCGGTCTACTTGCCTTGGCGTACCGCCCATGCTTTTGAGCCTCTACCTTTCTTTACAGCATAGTTAGCATTGGTTTGCGCACATAATCCTGTCAATTGCCCAGTTGTAATTCGTTTACCTCGCTTAGCTGTTTTATCGTCTTTTGGGAGAGAGACATCACTAGTGAACATCATGGGACCCCGGTCCATATTACCATCACTGATCATACCCGCTATTTACTTCCTGTTCTTATTTACTAGTTGCGGTCAAACCTATCACTATTATCTCTTGCGTTTGATCCTTTGTAAACGACAAGGCCGGAGGGATTGACAACCTCTCTGTACTCGTTGGGAGCAAAGTTATTTGTATCTGTGTGCAGGTCCTGTCAAGCAAAAGTCTCTGGCGCTATTGACACCTTCTTGTCGACCCTCGGAGTCTCACGGGATTCGATCCTTGGTATCTTTGCCAAGGGAAAACTACCGCTATGCTACATCTCAAACCTTCCACTTGGGGTAACCAACGAGGGGCGAGAAGCCATCAAGCAAAGTTTTCTGGCGCCGTTGCCGGGGACTCCACTCTTCAAGATAGGGGAGTTGCACGCTATCTTTTATCTTTGCTTTTTAGTCTTGTTAGTTTACCTTTCAGTTTTTGCTTTAGTTTCCTTTATCAAAAATCACAAAAATAGTTATCTTGCTTGCTTGCTGCTATGGGTTCCACCGAGAACACCAAGTTGTGTGACTTAACTAGTCATAACAACGATGACTTTATCTGCACGCCTATTACTACACCTGCCACTTCAGCACCTTCTTATGAAATTAAACCTGCTTTACTGAACCTAGTTATGAAAGATCAATTCTCCGGTGCTGGAGATGATGCTGCTTTGCACTTAAATAACTTTGTTGAACTCTGTGATATGCAAAAGTACCAAGAAATAGATGGTAATATTGTTAAGCTTAAGCTTTTTCCTTTCTCCTTGAGAGGAGGAGCTAAAATTCGGTTTCAATCTTTGCCTAGAAATAACATAGATTCTTGGGACAAGTGCAAGGATGCCTTTATTGGGAAGTACTATCCACCTGCTAAAATTATCCAACTAAGGAGTAACATAATGAATTTTAAACAATTGGATAATGAACACGTTGCCCAAGCTTGGGAACGCATGAAATCTCTTGTCAAGAACTGCCCTACTCATGGTTTGACTACTTGGATGGTTATCCAAACTTGTTATGCAGGCTTGAACTTTACCTCGCGGAACTTGTTAGATTCGGCCGCGGGAGGAACCTTTATGTCAACTACACTTGGTGCTGCCACGAAGCTTCTCGATGAGATGATGACCAATTATTCCCAATGGCACACCGAACGCGCTCCAACAGGTAGGAAGGTAAACTCTGTCGAGGAGATTTCCTCCCTAAATGAAAAAGTTGACTTGATCATGTCTCTACTTTCCAAGCAATCTTCTATTGATCCTTGTGATGTTCCTTAAACTCTTTGATTGCTCAAGATCAAGTAGATGTGAACTTTATCTCTAGAAACAATTTCAATAACAATGCTTATAGGAGTAATTTTGGTAGCAACCCTAGACCGTTCCCCTCTAATTCCTATGGGAACAACAATGCTTATCCTAGCACCAAGAACTCCACTTCTGAACTAGAGATTATGCTTAAAGACTTCATCACTACCCAAAAAGCCTTCAGTAAGAATGTAGAAGAAAAACTAGCCAAACTAGATAATCTCTCTTCGAAGGTAGACAATTTAGCCCATGAGGTAGAGTTGCTTAAAATTAGAATTTCCCCTCTTGAGGAGAGGAAGACCACTCCTATGAATGCTATTCAAGTGCAAATTAATGAAAACATTAGGATGTTGGCTAAACTTAAAGAGAGATGGGCTAGAGAAAAGGAGGAAGAAGATAGAATTAAGAACCTTCCTACCCACCACACTGTTGCTACTATCCAAGTTGTTGAGGATATCCAAACTCTTAGCACCCAATGCACTCCTGGTCCCATTGGACCTATTAATGGTGATGCTATGACCTCAACCGTAGAAACTCCTATGACCATAGAAGCTACCAAACAAGTGAGCCTAAAGGACACCACTACCACTTTACTTGATAGTAGTGACCTTGATTTTGATAATTGCACCCTTTCCGAAGTTATTGATTTTCTTCACAAGATGTCTAGAGATCCCCACACTAGCACACTTAACCTTGCCTTCACGGAGCATATCACTAATGCTCTCATCCAAGCTAGGGAGGAGAAACTTAGGGTAGAAGCCTCCATACCTAGAAAGCTAGAATATGGTTGTGATCCTATGATTAAAATTAAGTTGAATAACTTCTCTTGCTATGCTTTATGTGATGTTGGAGCTAGTACCTCCGTTATGCCCAAAAGAATATATGATATGCTTAAATTGAAACCTTTTGATCCTTGTTCTTTTGGTGTTCGTCTTGTTGATTCTTCCATAAAGAAACCTTTGGGGAGGATCGACGATGTTCTTATCATTGTCAATGACAATTATGTTCCCGTTGATTTTACTATTATGGATATTGAATGTGAACCTTCTTGTCCAATTATTTTGGGACGTCCTTTTCTTCGCACCGTTGGTGCCATCATTGACATGAAAGAGGGGAATATAAAATTCCAATTTCCTCTCAAGAAAGGGATGGAACACTTCCCTAGAAAGAAGATTAAGTTACCTTTTGAGTCCGTTATACGGGCTAGCTATTCTTTTACTCTTGATAAAACTTGATCTCTTTGCATTATGCCTAGCTTAAAGGCATAAAAGAAAGCACTTTTGGGAGGCAGCCCACAATGAATAAAATTTTATTTTGCTTTTGTTGTGTCTTGATGTTTGTTACTACAGTAGCGTCATCATTGTATCTTTATTTTTCAGCTTTGTGCCAAGTTTAGCCTCTGATTGCAAGAAAGTTCAAAAGTTGTGACGTGCTGTCCAGGAAACAGATTCTGTCCTTGGACAGAAAAATTCGTATAAAATCACCCGATCATCTTTTTGGTCTGAATTTTTTTGACAGCGTGCTCTGTACAATTGGCTTTCGGGCGTCTGTTCTGAGTTTTTTGATTTGAGTTGCAGAAGTGCCCCGAAAAAATTATTTACTACCTGCTGGTCTGTTTTTCATAGATTCTGTCCTGTTTTACCTTTTCTTCGTTTTGCAAACCTTAAGCTTGCTTTTTCTTAGCAAAAACCTTTTGGCAATCTTGAGAAACAGTAGATCTTCATGATTATCCTTATTTCCAGTAGGGAAAAATTATTTTATTATGGGTACTAACCTCGCTGATCAGATTATGATGAGTTATGTATGAAGGGAGTTTTCAAGTGTGCGAGGGAAGATGATAAAAAGATTCAGGAGTGTCAAACGCTCAAGCTTGGGGATGCCCCCATGCACCCCCAAGAAATATTCAAGAAGACTCAAGCGTCTAAGCTTGGGGATGCCCCCGTGCATCCCCTTCTCCATCAACAATTATCAGTTCGTCTTTCGTTCCACTATATTTTAATCACTTCATGCGTTATGTGCTATGCTTGGAGCGTCTTGCTTTTAGTTTCCTTTTTAGTTTTCTTTAGCTTTGCTTGCTGTTCATAACGAGTTAGAACCCAGCTTTCTTTTTGTGGGAGAGAAACACGCTCCACTTCAACCTAGAACACAACATAGGAATTTCATGCTTATCTTTGCTGTGTGTGTTCTTTGTCTTTCCATAGCTACTATCATGTTTAGCTCTTAGTTTTCATGCTTTTCTTTCTAAAGAGCTTTTGCTTAGTTGGTTGCTTCTGGGACTCTCTTGAGTTATCATGCTTATCTTGTTAAGAGAGTTGGCTTTTGTGGCACTGGTTGATATGTCTATGATAAAAATGCTATGTGCATAATGGTGCTTAGTGGTTCATGTTTTCTTATTGTTAGTCTCAAATGGCTGGGGGTTCTTAATGTGTTATTGAAGTACCAGCATGATTTGTTTGCCTATGATGTGGTATGGTTTAGTGATATCTTCCTCCAAGAATTTATTTTGATTAACTTGGCATATGCTCACGCATATTTAAGACTGTAAAGAAAGTCTATCAAGCCTTGATGATCTTTAATTTCTGAGTAGCGATATAACTTCCATGCCCGATTCAATGTTGCTTTGTCGCTCTGCATGATTATGGCCATCATTGCTCTCTTAGTTGGTCGCTCCCAGTCTTTTGCTAGCCTTCACCTTTACTAAGAGGACTGACTGCTTGTGCATCCAAAATCCTTGAAACCAGTTATGCCATATGAGTCCACCATACCTTCCTATATATGGTATTTACTTGCCATTCCTAACGAAGACTTTCTTGTACCATCTCAAAATTATTCAAAAGCATTTCTCTTTTGTGCCTCTGTTTTAGCTCATGAGGAAGTAGTAGTTAATTCATGATCTTTTTCAGTTGGACAAGTTTTACCCCGGGATTGCATGTCTAATCTGCAAACCCCTAATACGAGAAGGAACTGGCATGAGTGCGCCCGGCTCATAAAAAATACAACAAACAAACCCTCCTTCACGCCTTGTTCATGAGAAATCAGAAAACTTTTGGCAGTGATAAACAAAGGAGATTAAGGGGATGTGATCGTCCCCGTGCGGGAGCCGTTCCTCGAAACTTGTCCAGCTCAAAAAGTAATTGAGTTATCTACTAGCATTCGTTGACGAAATATGCATCTCCCAAAAATCATTTTTACCTCTGTTTTTATAAAACCAAGAGCTCTGGTACATGTTTAGTCTTTGCTTCCAACCACGGGTTTTCAACCTTGCCATCAAAATCCACGGTTCGAGAGTCTCCACCTTCTTTCTTCAAAGCACCAACTATTGAGAGCATGATTGTCATTCTGAGTGTAATGTGCATTGTCCCAAAGTACCATTGTCTTCTGCATGATTATGATATCGCTTATTCTGAAATCATTGTATCTAGTCGTCACTTAAACTTCGGAGGTGCTCCTGCGTTTATGTTTTGCTTCACTAAAGGGGGCAAGCGAGGTATCACTTTGTCATGTTTGCACACCATGCTCACTACAAATCTATTGGGTGTTTCAGTATCATATTGTAAAACTTTCAGTTCTTTGTGATATTCTCATGAGGCAACTTAATTACTAAAGATTCATTATCTCAATAAGCATTTGTCATGTGATTGTGAAAGATTCTTTGGTAGCATGTCGCCACAGAAATTATGCTTGTTATCATTTACCTACTCGAGGACGAGCAGGAATTAAGCTTGGGGATGTTGATACGTCCAAAACGTATCTATAATTTCTGCTTGCTCCATGCCTCTTTTGTGTGATATTGCTATGATATTTATGCACTTCCATACACTTTTGATCATATTTGGACTAACCTATTAACTCAGTGCACCCCAGTGCCAGTTTCTGTTTTCTGTTGTTTTTGTATTTCAGGTTTTCCCATTACTTAAATTGCCAGAAAAATTCCAGGAAAAATATATAAAAAATCAGCGCTCCGGAAGCTTCCACGCGCCAGAAGTGGGGCCAGAGGGGAGCCGGGGGCAGCCCAGGCGGCCTGCCCACGCGGCCCCACTCCTGGCCGCGCCGGGGGGGGGGCGCCTGGGCCCCCCTTACCTCCTCTTGTGACCCCCTTTGGCATATATTTACACCGCGTCCCGAAACCCTCGAGGACGGAACCCTTTTTCGCGATCTCATCTCTGTTCCGCCGCCGCCGCGCCTCCAAGATCGGGAGCACCAGGAGAATACTTCCCGGCACCCTGCCGGAGGGGAGAACCACCACCGGGAGCTTCTCCACCACCATGGACGCTTCCCGGATGAGTTGTGAGTAGTCCCCCTTGGACCATGGGTCCATGACCAGTAGCTATGTGATGTTCTCCTCCCCTCTTTGTACTTCACCGATTAGACCTCGTGAGCTGCCCTACATGATCGAGGCACATATGTAATCCTTATGCTGTTGCTATGCTGAGTTTGCTGGGGTCCGATGGATTATGAGATTATGTTCAGATTGTGTGTGAGTAATATATTTGATTCACCTCTTTTATATTTATGTTCTTGAGTAATTCTTGCATGTTCTCCGTTGCTATTTATTGCTTTGGCCAAGTAGTAGGTGGTAACTCCAAGAGGGAACGTTATGCTTGATTGTGGGTTCATGCCCCTCGATGACTAACTTGAGTGACAGAAACATGAGTCTAGGGGATGTGTTGTTGCCACAAGGGGGAAAAACAACGGTGCTTGTACTTGCGGGTGCAAGGATTGTTTACTTTACGCAAAGTTCTTTTAATGCAGTTGTCTGTTGCTTTGAGTTTACACTTTCAGTGGGACTCGCAACTTAATACCAGCGAGATGTTCTGGATATATATCTCAAGGTGGATGATTAGTAGTAGATGCAGATGGATTTCGTTCTACTTGCCTTGGCGTACCGCCCATGCTTTTGAGCCTCTACCTTTCTTTGCAGCATAGTTAGCATTGGTTTGCGCACATAATCCTGTCAATTGCCCAGTTGTAATTCGTTTACCTCGCTTAGCTGTTTTATCGTCTTTTGGGAGAGAGACATCACTAGTGAACATCATGGGACCCCGGTCCATATTACCATCACTGATCATACCCGCTATTTACTTCATGTTCTTATTTACTAGTTGCAGTCATACCTATCACTATTATCTCTTGCCTTTGATCCTTTGTAAACGACAAGGCCGGAGGGATTGATAACCTCTCTGTACTCGTTGGGAACAAAGTTATTTGTATCTGTGTGCAGGTCCTGTCAAGCAAAAGTCTCTGGCGCTATTGACACCTTCTTGTCGACCCTCGGAGTCTCAAGGGATTCGATCCTTGGTATCTTTGCCAAGGGAAAACTACCGCTACGCTACATCTCAAACCTTCCACTTGGGGTAACCAACGAGGGGCGAGAAGCCATCACCAGCTCTGCTTCAACCCACTTTGTAAATTTGTCCACTTCTACCAACAGGTGGGTTTTCTGATCTTGGGATCTTTTAAAGGGTCCAACCATATCAAGCCCCCATGTCGCAAACGACCAAGTAATTGGAATCATCCGCAGCTCCTGCGCCGGTACATGAGCACGCCGTGAAAATTTTTGGCAAGCGTCACATTTTCTGACCAAGTCCTCTGCGTCGGCGTGAGCCGTCAGCCAGTAGAACCCATGATGAAAAGCTTTAGCTACCAAGGATTTTGAACCGGCGTGATGACCACAATCCCCTTCATGAATCTCTCGAAGAATATCGCAGCCTTCCTCTGATGATACACACCACTGAAACGCCCCAGAAACGCTGTAGTGATGAAGCTCTCCATTGACGATAGTCATAGACTTAGACCACCAGATTATCTGCCGGGCCTCAACTTCGTCCTCTGGCAACTCACCTCGGCTCATATACGCCAAGTAAGGGAGTGTCCAGTCCGGAATGACGTGAAGTGCTGCAACTAACTGTGCTTCCGGATCAGGAACAGCCAAGTCCTCCTCTGAAGGTATCTTTATTGACGGATTATGCAATTCATCCAAGAAGGTATTAGGGGGAACCGGTTTACGCTGAGAGCCCAGCCGGCTCAATGCATCGGTTGCTTCATTTTTTCGCTGGTCTATGTGGTCCACCTGATATCCCTAGAAGTATCCTGCGACTGCATCCACTTCTCGTCGATAGGCTGCCATGAGCGGATCCTTAGAATCCCACTTACCAGATACTTGTTGTGCCACCAGATCTGAGTCACCAAAGCACTTAACCCGGCTCAAGTTCATCTCCTTGGCCATCCGCAAACCGTGGAGGAGAGCTTCATACTCAGGAGCATTGTTAGTACAAGGGAACATTAAACGGAGGACGTAATAGAACTTATCACCTCGTGGGGAAGTTAACACGACTCCAGCCCCCGAGCCCTCCAATTGTCTTGAACTGTCAAAGTGAATAGTCCAATATTTATGATCCGGCTTCTCCTCAGGTGCTTGCAACTCTGTCCAATCATTGATGAAATCCACCAGTGCTTGGGACTTTATAGCAGTACGGGGCACATACTTTAATCCGTGCGGGCTAAGCTCAATGGCCCACTTCGACACCCTGCCAGTGGCTTCTCTGTTCTGGATTATATCCCCTAATGGAGCTGAACTGACAACTGTGATTGGGTGGCCCTGAAAGTAATGCTTCAACTTTCGGTTTGCCATGAACACTCCATATACCAACTTCTGCCAGTGTGGATATCTCTGTTTCAACTCGATGAGTACCTCACTTACATAGTAAACCGGCCATTGAACCGGATATTCTTTGCCTGCCTCTTTGCGCTCCACCACAATGGCCACGCTGACTGCATGGGCATTGGCGGCCACGTATAACAGCAGCGGCTCCTTGTCAACCGGGGCAGCAAGGACTGGTGGTTCTGCCAATTGCTTCTTCAGGTCCTCGAACGCAGTGTTTGCAACATCACTCCAGACAAACCGGTGCGTCTTTTTCATCATCTGATAGAGCGGGATTGCCTTCTCTCCTAAACGGCTGATGAAATGTCTCAGCGCCACAATACGGCCCGCCACGCACTGAACATCATTGATACACGCCGGTTTAGCCAAGGATGTGATCGCTTTGATCTTCTCTGGATTAGCTTCAATCCCTCTGTTTGACACTAGAAATCCAAGGAGCTTGCTTGCCGGAACACCAAAGACACACTTCTCCGGATTGAGCATCATCTTATAAACCCGGAGGTTGTCAAAGGTTTCTTTTAAATCTTCTATCAGCATCTCCTCCTCCCTGGATTTCACCACAATGTCATCAACATATGCATGAACATTTCTTCCAATCTGCCCCTGTAAGCAGTTCTGTACACAACGCTGGTAGGTTGCTTGGGCACTCTTGAGCCCAAAAGGCATGGATACATAGCAGAAGGATCCAAAGGGAGTTATGAAAGTTGTTTTCTCCTGGTCCTTAACTGCCATCTTGATCTGATGATAACCTGAATATGCATCCAAAAAACTTAGTCGCTCACATCCCGCCGTAGCATCGATAATTTGATCAATACGGGGGAGAGCAAAAGGATCAGTCGGGCAAGCTTTGTTCAAGTCTGTGTAATCAACACACATCCTCCAGTTTCCGTTTTTCTTGAGCACCAGCACCGGATTAGCCAACCACTCTGGATGAAATACTTCAACTATGAAGCCTGCGGCCAAGAGCCTAGCCACTTCTTCACCTATAGCCTTACGCCTCTCCTCATTGAAGCGGCGCAAATACTGCTTGACCGGTTTAAACTTCGGATCAATATTAAGACTGTGCTCAGCGAGTTTCCTCGGTATACCTGGCATGTCAGAAGGCTTCCATGCAAAGATATCCCGGTTCTCACGGATGAACTCGATGAGCGCGCTTTCCTATTTGGGGTCTAGGTTAGCGCTGATAGTGAACTGCTTGGATGAATCACCCGGAATGAAGTCAACCTGCTTGGCTTCCTCTGCCGATTTGAACTTCAACGCCGGATCATGCTCTGTAGTTGACTTTTTCAACGGGGACATATCTGCCGGATCAACATTGTCCTTATAAAACTTCAACACTTCCGTAGCACAAACTGCCTCAGCATACGCCGCATCTCCTTCCTCGCACTCCAAAGCAATCTTATGGCCCCCGTGAACCGTGATACTTCCTTTGTGGCCTGGCATCTTGAGCTGTAGATAAACATAACACGGTCTAGCCATGAACTTGGCGTAAACCGGTCTCCCAAACAGAGGATGGTATGGGCTCCTGATCTTTACAACCTCAAAGGTCACCGTCTCCGATCTAGAGTCATGCTCATCCCCAAAGGTAACTTCCAGATCGATTTTTCCAACTGGATAACCCGATTTACCGGGCACCACCCCGTGGAACACTGTGTTGGACTGTCGGAGCTTCCTGTCTGTCAGCCCCATACGTCGAAAAGTCTCATAGTATAGGATATTGATGCTGCTGCCTCCATCCATAAGCACCTTTGTGAACTTAGAACCACCCACCTGTGGTGCCACCACCAAGGCCAACTGACCCGGATTATTAACCCGTGGCGGGTGATCCTCTCTGCTCCATACAATGGGTTGCTCAGACCAACGCAAAAAACGTGGTATCGCCGGTTCAACAGAGTGTACTGCTCTCTTTAGAACTTTTTGATCCCGTTTGCACAGACTTGTGGTGAAAACATGATATTGCCCACTGCTTAGCTCCTTCGGATTATTCTGATATCCGGATTGCTGCTGCTGCTGACGCTGTTGATTGCCTTGGTTATTATATCCACGCTGACCATGTTGCTGGTTATGTTGATGCTGATTGTTGCCATTGTGGTTATTGTTACCGCCGTGGTATCCTGATCCGGATCCACCACCCTGATAACCCGGACCTTGAAAACCGAGACCTGGCCCGCCGGGGGGCCCGTGGTTATACTTGGCCTGTTTCATAAGCTCTTGCATAATAAAACAGTCCTTCCAGAGATGTGTAGACGGGTTTTTCTCTGTACCGTGCTTTGGGCAAGGCACGTTCAATTGGCGATCTAGATTAATAGGTGGCCTCCCGTTGTGTGGGGGCGGTCTACCCTTGCGGCGCTGCCCATTGTCTTGAACGTTGGTATTGGCCACAAAGTCTGAACTGCCCTCTGCTTTACGCTTGCCAATGTACCCTGTACCTGCCGGATTGGCTTGCGCCGGTTTACCGTTTTTGCTCACCTTCCCGGACTTGTCTCCGTCTGCATCTTGGTACTTGGTGTTATCAGAGTCTCCATATTTTACTAAAGCGCCCATGAGCGTTCCCATGTCGTTGCAATCACGTTTGAGCCGTCCCAGCTTCTGCCTCAAAGGCTCAAACCGGCAATTGCCTTCCAAGGTTATTATGTGCTCGGATTGATGCTATTGAAGGAGTGCAAAATTTCTGACACTCGCCGCACCCAACTGCTGGTGGTCTCTTGCTCTCCTTGAACACAGGCTGCTAAGTAAATCACGGACATCGGTTGCTTGCACGTGTCTTTGAAATTATTGATAAATCGGCGATGCAACTCCCCCCATGATCCGATGGAGTTAGGTGGTAAGCCCTTTAACCATGTCCGGGCCGTGCCTTCAAGCATCATTGTGAAGTATTTGGCGCATGCAGCTTCATCCACGTCGAGCATCTCCATGGCCATCTCATAACTTTCCACCCACGCCTCCGGAGCCAGATCCGCCATGTAGTTGGGTACCTTTCGTGGACCTTTGTAGTCCTTGGGTAGTTTCACGTTCCGTAAAGCGGGGATGAGACACTGCACTCCCAAGGAACTGGACATTATTCCTGTCTCAACTGTGGTGGTGTTGTGAACCGGCGTTGCCTAACGGGCGTCGTTATAAGCCGTATGCCTGGCCTGATCCGCCGCCTCTTGTGCATGTGCTCCTGCTCCTGCCGGATTATCCTGCCTCTGTCGGTGTCGCCTCCGTGCGCTACTGGATACAGCCGGTTCATCCAGGTGCCTCGTGTAACTCCGGCTCGGGCGGGGGGTTGAATGAATCCTCTCCCAGCTATAGGAATAAGTTTGCTGCTGAGTTAGCGCCGTGTCTAGTAGCTCCTTGGCCCGTCGTGCCTCCATTGCTATGGGGGACGTCCCCTCAATGGGAAGGGCGGCCAGCCGTGAAGCGGCAGCGACAATGTTGTCCAACGGGTTAGAATAGTGGCTGGGAGGGGTGGGCACGTACTGTGTCGGCACAACATGGCGATTTGGCTGCGCAGCTGGCGGCTGAACCGACGCGCTCGTCCCCGGGGCTCCTCCCCGGTTTATCTCTGGATGGTTACTGGTTCCTGCTCCTGGTGTGCTAAGGAGATTCCTTGCCTCGTAAACCGGCGGCAAACGAGATCGTTGTCTTCTGTACATTACCTCCTGTGAATCATTCTGATCTAGCCTGAGCCAGGAAGCTTGGGAATCCAGTTCTGCCTGTCTCGTAGCCAACCTGGCTTTCTCCGCATCCAGGCCTAACTTAGCTTGCTCAATCCGGCTCTTCACCTGAGCGATCTCTGCATCACGCTGCTCCTTGTCGGCCTGGGCTACTTCTACTGTTGCGAGTGCTGTCAAAGTGTCGACTAAGGTGGATAGGACGTCAGAGGGCGACGGGGGAAGGTCTCCAACTCTGGCTCCCGCTGCATCCGAGGTTAACACCCCAGTCGTCAAGGGTTGCTGCATGGGTTGTGATCCGGCCATGAAAATAGTAAACCTGTTTGGCGGATCGAAGGGGTCCGGAATACTATCGCCACCGGACACACCCTCAGACCGGCCGTCCTGCAACAGATACAAAGATTCGGTCTCTCCGGATGAAGATTCATCGCCGGAATAGACAACTGTCTTGCCGCCAGAATCCGATCCGTCCTCGGCTTGTACTCCATGCACTGCTCCAACGAAAACGTGCTTCACGGAGGGCTGAATCCGGGCTGATCTCGCACGCTGAGCCGGCTCGACGATGTTAAGGAAGATGTCCGACTCAAGGCCCGGTTCACCGATCTTGCCGATGAAGACGTGGATGCCGCCGAAGGGGACCCGGTACCCATATTCGATTGAATCGGCCTCGGGGCCCCAGCCTGCATCGTCGATGTAGATCCGGCCGCGGTGACTCTTGGTCATCCGGACCATTGCGTAACCATTGAGTCCTTCAAATCTGCCCTTCAAGAACTCGAAACCATCGTGCGATAGCCCCACGGTGGGCGCCAACTGTCGTGGATTTAGCACGGCAGATGTCCGGTTTACAGGACTTAGTCGTGAGGCCATCGCTCGGGTTAGCGTAAAGGTGTTAAAGCGAATGAAGGACACAGGGGGTTTATACTAGTTCGGCCCCTTCGATGAAGGTAAAAGCCTATGTCTAGTTTGGTGTGGTATTGCTTGGGCTTCGATGACCAGGGAGCGAATCCGCTTTGCCTGTGTCTCAAGCTATTGTTTCTTGTCCTAAACCGTCGCCGGATCGTCCCTTTATATAGGAGGCGACGTCCGGTCCGGTTTATAGAGTCCCGAGGCCGGCTATAAATGTGTCTGCCTCTGTCTCTACTCTTTCTATCTTACATCCCAAGTTACATGGTACGACGGTTTACAGACCATGGGCCTTATACATGGGCCCTAAACCTCTGTGGGCTATAACCTCCTCTTACATACTTTATTGGGCTTCTGATAATAGAACCTTACCAGCATAATACGGACCCTCCTGGCCGGTTTATACCTGATAGTCATATCCCTGACACTACTCCTTGTTCCATAGTCCATCAAAGCAATACTCAAAACTTGAAAACTTCACAACACAAAACTTCGACAAAAATTCTCGTGAGCTCCGTTAGTAAGAGAAAGCAAACCACCACTCAAAGGTACAGCAAGGAATTCATTCTTTTTTTATATTGGTGTTAAACCTACTGTAATCCAAGGTCTCTATGGTTCATATCCTCCAATATCACTCATAGATGCATCGGAATAAGCAAACAACACACTAAAAACAAAATCTGTCAAAAACAGAACAGTCTGTAGTAATCTACTGGGTTCGCCTACTTCTGGAACTCCACAAAATTCAAACTAAATTGGTAAATTTGCGCAATTTGTGTACCAATCAGCAGCAAAAAGAATGAACTAAAAAGCATGCTCCAGTAAAATCGAAAGACAACTTTAGCGAGCGCTAACGATTCTGTTTTTCACAGCAAGATCATATAAACTTCACACAAGTCTTACCAAAGGTTCTACTTGGCACAAACACTAAACAAAACATGAAAACACATCTAATCAGGGGCTAGATGCAATATTTATTCCCTAACAGCAACAAAAGCAAAAACATAAAATTGGGTTGCCTCCCAACAAGCGCTATCGTTTTACGTCCCTAGCTAGGCACGATACAAGATAAATCTAGGTATTGACATCTTTGGAAGGCAATCCATAAGTGGCTCTCATGATAGATTCATATGGTAATTTGATTTTCTTTCTAGGAAAGTGTTCCATGCCTTTCCTTAACGGAAATTGGAATCTAATATTTCCTTCCTTCATATCAATGATTGCACCAATCGTTCTAAGGAAAGGTCTACCAAGAATAACAGGACATGAAGGATTGCAATCTATCACTACTGGAATCTGGCACTTTGCCATCTGCCATGGCAGATGGCAAAGGCATGATCGGCGGATGGCAAAGGCTTTGCCATCAGCCAGCAGATGGCAAACAGTTTGTCTGAATTCCAGTGGGTAAAGGCTTCTTTGCCATCTGCTGGCTGATGGCAAAGAGCCTGTGCCTTTGCCATCAGCTGGCAGATGGCAAAGCCTCTTAACGGGGTTAGCCCCGTTAGAAAGATAACGGCATACTTTGCCATCTGCTAGCTGATGGCAAAGGCTGCAGGCTCTTTGCCATCTGCTGGCTGATGGCAAAGGCTGCAGGCTCTTTGCCATCTGCTGGCTGATGGCAAAGGCTGCAGGCTCTTTGCCATCTGCTGGCTGATGGCAAAGGCTGCAGGCTCTTTGCCATCTGCTGGCTGATGGCAAAGAGCCCAAATAGGCCAGTCCAAATATTTTTCTCTGCAGGCTCTTTGCCATCTGCCAGCTGATGGCAAAGTGTCTATATTGCCCCATTTAATTTTGTTTTTCTTATATCAATTCATTTTCACAGAAAATCAAACACAAATATATTTATATGACCAATATAGCATATTCAACACATATTACCAATAGTCATGAACACATATATATATATCCAACACATGTTATCAATAGTAGCACGTTTCATCCGTACATATACATAGTTTCATCAATATTACACAGTTTCATCCATAGGTAGCAAGTTTCACAAGGTCAAAACAAAAACTAAATACAAGCACTCCATCAACCCAAGCTTCCGTGATCTTAAGCAAATCTGTAAAATGGGAAAGAAGAAAGTTAGAAGAAGAAGACTAGAAGAAGAAGATTATTATGATGCAACTAAAATGTGAAGATTATTACGATGCAACTAAAATATGAAGATTATTATGATGCAACTTATATCTGTAAAATAGGTCATTTTGGAGCTAAGTAAGGTCATTATGTCATTTTGGAGGTAGCTGAGCATATGAAGTCATTCAGGAGCTAAAATATGACATTTCTTAAGCATATTATGTCATTTTAGAGCCAGTTAAGCATATTAAGTGATTTTGGAGGAAAAGATGCTAAGTATAGGTCATTTTAGAGCTATCCTAGGTTAAATCGGTCATTTTTAAGCTAGCTAAGCATATTAAGTCCTTTTGGAGGAAAAAATGCTAAGTATAGGTCATTTTAGAGCTATCCTTGGTTAAATAAGTCATTTCGGAGCTAATCAAGCTTATTATGTCATTTTTAAGCTAGCTAAGAGTATTGAGTTATTTAGGAGGAAAAAAATGCTAAGTATAGATCATTTTAGAGCTAGCCTAGGTTAAATAGGTCATTTTGGAGCTAAGTAAGGTTATTATGTCATTTTGAAGCTAGCTAAGCATATGAAGTCATTCAGGACCTAAAATATGTCATTTCTTAAGCATATTATGTCATTTTAGAGTTAGCTAAGCATATTAAGTCATTTTGGAGGAAAAGATACTAAGTATAGGTCATTTTAGAGCTATCCTAGGTTAAATAGGTCATTTTTAAGCTATCTGAGCATATTAAGTCATTTTGGAGCTAATTAAGCTTATTATGTAATTATTATTGAGCTAGCTAAGCATATTGAGTCATTTAGGAGGAAAAAATGCTAAGTATAGGTCATTTTAGAGCTAGCCTAGGTTAAATATGTCATTTTAGAGCTAAGTAAGGTTATTATGTCATTTTGAAGCTAGCTAAGCATGTGAAGTCATTTAGGAGCTAAACTATGTCATTTCTTAAGCATATTAAGTCATTTTGGAGGAAAAGATCCTAAGTATAGGTCATTTTAGAGCAATCCTAGGTTAAATAGTTCATTTTTAAGCTAGCTAAGCATATTTAGTCAATTGGGTGGGAAAAATGCTAAGTATAGGTCATTTTAGAGCTATCCTAGGTTAAATAGTTCATTTTGGAGCTAATTAAGCTTATTATGTAATTATTAAGCTAGCTAAGCATATTAAGTCATTTTGGAGGAAAAAATGCTAAGTATAGGACATTTTAGAGCTATTTTAGGTTAAATAGGTCATTTTGGAGCTAATTAAGCTTATTATGTAATTATTATTGAGCTAGCTAAGCATATTGAGTCATTTAGGAGGAAAAAATGCTAAGTATAGGTCATTTTAGAGCTAGCCTAGGTTAAATATGTCATTTTAGAGCTAAGTAAGGTTATTATGTCATTTTGAAGCTAGCTAAGCATGTGAAGTCATTTAGGAGCTAAACTATGTCATTTCTTAAGCATATTAAGTCATTTTGGAGGAAAAGATCCTAAGTATAGGTCATTTTAGAGCAATCCTAGGTTAAATAGGTCATTTTTAAGCTAGCTAAGCATATTTAGTCAATTGGGTGGGAAAAATGCTAAGTATAGGTCATTTTAGAGCTATCCTAGGTTAAATAGGTCATTTTGGAGCTAATTAAGCTTATTATGTAATTATTAAGCTAGCTAAGCATATTAAGTCATTTTCGAGGAAAAAATGCTAAGTATAGGACATTTTAGAGCTATTTTAGGTTAAATAGGTCATTTTGGAGCTAATTAAGCTTATTATGTAATTATTAAGCTAGCTAAGCATATTAAGTCATTTTGGAGGAAAAAATGCTAAGTATAGGTCATTTTAGAGCTATCCTAGGTTAAATATGTCATTTTGGAGCTAATTAAGCTTATTATGTCATTTTTGAGCTAGCTAAGCATATCGAGTCATTTTGGAGGAAAAAAATGCTAAGTATATGATTATGTCGCTAGTATCCTTATGGCAGAGAACCCGGGCCGACATGACTAGTCATAGAACCAAGGTGGCACAAACGTACAGGGACAGGCATACATGACCCAGCAATGCACGTGTCGGTCATCAGCGAGTGCAACCAAGTCGTAGCAAGCTACAAGGACTTCGGTGATACACCGCGTGACATTTCCCCGTAGGGACAGACACAGGAGCAAAGAAGGACACATGCCGGTCAATCCATGTGTTCCGGAGCAGTAGCGAACTACCATGGCTCAGTGGAAGCACTAGGAGGCATTTCCCTGTATGGAAGGCTACCAAAGGCACACGACTAGATGTCGAATCCCACAAATACAATGCATTCAAACATACACACATTATGCACGATATGTGTAGATACAACATGGCATCACAACAAAACTCTATTAAGCAAAACACTTGGGAAACTTACCGTCATCACGGAGGTGTAGGTGTAGGTGTAGGTGTAGGACCGGTCGCGCCAGTGGCAGACCGAGAAGGATCGGTCGATGCTTGTCGGGAGTTACGCTGCACCAAAGATTATTTCCAATGTATCATTAGCATGATGCAACTCAAATGTGAAGACTAGTAACTAATGACCGTTCAAATGAAACTCACCGTGCCCGCCGGAGCAATGATTGGCATCGACGGAGGGGTCTGGCCGTTCTTCTCGCACATGGACTGCACATTTTGTTTTGACGAGTCAGTCATATTAGTTACTAATGAAAGGAACATTGTGTGCATGATTTAGCTAATATGCAGAAGAAACTTACCACGAAGAGATCGTACATGGCCCGGTTAGCCGACTCGTTCCGGTTCCTCTCCTCCTCCAACAGCCTAACCGTCCTCTCCTCATTCTCCCTCTCCCTCTCCGTCGCCTACCGGTCCCTCTCCGCCAACTGCCGGTCCCTCTCCTCAAAAGCAGACTGGGTCTTCGCTCTCTCTGCCTCAATAGCAGCCTGCAACACCACTCGTTAGCATTGTAATCATCGACGGTCACAAACACAATGTAATGGAGGAAAGGCTACTGAGTCCATATAACAAACCTGGAATTCGATTTCCACTGGTCGTAAACGAGACGGTATCTCAGGATCAGAGCTGGTCTGGCGCTTCTTGATCTGCGGGAGAGTGCTACTACAACGTATCAGTCCATTACCCATGGCTAACGAGCCATGGGACCTCCCGCCACCAGATATCATCACTAGCTCTGGATCAAAAGGCCGGCTCGGGTTAAAGTCCGGCCCTTTCCTCTCCTTCCCCTGCTTAACGTACTGCACCATCTTGTGGTGGGAGGCCACGTTGCTGAAATTATTTGCATTTTCGAGGTCAGACTCAGAGAATGCCTTGGCCTTCTTGTACG
>LR738712.1:7613274-7758310 GCA_902687465.1 Secale cereale
TCTTTGCCATCTGCCAGCAGATGGCAAAGAGGTGGGGCTGGTACGCCGTTACCCACTTAACGGTAACAGGAGTTGGCTATCTCTTTGCCATCTGCTGGCAGATGGCAAAGATTTTTTGCCATCTGCTGGCAGATGGCAAAGATTGTTTGCCATCTACTGGCAGATGGCAAAGAATTGGCTGATGGCAACCATGTTCTTTGCCATCTGTCAGTTCTTTGCCATCTGTTTTTTATAAGCAGATGGCAAAGAAGTTCTTTGCCATCAGCTGGCAGATGGCAAAGAGCTGGCTGATGGCAAAAACCCAGATTCCAGTAGTGTATATCAAGAACAATGAAATCTATGGGCACATAATTCCTATTGGCAACAATAAGAACATCATTAATTCTTCCCATAGGTTTCTTAATAGTGGAATCTGCAAGATGCAAATTTAAAGAACAATCATCAAGCTCAAGGAATCCTAGCAAATCACACAAAGTTTTTGGGATAGTGGAGACACTAGCACCCAAATCACACAAAGCATAGCATTCATGATCTTTTATTTGTATTTTTATAGTAGGTTCTATCGGTGTACTAAAGTAGGGGTACCTTAGTATCCCGACTTGTGCACGGGCAGTAGCAGCGTCCCGTGGCAGGGTTTGCCACGCGCCCGCCAAGGCCCACTTTGGTCCCTTTGGAGCCATTCAAGAACAAAGTATTCAAGTTAATGAGACAAGACCCCGGCAAGAGGAGCTTGCCGTGAAGGCCGTTCCAGGATCAAGACCATCCCCTTTAGCACAAGGCCCTGGCAGGAGGAGCCTGCCAGGAAGGCCAAGGCATGGCATTTCAGAAGACTTGCCGTGGTGCATCGCGCGCCCCGGCAAGGCCCGGAGAGCGACAAGCTTCCGGGCGCGGCAAGGTAGCGACTGCGGCAAAGTGCTTGCCACGGCAAGCTTTCACTGTGTGCCTGCGCTCCAGCTCATCTGGCCACGCGTCGCCCTGGGGCCCTTCCAGGGGCACGTGGCGGGTGGCTGTGCAGCCTGGGGTACACGGTGGCAAGCCACGATGACGAGGCTACCGTCGTGGCGAACGGAGACGCCCGGACGGACGCTTTTTTGCACTGTTTGGGGCGACGGCGACGGGCATTCAATGCCCTTGTCCCCCACCGTCGGGGTTAGGTACAAAACACTGTACATACACTGTTACAACTACCACCGTTTTTACGTTTTTACCCTCACCTACGTTGCCACCTGTCGGTGACCCCTTTGAACTATAAAAGGAGGCCCATGCACAACGTAGAGCAAGTTCCGAAACCCGATCACTCTCGCGCTCGGTGTAGCTAGTTTCAAGCACTGTAGATCTTCTTGCTCCGAGCCAAGAACTCAATCCAACCAAGGCAGGAGTAGGGTTTTACGCATCTGTGCGGCCCGAACCTGGGTAAACTGCTCGCGTGTGCACCTCGATCCGCTTTTTGTGCTCCCTCCGCTCCCTTGCCGTACCGAAAAGGGGCTCCGGTCCCATAGGTGTTCGTGGGCGACCTGTTTCCCCGACATCTTTGGCGCGCCAGGTAGGGGGCGTCGAGGTTGTGCGAACCTGATCCGGCGTTCACGCGGGCGCAACCTTCAGCAACTTCATCAACCTCTCTAGCTACATCGACATGCCGCCGAAGAAGAAAACTTCGGAGGTAGGAGGCCCGTCCGCGTCGATCCCGCCGCCACCAGAACCAACGGTGGGTGGGGTAGACGCTGGCGGAAGGACGGACGCCGGCGAGGAAACTCACGGCGCCGCCAAGTCCAAGGACAAGACGGACGACCGAGCGCACTCCAAGACCTCGGTGTCCGTGCACGCACCGCGCCCCTCTCAGGAGGTGCCGGAACGGCAGCGGCGTGGTACACAGGGTACCATCCGCTTGCTAGGACAAGGACAAGCTGGCGGAACGCGGGACGCTCAAGGCCAACGTGCTGGCACGAGCAAGGCGCGGTCGCCAGGGCGAGAGCCTGCTCCTTCTAACGCTGTTAGAAGTCCGAGCATATCTCGCTCCTCGCACCGCTCGCCACCGCTTCCCTCCACTCCAGCAGAAGCTCTAGCTAGAGCTCAGCTACTTCTCGATTTCCCTCCAGCGGCAGACAAGGCCGAAGACTGGAGGGCTACCATCCAAAGCCTCATCGCCTTCGCCAACAACGACACGCCGCAGCAGCCGGCAACGTCACGGCCGCGGCAAGTCAGCCAGGCGAAGGCTGATGGAGACAAGACCGCCGGGGGTGCAACTACTGTGCACTCCCCGCCGCGGAAGCAGAAATCGCCGACTCGTTGGATCAACGTCGACGACGACTCCACGGCATCGTCGGATCCGCGGGCTCGCCGCGATCAACGCCAAGTCCTCGACGACAGGCGACAAGAAGACGCTCGAACTCGCATCGAGCATCGAAGAGAAGCGCGACGACAGTCCGACCAACGCGCCGGGACAGCTGTCGACATGCACGCGCCCGGTGAACCGGGCGACTTGCCGTACGCGGCAGGTTGCCCTACGTTCACCCGTGAGCTGCGGCAAGTCCAGTGGCCCAGCATGAAGAACTTTAAGCCCGACGTACCCAAGAAGTACGATGGCAAGACTCATCCCTCAGAGTTCCTCAGGATCTACACCATTGCGGTGCAGGCTGCCGGGGGACGCGACGAGAAGATATTAGCAAACTACTTCCCGCTTGTGCTCAAGCCCAATGTCAGATCTTGGCTTATGCACTTGCCGGAAAACTCCATCTCTTCTTGGGGTGACCTGTGCCACCAGTTTGTCGGCGCCTTCACGGGCGGCCACAAGCCCCACGGCCAGGAAAGTGATCTCCACATACTTGCCCAGAAGGAGGGAGAGTCACTGCGGAAGTACATCCAGAGGTTCAGCCGCGTTCAGCACAACATCCCAGACGTCCACCCTGCCGCGGTTATTAGCGCGTTCCATCAGAACGTGCGTAACCGCCGGATGAGGGAGGAGATGGCGATGTGCAAGATACGAGACGTCAGCGAGCTTTATGCTCTGGCTGACAAGTGCGCACGCGCTGAAGAGGGGAGGAGACTCCCCGGAGAGGATGTTGGAGCAGGGGGAACAGACAGTGAGGATGCCGCCCCGGCAAGGAAAAACCGGCGGCGGAACAACAAGAAGAAGAAGAGCAAGGAAGTACTGGCTGTCGAGCAGTCCGGCAAGGAGGCAGGCGCCAAGAAAGCTTAGGCTGGTGGCTTCGGCAAGGACGCGGCCCCTGTAGCAGCCGCCGACAAGCAGGACGGCTCCGACAAGCAGTACTGTAAGATCCACCGCACCAAGGCCCACGATCTCCAGAACTGCAAGAGGGTCGAATACCTCGTCGAGCAGCAGAAGGCTGAGTACGAGCGACGCGACAAGGAGAAGGCCCAAGGAGGTGGAGGAGATTCCGGCAAGAAGCGGCCATTCAATGGCCGGGGAGGACGCCGCGGCAAGGCCAAGCAGCGGCAAGGAGATAGACCTCCCCGCGGCCGCGACAAGGACGAAGACGAAGACGACGATGACGACATGGACGACGGAGACAACAGCGAGCAGGAGTTCCAGAAGGCCACAGAAGTTATGTGCGTCGATGGAGGTGCCTCTCTACATACTTCCCACCACCAACTCAAACAATGGGTGCGGGAAGTTAATGCAGCAGAGCCACCCATCGAGTCGTGCAAACTCCTGAAGTGGTCCAGCACGCCCATCATCTTCGACATTGAGGACCACCCTGAACGCACAACTGCGGTCGGGTGCTTGCCGATGTTGGTTTCGCCAACCATCCGCAACCTCAAGGTCACCAAGATGCTGGTTGACGGCGGGGCCGGCCTAAACTTGATCTCTTCCGCTGTGATCCGGAAGCTACAGATCCCCGACAGCGAGCTCGAGGAGACCGGCACGTTCCAAGGGATCAACCCGGGAAGGAGCAAGCCGAAGGGGAAGATTACACTGCCAGTAACCTTTGGCGGAGAGCTAAACTTCAGGACTGAGAGGATCACCTTCGACGTTGCCGGTATCCCATTGCCATACAATGGGATACTTGGCCGTCCGGCGCTCGCCAAGTTCATGGCAGCCTCTCACTACGCCTACAACATGCTCAAGATGCCTGGCCTGATAAGCGTCATCTCTGTCCCCGGCGACAAGAAGGACGCGCTTATCTGCGCCGACAAGATCTACCGGGATGCAGCAGCCGCAACAGATAGCAAGACACTTGCCGCTGAAGCTCCCAGGGGGAAGAACAAGACCAAGTCCGGCAAGAGCTCTGGGGCCCACTCCGGCAAACGCACCTCCTCGGAGTGCTGCGCTGCCGTCGAGGACGCACCATCGAGCTCCACCGGCAAGTGCAAGAAAGGAATGGCAGCTCCACCTGCAACCAAGAAGGTGTCCGCCAAGGAGGACGGCACTGGTGGTACCTTCACCATCAGTGCCACGCTTGACCCTAAATAGGAAAGCGCGCTCGTTGCTTTCCTGCGGGCGAATGTGGACGTGTTTGCATGGCAACCGTCTGACATCCCCAGTGTTCCCAGGAAAGTGATTGAGCATAAGCTTGCCGTTTGTCCTCACGCACGGCCCGTCAAGCAGAAAGTCAGAAAGCAAGCGGTGGAGCGCCAAGAGTTTATCGCTGAGGAAATCAAGAAGTTGGAAGCAGCAGGCCTTGTTAGAGGTGTTCTTCACCCCACGTGGCTGGCCAACCCTGTTGTCGTGCGCAAAGCTAATGGGAAGTGGAGGCTTTGTATAGACTTCACTGATGTAAACAAAGCTTGTCCCAAAGATCCATTTCCCTTGCCGCGTATTGACCAGATCGTTGACTCCACGGCTGGATGTGAGTTGCTTTCATTCCTTGATGCATACTCCGGATACCACCAGATATTCATGGCCGAAGAAGATGAAGAGAAGACCGCATTCATTACTCCATGTGGCACTTACTGTTTCATACGTATGCCCTTTGGATTGAAGAATGCAGGTTCAACATTTGCAAGGGTAGTCCACACTGCTTTTGAGCCACAGATACACAGGAATGTAGAAGCTTACATGGATGATATAGTGGTCAAGAGCAAGAACAAGGATACCCTGATCCAAGACCTGGAAGAAACCTTTGCAAATCTGCGCAAGATACAACTCAAGCTGAACTCCGAGAAGTGCGTCTTCGGAGTCTCCTCCGGCAAGCTTCTCGGGTTCTTTGTGTCCCAGAGGGGGATTGAAGCCAACCCCGACAAGATCAAGGCCATCGAGCAGATCGAAGCTCCAAAGCGCGTCAAGGATGTACGGAGGCTTGCTGGTTGTGTGGCTGCCCTTAGCAGGTTCATTTCTAAGTCTGCAGAACGCGCCCTGCCATTTTTCAAAATCTTGAAAAAGGCAGGTCCAATGAAGTGGACTCCGGAAGCGGAGGCAGCGCTGCAAGACTTGAAAGGGTACCTGTCCTCCACTCCAATACTTGTCGCACCTAGGCCGCAAGAGAAGTTGCTGCTGTATTTAGCAGCGACCAATCAAGTGGTTAGTGCTGCGTTGGTAGCGGAAAGGGAGGCAGATGAGGAGCCCACAGCCCCGGCAAGCACGTCCAGCGACAAGCGGGGGGCCTCGCCGACAAGCTCTGGCCCCGACAAGGAAGAGTCTGCGCAGATGCAAGGAGAGGTGCGGAAGAAGGTGGTGCAGCGCCCAGTTTATTTTGTCAGTTCCCTCCTGCAGGGAGCTAGGTCGAGGTACTCTGGAGTACAGAAGCTGCTTTTCGGCCTCCTCATGGCCTCGAGGAAGCAGCGCCACTATTTCCAAGCCCATGAGATAACAGTGGTCACTCACTTTCCGCTGAAGAGGATATTGCAAAATCCAGAGGCAGCAGGCAGGATTGTCGAGTGGGCACTGGAGTTGTCGAGCTTTGGTCTTAAGTTTGAAAGTACTTCAACTATTCAGAGCAGAGCCTTGGCAGAGTTCATAGCAGAATGGACACCAACGCCGGATGAAGAAGTTCTAGAACAAGCATTCCCGTCAAAGAAGCAAGCAAAGAATGGATAATGTACTTCGATGGTGCCTTCTCGCTGCAAGGCGCCGGTGCTGGTGTGCTGCTTGTCGCACCCACCGGGGAGCACCTCAAGTACGTTGTCCAAATGCACTTTCCCAAGGAGCAAGCGACAAACAATACAGCAGAGTATGAAGGTTTGCTTGCCGGCCTCAGAATTGCAGCTGAACTTGGGATTAAGAAGCTGATTGTGCAGGGAGATTCGCAGTTGGTTGTCCGACAAGTGAACAAGAGCTACCAGAGCCCATTGATGGAAGCTTACGTAGACGAAGTGAGAAAGCTTGAAGAACACTTTGAAGGCATACAAATGGAGCACGTTCCAAGAGCTCAAAATGACGTCGCAGACAGCCTGTCAAAGTGTGCTGCACTGAAGCTACCTGTGGAACCAGGGATCTTCGTGCTCAAGCTAACTCAACCATCCGTTACACCATCAATTGGGCAAAGCAAGAAGAGAAAGTTGGTCTCCGGTGACTACTTGCCGGCAGACCTTCCTAAAGCCGCCGCCAAGGTCCCCAAGATCAACGACCAAGTTGCTGAGGAACAGTTTGCTCCTGCGAACCTTAGGATTCGTACAGTTGAAGCAGGCGTTCCCGACAAGTCTTGCCCCGGCAGGCTTGCCGGGGAACGTCCAGCTCCGGCGGAGCCACGGGTCCTTGTCGTGGAAGCTGACGTTCCTGCAGCAGCACTGATGCCTTTACTCCTTGTTGTTGAGCCCCAGGCTCCAGCATGGGCGCAGCAAATCGTCTGTTTTCTTCAAACTGGAGAACTTCCCAAAGAGCCAGAAGAGATAGAGAGAATAACCAGGCAGTCAAGTATGTAACAGTTCGTCAGCAATGAAATGTACAGAAGAAGACTCAATGGTGTCAGATTGAAGTGCGTTTCCCGGGAAGATGGACAGAAGCTGTTGGCAGAGATACATGGAGGCATATGTGGCCACCACATTGGCGCAAGAGCACTTGCCAGGAAGGCGTTCCGGCAAGGTTTCTTTTGGCTAGAAGCCCTCCAAGACGCAACTGCACAAGTAACCAAGTGTGAAGCGTGCCAGTTCCATGCCAAGCAAATACATCAACCAGCTCAAGCTCTCCAGACGATCCCTTTGTCCTGGTCCTTTTCGGTCTGGGGGCTCGACATCCTCGGCCCTTTTCCCCGCGCTGTCGGGGGCTTTGAGTACTTGTACGTCGCCATCGACAAGTTCACAAAGTGGCCGGAAGTGGAACCAATGAGAAAGGTGACCGCACAGTCAGCAGTCAAGTTCTTCAGGTCAATTGTTTGCCGTTTTGGAATCCCTAACAGGATCATCACCGACAACGGCACGCAGTTCACAAGTCGCACCTTCATGCAATACGTCCAAGACCTTGGCGCCAAGGTCTGCTTCACTTCTGTTGCTCACCCAAGGAGCAATGGTCAAGCGGAGAGGGCAAATGCTGAAGTGCTGCGCGGACTCAAGACGAGAACTTTCGACAGGCTAAACAAGTGCGGAAGAAACTAGATTGAGGAGTTGCCGGCGGCTCTTTGGTCAATCAGGACGACACCAAATCGAGCCACCAGACAGACACCCTTTGCTCTTGTCTATGGAGCAGAGGCAGTTCTCCCCACGGCACTCGTATACGGGTCTCCTCGAGTGCTCGCTTACGATGAGCTCGAGCAAGAGCAGCTGCAGCGAGATGATGCACTGCTCCTCGAGGAGAACCGTCTTCAGGCTGCTGTACGAGCTGCTCGATACCAGCAAGCTTTTTGCCGCTACCATAGCTGCAAAGTCAAGGCCAGAAGTCTCGAGGAAGGCGACCTTGTTCTTCGGCGTGTTCAGTCCGCCAAGAATTCCAACAAGTTGACGCCAAAGTGGGAAGGCCCTTATCGGGTGAGACAAGTCACAAGGCCCGGCACTGTCCGTCTTGAGACCGAAGAAGGCTTACCGATGAGCAACTCCTGGAACATTGAGCATCTTCGCAAGTTTCACCCATGAGGCGCGGTTGTCGTGATCCGCTCCGGCAACCACCTTTTGTACAAGTCTTGCCGCTGTTGCATGTAAACCTTTGTACAAAGCCGGGCGCAGATCCCGAGCATCAGTAAAACTTTTGTGCTTCGCAGGACTTGTCATTTCATGCCCTTCCATTTTATTGCATGTGTTATCTGACACTTTGTGCAGCACACACCCCCGGTAAGCAATAACAAGCCGCAAGGCTCCATATATGTGTTTCCTCCCTTTTTCCTTTTTTCTCTCAAGCAGAAGAAGTGTTCCTCGCGCACAAGTTTGCCGGGGGGAAGGAGACAGTGGTATGGACCAAGTGCTGTTCAAGAAAGGAAAGCCTTGCCGGGAAGCAAACCGCACACTAAAGCTAAGTTGCCAAAGTTTGAGCATTCAAATTTTTAAAATTCTTAGTTATCTTCCTTGAACGACCACACTTTGTATGGAAAACCTGTGCGCGGAGGAACCAACCCGTGGCTAGCCGCGCCCTTACTTTGTTTTGAGCACGCTCAACGGCCTAAGTGAGCTGCGACAAGTGTCGCGCCCTTACTTCGTTTTCGAGTTCTCTCAACAACCTAAGTGTGCTGCGAGTAGCCGCGGCAAGGTTTCTTGCCGGCAGGGGCATTGCCAGCAGGCTACTAAAGTTCCGCACTCAGCGCTCGTGGCAAGGGTCCCTTTGCCGGCGATTTCCCTAAAAGCGAAGGGTAAAAGTATACAAAGTAAAGGAATCGAGCAAGGGAGATAACACTGCATTAACTATCCAAAATAAAGTTATATTACAAGATGACTTGCCGCTGTTCTAATAGACTACTGTCCATGACATGGTTCGCAGCGACAAGGAAAGCGGAAAGAAAGCAGCCTAGTCTACACGGTCACCATCAACTCTTCTGATCTTGCCCACCTTGGCCACGATGTGGGCGACACGAGCCTTCAGTGCTTCCTGGTCAGCGTCGGGCGGCAAGGTCCGGAGGACGTTGTCAAGATTGATCCCGGGGTTGCGGTAGACGATCTTCGTCAGCACCCGCTCCACAGTACCCGTGCAAAGTCTGCGCGCCTCGTTTGCCAGCTGCGTGGGGACCCTCTCCCGGAGCTGCTCGAGGGCCGGCGCCACTCCCCTGAAGAATAGGCTCAGCTTGGCGCTGTGAGGGAGGTTCTCGTCGCGGGAGTACCCGAGGTGCTCCGTCCTCAGCGCCGCCATCTCCTTGTCAATGGCAACGGCGGCGGCGGCGAGCTCCTCGGTACACTGCTCCACCGTCTCCCTGAAGTTATTTTGCGTGACGGCGGCGCTGTCCAGCAATGCTCTCTCAGCACGGAGGTCCTCCTTCAGCTTTGTCTCACGATTCCGGGCGCCGTCAAGTGACTCAGTGAGGGTGGAAATCTTCAGCTCCAAGTCTGCAATGGAATCCTTGGCGTCGTTGAGCTCCTTACCCTTGTCGGAGAGACGGACCTGCAGCTCCGAGTGGCTGTGGGCGTCTTTCTCCCTCTCAAGTGTGAGCGCGGCAACCTTCTCCTCGCTCGTCTTCAAGTCGAGCTCCAGCTGCGCCACCCTCGCCTCCAAGTCTCTCTTGGCGGTCTCTGCAGCTGCGGCGGCATCCCTCGCTTCCTGCAGAGCCCCGCCAATGGACTGCTCGCGCGCGGTAAGGTCGTCCTCATGGCTATCGAGGTCGACCTTCCGCTGCCTCAGCTCTCCTTCCTGCCGAGACAGATCCTCGGCGGCTAGTCGTTGCTGCTCCTCAACCTCGGCCTTCTCGAGGATGAACTCCTGGTGCGCTTCGGCGAGCTCCTCCCGCTCCTCCGCCAAGTTCCGGAGAGCCGCCTGGTTGGCGGCACGGAGCTCCTCAGCGCGCTTCTCCAGATCGACGCCTGGCTTCGCAGCCAGAGCCTCTCGAGACTCCAGCTTCGCCTGCCTGGCGCGGTACAAGGCCAGAAGACGGCGCAGAAGCTGCTCCTCCTCGGGCTCGCTGCTGCTGCCGGGCGCGTCGACGAATTTCAACCCCGCGGAGGCGAGGACTTCTCCATCGAAGACCTCCCCCTCCGCGGGCGCCCTTGATGTAGAAGCCCACGGGATCTGAATGAAGACCCCGTTCCCAGCCTCCAGGTAGGCACCGGCCCCCGCCGCGGCAGCGGCAGGGTCGGCGGTCGGCGCAGCGTCAAACGCTCCCGTGGCCTCAGGGCCGTCGGTACGACCGCCGGTCCCCTCTTCAGCTGCCGCGCCGGTGTCTCTGGTTGCCTCTTCAACGGCGGGCTCTTCAGCGCCGACCGCCTCCTCGGTGGCCGCGGCACCATTAGTGTAGCCGCGCGCGGCCTCCTCGGTGGCGGCCTCCGTCTCCATAGGCTCTGGAGCAGGCGGATCTGAAGAGAAGAAAAAGAAAAGAAGAATGATCAAGCAAATATCCAAAAAGAAAAATTCAAGGAAGAAAGGGTTCAAGGATCACCTGCGCGGGCCTCTTCAGCGACGGGGTCCCTTGCCAGGGTGTTCTCCCTCGGCGGCGTGGTAGCGGCCCCCGCTGGCGGAGGGCCGCTGGCGCCTTCCCTTGGCGGGGTGGCCACCCTTGGCGGGGTGCCCGTCCTTGGCGGAGTACTCTCCCTCGCCGGGGAGCTCATCCTAGGCGGGGAGGTCGAGACGTGCAGCTCGTCGGGAGCAATCTCCTGGCGCTCCTGAGGCTGCGGCTCTACTTCTGCACAAACCAGCAAACAAACAAGATATTAGCAAGAACAAGAGGTCCACACGCACCCAATAAGCGAAGAAGTAAACAAGGGACTTACGCTGGGGGCTGCGCTGGGGGCTGCCTTGCGGGGCAGCAGGTTGGTCCGGCAAGCTTGTCGCTGGCGCGTCCCCCGCCATTGCGACAGGCTCGTCCTCGAGGTCGACCACCGGAATCTTGGCCCTTTTCGCCGCTCTCTGGGCCAAGGTCTTGGAAGATAAACAAGATCAGAGTCAGGCAAAGAAGATTCAAGACAAGGACAGCAAACTGAAGAAAAACAAGAATTGCTCCACTTACTCTTCCTCCTCCTCGTCGGAGCTGAGGACAGAGAAGTCGAAATCCGCCTCGCGCGCTCCGGCGCGAGGAGCTGGAGGAGAAAGCTCCCTCGGGCGCTTGGCGGGCGCTGGGTCGGTGGTCTGTGAGGACCCCGCTCCGGTCGTCGCCGAGGCTCGGGGAGCGGAAGGAGCCGTGGAGCCAGAGCGCGAAGACCCTCCTCCGGCTGTTGCTGAGGCGCGGGGTGCTCCCTTGACGGCCTTGCCCGCCGCGGTGGCGCGCGTCGGGCGGTGCTGCGGCCGCGGGGCCGCCGGACGCTCCGCCACGACTGCAGCTTTGCGGGGACGCCTCCTCGCTGGAGCTGGGGGACTTGGTGGTGGCGGAGAACTCCCCGAGGATGAAGAAGAGCCAAGGTTCAGAGACCCGCCCGAGTCTTCGGCAGAATCATCTGATTCGTCGCCCTCCTCGGCGGGCTCACTGGACTCTGTGCCCTGCCCGGCAGCCTCGCTCGTCCCGGCAGGCCTCAACTACTTGAGGATCTCTTCCTCCTCGGCCCGACTCACTGCATCCGCTGCATCTGCCTCATCCAAGGAATACCCAAACTCGCCCGCGGCATCGGCTACGGCCGCCTCCTCCATCCTAGTGGCAATATACGCCAAATCCCGGTCGGTGGTGTCGCGGGTAAGACCCTACTTCTCATCAAGATTGATCGGCAGCTCAACCAAGTTGTCGAAGAAAGTTTGTGCAGTTTCGTCGGAAGGCGCCAGCCAAGTGGGATCAACCCCGTGGGAGTCGCACAGCGGCATTGCCGCGCGGATAGCACTAAGTGATGAGTTGTTACATAGTGGAACTACTCCCCGCGATGGGGCGAACCACTCCGGGTGCTTGGGGTCATGCTTGAATAGCTCCCGGATCATCCCCTTGAGCTCCAAGACAGTGAAGTTGTAGTTGAGGCCGGGGCGCAGCCTCATGCAGTCTGCCGCATTGCCGAACTCCCAAGCAGACCGTTTCCTCTCCTGCAAGGGAGCAATGCGGCGGCGAAGGAAATCTGCCCCGACCTCACCTACAGTTAGATTGGCTTGCCGGAGGCGGAGGATCCTAGTAAGGGCAACCTTCAGCTTCTCGTCCTCCGGGGCCAGATCACTCCAATCCTTGCCGCGCACTATTGCAGCCCGGCACGGGGAAGTAAATTGCTGAGGTCCGTCCTCCATTATCCAGCACCAGCCCGCCCTCCACTCCTCCCACTTGCCGCGGAGCTCTCCAATCAAGTACGCCTCTTTCTTATTGAGCCTAAAGATCCAAGAGATCCCTCCGGATAGGGGAGACCCAGACTCTACCCGAGGTGTGAAGAAGTGGCGGAAGAGAGCTATGTTGGGGGTGACTCCGACAAAGTTTTCGCACAGATGTGCGAAAACGGCCATGGTTAAGACTGCGTTCGGGGTGAAATCTAGGAGATGGAATCCATACGTATTCATGACGTCGCAGAAGAACTCAGAGTGCGGAGGGCAGAGACCGCAATGGAAGAACAGAGAAAAGTAAGGATAACCTCCCGGAAACATGTCGCAGGCTTCGGCGGGGAGGACTCTGGTGCGCGGGTGAGCCTTCGTTTCCCTCGACCAGAAGAGGCAGTACTTGTCCTTCAGCTCCCTCGCCCCGAGCCTCGGCGGGAAGACCACCATCTTCTTCCGCATTGCTGCTAGCTTCACCGCCCGCTCGGTCTTCGCAGCCTTCGCCTTGTCGCTCTTCGGGGCCATGGCGGGGACGGCAGGGGGGCCGGCGGCGCTGGAAAGGCTGGCGGTGGCGGAAGAAGGGTGGAGCACCGCTCTCTTTCAACCTTTGGGGAGGAGGAGAGCGGCAGGGGTTTCTGGAGGTTGAAGACGCAATGAAGCAATGGGGGAAACTGCCCCTATTTCCTCTGTTTTTAAGGGGGGAGTGGGGGACGTTCCGCATTTTCCCATTAAAGAAACAGGCCACGATCTCTCCCATGACGCCGCAATCCACGCGTGCCGTTAGGGAGAGATGCGGCGGATACGGAGAGGGCTGCGGCGCGCCATGGGCTGCGTGTGCCCGTGCACTGTTTTGGGCCTGGGCCACACAGGTTCCCATTCATCATAAAGCTTTCTAGGTATAGATACTTCCAACTCAACTTTTTATTCATAAGATTGCATCAAAACATCAACTATATGTTTAGTGAAAGCTTTATTTTGACTCTAAGCATGCGGAGAATTTAGCACGGATTGCAACAAGGAAATACAATCAACCAAAGAGAAATTTTCATAATTGAATCCCTTGAAATCCAAAGTAGTGGGTTCATCACTATGCAAAGTTTTAATCTCTTCAATCCCACTTTTAGCAATTTTAGCATCAAGATCTAAAAACTCCGAATCATTGGGACACCTTAAAGCAGAATCATCTCCAATCCTATTTTCATCAAGATTAATACTAGAAAACAAGGATCTAATAGGAGACACATCAATAACTTTCAGATCTTCATCTTTATTTTCACGATAACTAGAAGAAAACGATTTAATATAATCTTCTCTTTTAGCACGCATTCTAGCTGTTCTTTCTTTGCATTCATCAATGGAAATTCTCATGGCTTTGAGAGACTCATTGATATCATGCTGAGGTGGGATAGATCTAAGTTTCAAAGAATCAACATCAAGAGTAATTCTATCCACACTTCTAGCCAATTCATCAACTTTGAACAATTTCTCTTCAAGCATAGCATTGAAATTCTTTTGCGAGATCATAAACTCCTTAACTCTAGTTTCAAATTTAGAAGGCACCTTTCCATAAGAGTTGTTGTAGGAATTACCAAAATTATTAGAGGAATTACTAGGAAAAGGCCTAGGATTAAAATTACCTCTATAAGCATTGTTACCAAAATTATTCCTACCAACAAATTTCACATCCGAAGATTCATTGTTATTCTCAATCAAAGTGGACAAAGGCATATCATTAAGATCAGAAGAAGCACTCTTAGCAGCAAACAATTTCATAAGTTAATCCATCTTTCCACTCAAAACACTAATTTCTTCGATAGCATGCACTTTTTTACTAGTAGATCATTCGGTGTGCCATTGAGAATAATTAACCATAATATTATCTAGGAGTTTGGTAGCTTCTCCTAAGGTAGTTTCCATGAAAATGCCTCCGGCGGCCGAATCTAAAATATTTCTAGAACCAAAATTGAAGCCAGCATAAAAGTTCTGAATAATCATCCATAGATTCAAACCATGTGTAGGGCAATTACGTATCATTAATTTCATTCTCTCCCAAGCTTGTGCAACATGCTCATGATCTAGTTGCTTAAAATTCATAATATCGTTTCTAAGAGAGATGATCTTAGCAGGAGGGAAATACTTAGAGATAAAAGCATCTTTGCACTTATTCCACGAATCAATACTATTTCAAGGCAAAGAGGAAAACCAAGTTTTAGCACGATCTCTAAGTGAAAACGTAAATAACTTCAATTTAACAATATCGTTATTCGTATCCCTTTTCTTTTGCATATAACACAAATCAACAAAGTTGTTTAGATGGGTAGCGGCATCTTCACTAGGAAGGCCGGAGAATTGATCTTTCATGACAAGATTCAACAAAGCAGCATTGATCTCACAAGATTCACCATCGGTAATAGGAGCAATCGGAGTGCTAATAAAATCATTGTTGTTGGTATTGGAAAAGTCACACAATTTGGTATTGTTTTGAACCATAGTGACAAGCAAGCAATCCAACACACACAAGCGAACAAGAAGCAAGCGAACGAAAAACACACGGCGGAAGAAGGGCAAATAAAACGGCAAAGGTGAAGTGGGGGAGAGGAAAACGAGAGGCAAATAAATGTAATGCGAAGGATAAGTGTCAGGACCGGATTTCCAGGATATTAATTTCCCAGTAAATGGCCCTTGTGCTCACCAGCCCCAGGATTACTGTTAGCTGATGAGACACAAACTTGATACAGAAATTCCAAGCCAAAAACAAAATGTGTAGTACAAGACCATTCTGGTCCATGAGTACAACAAACGGGTTCTAGTGGTTGATGGCGGAAGCGGTTTGCATTACATCAGCGTCTATGGGACTCCATTTCCCACAGGAACAGCTGACCTGGATAATTCCTATCTTCGCGTGTCTGCTATCTCCATTGCCTAAGTTCCGGGGCTGCCATCGCAGCGCTCCTCTCCAAGCAAGAAATCTGGCCAAGACAAAAGCCAGGGACAAGCCAGTGAGTACTTTGAATGTACTCGCAAACATTATGAACACAGGCACAATATAACAAATGACATTCATGCTCTGAAATAAGCCACGATTACTTCGTCAGTCACAAAATAAAATTCATGACACACGCAAGCATGCTATTCTTATAAACCATGAATAAGCAATCAAAGAATAAAAATAAAATGCACCGATCGGGTGTCTGAAGCGACGCCTCGAAAGGATAATAAAATAAAGCATGCCTCAGTCGGACGTCTGAGCGACGTCACATAAAGGGCTTATAAAGGAAATAAAAGCAAACATGCCACAGTCGGGCGTCTGAGCGACGCCACATAAAGGGCTTATATGAAAAATAAAACATAAGCATGCCACAGTCGGGCGTCTGCGCGACACCTCATAAAGGGCTTATAAGGAAAACAAATAATAAGTATGCCACAGTCGGGCGTCTGAGCGACACCACATAAAGGGCTTATATGAAAATACTCACAGGGAATATCCAGGAGGTAGAACCATCCCAGGGATATTCAATAATTCAAATAATACAAATGGTTAGTCCAAAATAATAATAATCATATCATCATATGTCACATGTTATGACCAAAGTTCTGGCTTAGCAGTTTTCCTCCGAAGACCGACACTAAGACCGACACTTGACCCATCCCAGACTGTAATCCTTAACCGCGGACACGGCTATTCGAATTGATATAACCTCTGCAGAGGGTGTACTCTTTACCCACAAGTAACGGTTTCCTTTAGTCCATCGGGACTAATTCCATTTACGGTCTTTTAGTTGAAAACACACCTGACTCGCACACACCAGCTTAACTTACCGGTGACTGGAATCACCCACGACACCTGTCAAGCAAAACTCTAAGTGGGGAGGCTACAACCTCGAGTGGCATGGGATCACAGAATTTATAATGCGCGCAAACTAGGGGAGCTACCCCCTCGGCCCCAACCGAAAACACCCATGCCCCCGGACCAGGTGGCCTGCCTACCGGATGCAGCCGGTATCTTCCACCATGGCCTCTCTGTACGGTGTGTGCCAAGAAAGGGGTTGACAACTTACTGGACTGTACCCTACCTGCGGCAGGGACAAGTGGTAGCACGAAACAAGAATGGGGGTTACCGGAACAAGACTCGATCTACGGTCGACTTAGGAGGTTAAAGCAACACCTGCATGATTAGCATAACAAATATATATTCCTCACCAACAGGTTCACCGCCCATCATGCCTCGTCATGCCTTTACTGATCTCTCTCGTCACCGTGAGGTACCACTTTCACGGTCATACTTTACCCATGACCAAGCTTCTCAGCTCAGGCATACGTGGCATGAGGCAGTAACCACTTCACGTGTATATCACATGATCATAGCAAATCAACTTCTCATCAAATGCATTCATGCATGAGTTGTCATCATATGCAAAACTTATTATTTCATGTGACATAAACATAGCTTACTACTCCTAGTAAGCATTCAACAACATATCATATCTGTGTTCAAGATGCTTGCCTTCAAGGTGCAGAGAGGTGAGGGCACTCCAAAACTTTTGAAAGTTTTGATCTCCCCTCCAAATTCCTATTTTTGAAAATATTCAAATTAACACAAACTTTAAAAACAGTACAAAAATTTGTCCCAATTATTTTTGAAATAAATCTTAAAATAAACTAGGTGAAATTTGAGAGTGGTAGGAAAAAGAATCAACTCAATTGGAGTTTTATTTAAAAAGATATGCCCAGTCAAAGTTTAGTCAAAACTCTGTTTTAAATAAAACAGAAAAGGAAAACGGTTCGATGGGGAAAGCGTTTTCGGCAGAGAGAAAGCGTACCCGACGCTTTACGCCTTCACTTAAGCGCCTCGGCGGGACGATCAGAGCCACTGACGGTGGGCCCGCGGGTCCACCCGTCAGGTTTGACTGGTCCAACCAGTCTTCCTCCTCCTCTGGCCGAAAGGAGGCGGAGCTCCGGCGATCAACGCCGGCGAACGGTGGCGCCTCGAGGGCGTTCGAGCGCGGGGATGGATCCGCCGGACTGGGGCGGTCCTTTCGGTGGTCTAGGAGGAGACGGAGGTGGAGAAACGCGTCGGCGACGAGCTCTACGGCGGACGGCGTCTCGGGAAGTTTAGGGGCTTCGAGCTACGGTGGTCCTCGATCGAGTTTGAGCGGTTGGGTGGCTCCGCAAGGTCGAGGGGAGTCGAATGGTGGTGCTGGAAGAACTGGGGAGACCCTGTCCACGGCGATTTGGACCAGAGGACGGCGGCGGCCGAGGCTACCGGAGATGAGGAAGACGGCCTCTCCCCGTCGATTGCTGACTCCGGGAGCTCTAGGGAGGTGGCTTGTGGTCGCTTGAGGGACTGGACGAGCTCGGGGACTCCTTTTATAGGCGGGGGAGGTCGGTTCCCGCGGCTGCGGATAGGAACGCCGGCGAACCGCCTCTCTGTTGCTAGCAGGGCGACGTGGCGAAGGCTAGCGGTGCACGGCGTGGCTGCGGGAGCTAAGGGATGAGGGCGGCCTGCTCATGAGGGCAGCTGGCGAACGGAGGAGGCTTGGGCGGCGCCGTCCATGGCAGAGCCGGTCACGGGCGCCGGTGTGCCGCCAAAGCGCCAACGCTGCCACTCTGAGAGGAGCAGGGCGACTAGGGGCCGCACTAGGGGACAGGGGAGAGGATTAGGACGAGCTCGGGAGGCTTATCCAGGGGCGTGTCGGTTCGGGCGCGAGCACGTGCAAAACGCGCGCTCTGCTCGCGCTCCGGGTATGCACGGCAGGTGCTCGGTGAAATGCCAGAGCATGCTGGGGGGCTTGGGTGCAGCTGCAAATTAACAGAACAAGGTTAGAGGTGGCTAGGAGATTAGTGGACACGTTGGTTAGTCCAGAGGGGTAAGATCACCGTACAAACTTAAGAGCATGCCAAAACTGGCCATGCACTACAGGTGTTCGACATAATGCCAGAGCCACCTGTAGAGCTTTGCTAGAGATGTAAATTGGCAGAATGGGGTCTCTTTAGGAGAGAAATATGATGGTGAAGTTGGATTGGATAAACAAGAAACTTAGTAATGCAACTTTTGTCAGAATACAATTCTGGACAGAAAAGAAAAACTACTGTTGCATGGACCAAAAATATTCCAAAGGGTCCAACCTCCTGGACTTAAGAGTTTGGTAGGGTATACTAATATCAGGAGAAAAACTATGGGCAATAGGGCAAGATAAAATAGTGCTGCAGTAGAAAATGCCAAACTGGACCAGAATACAAATGAGGATGTTCTGCTCAATTTTTCCAAAGAACACCAATGGGTTTTTGCATAGAAATGAATTATATACTTATACCAACATCTCCAAATTTTGGTGGAATTTTTAGATGCATTTTTCAAATGGTTGTAGTGCAAAAGAGACTCCAAAACTTATGAGAAATCAATTTAAAAGCAATAAAGCTTTAGGGAAATATTTACAGAAATATTTCCACTGATAAAAGAATTGATCTTGAGAAGATATACAAGTCCAACAATATTCTGTGAAAGGTTCCCTTGAGGGAAAAATTCCACAATTCAAAAGAAAAGATGGTACTGAAATCAAAAGAAAACCCAGAAAAGAAAATTTTAATTTCCTGGCAAAAATTTTAATAAATAAACCATGGTTAAATTTTTGGGGTGTTACAACACCACCCCCCTTAAGAAAAATCTCGTCCTCGAGATTTGCTAAGGACGATCTCAAAATATCCATCCTATTACCATAAAGCATTAATTCAAACGAGACGAAAATATTAAACCCGTAATACATTGAGATTACTGCGAGGGAGCGAATAATTGGCACAACTACAGTGGGTACTGGTGCTATGTGAAGAAAAACTATGGTTAGGAAAACCGAGGAATTACCACTATCGGCTACGGTAAATTTAGAACAACAGTCTAAATTCACAAATTACGCTGGTCGTACCCGAGTGCACAGAGCTCTCTCTGGCTGACAGGTGGACCCGGGGTCCACTGTCAGTCTCTCCTCTTACCTCTGGCTCTCTTCTTCCTCTCTCTCGCGCGCGACTGCGCTTTCTCCACCGGCGACGCCTAGCGCGTAGGGCATCTAGGCCGTACTGCGGTAGTGCGCGGCGTGCTAGCTGCCGGTGCAACGTGCACTCACCTCGCGGGCCAGTGCGCTGTCGGCACTGCTCGCGGATTCGCCTCCGAACACCGGCGATCGAGCGACGAGCGGCGCTGGTGGACTTCGCCCACCGTACACCGATCTCGAGCTATAAAATGACCGCGGTGCTCCTCTCTTCTTCCTCACACCTGGCCTCGCCTCTTCTTCTCCTTCCTTCTCCTCCATTTCTGTTTGCAGGAGCTCGCGACGAGGCTCTAATGGCGGAGGTGATGCCGGACTGGTACGTGATCCTGATGTGCGGAGGGTTGGCGGCATTGCTGGGGTTCTCCGTGCTCTTGTGCGCGATGATCCTCAATGATCGTCGTGATGCTGCTGCTCGAGTGTTAGTTCTTCGCGGTGGCGATGATCATGAGGATTAAGTGTGGTTGTTAGGTTCTAACTGCTGTCAGTGTGCTGGAGGCAACTTGCGTTCAAATAATCACCCACAAATTTCTCTTTTAGAGACTGTGGTGTGCTAGTGAGGTGATCCTGCTAGGTGCAAAATGTGTACGTGGTCACGCAATTAGTGCCTGCAGTCGAGTGGTTGTGGATGTAAGCCTGCTGTCGTGGTGCCGCGTGAATTAAAATGCATGTCACGAAGAATTCACGTGTTGTATCGGCTCAAAGAAAAATCTAACCTCAAGATTTACTGAGAGCGGAGGCAGTCAATCAAAATGAACAGCAGTAAAAACCACTCACAACAATCGAAAACAAACATTTAATACATCGTACAAACTTAGGATACAACGCATAAGCTGTAATACATAAGTAAGTGCTAGGATAACAAACATAGCAGTTACGTCTACGGAAAAAGGACAGGGTCCTGAGGAAATGTCTCCGGCACGGGGGCACATTCCTCTTCTATCGGGGAAAGCGGAAGGCTTCCCAGTGTTGGAATACATTCTACTTCTTCCGGAGGGAGTGGAGGAAGTTGAGGAAGCAATCGAAGAACGTGTCCCTCCTGAGTTGGCAGAGGGGGTCCGCCAATGGCGATCCGGGGATTCTGAACAGCAAGGTAGCGGAGATACTCCAGTATTTGCTGGGTGAAACGCTCCTGGGCCATCACATATTGAATGAGATAGACCAGGGCTGGATCGCTCTCCGCACGTCCACAGCGGAACGTAGCTTCTGCTCCAAAAGCAGCGCGGCTTGGGAAATAGCAGTATTCTCTTGTGCTGGCACAAGGTACTGCAAATCGAAGACGGGTGACTGCTTCATACGCAGCAGACTCAATGGCCATGCCTGGTGTTGGCATGGATCTCCCGATGAAGATAACATAGGGAGGGCCTTGGTTTAAATCTGCTGGTGGAATATGTACAGCTGCCCAGTATTTCGAGAGATCAGGAGTGATTCTCGATTTGAACAGCTCATACAGGGGTGGATGGGTGGAGCCAAGAGTATTGCGGGTAAAATCCCATAATATCTTAACAAAACTACCAGGGTTTGCGTCAGGTGTCCTCAGGTAAGCTCCGGGGTGAGACATGGATGGTTGAATGAGGAAGGTAGTGCTCGATGCTGATGGTTGCTGGTGTGGAAAAAAAATGAGGGTAGCCTCTTATATAGAGCCTGGGTCAAGAAACATGAAGTGGTGCTGGTACGACTGAGACACCGACTTCGGCGCGGGGCTGTCTGAGTCAAAGTCTCAGGCCTCAATCCCCAAAAGAAAAGTGACATGTTACTGTGCATGTCGATTGGGGGTCACGTCTAGAGTTTGACTCTGCAACCACTCGTCAAACAATTCCTGCCAAATCACACATACTATGAGATGTTGACACACGGGTGGTTACAAGCTCACTACACCACACAACGGCTACTACGGAACTAAAGGAAAAACCGGCCATTAGGACTTGACAACAATTCTGGTGGACTCAGTCCACCTGGTTGAGATCTAGCCGGGCGCGTCTTGCGGATGCCGAGTTCTCTCCGGGTGCTTCCGCGTCGGAGCTGGACGGGGTAGGATGGGGAGCTACAGGGCTGGAGTAGCGGTGGTGGCCTACGCGGGGTGTCGAGGTCACCGTCCCATTGGAGTAGGCCTCCAAGAGACGACGGAGATCTCCGGGTGAGGCGATGGCATTGCCCGGGTGGATGACATGGTCAGAGCTTGGGGGCTCAACCGGCCTTCCAGGCAGCACTATCTGGGTGTCAGTGGCGGGTGCGACTTCGCTCCTTGCCGGGGTCAGGCGAGCGAGCGTCAAGCGGGTCTCAATCAGGTCAAGAGTGACTTGATCAAAAAGTGCCTCTTGCGCTTTCAGGTAGCGCACTAGATGCACCAGGGCGGGGTCCGACTCATGGTCTCCGTTGGCGACCTGGGTCGGTCTACCATAGCCTTCCCGACTAGGGTAGTAGTAGAATGAGCGGCAGTTAACCCTCGGCGACAGTTGCCGAAGATGAACTATAGCCTCTCGGGCTGCAAGTTGGACGGCTTGGGGCTCGTCGGAGGTCGTCCTCCCGGTGAACCGGTAAGGGCGCTCCGATGTGATGCTTCTACCGTAGATGTGTACCGTGGCCCAGAAGTGATGGATGGAATTACTCGTGTGCTCTTGGTACACGACATACTCCGGCGGCTCGTTGATGCCAAAAGCACGACGGGTGAGATTGGCGAGGATGGCTACGAAGCCTTCGAGCTCAACTGCGGTGGTCTCGTTGTGAACGAGGGGGCCTGGCATCTTGGTGGTTGGATATCGAACTGGGAATGAGGCTGTGATGTGCTGAGTTTTGGGGCAAGGCTTCCTTTATAAGTCAGCCGGGTCTTCCATCGCACGCTTGTGGATGGGACAACTCAGGTGTTGGCACAGGCGCACGGCCTATGGATAGACTGATAGGTTGGGCACCGACTGCCGAAAGGTGTCGGGGTCACTGTGTGGCCATCCTGCACGAGAGGTTTGGCTGGGTTTAGAATAAGGCTTGGTGGGTTGTTTAACCTAGGTTTATCGACCCGGCTAAGATAGGATTAGCCAATGGTCAGCCTGGCTCTGATACCAAGGTTGTCAGGACCGGATTTCCAGGATATTAATTTCCCAGTAAATGGCCCTTGTGCTCACCAGCCCCAGGATTACTGTTAGCTGATGAGACACAAACTTGATACAGAAATTCCAAGCCAAAAACAAAATGTGTAGTACAAGACCATTCTGGTCCATGAGTACAACAAACGGGTTCTAGTGGTTGATGGCGGAAGCGGTTTGCATTACATCAGCGTCTATGGGACTCCATTTCCCACAGGAACAGCTGACCTGGATAATTCCTATCTTCGCGTGTCTGCTATCTCCATTGCCTAAGTTCCGGGGCTGCCATCGCAGCGCTCCTCTCCAAGCAAGAAATCTGGCCAAGACAAAAGCCAGGGACAAGCTAGTGAGTACTTTGAATGTACTCGCAAACATTATGAACACAGGCACAATATAACAAATGACATTCATGCTCTGAAATAAGCCACGATTACTTCGTCAGTCACAAAATAAAATTCATGACACACGCAAGCATGCTATTCTTATAAACCATGAATAAGCAATCAAAGAATAAAAATAAAATGCACCGATCGGGTGTCTGAAGCGACGCCTCGAAAGGATAATAAAATAAAGCATGCCTCAGTCGGACGTCTGAGCGACGTCACATAAAGGGCTTATAAAGGAAATAAAAGCAAACATGCCACAGTCGGGCGTCTGAGCGACGCCACATAAAGGGCTTATATGAAAAATAAAACATAAGCATGCCACAGTCGGGCGTCTGCGCGACACCTCATAAAGGGCTTATAAGGAAAACAAATAATAAGTATGCCACAGTCGGGCGTCTGAGCGACACCACATAAAGGGCTTATATGAAAATACTCACAGGGAATATCCAGGAGGTAGAACCATCCCAGGGATATTCAATAATTCAAATAATACAAATGGTTAGTCCAAAATAATAATAATCATATCATCATATGTCACATGTTATGACCAAAGTTCTGGCTTAGCAGTTTTCCTCCGAAGACCGACACTAAGACCGACACTTGACCCATCCCAGACTGTAATCCTTAACCGCGGACACGGCTATTCGAATTGATATAACCTCTGCAGAGGGTGTACTCTTTACCCACAAGTAACGGTTTCCTTTAGTCCATCGGGACTAATTCCATTTACGGTCTTTTAGTTGAAAACACACCTGACTCGCACACACCAGCTTAACTTACCGGTGACTGGAATCACCCACGACACCTGTCAAGCAAAACTCTAAGTGGGGAGGCTACAACCTCGAGTGGCATGGGATCATAGAATTTATAATGCGCGCAAACTAGGGGAGCTACCCCCTCGGCCCCAACCGAAAACACCCATGCCCCCGGACCAGGTGGCCTGCCTACCGGATGCAGCCGGTATCTTCCACCATGGCCTCTCTGTACGGTGTGTGCCAAGAAAGGGGTTGACAACTTACTGGACTGTACCCTACCTGCGGCAGGGACAAGTGGTAGCACGAAACAAGAATGGGGGTTACCGGAACAAGACTCGATCTACGGTCGACTTAGGAGGTTAAAGCAACACCTGCATGATTAGCATAACAAATATATATTCCTCACCAACAGGTTCACCGCCCATCATGCCTCGTCATGCCTTTACTGATCTCTCTCGTCACCGTGAGGTACCACTTTCACGGTCATACTTTACCCATGACCAAGCTTCTCAGCTCAGGCATACGTGGCATGAGGCAGTAACCACTTCACGTGTATATCACATGATCATAGCAAATCAACTTCTCATCAAATGCATTCATGCATGAGTTGTCATCATATGCAAAACTTATTATTTCATGTGACATAAACATAGCTTACTACTCCTAGTAAGCATTCAACAACATATCATATCTGTGTTCAAGATGCTTGCCTTCAAGGTGCAGAGAGGTGAGGGCACTCCAAAACTTTTGAAAGTTTTGATCTCCCCTCCAAATTCCTATTTTTGAAAATATTCAAATTAACACAAACTTTAAAAACAGTACAAAAAGTTGTCCCAATTATTTTTGAAATAAATCTTAAAATAAACTAGGTGAAATTTGAGAGTGGTAGGAAAAAGAATCAACTCAATTGGAGTTTTATTTAAAAAGATATGCCCAGTCAAAGTTTAGTCAAAACTCTGTTTTAAATAAAACAGAAAAGGAAAACGGTTCGATGGGGAAAGCGTTTTCGGCAGAGAGAAAGCGTACCCGACGCTTTACGCCTTCACTTAAGCGCCTCGGCGGGACGATCAGAGCCACTGACGGTGGGCCCGCGGGTCCACCCGTCAGGTTTGACTGGTCCAACCAGTCTTCCTCCTCCTCTGGCCGAAAGGAGGCGGAGCTCCGGCGATCAACGCCGGCGAACGGTGGCGCCTCGAGGGCGTTCGAGCGCGGGGATGGATCCGCCGGACTGGGGCGGTCCTTTCGGTGGTCTAGGAGGAGACGGAGGTGGAGAAACGCGTCGGCGACGAGCTCTACGGCGGACGGCGTCTCGGGAAGTTTAGGGGCTTCGAGCTACGGTGGTCCTCGATCGAGTTTGAGCGGTTGGGTGGCTCCGCAAGGTCGAGGGGAGTCGAATGGTGGTGCTGGAAGAACTGGGGAGACCCTGTCCACGGCGATTTGGACCAGAGGACGGCGGCGGCCGAGGCTACCGGAGATGAGGAAGACGGCCTCTCCCCGTCGATTGCTGACTCCGGGAGCTCTAGGGAGGTGGCTTGTGGTCGCTTGAGGGACTGGACGAGCTCGGGGACTCCTTTTATAGGCGGGGGAGGTCGGTTCCCGCGGCTGCGGATAGGAACGCCGGCGAACCGCCTCTCTGTTGCTAGCAGGGCGACGTGGCGAAGGCTAGCGGTGCACGGCGTGGCTGCGGGAGCTAAGGGATGAGGGCGGCCTGCTCACGAGGGCAGCTGGCGAACGGAGGAGGCTTGGGCGGCGCCGTCCATGGCAGAGCCGGTCACGGGCGCCGGTGTGCCGCCAAAGCGCCAACGCTGCCACTCTGAGAGGAGCAGGGCGAGTAGGGGCCGCACTAGGGGACAGGGGAGAGGATTAGGACGAGCTCGGGAGGCTTATCCAGGGGCGTGTCGGTTCGGGCGCGAGCACGTGCAAAACGCGCGCTCTGCTCGCGCTCCGGGTATGCACGGCAGGTGCTCGGTGAAATGCCAGAGCATGCTGGGGGGCTTGGGTGCAGCTGCAAATTAACAGAACAAGGTTAGAGGTGGCTAGGAGATTAGTGGACACGTTGGTTAGTCCAGAGGGGTAAGATCACCGTACAAACTTAAGAGCATGCCAAAACTGGCCATGCACTACAGGTGTTCGACATAATGCCAGAGCCACCTGTAGAGCTTTGCTAGAGATGTAAATTGGCAGAATGGGGTCTCTTTAGGAGAGAAATATGATGGTGAAGTTGGATTGGATAAACAAGAAACTTAGTAATGCAACTTTTGTCAGAATACAATTCTGGACAGAAAAGAAAAACTACTGTTGCATGGACCAAAAATATTCCAAAGGGTCCAACCTCCTGGACTTAAGAGTTTGGTAGGGTATACTAATATCAGGAGAAAAACTATGGGCAATAGGGCAAGATAAAATAGTGCTGCAGTAGAAAATGCCAAACTGGACCAGAATACAAATGAGGATGTTCTGCTCAATTTTTCCAAAGAACACCAATGGGTTTTTGCATAGAAATGAATTATATACTTATACCAACATCTCCAAATTTTGGTGGAATTTTTAGATGCATTTTTCAAATGGTTGTAGTGCAAAAGAGACTCCAAAACTTATGAGAAATCAATTTAAAAGCAATAAAGCTTTAGGGAAATATTTACAGAAATATTTCCACTGATAAAAGAATTGATCTTGAGAAGATATACAAGTCCAACAATATTCTGTGAAAGGTTCCCTTGAGGGAAAAATTCCACAATTCAAAAGAAAAGATGGTACTGAAATCAAAAGAAAACCCAGAAAAGAAAATTTTAATTTCCTGGCAAAAATTTTAATAAATAAACCATGGTTAAATTTTTGGGGTGTTACAATAAGGGTTTGTGATAGGTACTTGGTATATGACTTTTGCGTAAGCCTCCCCAGCAACGGTGCCAGAAATTCTTCTTGCTACCTCTTGAGCTTGCGTTGTATTCCCTCGAAGAGGAAAGGGAGATGCATCACAGTAGCGTAAGTATTTCCCTCAAATTTTGAGAACCAAGGTATCAATCCAGTAGGAGACCACGCGCCAGTCCCTCGCACCTGCATAAACAAATAAGAACTTCGCAGCCAACGCGATAAGGGGTTGTCAATCCCTTTACGGTCACTTACGATAGTGAGATCTAATAGAGATGTTAATTATATTTTTGGTATTTTTGGTATAGAAACATAAAGTAAAGAAAGCAAATAAACAACGGCAACAGAAATTGACGGGAAAGTAATATGATAAAGATAGACCCGGGGGCCATAGTTTTCTCTAGTGGCTTCTCTCATGAAAGCGGTGTTCTACGGCGGGTAAACAAATTATTGTCGAGCAATTGGTAGAAACGCGAATAATTATGAGACTATCTAGGCATGATCATTGTATATAGGCATCACGTCCGAGACAAGTAGACCGACTCCTGCCTGCATCTATTACTATTACTCCACACATCGACCGCTATCCAGCATGCATCTAGTGTATTGAGTTCATACGAACAGAGTAACGCCTTAAGCAAGATGACATGATGTAGAGGGATAAACTCAAGCAATATGATGAAAACCCCATATTTTATCCTCGATGGCAACAATAAAATACGTGCCTTGCTGCCCCTACTGTCACTGGGAAAGGACACCGCAAGATTGAACGCAAAGCCAAGCACTTCTCCCATTGCAAGAACTATAGATCTAGTAGGCCAAACCAAACCAATAATTTGAAGACACTTGCAAGGATATTATGAGCACACATAAAAAGTTCAGAGAAGAACCAAATATCTTTCATATATAACCTTGATCATAAACTCACAATTCATCGGATCTCGACAAACACACCGCAAAAAGAGATTACATCGAATAGATCTCCTCGAAGACCGAGGAGAACTTTGTATTGAGATCCAGAGAGAGAGAGAGAAGAAGCCATCTAGATACTAGCTTTGGACCCGAAGGTCTGAGGTAAACTACTCACAACTCATGGTGAGGGCGATGATGATGATGATGAAGGCCTCCGTGATGGATCCCCCTCCAGGAACAGGCTCCAAGATGGGAACTCCACGGGAACAGAAGCTGCGGCGGTGGAATTAGGGTTTTCTCTCTGCGTATGGAGTTTCTGGGGTACGTAGGTATATATAGGAAGAAGGAGGGCACCAGGGCCACACGAGCTGCCCTCGAGGCAGGGGGGCGCGCCCCCCACCCTCGAGGGTGGCCCCTGTGTCCCCTGGCTTGGCCCTGAAGTCTTTCATGCGTGATTTCCTCCAAAAATATCTCTCGCAAAGGTTTCATTCCGTTTGGACTTCATTTGACATTCCTTTTCTGCAAAACCCTGAAATAGGCAAAAACAAAACAGCAATCTGGACTGGGCCTTTGGGTTAGTAGGTTAGTCCCAAAAATGATATTAAAGTGAATGATAAAGCCCATTAAACATCCAAGACTTCATAAATAATAGCATGGAACAAAAAAAATTATAGATACGTTGGAGACGTATCAATCATGAGCCAGGTCTATGCGTAGATGATATGCACGAGTAGAACACAATGAGTTGTGGGCGATAATAGTCATACTGCTTACCAGCATGTCATACTTTAGTTCGGCGGTATTGTGAGATGAAGGAGCCCGAACCGACATTACGCGTACGCTTACGCGAGACTGGTTTCACCGTTACGAGCACTCGTTGCTTAAAGGTGACTGGCGGGTGTCTGTCTCTCTCATTTTAGCTGAATCGAGTGTGGCTACGCCCGGTCCTTGTGAAGGTTAAAACAGCACATACTTGAAGAAAAATCGTTGTGGTTTTCTATGCGTAGGTAAGAACAGTTCTTGCTAAGCCAGTAGCAGCCACGTAAAACTTGCAACAACAAAGTAGAGGACGTCTAACTTGTTTTTGCGGGGCATGTTGTGATATGATATGGTCAAGACATGATGAGTTATACGTTATTGTATGAGATGATCATGTTTTGTAAAGATATCGGCAACTGGCAGGAGCCATATGGTTGTCGCTTTATTGTATGAAATACAGTCGCCGTGTAATTACTTTACTTTATCACTAAGCGGTAGCGATAGTCGTGGAAGCAATAGTTGGCGAGATGACAACGATGCTACGATGGAGATCAAGGTGTCGTGCCGGTGACGATGGTGATCATGACGGTGCCTTGGAGATGGAGATTAAAAGCACAAGATGATGATGGCCATATCATGTCGCATATTTTGATTGCATGTGATGTTTATCTTATTATGCTTCTTATTTTGCTTAAAACGACGGTAGCATTATAAGATGATCCCTTACAAAATTTCAAGGTATAAGTGTTCTCCCTGAGTATGCACCGTTGCGAAAGTTCGTCGTGCCGAGACACCACGTGATGATCGGGTGTGATAAGCTCTACATTCACATACAACGGGTGTAAGCCAGTTTTGCACACGTGATACGTCCAAAACGTATCTATAATTTGTGCTTGCTCCATGCCTCTTTTCTGTGATATTGCTATGATATTTATGCACTTCCATACACTTTTGATCATATTTGGACTAACCTATTAACTCGGTGCACCCTAGTGCCAGTTTCTGTTTTCTGCTGTTTTTCTATTTCAGGTTTTCCCATTACTTAAATTGCCAGAAAAATTCCGGGAAAAATATATAAAAAATCAGCGCTCTGGAAGCTTCCACGCGCCAGAAGTGGGGCCAGAGGGGAGCCGGGGGCAGCCCAGGCGGCCTGCCCACGCGGCCCCCCTCCTGGCCGCGCCGGGGGGGCGCCTGGGCCCCCCTTACCTCCTCTGGTGACCCCCTTTGGCATATATTTACACCGCGTCCCGAAACCCTCGACGACGAAACCCTTTTTCGCGATCTCATCTCTGTTCCGCCGCCGCCGCGCTTCCAAGATCGGGAGCACCAGGAGAACTCTTCCCGGCACCCTGCCGGAGGGGAGAACCACCACCGGGAGCTTTTCCACCACCATGGACGCTTCCCAGATGAGTTGTGAGTAGTCCCCCTTATACCATGGGTCCATGACTAGTAGCTATGTGATGTTCTCCTCCCCTCTTTGTTCTTCACCGATTAGACCTCGTGAGCTGCCCTACATGATCGAGGCACATATGTAATCTTTATGCTGTTGCTATGCTGAGTTTGCTGGGATCCGATGGATTATGAGATTATGTTCAGATTGTGTGTGAGTAATATATTTGATTCACCTCTTTTATATTTATGTTCTTGAGTAATTCTTGCATGTTCTCCGTTGCTATTTACTGCTTTGGCCGAGTAGTAGGTAGTAACTCCAAGAGGGAACGTTATGCTTGATTGTGGGTTCATGCCCCTCGATGACTAGCTTGAGTGACAGAAACATGAGTCTAGGGGATGTGCTGTTGCCACAAGGGGGAAAACAACGGTGCTTGTACTTGCGGGTGCAAGGATCGTTTACTTTATGCAAAGTTCTTTTAATGCAGTTGTCTGTTGCTTTGAGTTTACACTTTGGGTGGGACTCGCAACTTAATACCAGCGAGATGTTCTGGATAGATATCTCAAGGTGGATGATTAGTAGTAGATGCAGATGGATTTCGGTCTACTTGCCTTGGCTTACCGCCCATGCTTTTGAGCCTCTACCTTTCTTTGCAGCATAGTTAGCATTGGTTTGCGCACATAATCCTGTCAATTGCCCAGCTGTAATTTGTTTACCTCGCTTAGCTGTTTTATCGTCTTTTGGGAGAGAGACATCACTAGTGAACATAATGGGACCCCGGTCCATATTACCATCACTGATCACACCCGCTATTTACTTCCTGTTCTTATTTACTAGTTGTAGTCATACCTATCACTATTATCTCTTGCGTTTGATCCTTTGTAAATGACAAGGCCGGAGGGATTGACAACCTCTCTGTACTCGTTGGGAGCAAAGTTATTTGTATCTGTGTGCAGGTCCTGTCAAGCAAAAGTCTCTGGCGCTATTGACACCTTCTTGTCGACCCTCGGAGTCTCATGGGATTCGATCCTTGGTATCTTTGCCAAGGGAAAACTACCGCTACGCTACATCTCAAACCTTCCACTTGGGGTAACCAACGAGGGGCGAGAAGCCATCAAGCAAAGTTTTCTGGCGCCGATGCCGGGGACTCCACTCTTCAAGATAGGGGAGTTGCACGCTATCTTTTATCTTTGCTTTTTAGTCTTGTTAGTTTACCTTTCAGTTTTCTTTATGTCTTTTCACTAGTTTGGCTTAATGGAAAACAACAAAAATATGAGAGAGCTTTATAAGCTCTACCTTGCTTTGGGACATGATGTGTTTGAAGAGAAAGTTAAAAAACCTATGGAACTTTATTATTTGCATAACAATCATGATGGTGGTGATGTTATTAGTATGCTTTCTTTGAATATCAATATTGCTAATGACATGGAAAGCTCTAAGCTTGGGGATGACACGTTTGATGAACATGATATTTTTAGTCCCACAACTTTTGAAGAGAAAATTTACTTTGATAATACTTTGCTTCCTATATATGATGATTACAATGATAAATGTGAGCTTTTTAGTCCACCTACTATTGAGGATAAAATTTATTATGATTATGATATGCCTCCTAAATATGATGATGGTTATGATAGTCTTACTCTCACTATTCCTAATAAGAAAGATTTTGCTTATATGAAGAGTAATGACACTTTTATGCTTTTGGATCATGGAAATAATGCCTTATGTGATAGTTATATTGTGGAGTTCATCCATGATGCCACTGAAATTTATAATGAGAGAGGGAGACATGGTTCTAAATATCTTAATAATAAGAAGTTTCCTCTCTTTATGTTGAAGGTTTTGAAGCTGCACTTGTTTTGTCTTCCTATGCTTATTGCTTTGTGCTTCAATGAATTATTCTATTGCAATATTCCTATGCATAGGAAGCATGTTAGGGTTAAATGTGTTTGGTATTTGCTTCTTGATGCTCTCTTTTGTTCTTCACCACTTATTCCTACGAGAGCATCATTAAAGTCTTAAGCCTATCTTTATGACTATAAAGAAAGAGCTCTAGGGAGACAACCCTTGTTATCTTTGCATTCAGTTTGTTCTTTCATTTTTAGTGGTCTTGATGTTTGTTACTACAGTAGCATCATCATTGTATCTTTTCTTTTCAGCTTTGTGCCAAGTTTAGCCTCTGATTGCAAGAAAGTTCAAAAGTTGTGACGTGCTGTCCAGGAAACAGATTCTGTCCTTGGACAGAAAAATTCGTATAAAATCACCAGATCATCTTTTTGGTCTGAATTTTTTCGACAGCGTGCTCTATACAATTGGCTTTCGGGCTTCTATTCTGAGATTTTTTATTTGAGTTGCAGAAGTGCCCCGAAAAAATTATTTACTACCTGCTGGTCTGTTTTTCACAAATTCTGTCCTGTTTTGCCTTTTCTTCGTTTTGCAAACCTTGAGCTTGCTTTTTCTTTGCAAAAACCTTTTAGAAATCTTGAAAAACAGTAGATCTTCAAGATTATCTTTATTTCCAGCAAGGAAAAATTATTTTATTATGGGTACTAACCTCGCTAATCAGATTATGATGAGTTATGTATGAAGGGAGTTTTCAAGTGTGCGAGGGAAGATGATAAAAAGATTCAGGAGTGTCAAACGCTCAAGCTTGGGGATGCCCCCATGCACCCCCAAGAAATATTCAAGAAGACTCAAGCGTCTAAGCTTGGGGATGCCCCCGTGCATCCCCTTCTCCATCAACAATTATCAGTTCGTCTTTCGTTCCACTATATTTTAATCACTTCATGCGTTATGTGCTATGCTTGGAGCGTCTTGCTTTTAGTTTCCTTTTTAGTTTTCTTTAGCTTTGCTTGCTGTTCATAACGAGTTAGAACCCAGCTTTCTTTGTGTGGGAGAGAAACACGCTCCACTTCAACCTAGAACACAACATAGGAATTTCATGCTTATCTTTGCTGTGTGTGTTCTTTGTCTTTCCATAGCTACTATCATGTTTAGCTCTTAGTTTTCATGTTTTTCTTTTTAAAGAGCTTTTGTTTAGTTGGTTGCTGAACTCTCTTGAGTTATCATGCTTATCTTGTTAAGAGAGTTGTCTTCTGTGGCACTGGTTGATATGTCTATGATAAAAATGCTATGTGCATAATGGTGCTTAGTAGTTCATGTTTTCTTATGGTTAATCTCAAATGGCTGGGGGTTCTTAATGTGTTATTGAAGTACCAGCATGATTTGTTTGCCTATGATGTGGTATGGTTTAGTGATATCTTCCTACAAGAATTTATTTTGATTGACTTGGCATATGCTCACGCATATTTAAGACTGTAAAGAAAGTCTAACAAGCCTTGATGATCTTTAATTTCTGAGTAGCGATATAACTTCCATGCCCGATTCAATGTTGCTTTGTCGCTCTGCATGATTATGGCCGTCATTGCTCTCTTAGTTGGTCGCTCCCAGTCTTTTGCTAGCCTTCACCTGTACTAAGCGGACTGACTGCTTGTGCATCCAAAATCCTTGAAACTAGTTATGCCATATGAGTCCACCATACCTTCCTATATATGGTATTTACTTGCCATTCCTAATGAAGACTTTCTTGTACCATCTCAAAATTATTCAAAAGCATTTCTCTTTTGTGCCTTTGTTTTAGCTCATGAGGAAGTAGTAGTTAATTCATGATCTTTTTAAGTTGGACAAGTTTTACCCCGGGATTGCATGTCTAATCTGCAAACCCCTAATACGAGAAGGAACTGGCAAGAGTGCGCCCGGCTCATAAAAAAATACAACAAACAAACCCTCCTTCACGCTTTGTTCATGAGAAATCAGAAAACTTTTGGCAGTGATAAACAAAGGAGATTAAGGGGATGTGATCGTCCCCGTGCGGGAGCCGTTCCTCGAAACTTGTCCAGCTCGAGAAGTAATTGAGTTATCTACTAGCATTCGTTGACGAAATATGCATCTCCCAAAAATCATTTTTTTACCTCTGTTTTTAAAAACCAAGAGCTCTGGTACATGTTTAGTCTTTGCTTCCAACCACGGGTTTTCAACCTTACCATCAAAATCCACGGTTCGAGAGTCTCCACCTTCTTTCTTCAAAGCACCAACTATTGAGAGCATGATTGTCATTCTGAGTGTAATGTGCATTGTCCCAAAGTACCATTGTCTTCTGCATGATTATGATATCGCTTATTCTGAAATCATTGTATCTGGTCGTCACTTAAACTTTGGAGGTGCTCCTGCATTTATGTTTTGCTTCACTAAAGGGGGCAAGCGAGGTATCACTTTGTCATGTTTGCACACCATGCTCACTACAAATCTATTGGGTGTTTCAGTATCATATTGTAAAAATTTCAGTTCTTTGTGATATTCTCATGAGGCAACTTAATTACTAAAGATTCATTATCTCAATAAGCATTTGTCATGTGACTGTGAAAGATTCTTTGGTAGCATGTCACCACAGAAATTATGCTTGTTATCATTTACCTACTCGAGGACACGCAGGAATTAAGCTTGGGGATGTTGATACGTCCAAAACGTATCTATAATTTCTGCTTGCTCCATGCCTCTTTTGTGTGATATTGCTATGATATTTATGCACTTCCATACACTTTTGATCATATTTGGACTAACCTATTAACTCAGTGCACCCCAGTGCCAGTTTCTGTTTTCAGCTGTTTTTCTATTTCAGGTTTTCCCATTACTTAAATTGCCAGAAAAATTCCGGGAAAAATATATAAAAAATCAGCGCTCCGGAAGCTTCCACGCGCCAGAAGTGGGGCCAGAGGGGAGACGGGGGCAGCCCAGGCGGCCTGCCCACGCTGCCCCCCTCCTGGCCGCGCCGGGGGGGGCGCCTGGGCCCCCCTTACCTCCTTTGGTGACCCCCTTTGGCATATATTTACACCGCGTCCCGAAACCCTCGAGGACGGAACCCTTTTTCGCGATCTCATCTCTGTTCCGCCGCCGCCGCGCTTCCAAGATCGGGAGCACCAGGAGAGCTCTTCCCGGCACCCTGCCGGAGGGGAGAACCACCACCGGGAGCTTCTCCACCACCATGGACGCTTCCCGGATGAGTTGTGAGTAGTCCCCCTTGGACCATGGGTCCATGACCAGTAGCTATGTGATGTTCTCCTCCCCTCTTTGTTCTTCACCGATTAGACCTCGTGAGCTACCCTACATGATCGAGGCACATATGTAATCTTTATGCTGTTGCTATGCTGAGTTTGCTGGGATCCGATGGATTATGAGATTATGTTCAGATTGTGTGTGAGTAATATATTTGATTCACCTCTTTTATATTTATGTTCTTTAGTAATTCTTGCATGTTCTCCGTTGCTATTTATTGCTTTGGCCGAGTAGTAGGTAGTACCTCCAAGAGGGTGGGACTTTGGGTGGATATGCAGTTGTCTGTTGCTTTGAGTTTACACTTTGGGTGGGACTCGCAACTTAATACCAGCGAGATGTTCTGGATAGATATATCAAGGTGGATGATTAGTAGTAGATGCAGATGGATTTCGGTCTACTTGCCTTGGCGTACCGCCCATGCTTTTGAGCCTCTACCTTTCTTTGCAGCATAGTTAGCATTGGTTTGCGCACATAATCCTGTCAATTGCCCAGCTGTAATTTGTTTACCTCACTTAGCTGTTTTATCGTCTTTTGGGAGAGAGACATCACTAGTGAACATCATGCGACCCCGGTCCATATTACCATCACTGATCACACCCGCTATTTACTTCCTGTTCTTATTTACTAGTTGCAGTCATACCTATCACTATTATCTCTTGCATTTGATCCTTTGTAAACGACAAGGCCGGAGGGATTGACAACCTCTCTGTACTCGTTGGGAGCAAAGTATTTGTATCTGTGTACAGGTCCTGTCAAGCAAAAGTCTCTGGCACTATTGACACCTTCTTGTCGACCCTCGGAGTCTCACGGGATTCGATCCTTGGTATCTTTGCCAAGGGAAAACTACCGCTACGCTACATCTCAAACCTTCCACTTGGGGTAACCAATGAGGGGCGAGAAGCCATCAACACGCATAATACTCGGGTTAAACTTGACGAGCCTAGCATGTATAGACATGGCCTTGGAACACTGGAGACTGAAAGGTCGAGCGTGAATCATATAGTAGATATGATCAACATAAGATGTTCTCCATCGAAAACTACTCCATCTCACGTGACGATCGGACATGGTTTAGTTGATTTGGATCACGTGATCATTCAGATGACTAGAGGGATGTCTATCTAAGTGGGAGTTCATTAGTAATATGATTAATTGAACTTTAATTTATCATGAACTTAGTCCTGGTAGTATTAGCATATCTATGTTGTAGATCAATAGCTCGCGATGTAGCTCCCCGTTTGTTTTTTATATGTTCCTAGAGAAAACTAAGTTGAAAGATGTTAGTAGCAATCATGCGTACTTGTTCCATGATCTGAGGATTTTCCTCATTGCTGCAAAGAAGAATTATGTCCTTGATGCACCACTAGGTGACAGACCTATTGCAGGAGCAGATGCAGACGTTATGAACGTTTTGACAAAAGCTCGGTATGATGACTACTTGATAGTTTAGTGCACCATGCTTTACGGATTAGAACCAGGTATCAAAAACATTTTGAACGCCATGGAGCATATGAGATGTTCCAGGAGTTGAAATTAGTATTTCATACTCATGCCCGTGTCGAGAGGTATAAGACCTTTGACAGTACATTCCCTACAAGATGGAGGAGAATAGCTCAACCAGTGAGCATGTGCTCAGATTGTCTGGGTACTACAATTGCGTGAATCAAGTGGTAGTTAATCTTCCAGATAAGATAGTAATTGACAAAGTTCTCTAGTCACTATCACCAAGTTAGTAGAACTTCGTGATGAACTATAATATGCAAGGGATGACGAAAGTAATTCCCGAGCTCTTCACGATGCTGAAATCGGCGAAGGTAGAAATCAAGAAAGAGCATCAAGTGTTGATGGTTAACAAGAACACTTGTTTCAAGTAAAGGGCAAAGGGATAGAAAGGGAACTTCAAGAAGAATGTCAAGCAAGTTGCCACTCCCGTGAAGAAACCCAAAGCTAAACTCAAGCCTGAAACTAAGTGCTTCTACTGCAAAGGAAATGATCACTGGAAGTGGAACTGCCCTAGATACTTGGCGGATAAGAAGGATGGCAAAGTGAACAAAAGTATATTTGATATACATATTATTGATGTCTACTTTACTAGTGTTCATAGCAACCCTTGGGTATTTGATACCAGTTCAGTTGCTAAAATTAGTAACTCGAAACGAGAGTTGCAGACTGAACAGAGACTAGTTAAAGGTGAAGTGACGATGTGTGTTGGAAGTGGCTCCAAGATTGATATGATCATCATCGCACACTCCTTATACTTTCGGGGTTAGTGTAGAACCTAAATAAATGTTATTTGGTATTTCCGTTGAGAATGAATATGATTTGATCATGTTTGTTGTAATATGGTTATTCATTTAAAGTCATAGAATAATTGTTATTCTGTTTACATGAATAAAGCCTTCGATGGTCATACACCCAATGAAAATAGTTTGTTGGATTTCGATCGTAGTGGTACACATATTCATAATATTGAAGCCAAAAGATGTAAGGTTAATAATGATAGTGCAACTTATTTGTGGCACTGACGTTTAGGTCATATTGGTGTAAAACGCATGAAGAAACTCCATAGTGATGGACTTTTGGAATCACTTGATTATGAATCACTTGGTGCTTGCGAACCTTGCCTCATGGGCAAGATGACTAAAACTCCGTTCTCCGGAACTATGGAGCGAGCAACAGATTTGTTGGAGATCATACATACTGATGTATGTGGACCGATGAGTGTTGAAGCTCGCGGCGGGTATCATTATTTTCTGACCTTCACTGATGATTTGAGCAGATATGGGTATATCTACTTGATGAATCACAAGTCTGAAACATTTGAAAAGTTCAAAGAAATTCAGAGTGAAGTAGAGAATCATCGTAATAAGAAAATAAAGTTTCTACGATCTGATCGTGGAGGCGAATATTTGAGTTACGAGTTTGGTCTTCATTTGAAACAATGTGGAATAGTTTCACAACTCACGCCACCCGGAACACCACAGCGTAATGGTGTGTCCGAACGTCATAACCGTACTTTATTAGATATGGTTCGATCTGTGATGTTTCTTACCGATTTACCACTATCGTTTTGGGTTATGCATTAGAGACAACTGCATTCACGTTAAATAGGGCAACATCTAAATCCGTTGAGACGACGCCTTATGAATTGTGGTTTGGCAAGAAACCAAAAGTTGTCATTTCCTAAAGTATGGGGCTGCGATGCTTATGTGAAAAAGCTTCAACCTGATAAGCTCGAACCCAAGTCGGAGAAATGTGTCTTCATAGGATACCCAAAGGAGACTGTTGGGTACACCTTCTATCACAGACCTGAAGGCAAGATATTCGCTGCTAAGAATGGATCCTTTCTAGAGAAAGGAGTTTCTCTCGAAAGAAGTGAGCGGGAGGAAAGTGGAACTTGATGAGGTAATTGTACCTTCTCCCGAATTGGAAAGTAGTACATCACAGAAATAGGTTCCAGTGATTCCTACACCAATTAGTGAGGAAGCTAATGATGATGATCATGAAACTTCGGATCAAGTTTCTGCTGAACTTCGTAGATCAACCAGAGTACGTTCCGCACCAGAGTGGTACGGAACCCAGTTCTGGAAGTCATGTTACTAGACCATGATGAACCTACAACTATGTGGAAGCGATGATGAGCCCAGATTCCGCAAAATGGCTTGAGGTCATGAAATCTGAGATGGGATCCATGTATGAGAATAAAGTGTGGACTTTGGTTAACTTGCCCGATGATCGGCAAGCCATCGAAAATAAATGGATCTTCAAGAGGAAGACCGACAATGACGGTAATGTTACTGTTTACAAAGCTCGACTTGTTGCGAAAGGTTTTCAACAAGTTCAAGGAGTTGACTACGATGAGACTTTCTCACCGGTAGCGATGCTTAAGTCTGTCCGAATCATGTTAGCAATTGCCGCATTTTATGAAATTTGGCAAATGGATAACAAAACTACGATCTTTAATGGATTTATTAAAGAAGAGTTGTATATGATGCAACCAGAAGGTTTTGTCAATCCTAAAGGTGCTAACAAAATGTGCAAGCTCCAGCGATCCATCTATGGACTGGTGCAAGCATCTCGAAGTTGGAATATACGCTTGATAAGTTGATCAAAGCATATAGTTTTATATAGACTTGCGGTGAAGCCTGTATTTACAAAAAATTGAGTGGGAGCACTACAACCTTTCTGATAAGTATATGTGAATGACATATTATCGATCGGAAATGATGTAGAATTTTCTAGAAAGCATAAAGGAGTGTTTGGAAGGAGTTTTTCAAATAAAGTCCTCGATGAAGCTGCTTACATATTGAGCATAAAGATCTATAGAGATAGATCAAGACGCTTGATAAGTTTTTTCAATGAGTACATACCTTGACAAGTTTTTTGAAGTAGTTCAAAATGGAACAGTCAAAGAAAGAGTTCTTGCCTGTGTTGCAAGGTATGAAGTTGAGTAAGACTCAAAACCCGACCACGGCAGAAGATAGAGAAGGAATGAGAGTCATTCCCTATGCCTCAGCCATAGGCTCTTTAAAGTATGACATGCTGTGTACCAAACCTGTTGTGTACCTTTCCATGAGTTTGGCGAGGAGGTACAAAAGCGATCCAGGAGTAGATCACTAGACAACGGTCAAAATTATCCTTAGTTGCTGGATGACTATGGAAATATTTCTCAGTTATGGAGGTGATAAAGAGTTCGTCGTAAGGAGTTACGTCGATGCAAGCTTTGACACTGATCTGGATGACTCTGAGTCTCGATCTGGATACATATTGAAAGTAGGAGCATTTAGCTAGAGTAGCTCAGTGCAGAGCATTGTAGACATAGAAATTTGCAAAATACATACGGATCTGAATGTGGCAGACCCATTGACTAAACCTCTCTCACAAGCAAAACATGATCACATCTTAGTACCCTTTGGGTGTTAATCACATGGCGATGTGAACTAGATTACTGACTCTAGTAAACCTTTTTGGGTATTGGTCACATGGAGATGTGAACAATAAAGTGTTAAGTCACATGGTGATGTGAACTATTGGTGTTAATCACATGGTGTTGTGATCTAGATTATTGACTCTAGTGCGAGTGGGAGACTGAAGAAATATGCCCTAGAGGCAACAATAAAGTTATTATTTATTTCCTTATATCATGGTAAATGTTTATTATTCATGCTAGAATTGTATTAACCGTAAACTTAGTACATGTGTGAATACATAGACAAAACAGAGTGTCCCTAGTATGCCTCTACTAGACTAGCTCATTGATCAAAGATGGTTATGTTTCCTAGCCATAGACATGAGTTGTCATTTGATCAACGGGATCACATCATTAGGAGAATGATGTGATGGACTAGACCCATCCGTTAGCTTAGCACTATGATCATTTAGTTTTACCGCTATTGCTTTCTTCATGACTTATACATGTTCCTATGACTATGAGATTATGCAACTCCCGAATACCGGAGGAACACCTTGTGTGCTATCAAACGTCACAACGTAAATGGGTGATTATAAAGATGCTCTACAGGTGTCTCCGAAAGTTTTCGTGGTGTTGGCATAAATCAAGAATAGGATTTGTCACTCCGAGTGTCAGAGAGGTATCTCTGGGCCCTCTCGATAATACACATCATAATAAGCCTTGAAAGTAAATGACTGATGAGTTAGTCACGGGATGATGTATTACGGAACGAGTAAATAGACTTGCCGGTAACGGGATTAACTAGGTATGGTGATACCGACGATCGAATCTCGGGCAAGTAACATTCCGATGACAAGGGGAACAACGCATGTTGTTATGCGGTTTGACCGATAAAGATCTTCGTAGAATATGTAGGAGCCAATATGAGCATCCAGGTTCCGCTATTGGTTATTGACCGGAGATGAGTCTCGGTCATGTCTACATAGTTCTCGAACCCGTAGGGTCCGCACGCTTAACGTTTGATGACGATCGGTATTATGAGTTTATGTGTTTTGATGTACCGAAGGTAGTTCGGAGTCCCGAATGAGATCGGGGACATGACGAGGAGTCTCGAAATGGTCTAGACGTAAAGATCGATATATTGTACGACCATATTCGGACATCGAAAAGGTTCCGAGTGATTCGTGTATTTTTTGGAGTACCGGAGAGTTACGAGAATTCGCCGGGGAGTTAATGGGCCTTCATGGGCCATAGGGGAAGGGGAGAGGAGGCGGCCAAGGTGGGGGCGCGCCCGCCACCAGCCCAATCCGAATTGGGAGGGGGGGCCGGCCCCCTTTCCTTCTTCTCCCTCTCCTCCTTCCTTCTTCTCCTAATCCTACTAGGGAAAGGGGGGGAGTCCTTCTCCCGGTGGGAGTAGGACTCCCTAGGGCGCGCCATAGAGAGGGCCGGCCCCTCCCCTCCCATCCTCCTTTATACACGGGGGTAGAGGCACCCCATAGGCACACAAGTTGATCAGTTGATCTCTCCCAACCGTGTGCGGTGCCCCTCTCCACAGAAACACACCTCGGTCATATCGTTGCAGTGCTTAGGCGAAGCTCTGCGCCAGTAGCTTCATCATCTCCGTCACCACACCGTCGTGCTGACGAAACTCTACTGCGAAGTTCTACTGGATCAAGAGCTCGTGGGACGTCATCAAGCTGAACGTGTGCTGAACGCAGAGGCTCCGTAGATTCGGTGCTTGATCGGTTGGATCGCGAAGAAGTTTGACTACATCAACCGCATCACTAGACGCTTCCGCTCCCGGTCTATGAGGGTACATAGACACACTCTCCCCTCTCGTTGCTATGCATCTGGTAGATAGATCTTGCATGATCGTAGGAAAATTTTGAAATACTATGTTCCCCAACAGAACCCGATAACTGTGTTCGGATGATGAGTCCGAACTAATAGGAAGAGTTAGCTTCTTCTTGGGTGCGGCCGTGCCTGCATCAGCAGGGGCCGCTCTTTTCCTCCCCTTGCCTAGGACCGGGGAGTCTTCTTCTTCTCCCTCCTGCTCTTCTTCTTTGGGAGAAAGTTGGGAGCCTGTTTCCGCGGACCTTGTGTCCGTAGGGCCAGCAGGGCGGGGGTCGCTCTAGACCTCTTCGACCTTCTTCTCCGGCGCCCTGTACGGCGCCGAAATCAAGATCGCCGTCACCTGAGGTGTCTCTGGGTCTTCTGGTAGGGGAGTCGGACACTTGATCCGCTTCGCATTTTTCATCCAGACCTGGATTGAACGCAAAAACACCAGCTCCTGTTATAATTAAAATAGGGAAGAGATATATGTTCGGCAGAAATCTCAAATACCTCTGATGCAGTGAGCTTAGTGTTGAAGCCCTTGTCTTCAGTCTCCACAGGCCACCCCTTCTGGGCCTTGAAGAGGTGCTTCCAGATGTCTTCGTGCGTAGAGCCGAAGAGGCGCTTCAAGGGCCGGGGCCCCTCTAGATTGAACTCCCATAGATAGGATCCCCGGTGTTGGCAAGGGAGGACGAGACGGGCAAGCATTACCTGGACCACATTAGTGAGATGGGTGCCCTTGGAGATCATATTGGAGATGCATTTTGGAGGGCTAGCACCTTCATCTCAGAGCCCTAATTCGGACCCTTATCTGTCCAGGAGGTTAGCCTCTCCGGGGGTCCAGATCTGAATGCAGGAGTGGCCGCCCACTTGGTGTCGCGGGGCTCTGTGATATAAAACCACTCCTGCTGCCAAATCTTGTTCGTCTCCATGAACGCCCCCTTTGGACAGGTAGCATTGGGGAGTTTGCTTATCATAGCACCTCCGCACTCAGCATGCTGCCCGTCGACCACGTTCGGCTTCAGATTGAAGGTTTTGAGCCAGAGGCCGAAGTGTGGGGGGATTCGGAGGAATGCTTCACACACCACTATAAAATCGGATATGTGAAGGATTGAATTCTAGCCCGTAGAAGAATAGAAGGCCCTGCACAAAGGGGTGAAGGGGAAATCCCAGCCCTCGAATGAAGTGCGAGAGGAATACAACCCTCTCACCCGCCTTAGGGATGGGGATCACTTGGTCCTTTTCGTGGACCCGATGCGCCACATCATCGGCTAGATAATCCGCGCTCCGGAGGCTCTTCGCGGTCTTCTCCGTGATCGAAGATGCCTCCCACTTGCCCTTGGAGCCGGAACCAGCCATTGCTGGATACGGCGGCAGTGGTGGAGGAGTTGGGGATTGAGGGCGCAAGAGATGTGGATGCTGGAGGCTGAGGAGATTGGAATGCTAGGGCTTGAGGAGAGCGTGGGGATAAAGGGTAAAACTTTGGATCCTTTTATAAGCGGTGAATGCGAAAATGCCCCCCACACCAGCCGTAAACCTCGCCGGTTCCCAACGAGGTCGTGCGTAAGGCACGATTAAGATGCTCACGTCATGTTGATAAGGTCCCGTAATAAGCGGGCACGATCTCTGTTGTGATAAGATGTGCCAATGAGGCTATACCTCAAAACTTGAAACCAGGGCCAAGAAAACGGTTTGATACGTGTTAAAGGCACAAACGTGACGCTTCGTTGAAATGTTGCCAGTAAAGACACAATATCCATTTTTTGATACCCTGCCTTCGATGCTAAGGGTTGTACTAACCATGCAGAGCCGGACACAGTACCTTTGTAGGGAATATTTCTTCAATATGTTCGAGAGGAGGAACCCGCCTTGCAATGCCGAAGACAGTGCGTCAGCCGACATCATCGTCATCGAAGACTGGTTCAGGGGCTACTAAGGGACTCCTGGATTAAGGGGCCCTTAGGTGGCCGGATCGTTTACTATGGGTCGGACTGGTGGGCCGTGAAGATTACCGATGAAGACTATCTCCCGTATCCGGACAGAACTCCCCGTGTGTAAAATAGCAAGTTTAGAGTCCGGGTGTAATACTTTCCTTCCTCTGCAAGGTGATCATGTACAACCCTAGGTTCCTCCGGTGCATATATAAACCGGAGGGTTTAGTCCATAGAGACAAGACGTAGCAATCACATAGGCTAGACTTTTAGGGTTTAGCCATTACGATCTCGAGGTAGATCAACTCTTGTAACCATATTCATCAAGATCAATCAAGCAGGAAGTAGGATATTACCTCGATCGAGAGGGCCTGAACCTGGGTAAACATCGTTTCCCCTATCTCCTGTTACCATCGATCCTCAGACGCATAGTTCGGGACCCCCTACCCGAGATCTGCCGGTTTTGATAGCGATAGAAGGGACATGAGGCTGTGATGTCTTTTTTATTCCCATTTCTTTGATGAAGTCACAACTAGGAGTGGTGGGTGGACATATAACTGTTTGTTGGCCCTTTTATGTTTTTCTGAATGAAGTGGGAGCTAATGCTAGATTCTTTTCCTGGTACATAATTGAAATGTACAGTTACCACACTATCATGATCACAAAAAATTTACAACTATCTGAGTCGTGTGATTGCAAAGTAGAACCCATATGATTGACACTGATGATGTAATGTGTTATCTGCAGTACATCTCAATTTTGAATGTGACATGTACTGTATGTATATGCAAAAATTGAGCTTTTTGTCAACCTCTATGTTGCCTGAGTTTCCAACTTTTTTGCTTGCTCTGATCCTTCATTATGGTTGTTAGCAATACCACACTTTGTTATTTTCACAAGGAATTGTGGTTGTTAGCAATATCACACTTTGTTATTTTCACAAGGACTGTAGTTCCATGAAACGTGAAATTTTATTATGGTAGGTGTACATTTTAACTATGGCACTGACCTTTGTTATTTGTCTATGTAATGGTCATATGCATAAATAGTCAAAAATGGTGTTTGAATACTTCATTTTTTAACTGATTCTTACTACGCACCTGAATGGTTTCTGAAATTTGAAATTATTAAAGAAACACAATTTGTTTCAAAACACCCTGGGTTTGAATTTGGACCTTGTGCCACTTGGATCTATGTTATGCATCCTCAAGTATACATTTTCAAAGATCCTTCAGTTTTCATCTTAAAGGGTTTGATGTAGTACCCTAATTGGTTGCTAAAACCTACTTCTACTAAGGAAGTAAAATATTTTCACAACACTTTGGGTTTGACATGGTTTTTGCGCTAGCTCAAACATGAATCTATTGAAAAAATAAAAATATTTTCAACGTGTACATGGTTTTAAATGGGTCTTTGCGCCATTTGGCGCAACTGGTCATCTAGTTTCAATAAAAGGTACAAAGGATGTTGCTGATGACCTGAGGAAGCTTGACCGGCTTGTTGAGAATTATACAACACCAAACCATTGATTGAGATCCTTGAATTCAAGTTATCTTCAAGGCAAAAAGAAACCATGTACACTGCTCGTGTCCTTTTGCCCCTGCACACAAACAAAATCGATCAAGCCTGTTTCCACATGCCTGCATTATCTTGAACCTCAATTTCTCTATCGTGGATCCAACGCAACATGAGCCTGACTATACATCACGTCAGCTGGACCACTACAAGAAAGTCGTTAATCTGTGATAGTCAGTGTCCGTCACAGACATGCCAAAAACTGTCAAGGATGGTCGGTCGTGACAATCCAAAAATTTGTCATGTATATCGCGTCATAATTTGCCCACCCGCCCATCCTTGACGGATTCTCGATTCCGTCATGAATTATGACGGCCAAGTGCCGTCACCGATCTGATCCCCGGCCCGCCTACGACCCGGTCCACTGTGACGGACCATTCCGTCATGGATTTACATGACTTGTAGACTGACGAGTCCCATGTGGCATCTCCCGCTATTTGACGTGGTGCCAGCGTGGAGCTGATGTGGAGCTGACGTGGCGCCGTCTAAGCCGATGGCATTCGGCCCAGTGTGTCTGGCCCATCATTTTAGTACAGCCAAGCCTATGGGCCCATTTTACCGCAGCTGGTTGGCCCGTTCATTTTGAGTTGGTCCATAATCATTTACACTCTCGTTGGCCCATTTCCACGTGTTCAATATGCACATCAGCCCATTAAAATTATTCGTCACTTGTGGGTTTTTTTTTGCCAGAAAGTGTGTTTCGAGGGAAACTTTTTTCGGCCCATTAGTGATTATTCTACCCAACCCAACCCTTCTTTGTTTCTACACAAAATGGGTTTCCAAGCCTAAGAGCTTACATCTCCAGATCCATCACAAATACAGAAAAGAGGAACAACATCACAAAAGCACAGTAACATTGAGCTTACATCTCCAAGTCCACCAACAATGGAGCAGCAAAATGAAACTAGTTTGCATCCAACAGTGTGCAGTTTGCACAGCAAAATCATTACAAAATAAGAAGGTAGGTTCTAGCAGTATATCACATTCACATAGCTTCCATGCATCAAGTAGAGACGACGGCTGATCTTGGACAAACAACTTACCCTTGATCTGATCATGCTTGCAACTGACTTAGTAAAAAGTTTAGTTTTGCGTCCATCTCAGCTTGCTTCTTCCTGTTCTCCTCGTCTCTCTTCCTGTGCTCCTCATATTGCCTGGTCCTTGCTTCTTCGGACTCCTTCAACTGCTTGGTCAAGGTGTCAACAAGTGCCCGAAGCTCGACATTTCCCCTCTTTGCCAATTCTGCTTGACAGTTGCTATCGCCAGATCTCGCATGGACATGCTGGATCCCCACATGCAGAAGAAACCTTGGCTTCTTAGTGTGCTTTGCAAGCACTTCAGCTACAGCCTCGGTCGCGGAGTTCGATGCCTATCCATCTTCTGTAGGCCGAGAGGCCTTTTCCATCTCAGTCTAGCAATGCAACAAACAAACATGGTTATAAGACGGCTTAAGCACAAGTAGAGAAGACAACATCAGCAAGCTTACATGCATCGTCTTTGTAAGGAAAGCTATGATGCATCCTTTACAACTAGGCAGTTGTGATAACAGTCAGATTAATCTTTTTTCTGTGTGGAGGTGATTCAAATTATTCATATATACTATCAATTACAACAAAGTGGACTATTTCCTGAATTAACTAGAAGTGAGTAATGTTTAACTCAAATTATTTCTGCAAGTCAATCTATAAAATATATATATATATATATATATATATATATATATATATATACACACACTAAAAAATATAAGACACTGAGGATGGCCAAAACTACAATATATAAAGCCAAATAATAGATTAATAAAAAAATCTGTAATTTTAGGTGGCTGATTGGTCACATGTCAAAGTGATTATGCGCTTTTATTAAAGCCATTTCATCTAGCCATATACTAAATCAAAACTGATGTTTTTCAATCGCTTCAATACTTATCAATTGTATGAAAATAAAAAAGGTTACAAGTACTGTCGTGGTTTTGTCACGGCAGATGTCCTAGGGTAAGGACTTAGTCGTGAGGCCGCGCATCGATGTAGTAGCTTGAGAGGGGTTGAGCGGAATCGAGAGACGCAACGCAAGACAAGGATTAAGACAGCTTCGGGCCCCCAGAAACATCATCCGGTAATAACCCTGCATGCTGTTTGAGGCTAGGTCTCATTATGATCCTCATGGAGTCGCCGGTAAACCGGCTCTTTGTGTCTAGCCCTAGAAACTTGTGAGAACTTGTCAGAACTTGTCCCCCTTTGGGGAGCCCTGCCCCTCCTTATATATGTTGAAGGGGCGGGTTACATGTGGAGTCCAACTCGGACTTTAACTTAAACTATTTTGACTTCCTTTCCTGGGCCTCTTAACGTCTGCCGGTTTAACATTGTTTGCCGGTTTAACATTGTCTGACGGTTTAACATTGTCTGCCGGGTTATGATTGACTTAACACCTGTCGGTGCTACCATCTGTCTTAACTCTGCCGGTTTAACACAAGAGCCGGTTTACCGTCTATCTTAGCCATCTGTCTTGACTCTCATGTCTTATTTCTCCGCCGGTTTACCATCCGCCGGTTTACCAAGTCCCAGCCGGATTATAACTCCAGCCGGGTCATACCGCGGGGTATATCCCCGACATTAGCCCCCAGTTTAATTTGGATGTATCCATGTTAAACTGATCCTGAGCATCCTGAAATCCTTGTCATATCCTTCTAGAAAATCCGGGTAAATAGGCCAGCTTCATAATCAATTTGTTGACATTGGCTTGTCACAGAAAAATATTGTGAAGAATAACTCCTCTGACTCAGCTCCCAATGTTTAATCAAAAATATTGGTCTTTGAAATACTCATATGTTCTCCAGCCGGCTTGAAGATGTAGAATTTGCCGGTTTATGATTACCAAAATTGTCGGGTTATGAAAACTGATGATCCCGGGTCATGACTGTTAATAAACTCCAGGTTATAATTGTTGCCAACACCAGGTCACACAATTGATCTTCCTGGTTTGTTGAAAACTGAGAATTTGAAGATATTCCTCTTTTATATGCATATTACCTGTAGCCCCCAAGTCTTTAGAGGAGAACATAGTGATAGCTTGAGACTTGTTTCAATATAAATGTTGCAACCTTGAAGAAATCCGGATTGTTCATCATGGGGTTTGTAGAAATCCGGATTGTTCATCATGGGATTGTTCATCAAGGGTCGGGTCATTATGCAATAATGAGCAGGGACTTTGTATATATAATCATTGAAAATAACATTATATAATGTAACTTCCATCATGGGGTTTGAACTCACGTCCACAAGGTTAAGAGCTTTGTGCTTTACCAACTGAGCAGTGGACCCTTCAATATAATGGATTAATACTTGTGTACCTTGAATTGTTGACACGAGCGATTGGTAGCCCCCAAGGGCCGGCTCATTATAATGTGATCAGTTGGATCTTCAATAAAGTGAGCAAAAAATGATTTTGCATTAGCCCCCAAGTGTCATGGTGCATGCTTGCAGCGACATGAGACTTGCATATTTGATGTAATCTTAACTTGAATAATGTAGCCCCCAAGTGCCGGGTCGTAAGCCTGCAGCGACCCGGGACTATTCCTTCGATTGTAGAATAAATCATATCCATTGATAAGATAATAACCATTTCCCTAAAGCGACTTTGAAAACCTCAATCATAATATTGGTTATTGATAACCATAATAAAAATCCAGCCATGTTGGATATTTGAAGATTTGAATAATATAACCCGGCTTGAGAACCGGTTCCAGTGATGTTTGATCACAATCAGGCCGGGTTAATAAACATCGGTCACTATCTTATCTCATGCTGGCGACTTATAGTCAAAAGCCAGGCCGGTTTAATAAACACCGGTCATTATCTTATCTCACACTGGCGACTTATAGTCAAAAGCCAGGCCAGGTTAATAAACACCGGTCATTATCTTACCTGCTTCTGTGATTAAGTGTATCTGTAAACCTTAATCCGGCAGGAACACTCCGAGGTGTAAGCGCTGATGACTTACTTGGCTCTTTGTCGGCTTATCATGAAGGCCGATCCGGGTTACAATGAACGCCGGTTTAGTTCTCGCTGGTGTTCATGACCTAGACTTTTAACTCTGTAGATATATGGTCAACCTTGTAGTTGTCCAATCTCGCATCAATGGACTTGGTTAAAAAACCAATGATCATAACGACCAAGATTGTGAAATCATAGAAATAAAGGTTTTTCAGGCAAATAAGACCATGTAGTCGAGGATTTTTACGAGCTGCCAGGCTCCAAATTCGAGGCTTTTTGTGAGCTGCCAGGCTCTAGGATTTTTGTGAGCTGCCAGGCTCTAAATTCAAGGCTTTTTGCGAGCTGCCAGGCTCCAGGCTTTTTGTGAGCTGCCAGGCTCTAGGCTTTTGTGAGCTGCCAGGCTCTAAATTCGAGGCTTTTTGCGAGCTGCCAGGCTCCAGGCTTTTTGTGAGATGCCAGGCTCTAGGCTTTTTGCGAGCTGCCAGGCTCCATATTTGAGGCTTTTTGTGAGCTGCCAGGCTCCATATTTGACATTTTCATCAATGACACACCACCCAATGTTTCAAAACCTCTGAGGGGTCTTGTCTTTAAGTGATCAACTCGATGATCGTCACTGGCTGATTCCTTGATGCATCAAGGGCGCCAGTTTAGGAGGCCATGGTAAGTTTTCGGTGAAACTCCCATGTGATACTTTTTTGCGAAGATGGTTGATTCCTTGATTATGTCAAGGGCGCCGGTTTAAGAGGTCATGGTAAGCTTCTTTCGAAGCCCCCGTGTGATACTCTTTCTGAGATGTGCTCGCCGGGTACCTATGTTTGAGTTGTGTTGTGCAACAAACTCTCTTTGGTCCCTTTAATAAATAATTGTCCTGCATATCAAAATATACGGATCAAAGTAACTGCTTTCTTGATGAAAACAATATATATCAAGAAAATAGATTTAGATGGATATCACCTGGTGTATTTGGACCTTATGATCCTCATCGGTGTCGGTTAGCCTACCCGGTATGTTGAATAGACCGGACCGCAGGGCGTACAGTAAAACGACCACAACTTCAGAGGCGGCACAGACAGGTGAATCGGCCGCGGCGTTGTAAACCAGCGCGGGCGGGAGAATCGGCCGCGGGGGCGGACAATAAGTTGATCGCGTGTGTTGATGTAACGGGGGCGGCGACTTGCTCACGTATCCGTCCAACAGTACGACACGGACAAGCACTTAGTGCAAAAACAATATTGACTTCCGCCCCTTTGCCACACCTTTGTAATAAATAATGGTCCTGCGAAATAAACATACCACAGACCAAAATAATTGTTTTTCAAACAATGTAATATATATTGATGAAATTTACAGGAAGGATAGCACCTGGTATTTTCGTCGGATGAACGTGAACAATGGACTAGCAATGGTCGGCTCACAATAGCAAAAAACCACCGGGCGGCCGTGGCAGCTCAACAGTAACAGAAGCCAGGTGAAAGTGGCTTGGAAGCAGCGATTTGGAATGGCAGCCGGTTTACAAGTTTGCTCATGCATGTGCCTTGTCATCTGTGCACGTATATATAAGCTGACTACTTTTTCCTTTGAATCCTTATCCCTTTTTGTAGCCTCTTGCCATCCGGCGGATTTAAACGGACCGGATTAATTATATCGTTGTGCAAGTAAGAACGTTTGACTTTTCTAAGCTGGCTCAACGCTTCTTTCCTTGAGCATTCGGATGGAGCTAACTGCTGGAGCCAACACACACGCAGGCCTGGAGGCGGAGCTACGCACAGGGTCTTAGAGCATTCACAATGTTCTCTTTTCTTGCCTCTAAGTCTGCCTCTAGCGACATGAAGGCCGGCGCCATACTTTGCAACGGGTTGCCTCTAAGCTAAAACGGCTGGCATCGACTCCAAGCTAAGAGGCCGTCTCCATGTTTATCTTCTTACTAAAATAATTCCGTGTCCCTACCTGCCATACTGAGCTGTGCATGCTGCATGCTAGAATACTTGATTGAAAAATGTATTTTCTATGTGCATGTTGACTGCCAGGGGGTCCACCTTAGAGGCAGAACTAAATTTGATACATTGCAGAATTTTACGCTAAGTTTAGAGGCAGGTACGTGGACCCCAACATAGAGGCCATAGTGCCTCTAAACATTGTGGATGCCCTTAGTGGAGGCGACTCAGATTCTCCACAACTTGAAGCTCTGGTCAAAGCGAAACCGGCGGGCGGTTTAGGCAGCGGTCGTAACAACCTGAGGAGGCGAGGCACGACTGAACCGGCGGCGAGTTGGAGAGGCGCGGTCACGGCCGGTTTAGCAGGCACGGGTTCTGGCAGGCATGGGTGCTGGCAGGCACGGCAGATTAGAGCAGGCGGGGTCGGCTCAGAGCCACGACGGAGGCGGTCACGAAGCTGGGCCGGCTTAAAACGCGGCAGCTGAGGCAGACGGCGGTCTATGGTGACCGCGGCGACGGCGGTGGTCGGCGAGTTGGAGGCGCGAACCGGCGGCGGGTTGGACTGATGCGCCGTGGCGACAAATATGGTGACTTGAGGGGTGGGCGCCGGCGTTCGTGGAGGCAGCGGATGCTTACCATGGCCGCGGTGGCAGCTCGCAGGTTAAAAACCGGCGCGGGCGGAGGTGACCCGGCCGCGGCGGCTCAGCATGGCCATGGAGGAGGCGGCTTGACAACGCAGGGCGGCTCGGTAAAGACCGGCGGCTCAACAGCTCGGTGGCGGCTTGACGGAGACCGGCGGCTCTGCAGCTCGGCGGCGGCTGACTTGGCGCGACGTAGGTGAAGCCGCGGATAAAGGCAGTGAGACTGCCGAGGAAAAACGGCAACTCGTCAGGCTGGGTCACCGCACGGGTGACAGTCGGTGGTGGTTCGTTGAAGAGAACCGGCGGGATGCTAGCGTAGAAGCACGGCAGCTCGCGACGAAGCTGAACATGGGCGGCTGAAGGCGAGATCTTGGCGAAGTTTGTAACGGCGGCGCCGGGCTAGAAATAGAGGCGGAACGAGGCTCTTCCGGGTTGTAGATGACTCCGTTTTTGGATTAGTTTTCATATGGTGGTTCATCTACTCCCTTGGGAGCCGGGTTAGAGACAGTGATGATGCGAGAGACCTGGACGGCGGCTCTCACGTAGTAGTTTCACTGCATTGGTCCCCACCGGGAGTAGTTTTTTCATCATATGCAAACTTCGACGTGTGGCTTTCAGAACCACGACGGGTCAAAGAAGTGGCGGCTCAAAGCGCGGCTTTGACCGTAGCAGTAGATTAAGAGGCAAACCGGCCGCTGTTAGCGATTTGAAGCAGTGCCGGCTTGCAGCAGAAACTCCGACGGGCGGCGGCTCGCATTAGGGGTGACCAGACCGGACCAGAGAATGAGCGAGGGTGACTTGCTGGCAAAAGTAGCACGCCGGCGGCTTAGATAGAGGCGTCCCTAGTCAAGAGAAGTCACAGTGGCGTCATCGAGTTGGTAACAGAGTCGGAGCGAGGCTCGTCCGGTTCGTGGCTTTTTTTTTTACGAATCCGAATCCGAGTCTCCCTCGTGGCCCTTCTTCTTTTTCAGTTCGTGTCGTTGGATCCTCGCTTGATAGCCCACACAAATCGAGTCAAAATTTGCACAGATCGTCCATGGCTACATGACAGTATTCCTTTGATCTCAACTGATGAGGCTAGAGCTGGGGTAGATCCTTCCGTAGTGGTCTTCCTGATCCGGCAACTTCGACTGACGAACTCAGAATTTAATAAGAATCCTTCCGCATCAACTCTTTTTGGGGGTGAAACGACTTGAAGTAGTATGACCCGGCCGAGGTGATGGCTTCTCGCCCCTCGTTGGTTACCCCAAGTGGAAGGTTTGAGATGCAGTGTAGCGGTAGTTTTCCCTTGGCAAGATACCAAGGATCGAATTCCCCTGAGACTCCGAGGTTCAACAAGAAGGTGTCAACTGCTAACGGCGCCAGATATTTAGCAATCGACTGGACCTGCACACAGATACAAATAACTTTGCTCCCAACGAGTACAGAGAGGTTGTCAATCCCTCCGGCCTTGTCGTTTACAAAGGATCAAACACAAGAGATAATAGTGATAGGTATAACTGCAACTAGTAAGTAAGAACAGAAAGTAAATAGCGGATGTGATCAGTGATGGAAATATGGACCGGGGTCCCATGATGTTCACTAGTGATGTCTCTCTCCCAAAAGACGATAAAACAGCTATGTTAGGTAAACGAATTACAGCTGGGCAATTGACAGGATTATGTGCGCAAACCAATGCTAACTATGCTGCAAGAAAGGTAGAGGCTCAAAAGCATGGGCGGTACGCCAAGGCAAGTAGACTGAAATCCATCTGCATCTACTACTAATCATCCACCTTGAGATATCTATCCAGAACATCTCGCTGGTATTAAGTTGCGAGTCCCACCCATAGTGTAAACTCAAAGCAACAGACAACTGCATTAAAAGAACTTTGCGTAAAGTAAACAATCCTTGCACCCGCGAGTACAAGCACCGTTGTTTTCCCCCTTGTGGAAACATCACATCCCCTAGACTCATGTTTCTATCACTCAAGCTAGTCATCGAGGGGCATGAACCCACAATCAAGCATAACGTTCCCTCTTGGAGTTACTACCTACTACTTGGCCAAAGCAATAAACAGCAACGGAGAACATGCAAGAATTACTCAAGAACATAAATATAAAAGAGGTAAATCAAATATATTACTCAAACACAATCTGAACATAATCTCATAATCCATCGGATCCTAGCAAACTCATCATAGCAACAGCATAAGGATTACATATGTGCCTCGATCATGTAGGGCAGATCACGAGGTCTAATTAGTGAAGAACAAAGAGGGGAGGAGAACATCACATAGCTACTGGTCATGGACCCATGGTCCAAGGGAGACTACTCACAACTCATCCGGGAGGCGTCCATGGTGGTGGAGAAGCTCCCGGTGGTGATCCTCCCCTCCGGCAGGGTGCCGGGAAGAGTTCTCCTGGTGCTCCCGATCTTGGAAGCGCGGCGGCGGCGGAACAGAGATGAGATCGCGAAAAAGGGTTCCGTCCTCGAGGGTTTCGGGACGCGGTGTAAATATATGCCAAAGGGGGGCATCAGCGAAGGCCTGGGGGGCCCAGGCGCCCCCCGGGCGCGGCCAGGAGGGGGGCCGCGCCCCCAGGGCGCCTGGAGCCCTAGTGGCCCCCCTCCGGCCCTACTTTGGCCGCATGGAAGCTTCCGGAACGCTGATTTTTTATATATTTTTCCCGGAATTTTTCTGGCAGTTTACGTAATGGGAAAACCTGAAATACAAAAACAACAGAAAACAGAAACTGGCACTGGGGTGCACTGAGTTAATAGGTTAGTCCAAATATGATCAAAAGTGTATGGAAGTGCATAAATATCATAGCAATATCACACAAAAGAGGCATGGAGCAAGCAGAAATTATAGATACGTTTTGGACGTATCAACATCCCCAAGCTTAATTCCTGCTCGTCCTCGGGTAGGTAAATGATAACAAGCATAATTTCTGTGGTGACATGCTATTAACCATATAAGGACTTTTCACAGTCACATGACAAAATCTTACTGATATAATGAATCTGTAGTAATTAAGTTGCCTCCTGAGAAAATCACAAAGAACTGAAAGTTTTACAATATGATACTGAAACATCAAATAGATTTGTAGTGAGCATGGTGTGCAAATATGATAAAGTGGTACCTCGCTTGCCGCCTTTAGTGAAGCAAAACATAAATGCAGGGGCACCTCCAAGGTTTAAGTGACGACTAGATACAATGATTTCAGAATAAACGATATCATAATCATGCAAAAGACAATGGTACTTTGGGACAATGCACATTACACACAGAATGACAATCATGCTCTCAATAGTTGGTGCTTTAAAGAAGGTGGAGACTCTCGAACCGTGGCTTTTGTTGGCAAGGTTGAAAACCCGTGGTCGGAAACAAAAACTAAACATGTACCAGAGCTCTTGGTTTTAAAAACAGAGGTAATAATTATTTTTTTAGATATGCATGTTTCGTCAACGAATGCTAGCAGATAACTCAATCACTTCTTGAGCTGGACAAGTTTCGAGGAACGGCTCCTGAATGAGGACGATCACATCCTCTTAATCTCCTTTGTTTATCACTGCCAAAGTTTTCTGATTTCTCATGAACAAAGCGTGAAGGAGGGTTTGTTTGTTGTATTATTTTTTAATGAGCTGGGCGCACTCGATGCCAGTTCCTTCTCGTATTATGGGTTTGCACATTAGACATGCAATCCCGGGGTGAAGCTTGTCCAACTTAAAAAGATCATGAATTAACTACTACTTCCTCATGAACTAAAACAGAGGCACAAAATAGAAATGCTTTTTTGAATAATTTCGTGATGGTACATGAAAGTCTTCGTTAGGAATGGCAGGTAAATACCATGTATAGGAAGGTATGGTGGACTCATGTGGCATAACTGGTTTAAAGGATTTTGGATGCACAAGCAGTCAGTCCGCTTAGTACAGGCGAAGGTTAGCAAAAGACTGGGAGCGACCAACTAAGAGAGCAATGACGGTCATAATCATGCAGAGCGACAAAGCAACATTGACTCAGGCATGGAAGTTATATCGCTACTCAGAAATTAAAGATCATGAAGGCTTGACAGACTTTCTTTACAGTCTTAAATATGCATGAGCATATGCCAAGTCAATCAAAATAAATTCTTGAAGGAAGATATCACTAAACCATACCATATCATAGGCAAACAAATCATGTTGGTACTTCAATAACACATTGAGAACCCCCCAGCTATTTGAGACTAACCATAAGAAAACATGAACTACTAAGCACCATTATGCACATAGCATTTTTATCATAGACATATCGACCAGTGCAACAGAAGCCAACTCTCTTAACAAGATAAGCATGATAACTAAAGAGAGTTCCAGCGACCAACTAAACAAAAGCTCTTTAAAAAGTAAAGCATGAAAACTAAGAGCCGAGCATGATAGTAGCTATTGAAAGACAAAGAACACACACAGCGAAGATAGACATAAAAATTCTATGTTGTGTTCTAGGTTGAAGTGGAGCGTGTTTCTCTCCCACACAAAGAAAGCTGAGTTCCAACTCGTTATGAACAGCAAGCAGAGCTAAAGAAAACTAAAAAGGAAACTAAAAGCAAGATGCTCCAAGCATAGCACATAACACATGAAGTGATAAAAATATAGTGGAACGAAAGACGAACTGATAATGTTGATGGAGAAGGGGATGCACGGGGGCATCCCCAAGCTTAGACGCTTGAGTCTTCTTGAATATTTCTTGTGGGTGCACGGGGGCATCCCCAAGCTTGAGCGTTTGACACTCCTGAATCTTTTTATCATCTTCCCTCGCACACTTGAAAACTCCCTTCATACATAACTCATCATAATCTGATTAGCGAGGTTAGTACCCATAATAAAATAATTGTTCCTTGCTGGAAATAAGGATATTCTTGAAGGTCTACTGTTTCTCAAGATTGCCAAAAGGTTTTTGCAAAGAAAAAGCAAGCTCAAGGTTTGCAAAATGAAGGAAAGGCAAAACATGACAGAATCTGTGAAAACAGACCAGCAGGTAGTAAATGATTTTTTCGGGGCACTTCTGCAACTCAAATCAAAAAACTCAGAACAGACGCCCGAAAGACAATTGTATAGAGCACGCTGTCGAAACAATTCAAACCAAAAAGATGATCTGGTGATTTTATACGAATTTTTCTGTCCAAGGACAGAATCTGTTTCCTGGACAGCACGTCACAACTTTTGAACTTTCTTGCAATCAGAGGCTACACTTGGCACAAAGCTGAAAAGTAAAGATACAATGATGATGCTACTGTAGTAACAACATCAAGACACAACAAAAGCAAAATAAAATTTTTATTCATTGTGGGCTGCCTCCCAAAAGCGCTTTCTTTTATGCCTTTAAGCTAGGCATAATGCAAAGAGATCAAGTCTTATCAAGAGTAAAAGAATAGCTAACCCGTATAACGGACTCAAAAGGTAACTTAATCTTCTATCTAGGGAAGTGTTCCATCCCTTTCTTGAGAGGAAATTGGAATCTTATATTCCCCTCTTTCAAATGATGGCACCAACGGTGCGAAGAAAAGGACGTCCCAAAATAATTGGACAAGAAGGTTCACATTCAATATCCATAATAGTAAAATCAACGGGAACATAATTGTCATTGACAATGATAAGAACATCGTCGATCCTCCCCAAAGGTTTCTTTATGGAAGAAACAACAAGACGAACACCAAAAGAACAAGAATCAAAAGGTTTCAATTTAAGCATATCATATATTCTTTTGGGCATAACAGAGGTACTAGCTCCAACATCACATAAAGCATAGCAAGAGAAGTTATTCAACTTAATTTTAATCATAGGATCCCAACCATCTTCTAGCTTTCTAGGTATGGAGGCTTCTACCCTAAGTTTCTCCTCCCTAGCTTTGATGAGAGCATTAGTGATATGCTCTGTGAAGGCAAGATTAAGCGTGCTAGTTTGGGGATCTTTAGCCATCTTGTGAAGGAAATCAATAACTTCGGTAAGGGTGCAATTATCAAAATCAAGGTCACTACTATCAAGTAAAGTGGTAGTGGTGTCCTTTAGGCTCACTTGTTTGGTAGTTTCTATGGTCATAGCATCACCATTAATAGGTCCAACGGGACCAGGAGTGCATTGGGTGCTAAGAGTATGGATATCCTCAACAACTTGGATAGTAGCAACAGTGTGGTGGGTAGGAAGGTTCTTAATTCTATCTTCTTCCTCCTTTTCTCTAGCCCATCTCTCTTTAAGTTTAGCCAACATCCTAATGTTTTCATTAATTTGCACTTGAATAGCATTCATAGGAGTGACCTTCCTCTCCTCAAGAGGAGAAGTTATAATTTTAAGCAATTCTACCTCATGGGCAAAATTGTCTACCTTCGAAGAGAGATCATCTAGTTTGGCTAGTTTTTCTTCTACACTCTTATTGAAGGCTTTTTGGGTAGTGATGAAATCTTTAAGCATAATCTCTAGTTCAGTAGTGGAGTTCTTGGTGCTAGGATAAGCATTGTTGTTCCCATAGGAATTAGAGGGGAACGGTCTAGGATTGCTACCAAAGTTACTCCTATAAGCATTGTTATTGAAAATGTTTCTAGAGATAAAGTTCACATCTACTTGTTCTTGAGCAACCAAAGAATTTAAAGGAACATCACGAGGATCAATAGAAGATTGCTTGGAAAGTAGAGACATGATCAAGTCAACTTTTTCATTTAGGGAGGAAATCTCCTCGACAGAGTTTACCTTCCTACCTGTTGGAGCGCGTTCGGTGTGCCATTGGGAATAATTGGTCATCATCTCATCGAGAAGCTTCGTGGCAGCACCAAGTGTAGTTGACATAAAGGTTCCTCCCGCGGCCGAATCTAACAAGTTCCTCGAGGTAAAGTTCAAGCCTGCATAAAAAGTTTGGATAACCATCCAAGTAGTCAAACCATGAGTAGGGCAGTTCTTGACAAGAGATTTCATGCGTTCCCAAGCTTGGGCAACGTGTTCATTATCCAATTGTTTGAAATTCATTATGTTACTCCTTAGTTGGATAATTTTAGCAAGTGGATAGTACTTCCCAATAAAAGCATCTTTGCACTTGTCCCAAGAATCTATGCTATTTCTAGGCAAAGATTGAAACCAAATTTTAGCTCCTCCTCTCAAGGAGAAAGGAAAAAGCTTAAGCTTAACAATATTACCATATATTTCTTGGTATTTTTGCATATCACAGAGTTCAACAAAGTTGTTTAAGTGTAAAGCAGCATCATCTCCAGCACCGGAGAATTGATCTTTCATAACTAAGTTCAGTAAAGCAGGTTTAATTTCATAAGAAGGTGCTGAAGTGGCAGGTGTAGTGATAGGCGTGCAGATAAAGTCATCGTTGTTATGACTAGTGAAGTCACACAACTTGGTGTTCTCGATGGAACCCATAGCAGCAAACAAGCAAGATAACTATTTTTGTGATTTTTGATAAAAGATACTAAAGCAAAAACTGAAAGGTAACCTAACAAGACTAAAAAGCAAAGATAAAAGATAGCGTGCAACTCCCCTATCTTGAAGAGTGGAGTCCCCGGCAACGGCACCAGAAAACTTTGCTTGATGGCTTCTCGCCCCTCGTTGGTTACCCCAAGTGGAAGGTTTGAGATGTAGTGTAGTGGTAGTTTTCCCTTGGCAAGATACCAAGGATCGAATTCCCCTGAGGCTCCAAGGTTCAACAAGAAGGTGTCAACTGCTAACGGCGCCAGATATTTAGCAATCGACTGGACCTGCACACAGATACAAATAACTTTGCTCCCAACGAGTACAGAGAGGTTGTCAATCCCTCCGGCCTTGTCGTTTACAAAGGATCAAACGCAAGAGATAATAGTGATAGGTATAACTGCAACTAGTAAGTAAGAACAGAAAGTAAATAGCGGATGTGATCAGTGATGGAAATATGGACCTGGGTCCCATGATGTTCACTAGTGATGTCTCTCTCCCAAAAGACGATAAAACAGCTATGTGAGGTAAACGAATTACAGCTGGGCAATTGACAGGATTATGTGCGCAAACCAATGCTAACTATGCTGCAAGAAAGGTAGAGGCTCAAAAGCATGGGCGGTACGCCAAGGCAAGTAGACCGAAATCCATCTGCATCTACTACTAATCATCCACCTTGAGATATCTATCCAGAACATCTCGCTGGTATTAAGTTGCGAGTCCCACCCATAGTGTAAACTCAAAGCAACAGACAACTGCATTAAAAGAACTTTGTGTAAAGTAAACAATCCTTGCACCCGCGAGTACAAGCACCGTTGTTTTCCCCCTTGTGGCAACAGCACATCCCCTAGACTCATGTTTCTGTCACTCAAGCTAGTCATCGAGGGGCATGAACCCACAATCAAGCATAACGTTCCCTTTTGGAGTTACTACCTACTACTTGGCCAAAGCAATAAACAGCAATGGAGAACATGCAAGAATTACTCAAGAACATAAATATAAAAGAGGTAAATCAAATATATTACTCAAACACAATCTGAACATAATCTCATAATCCATCGGATCCCAGCAAACTCATCATAGCAACAGCATAAGGATTACATATGTGCCTCGATCATGTAGGGTAGCTCACGAGGTCTAATTAGTGAAGAACAAAGAGGGGAGGAGAACATCACATAGCTACTGGTCATGGACCCATGGTCCAAGGGAGACTACTCACAACTCATCCGGGAGGCGTCCATGGTGGTGGAGAAGCTCCCGGTGGTGATCCTCCCCTCCGGCAGGGTGCCGGGAAGAGTTCTCCTGGTGCTCCCGATCTTGGAAGCGCGGCGGCGGCGGAACAGAGATGAGATCGCGAAAAAGGGTTCCGTCCTCGAGGGTTTAGGGACGCGGTGTAAATATATGCCAAAGGGGGGCATCAGCGGAGGCCTGGGGGGCCCAGGCGCCCCCCCGGCGCGGCCAGGAGGGGGGCCGCGCCCCCAGGGCGCCTGGAGCCCTGGTGGCCCCCCTCCGGCCCTACTTTGGCTGCATGGAAGCTTCCGGAATGCTGATTTTTTATATATGTTTCCCGGAATTTTTCTGGTAGTTTACGTAATGGGAAAACCTGAAATACAAAAACAGCAGAAAACAGAAACTGGCACTGGGGTGCACTGAGTTAATAGGTTAGTCCAAATATGATCAAAAGTGTATGGAAGTGCATAAATATCATAGCAATATCACACAAAAGAGTCATGGAGCAAGCAGAAATTATAGATACGTTTTGGACGTATCACGAGGTGCAGCGATTCATAGGCGAAATGACTCACATCCGGATCGGCTCAGCGGATGGTGACTCGGTTCAGAGCGGTAGGTCCAGCGGCTTAGCAGCGGGTCTTGGTGATGCCGAATCCGGGTAAACGTTCTATTTGCTTTCAAGTCTGCGGAATCACTACAGGGGTCTTGGCAGAGGCAGAACGAGGCGAGGTCGCTCAGAGGCAACGACGGCGACCAGCGGTTTGAGGCGAAGGCCGCAGAGGCTCAACACGCCGGAGGCAAGGCGGAGCGGCCGCAGCTCCGACGGAGGTGGTGCCCGATGACGGCTCTGCAGTAGAAGCAGGCGGGTCGTGGCACTCGACGGCGACTCTTGGCGGAGCGAAGCCGTGGCCATGGCGGCCGAATCGTGGGCGCAGAAGGCCCGGGACGGGTCAAGCCGCGAGCTCGTGTTGATAGAGGCGGTGTCTCGGCGCGAGGCCGCGGCAGAGGCGGCTGAACGAAGCCGGGGGTCATTCGCCATCGACTTGGCGAAAACGATTTGAGGCCGGGGTGCCTGTGGCGGAGACGAACCGGGGCGGTTGACCCCGAGTCCACGCCCATACCCTCCTGATCGTGGCTTCTCCCCTTTTTGTTGTTGTTTGTTTTTCCCCTCCGATCGTGCAAACAAGTCCACGAATCACCTTGGGGCTTGGCCTTATGCGTGTTTGACGATCTGTACCCATCGGATCCAGCGAATCCACTTGACCACAAACGGAGACTTCGACCAGGCCAGGTCGTCAGGATCTTCTCTGTTGATCTTGCTAACTAGTGAACTCGGCGTTGATGTAAATTCTTCAAAAACCATCTTTTTCTTCATCCGGGATTTTGCAAGCTCCTCGAAACCCTGGGAAAGATCCCTCCAAGAACTCAACACCACCGTGCGCAGGCCCCACGGTGGGCGCCAACTGTCGTGGTTTTGTCACGGCAGATGTCCTAGGGTAAGGACTTAGTCGTGAGGCCGCGCATCTATGTAGTAGCTTGAGAGGGGTTGAGCGGAATCGAGAGATGCAACGCAAGACAAGGATTTTGACAGCTTCGGGCCCCGGGAAACATCATCCGGTAATAACCCTACATGCTGTTTGAGGCTAGGTCTCATTATGATCCTCATGGAGTCGCCGGTAAACCAGCTCTTTGTGTCTAGCCCTAGAAACTTGTGAGAACTTGTCAGAACTTGTCCCCCTTTGGGGAGCCCTGCCCCTCTTTATATATGTTGAAGGGGCGGGTTACATGTGGAGTCCAACTCAGACTTTAACTTAAACTATTTTGACTTCCTTTCCTGGGCCTCTTAACGTCTGCCGGTTTAACATTGTTTGTCGGTTTAACATTGTCTGTCGGTTTAACATTATCTGCCGGGTTATGATTGACTTAACACCTGTCGGTGCTACCATCTGTCTTAACTCTGCCGGTTTAACACAAGAGCCGGTTTACCGTCTGTCTTAGCCATCTGTCTTGACTCTCATATCTTAATTCTCCGCCGGTTTACCAAGTCCCAGCCGGATTATAACTCCAGTCGGGTCATACCGCGGGGTATATCCCCGACAAGTACAATCATACAAGACAGGCTATTACAAGATAGTTAAGTGAACATGCTAACATTTTCAATCAAGATACAGTGACATTTGATTATCAGTTTTCAATCTGGTGGAGTAACTCAAACAATATTAGTTCTAGTACGCAAAAAGGTAAAAATTGATGGTTGGTAGTCTTTTGAAGCTGACATACAATTGCAGCTTGGACAACATCGGTGTAGCTTTTCTTTTTCTTGCTGTAGTGGAACTCCTTAAACAAATCCAATGCAGTGGGTTCTTTATCTTTGTATTTGTCTCCCTGGAAACAACAAATATGAAGGCAAGGGAGCATCATACACAGTTACTACATGGACACAACAGTTTACATGAACCTATGGTCAAGAATATTTCTCATGACAATGCACATCCAGAGCCACATTTTTGACTTACCAGATTATCACAGTGCACAGGGTAGCTGCGTGAGCCAGTGGTTTGGTGAAACTTAACTTGAGCTCGATTATTTTTGTTAGTTTCACATATCTCCTACATCAAGAGACCAAATACATGTAAGGCACAATTTCTTGATTAGCATGTAGAAGGCGAGAGATTGGTCTCGAGGAATAAACATACCATCTTTTTGGGATCCTTCCAGCTTTCCACTAGCTCATTCCACTGCTCATCAGTCATTGAGGGGACAGGAGACGTTCTGGTCACCAAATGGAGTAGGTGAGGGTCAAAATACTCTTTCTTGAGCCTGTATCGTTGTTGGCGAGTTGCACGTTTCAGCATTTCAGTACAAGCCTTCCTAACTGGCACAACATCAATGTCCATCTGAAACTTGTTCTAGTCCGATGAAAAAACATGTGTAAGTATCATGATTGCACATAATTGACACAATAGCACAAGATTGAAAGGTTGATAGCCATTTGAGGGAGAAAGGCCTAGACTTTGTACTTACACCAACGTTTCCTACAAAGTTCCTGAAGATCCCATCTCGGACATGTCCATTTGGGTCCTTGTAATCCTTCCAGCGCTTAAACACGGGCATATGGTGTCTAACTGTGACGTTGAATACAGTTCCAAACTTTGCAGCAAGAAGAGGTGCCTCCGGCCTTAACTTCCCTTCTGGAATGACAAGCGGCAGTTTGCCCTGCCGGCGTCGAGTGATCCTTTCCAGACCTTTTCCCAAATTGGGGCCCCTTTCCCTTGGCTCCTCATAGGATTGTGGACCTGAAAAGAAGGTAAAATCAAGAATGGATACAATTAAACCACAATTACACATATAAAAGTGTACTAATAAATGCAAAACATCGTTTCAAAATGAGTAACTATAACAACAGGAATTAAGCTTACAAAAAAGTCAAGACAATATACTAATAACCATATGTTGGTGTGTTTCTGATTGTTACAAATGCACAGGTTAAGTGGAACGGAAGACACGATTCGAGAAGATTACAAATGCATAGGCTAACTCTAATAGATGCTAGAAAGATTCAGGTTATAACATGCCTTCGGAGTTATTGTTAGGTTGGGTTTGCTGATTTTGTTGAGCACTACCACCAGCTTCGTTGGCCATCTCATTTTCGTCATCACGATGGGCAATGAGATCAGCTCCATTGGCAATCCAGTTGTCATCATCACAATGTCCAGGATCATCACCTTTTCAGAAAAAAGCATCTAGTGAGAGTATGTTCATCATCCAATCAGAGCTAATAGCCTAGGCTAGCAATTCAAAAGAAAAAATTGAACATGATATGATAATAATAGGAAGGAACTTGCCTTCAACACCATGGTCATCAAAGTTGGGAACAATTTCTTCAGCTTGGAGGACACTTGGTGTTTGATGTTTAGGATCAGACATTTCCTCACTTTGAGTACCTGCATCAGCATCTTGTAATAGAGCTTTCTTCGACCTTGTGACTCGTGGATTAGTTGGGAGGTTCGCATGAACTCTCTTAGGAGGCCGAGGCTTGACTCCACCAGGGGGCATGGCAGCAGATCTTTTCTTACTAGTTTTGTGACTAGTCTTCTTACAGCCCTAGTAGATATGAAAACATGGTTTAATCAACAAACAGTAACAAAATTCTGCTGCAACTGCAAACAAGCAACATATGTAAGCAATGAATGACTAGATGGAGGAAATTAGCACCTTAGAGTTTGAGCTAGCAGCATGTGTGGACTGCAGTGCTTCTGTTTCATCTACTAAACTATCATCAGATGACTCTCCTTCACTGGTATTATCCTCATTAGGATGGTACTCAGCTTCAGAATCATCGCTACTATGCTTGGGTTTATTTTTTCAGGTGAAATGACAGTTTTGGCTGCAAACAATGTCGATAGTGCAGGAATTCCGAGTCCTTGCAACATTGAATTGTTCCTTATGCATGTTCTGATGCGCTCCTCCTCTAAAGGATGCAGCGGTGCTTCTAAGATGAGTGAACACATTAGCACGAATTACTATATGTATAATCTGTAGTTAATAACAAAGTACTATTTTTTATTAAGTTTCCAACAATATGTGACCCAAATCTACACTTGGCAGGACAAGACCCTTTTTTCATAGGTATGACCAGAACTCTAATGGACAAGAAACACAGCAACTTAAATAAAACACAAGAAAAACGCTTTTACCATACACCCATTAGACATACATATGCATGAACAGCAAATAGGCAGGCGTGGGGTGGGTTAAGAAGATTTTACCCGCTATCTTGCGTCCTTGGGGTTTCTTCGCTGCAGTCTTCTTCCCCATCAGTGTGGTGCAGAGGTCCTTGAAGCGGCGTAGTATGGTCGCGGCGACGGTTTGTTCTAGGGTTTGGTGGATTGGAGAGGAGGGGGAGGGGGTTCTTGACCGGCAGTTGAGCTGGGGTAGTGACCGGCGGTGGAGGCGGAAGAAGAAGGGGAGTCGTGCTCGGCAATGGCGCGGCGTGGTGGCGTTGGCGGCGGCGGCGGCTTACTCTAGGGTTTGGTGGAGGCGGATGGTGGAGCAGAGGGGGTCTTGACCAGAAGTGGAAGAGCAAGGGGAAGGGGAGTGAGGGGATTCGTGCTCTGTGGTGGAGGTGGACGAGGAAGGGAAGGGAAATTGGGCTCGGCGATGGAGGAGGTGAAGCCGTGGCCGGCGGCGGAGTAGGAAGGGGAATGGGAGGGAGGGGATTTGGCGATACGCGGGGGAGGGAGAGGATTTGGCTGGTGGTACGGTGGACGTAGATTGTGTGTGTGTAAAATTACTAATAGGCCCTCCATCTGGTACTCTGGGTGAATGCATGTGTGTAATTTTGGGGAACATTGCTAGGCAATATCGTCAATTCGCGCTATGTTGTTTTTTTCTTGGCGCGGCCGCGCGGCTGGAGCGAAAACTGTAACGTGTGTGCGCGCGCTTTTTGCCGCCGAGCCAAATTTAGAACATTCTAGAGTATATAACACAAGTTTACTATTTGTTGCTGTAATTAGTAAGACATATATTTAATTATGCACTATTATTAGGAAATAATTACTAGAATGAGCAAGACATATGCGCCAACTTTTTTACAAACCATAGGGAAAGAAACGATGACATAGTTTAAAAAACCGAACCAGACCGGTGTCCTCACCAGTTCGATTATCGGTTTGATTTTTTAAATTATGAGTGAGGGAACTACCAACTTAAATAAACTTGGTTACACACACACCTCGACGTGAAAAAGCCTTTGTATCGTCGAAACGAACAACTTGCTGATTCGGCCATCTCCATCTGAGTTGATCACATGGAGGTGCGGGACGTCGATACACGTCGACCGATGGGTGGCATGGGCTCTAGGGTGGACGGACGGAGAAGTCGCGAACGGAGCGCCTGCTCTTTGAAGCTTTCAGGGGAGCCGCATTCGGAGTTGAGGAAGACGAGTTCCCTTGAGGCTCGCTAGCGTCAGGGAGTCAATTGGAGGAACCAGACGACCATGTGACTCTGCAGGACCCGTGGACGTCTTATGAAATTGGAAGCTTGAGCTTGGATGCCTGATCAGTCAATTTATGATACGACTTCAGGCCACATTCAACCATGAGAACAGCTCACACATGCTCCTTAGGGTTTCAACCAAACAACTCCTATGTACCGATTGCTACTATTCGGTTTACGAAAAAGGGTTTCCCCCCGCAACAACACAACATCGAAGCATCCGAAACTAACGCAGGCCACACAGACCCAAGGCAAGATACATGAATGCCGGGCACCGATACACAACCTTAACAATACCCGCCCGAGCGTCCATGGTTGCATCCCCGCACCACCACCATGCCGCTCCATTGCTACTATTTGCCGCAACCTTATCAGTGGATCATATTAGTAACTTGTGCTATCGGACATGGAAGGAAGCCTGCGACATATGCTATCAAGGAATGTGCTATTTGGCTTTATGTTTCCATTTTTTTTGTTTCCTTTTTTCCTTTACGTTTTCTCATTTTTTTTAATTCATGACCATTTTCAAATTTGTGAAAGTTTTTAAATTCATGATATTTTTTCAAATTCATGAACTTTTAAATGATGGTTTTTTTCAATCATCATTTTTTTCAATTCATGTACCTTTTCAAATTATAGAACATTTTCAAATTTGAGAAAGTTTTTCAAATTTGAGAACATTTTTTAAATTTTGAACGTTTTAAATTCGTGATATTTTTTCAAATCCATGAACTTTTGAACGTTATGTTTTTTTTTGAATCATCAAACATTTTTCCAATTCATGTACTTTTTTCAAATTTGAGAAAATTGTTCAATTTCTTAACAAATTTTTTAATCGGTGAATGTTCTAACAGTTTGCGAACTTTTTACTTCATCATTTTTTGCGTACAGCAAGATGCAATAGAGGAATATCTATTGGCCCGCAGCCCATAGGGAAGCAACGTGGGCTAGTGTCTCCCAACAGAAAAACATAGTTTCCGCAAAAAAAAATGTGGGTGCGATGGAACAGACGTCGAAGGAGGGAGGGGTCCCGCGATCGATCAGACCAGCGTCTGGTGAGTTGCGCGATGGAACAGACGCCTGAACTTACCTATCTAGTGGAGCGCGTCGAAGGAGGGAGGGGTTGCGCAATCGATCAGACCAGCGTCTGGTGAGTTGCGCGAGATCTCCTCCTCCTCTCTCTTTTCCTTCCTTTTCTTTCTTTCTTTTTTCTCCCAGGTCCTCACGATCTGGTGCTCTGCCCTCTCTCTGTTTCCTTCGTTCCCTCTTTCCCCACGATCTGGTGCCTCTTTTCATTTCTTCTTTCCTTCTCACGTGTTGGAGGGGTCAGGTGGGATGAGACCTTGGCGCCTGGGGCCTTCGGCGTTGCAGCGGACGGCACGGAGGGGCCACAATGGGGTACACGACGACGGTGGGGCAGGCGAGCGCGAGCCCAGCCAGCACGCGGGACAGCGACGGGCGCCATCCTGTTCAGCAACGGCAACGGCACGGCCAAGGGCGGCGCGCCGGGCGCGAGCGTCGCGGCGTACAAGGTGTGCTCGCGCCCTATGAACGGCAGTGAGTGCGTCGGCACCGACATCATCGCAGCCTTTGACGCGGCCATTCATGACGGGGTGGACGTCCTCTCCGTGTCCCTCGGTGGCGCGCCAACGAAGTACTTCAGGGACGGCGTCGCCATCGAGTCGTTCCACGCCGTCAGGAACGGCGTCATCGTGGTCACCTCGGCGAGCAGCTCTCATCGACTCCGCCTTGAGGGAAGTGATCGCAGGGGCAGGAGAGAGCTACAGGCGAGAGGGGTGAGCAAGTAGGGCCCTGAATTAACTGCTCGTGGCACTGCTAGAAACACATAGAGCGCCATTATTGCATGCCAAGTCACTGGTCACCACGCGCTCTCCCTCTCTGTGCATTAGTTCAAGAAACCGACCGTGTCACAGTGTGCTTCTATGATCAATTCGGGTATACAAAGAAGCTAGACGTTAATGGCTAAGGATAGCCACACTGTTTGGATGAAAATCAGTTTCTGCGGCAAACTTTGATGCCTGATGCACTGGCCTTCCATAGGGTATTTTGTCCAGAGGTTTTGGGTAGATGGTCAGGGTAGTAAGGAGTGTCATTCTGCCAAGTTACACGGCCATGACTGTTGGCTAGCATGGGGTCGCTTCACACAGGTCTAAAATGACCAGAATTACGTTTTGGAAGATGGCATCTAAACTAGATACAACAAACTTGATTTTAGGCCATATTATGAACATACATGAGCCATATGAATTTCAGGAATAATTTGTGAACCAGAATAGCCAATGACAGCACACAAATGCCATCCTCACAACAGCCGGTACAGAGATAATATATTGTCAGGCACACAAATGCCATCCTCACAACAGCTGGTACAGAAAAAAATTTGCAACAAGAATGAAGATAGTACCTCTACATTAAAACATCTACTCGTCATCGCTGTCGACATCCATTGTGGCACCTCCTTCATCTTCACTGCAATACTCCAAACATGTGTCATCTTCTTCATCTTCATCGCCACCTTCACACACTTTTGTGCTATTTTCTTTCATCAAACGGGCAACGACATCAGCTTCAAAAAGTAATGCCTTGCTCATCATCTGTATGCAAAGGCTTCTCAGATGTAAGTTCAGAAACTGATGTTCTCCTACCCTCCTCTTCACAACACTCCTCCTCTTGATATGCAGGACCACTAAAAAGTACACCCTCAGTTTCACTAATATTGAACAGATGCCTATGGTCGAATGTTTGCACAACTTGCCAATTTTTCCCATACTTCGTGTCTGGCAAATAAAAGACCATACTAGCCTGAGTAGCTAGAATCAAAGAATCGTCCTTGTACCACAAACTTCCAACATGTATGCTTTTGAAAAAACCATCATTTTTAAGTTGAGTATTCTTTCCATCAAGTTTAAACCAGTCACACTTAAACAAAACAACTGACCTATCTTCCAAGTTATAATCTAACTGAATGATCTCTTTCAAGGTTCCATAAAAATCTATGACCTTACGGTCATGTTCACCTTCGGTCATGACTCCACTGTTCTGCGTCCTCTTGTTGCTATCACGAGCAACAGTGCTAAATCTAATCCCATTCACTATGCACGATGAGAATTTCCGGACTCTACGATCAGGACCACATGCCAAGGCAAAGAGATCTTCATCTACCTCTTCGCCAACCTCATCTCGCGGCCTCATCATCTGCAACAGCACACAAACGTTAACACATACATTAGAATCTGCAGTGAAATTTGACAACCAAAAATTATAACTAGATGTGAATGAAAACTAACATAGTACCTGAACCATGTCTGAAATTTTTGTTGAAGCTCTTTATCACTGTCCGGCAACCGTTTTCTCTTTAACTCATCTTTGAACATACTGTAAAATAAAACATATTAGTCTCGAGATCACATATGTACAACACAATGCAACAAGCGCAAGTTTCAGAAGTGACAACGTACTCGATATATTTCTTAGCTTGATAATTGTTCAACACATACCACACCATCTGGTCAAATTCTTTTTGCTCATGCACATATTCATATTCATATCCTGACGTAAAATTAACTCCATGCCCAAAAACGTCAACACCATAGGCTTCTTCATCTAAAAAACCTATATTTCTTGGTTTCCAATTAAATATTGTTTCAACATCATCCATGTACCTGGAACAAAATGTCAGGCATTCATCTGCAATATATGCCTCAGCAATCGAACCTTCTGGTCGCGCCCTATTCCTCACATAGCGCTTTAAAGTATATAGCCTTCTTTCAACTGGGTACATCCACCCATACTGTATGGGACCTCGAAGCAATGCCTCTTCAGGTAAATATACAGCAAGGTGCACCATCACATCAAAGAATGCAGGCGGGAAAATTTTCTCGAGCTTGCACAAAATTACAGGGATTTCCTTCTTCATTTCGGCCAAGACATCCTTATTAAGAGTTTTGCTGCATAGTTCTCTGAAAAACTTGCCTAACTCAGCTATTGCTTGATATATATCACTATCCAAAAATCCTCTCATGCCGGCAGGTAAGATTCTCTGCAGAAGAATGTGACAATCATGTGGTTTCAGGCCTTGTACCTTGGTTCCATCAGCACTTGTGCATCTTGAGATGTTGGAAGCAACCCATCTGGAAACTTTAACTCTCGTAAAAATTGACAAAATGCAACCAGTTGTTCTTTGGACAAGGTATATCGGGCCCGAGGCATCACATACAAGTCTCCCTACTTCCTCAATTGCAACTCCTCTTTAATATTCAAATCTTTGAGATCAATCCTGGCATTAAGTGTGTCCTTTGTCTTACCCTCCAGATTCAGAATTGTCCCAATGAGGTTTTCAAAAATGTTTTTCTCAATATGCATGACATCAAGATTGTGTCTCAGCTTCAACTTTGCCCAATACTTCAAATCCCGCAAACAAACCCTCCGGCCCCAAATTGGCACATGATCCTTCTTGCCGCCCAAGTCAGAACGCTTCCTTTTCCTACTTTCTTGTTATCTCCCAGGTCTAACCTTCTCCAATTCTGCTTGCAACTCTTTCTCGGAGAATTTACCTGGCTCATCATTGCTTTCATGAAGACCAACAAATTCATTGTTTCTCCGCAAACGATGCCCCCTTGAAAGGAAACGATAGTGACCAATATACCCAATTTTGCTCCTTAGGCTGTAAGAAAGAGGGTGTTTGTCACAATGAATACATGCAAAATAGCCTCTTGTGGTACGCCCTGAAAGAGTGCTCAGAGCTGGGTAATCGTGAATGCACCATAAAACTGCAGCATGAAGATCAAGCATTTTTTCACTAAGAGCATCATATGTACGCACACCCTCCCAGAGCTCAAGTAATTCTTCTACAAGTGGTTGTAGAAAGACATCGAAGTGCTTGCCGGGTGATTTGGGACCTGGAATCAGCAGAGCCATCATAAAATTTGACTGGTCCACGCATGCCCAAGGTGGAAGGTTGTATGGTATAACAAATACAGGCCACATACTATAAGTTGTGTTAAATTTTCCAAAAGGATTGAACCCATCAGTGGCAATGCCAAGCCTAAAGTTTCTGGCATCTTTTGCAAATTCTGGAAATTTCATCAAAATCTTTCCACGCATCACCGTCTTTTGGATGACTCAATTCCTTCTCATTGGGCTGCTTCTTTAGCTCATGCCATTGTGCTTCTTCTGCACCTTTTTTGGAAAGAAACATCCTCTTTAGCCTAGGCACCAATGGAAAATGCCTCAACACTTTCTATGGAATCTTCTTTCTAGCAGGGTCTTTCCACCTTGACAGTCCACAAACTGGGCAGTTGTCATGATTGGCATATTGCTTTCTGAACATAATGCAATTATTGAAGCACACATGTATAGAGTTATACCCAAGGCCTAATTCCTTTAGAAGATTCTTTGCTTCCTTATACGATTTTGGGAGCATATTGGGTTCAGGGAATGCTTCAGCTAATAGCTTCAAAATTTCAGTAAATGCACTATTCGGGATCCTATGGTATGACTTCAAGTGAAGGAGCTTTACCACAAAGGAGAACCTTGAAAACTTGGTACAACCATGATAAAGCTGTCGTTTTGCCTCCTTCATCACATTCTTCAAAAAAGACACATTCTCAGAAGGGTTTCCACCATTGTTAGCATCTTGATTTTCAGTTTCACTCTGAGCTTGTTCTACTGCTGTGCGTAGGTCTTCAAACATCTCTTCAAACCGGTCAGCACCATTGTCACCATCCTCGGTGTCATGCACATCAACAGGATGTTCAATAACATCTACATCAAAGTCTTCTCCATGATATATCCAGCGAGTATACGTACTTTCTGTCGTGGAATTAGCACGGCAGATGTCCGGTTTAGAGGACTTAGGTGTGAGGCCATCGCGCGGGTTAGCTTGAAGAGGTTAAAGCGGACAAAAGACACAGAGAGTTTATACTAGTTCGGCCCCTTCAACGAAAGTAAAAGCCTACGTCTAGTTTGGTGTGGTATTGCTTGTGCGTCGATGAGCAGGGAGCGAATCCGCTTGCCTGTGTCTCGGGCTCTTCTTTCTTGTCCCGAACCGCCGCCGGGCCGTCCCTTTATATAGGAGGAGACGACCGGTCTGGTTTACAGAGTCTCGAGGCCGGCTCATAAACGTGTCCGCCTCAGTCTCTACTCTTTCTACCTTACATCCCAAGTTACATGATACGACGGTTTACATACCATGAGCTTTGTACATGGGCCCTAACCTATATGGGCTATGTCCTCTTTGTTACGTATTCTTCTGGGCTTGTAATGATACAACCTTGTAAGGGAAATCCGGACCCTCCTGGCCGGTTTATACCTGCTAGTAATATCCCTGACATTAGGCCCCAGATTGATTTGAACTTGTTCATGTCAGTCTTCTAAGTCTTGCACAAATCTCCTTTCTGCAACTTATTTGCTTCATAAACCGGCCATGACGTCATCTCCTGGAATTGCCTTAATCCGTCGTGACATCATCTCCGCATTTAATGCCCGCACCTGTCTGTTACCTTTCTTAAATGTCGTACCGAAAATCGAGGCAACAACTCAATCTTTATCCGATCTTCTGGCCTCCTCGATTCCCGCGCTTACCGTTTTTACCTCTTCGGCTTATAAATGCCGCTGGGGCTCATCTCTTTTCCCCTTCTGCCTTCTTCTTCCTCCGTCTCCATCTCCCGAAACTCCGCCATTGCTCTTCGAGCTCATCGTCGTCCTCGAGCCAGGCCGCTGCATCGGCCTGAACGTCACCAGAGAACTTCGCACCCGTCCTCTACTTCTTCAGGTACTCCTTCTTCTTCCTCGTAGATCTTACTCTAGGGTTTCTTCCGTAGCTTCGCCATGAACCCTCAAAGCTTTGCAGTTCATCCCCGTAGGTCAGCCTTGCTGTAAATTTAAACTTATTTAGGCTCAACCTGAATCCATGCGCTTCTGCTCCGTCATCATATCCTTAGTTCCTCTAGCTTTATCAGTTTAGATTCGATCTGTAGAGAACCTCCGTGGCCCTTACTGAATATACTTGTATTATCCTGTCTTTATTCTTGCACCTTAGATCCATTTTTACCTCAGCGCCATGTGAAACCTGTTTCTCACACCTTTAGATCTGTAGCTCACCTCACCGGTTTAGTCATAATTTGCGCGTCATATACTCTCTTTGACGGTTTAGACGTAAGCATGTATCCCGTAATTGACGGTTTAGCTTATGCCTTCCCTATCATCCTGAACCGGTAGCTGTTTCACTCAAATATGCTTCCGGATCATTAATACCATTAGTCCCTTGTTTAAACCGACAATTAGGCCCATAACTTTATAGAATGCACCGGCTTATACTTTAGAAATTGGTAAACCGGATTTTGCACTGTACTTTTCAACATTTCCTCATCCAAACCGATGGCCAAGCAATTTGTCGCTTGCAACTGGGTTCCCTCCCGGATCACAGAAAATGATTTGGTTGAAGCGGCCTCAATTGGTGCTCTGGGCCCTAAGGAAGTTCTGCACTGGCGGGCCCCTGAAAAGGAATGCCCTCCTGAGCCTAAGGAGGGGGAAATTGTAGTCTTTTATGATCATCTGGCCCGGGGTTTCAGTCCTCCCGGTTCAAAATTCTTCCAGGATGTGTTAGATGCTGATACGTCCAAAACGTATCTATAATTTCTGCTTGCTCCATGCTTCTTTTGTGTGATATTGCTATGATATTGACGCACTTCCATACACTTTTGATCATATTTGGACTAACCTATTAACTCAGTGCACCACAGTGCCAGTTCCTGTTTTCTGCTGTTTTTATATTTCAGGTTTCCCCCATATTAAAAGTGCTCCAAAAATTCCAGGAAAAATATAGGAAAAATCAGCGTACAGGAAGCTTCGCGAAGAACCAAAGATGGGCCAGAGGGGAGCCAGGGGAGGCCCAGGCGGCCACCTGGCGCGGCCCCACCCCTGGCCGCGCCAGGGGGGCGCCTGGGGCCCCTGCTCCGCCTCTGGCTGCCCCCCTTCGCATATATATCCCTCTCATCCCGAAACCCTCGAGGATAGAACCCTTTTTCGCGATCTCGCCTCTGTTCCACCGCCGCAGCGCTTCCAAGATCGGGAGCATCAGGAGAACTCTTCCCGGCACCCTGCCAGAGGGGAGAACCACCACCGGGAGCTTCTCCACCACCATGGACGCTTCCCGGATGAGTCGTGAGTAGTCCACCTTGGACCATGGGTCCATGATCAGTAGCTATGTGATGTTCTCCTCCCCTCTTTGCTCTTCATGGTTTAGACCTCGTGAGCTGCCCTACATGATCGAGGCACATATGTAATCTTTCTGTTGTTGCTTTGCTGAGTTTGCTGGGATCTGATGGATTATGAGACTATGTTCAGATTGTGTTTGAGTAATATATTTGATTCACCTCTTTTATATCTTTGTTCTTGAGTAATTCTTGCATGTTCTCCGTTGCTGTTTATTGCTTTGGCCAAGTAGTAGGTAGTAACTCCAAGAGGGAGCGTTATGCTTGATTGTGGGTTCATGCCCCCTGATGACTAGCTTGAGTGACAGAAACATGAGTCTAGGGGACGTGATGTTGCCACAAGGGAGAAAACAACGGTGCTTGTACTTGCGGGTGCAAGGATTGTTTACTTTACGCAAAGTTCTTTTAATGCAGTTGTCTGTTGCTTTGAGTTTACACTTTGGGTGGGATTCGCAACTTAATACCAGCGAGATGTTCTGGATAGATATCTCAAGGTGGATGATTAGTAGTAGATGCAGATGGATTTCGGTCTACTTGCCTTGGCGTACCGCCCATGCTTTTGAGCCTCTACCTTTCTTTGCAGCATAGTTAGCATTGGTTTGCGCACATAATCCTGTCAATTGCCCAGCTGTAATTTGTTTACCTCGCTTTGCTGTTTTATCGTCTTTTGGGAGAGAGACATCACTAGTGAACATCATGGGACCCCGGTCCATATTACCACCGCTGATCACACCTTCTATTTACTTCCTGTTTTTATTTCCTAGTTGCAGTCATAGCTATCATAATTATCTCTTGTGTTTGATCCTTTGTAAACAACAAGGCCGGAGGGATTGACAACCTCTCTGTACTCGTTGGGAGCAAGGTTATCTGTATCTGTGTGCAGGTCCCGTCAACCGCTAAGTTTCTGGCGCCGTTGACACCTACTTGTCGACCCTCGGAGTCTCACGGGATTCGATCCTTGGTATCTTTGCCAAGGGAAATTTGCCGCTACGCTACATCTCAACCTTCCACTTGGGGTAACCAACGAGGGGCGAGAAGCCATCAAGCAAGTTTCTGGCGCCGTTGCCGGGGACTCCACTCTTCAAGATAGGGGAGTTGCACGCTATCTTTTATCTTTGCTTTTTAGTCTTGTTAGTTTACCTTTCAGTTTTTGCTTTAGTGTCCCTTACCAAAAATCACAAAAATAGTTATCTTGCTTGCTGCTGCTATGGGTTCCACCAAAAACACTAAGTGGGAGGAGTACACCCCTTCTTCCATCACGCCAATCACCACTGTCGGGATCTACAAAAGTAATAAACCTTGTGATTATGTTAGTTTTAATGGAGAGTTACGCCCATGGCATGGTCTTCCAGGAAAAAAGTATGAGCCTCTGTTTAAAGTTGCTCCCACACTTCCCCAAACTTGGGAAGACGTCCAAACTCTTATAATAGAGAACAATTCAAACAAAGAAGATGACACTACAATTCTGCTCAATAATGATAAAATTGATTTTGATAATTGTAGTCTCTCAGAAGTTGTCACCTTTTTACAAAGAATGGCTAAAGACCCCCACACTAGCACACTTAACCTTGCCTTCACAGAGCACATCACTAATGCTCTCATCAAAGCTAGGGAGGAGAAGCTTAGGGTAGAAGCCTGCATACCTAGAAAGCTAGAAGATAGTTGGGATCCTATGATTAAAATTAAGTTGAATAACTTCTCTTGCTATGCTTTATGTGATGTTGGAGCTAGTACCTCCGTTATGCCCAAAAGAATGTACGATATGTTTGAATTGAAACCTTTTGATCCTTGTTCTTTTGGTGTTCGTCTTGTTGATTCTTCCGTAAAGAAACCTTTGGGGAAGATCGACGATGTTCTTATCATTGTCAATGACAATTATGTTCCCGTTGATTTTACTATTATGGATATTGAATGTGAACCTTCATGTACAATTATTTTGGGACGTCCTTTTCTTCGCACCGCTGGTGCTATCATTGACATGAAAGAGGGGAATATAAAATTCCAATTCCCTCTCAAGAAAGAGATGGAACAGTTCCCTAGAAAGAAGATTAAGTTGCCTTTTGAGTCCATTACACGGGCTAGCTATTCTCTTACTCTTGATAAAACTTGATCTTCTCTTTTTGCATCATGCCTAGCTTAAAGGCATAAAAGAAAGCGCTTTTGGGAGGCAGCCCACAACGAATTAGGTCTTATTTTGCTTTTGTTGTGTCTTGATGTTTGTTACTACAGTAGCATCATCATTGTATCTTTTCTTTTCAGCTTTGTGCCAAGTTTAGCCTCCGATTGCAAGAAAGTTCAAAAGTTGTGACGTGCTGTCCAGAAAACAGATTCTGTCCTTGGACAGAAAAATTCGAATAAAATCACCAGATCATCTTTTTGATCTGAATTTTTTTGACAGCGTGCTCTATACAATTGGCTTTCGAGCGTCTGTTCTGAGTTTTTTGATTTGAGTTGCAGAAGTGCCCCGAAAAAACTATTTACTACCTGCTGGTCTGTTTTTCACAGATTATGTCCTGTTTTGCCTTTTCTTCGTTTTGCAAACCTTGAGCTTGCTTTTTCTTTGCAAACACCTTTTGGAAATCTTGAGAAACAGTAGCTCTTCAAGATTATCTTTATTTCCAGTAGGGAAAAATTATTTTATCGTGGGTACTAACCTCGCTAATCAGATTATGATGAGTTATGTATGAAGGGAGTTTTCAAGTGTGCGAGGGAAGATGATAAAAGAAGATTCAGGAGGGTCAAACGCTCAAGCTTGGGGATGCCCCCGTGCACCCCCAAGAAATATTCAAGAAGACTCAAGCGTCTAAGCTTGGGGATGCCCCCATGCATCCCCTTCTCCATCAACAATTATCAGTTCGTCTTTCGTTCCACTATAATTTTATCACTTCATGCGTTATGTGCTATGCTTGGAGCGTCTTGCTCTTAGTTTCTTTTTTGAGTTTTCTTTAGCTTTGCTTGCTGTTCATAACAAGTTAGAACCCAGCTTTCTTTGTGTGGGAGAGAAACACGCTCCACTTCAACCTAGAACACAACATAGGATTTTCATGCTTATCTTTGCTGTGTGTGTTCTTTGTCTTTCCATAGCTGCTGTCATGTTTAGCTCTTAGTTTTCATGCTTTTCTTTTTAAAGAGCTTTTGTTTAGTTGGTTGCTGAACTCTCTTGAGTTTTCATGTTTATCTTGTTAAGAGAGTTTGCCTGTTGCACTGAGTTGTGTGTCTTAACTTAAAGTAGGTAATTGAGGTTGCTATTTAATTTTAGTAGTAACTTGCAATTGTTTTGAGGTATTGCCATGAGTAATGTCTGAACTATTGGTGTCAAGAGCTTTAGCCTATTAGTGATAGATGTCGTATTTTGGGCAATCCGTGTTTATTTTTTAAAACCTACAAAATAGTTGAGAACTTTAGCTACTAGATGGATCACTAATCTTTGGAGGGATCGAATATTAGAGTACACTCACATACCATGAGTCGAGGATGCGCAAGGATAACCAAACCCCCATACACTCCTCCTCGGGGTACTTGTCTCTTTGTGAACCTCCTAATTAGATTGAGAGTTACCGATAATAAGTGCATGAGTTCTTCGGACTAATGTGAGTATTCGAAAGTTGACACTTCCACCTAGCCATATTTTTCTAGCCTCTTCGGTACCGTGCATTGCCCTTTCTCACCTCGAGAGTTGGCGCATACTTCGCCGGTGCATCCAAATCCTTGGCACGATACGCTCTGTCATCATAAGCCTCATTATATCCTTCCTCAAAAAAGCCACCATACCTACCTATCAAGGCATTTCCATAGCCTTTCCGAGATACATTGCCATGCAACATCCATCTTCTCATGACTTGATCTTCATGTCATACACGCTTTTTGCTTGATCGATGAGCCGCATGCTAGTTGGGCCTTGCCCTAATCATTGCTACATGATGCGCTAGTATCATTGCATATCCTGCTACACTGGCAGAGGCATACATTTGCATACATCATGATAGTTTCATTTTCTTTATGTTGAGTACTTTTGTAAAGTGTGAAAGATCTTCTATACTTCTTGTAATACATAGAGTATTGCCCCTAAAGTGAGGAAAAGATCCCAAAGAGGACAAATGAGAGTTAAATAGAAAGAGCCATTGAGGCCACAAAAAAATAAAAAAAATAGAAAAAAGAGAAAAAGAAATAAAAAGAGAGAAGGGGGCACACTACTATTCCTTTTGAGAGATCCACACTCGTACTTCATCTTATACCTTGTACTCCATAGAGATTATCATTCATGCATATAGCTATGTGGGGACCTTCACACTATAGAACTTGGCTTGTATATTCCAATGATGAGCCTCCTCAAAAGAGCTCTAGGTCTTCTTGAGCGAGCAAGTTGGATGCACCCCCACTAGTTCCATTGGAGAGCTTACCTTAGCTCATATGTGCATCCGTTGCATGGCAATCCCTACTCCTCACATCATATCTATCATTTGGCTTTCTCTCGCCTATGATTGTCCTCATTGATGTGAGCCTTTCACAGCTTTTTTGTCTTCCCCCTTCATCATTTTTCTCTCTTTGCCATCCTAAGTGTAAACTTTCTTGCTTACGCTCATCCATTGCATAAATGCTCAAAATATCGAAAGGGACTGGATCATTTTGACTTGTACCTGGCTAGTGGTCTGGGGATGAGTCAAGATAAGATTCCAAAGAAGACCAAGTGTGAAACTTTAGTAGATTAAGTTCTCAACAATACAAAAACTATGTTTTACTCTCTCGTATATCCCTATCCCCTTTCTTGCACGCAAACACCATTTGGAGACATTCGAGTCACGGACAGCGAGAGCTCTTGCACCTTTATGTTCTTATGTTGCTTGTTATAATGCTAATATAGACTCTTGCTTGTTATGACTTGAATTGAATTACATGCCTTGATTGCTTTACTTAAAAAGTTCTTATATGGTTGGTAGCATGTCACCACAGAAATTATGCTTGTTATCATTTACCTACTCGAGGACGAGCAGGAATTAAGCTTGGGGATGTTGATACGTCCAAAACGTATCTATAATTTCTGCTTGCTCCATGCTTCTTTTGTGTGATATTGCTATGATATTGATGCACTTCCATACACTTTTGATCATATTTGGACTAACCTATTAACTCAGTGCACCACAGTGTCAGTTCCTGTTTTCTGCTGTTTTTCTATTGCAGGTTTCCCCCATATTAAAAGTGCTCCAAAAATTCCACGCAAAATATAGGAAAAATCAGCGTACAGGAAGCTTCGCGAAGAACCAAAGATGGGCCAGAGGGGAGCCAGGGGAGGCCCAGGCGGCCACCTGGCGCGGCCCCACCCCTGGCCGCGCCAGGGGGGCGCCTGGGGCCCCTGCTCCGCCTCTGGCTGCCCCCCTTCGCATATATATCCCTCTCGTCCCGAAACCCTCGAGGACAGAACCCTTTTTCGCGATCTCGCCTCTGTTCCGCCGCCGCAGCGCTTCCAAGATCGGGAGCATCAGGAGAACTCTTCCCGGCACCCTGCCGGAGGGGAGAACCACCACCGGGAGCTTCTCCACCACCATGGACGCTTCCCGGATGAGTCGTGAGTAGTCCACCTTGGACCATGGGTCCATGATCAGTAGCTATGTGATGTTCTCCTCCCCTCTTTGCTCTTCATGGTTTAGACCTCGTGAGCTGCCCTACATGATCGAGGCACATATGTAATCTTTCTGCTGTTGCTTTGCTGAGTTTGCTGGGATCTAATGGATTATGAGACTATGTTCAGATTGTGTTTGAGTAATATATTTGATTCACCTCTTTTATATCTTTGTTCTTGAGTAATTCTTGCATGTTCTCCGTTGCTGTTTATTGCTTTGGCCAAGTAGTAGGTAGTAACTCCAAGAGGGAGTGTTATGCTTGATTGTGGGTTCATGCCCCCTGATGACTAGCTTGAGTGACAGAAACATAAGTCTAGGGGATGTGCTGTTGCCACAAGGGAGAAAACAATGGTGCTTGTACTTGCGGGTGCAAGGATTGTTTACTTTACGCAAAGTTCTTTTAATGCAGTTGTCTGTTGCTTTGAGTTTACACTTTGGGTGGGATTTGCAACTTAATAGATATCTCAAGGTGGATGATTAGTAGTAGATGCAGATGGATTTTGGTCTACTTGCCTTGGCGTACCGCCCATGCTTTTGAGCCTCTACCTTTCTTTGCAGCATAGTTAGCATTGGTTTGCGCACATAATCCTGTCAATTGCCCAGCTGTAATTTGTTTACCTCGCTTTGCTGTTTTATCGTCTTTTGGGAGAGAGACATCACTAGTGAACATCATGGGACCCCGGTCCATATTACCACCGCTGATCACACCTTCTATTTACTTCCTGTTTTTATTTGTGTTTGATCCTTTGTAAACAACAAGGCCGGAGGGATTGACAACCTCTCTGTACTCGTTGGGAGCAAGGTTATCTGTATCTGTGTGTAGGTCCCGTCAACCGCTAAGTTTCTGGCGCCGTTGACACCTACTTGTCGACCCTCGGAGTCTCACGGGATTCGATCCTTGGTATCTTTGCGAAGGGAAATTTGCCGCTACGCTACATCTCAACCTTCCACTTGGGGTAACCAACGAGGGGCGAGAAGCCATCAGATGCCTTTCAACTCCACCCTCAAGATATAGGCCCAAATTTTATGTCGAACATCTGCAATTTTCAAGTCTTCTCAGAAGCATATTTTCAAGAAGAGCCTTCAGTGGATATGTTTCGGGACTTCTTTCATCTGAACCGGCGGACGGAATTTACTGATGGGCCGCATCAGGAGCTGGGTGGCGTCAGCATCCCAAAGAGAAAAGATGTGAGCTTTCCCCACGCCGCTCTTCACAGCCACCCCAAAGACTGGAACCTGACGTGGTTCTACTGTAGAGATACTTCGCCTGAAGAAGAGAACCCGCTGCCGGGTTACCGTGCCTATCGCCTGCCAACAGACCATCCTCTGCCACAACGTCTTAGCGGCCCAGACCGGGCCAGGTTTGCCCCTCAACTTTCCAAACTCAGGGCCTTCGTGGCAAATGGCTTAACCGACGTTGACTACGTCCGCTGCTGGCTCTCTTGGAGCATTCTTCCACTGAGCCGGCGCTCAAGCCTGATGTACGAATATTCCGGCAAGCCAGATGACCCCGAGCGCCACACTAAAATAGTGCTTCCCGACAATGAAGTTACTGAGTCCGCAAAGAAAATGCTGAACATCCCTCTGGAGGAGTGCAGCTGGACCGGTTTAGCTCCATTCTGCGCAACCAATGAACCGCCAGCGGTAAGTCTTTCCCAATTTTTTTTTCTGTTTTTCATAATCCGTCCATATCAATTGTCTTCCATTCATTACTTATCCTTTTGCACAGGCCAATGATCCTTTTTGGAAGAGGAAATCTCAAGATAAACCGGCCAGGCAATCACGCAAGAAAACTTATGTTGTTAAGAAGAAGAAGGCTGTTGCTGCCTCCGGTTCACACCCCGAGGAGGATGATCCGGACTCTGAGGTATTAACTATCCCCTATGTCCTTTGACCTCCCTGTATCTAAATTTTTGTTAACAATGCCTTTTCGATGGATCTGGCGGAAGGAGTTGAGGTAATTTCTCTCTCATCTGATTCGGAATCTTTGCCACCCAAGATCCGCCGGGTATCCCGGAAGTATCCCTGTTCTCATCCTTATTCTCAATTGGATCCCAACTTTCTTTTGAAGAAACAGCAGCATGAAGCTCCCCGGACCACGCGCCATAGCGGCCATGGGGTTGAATCGGCTGGAATACCCCTTACACCGGCTCGCAGACGCCGCTGCGAGGTTTTACTTTCTCCAACTCTTCTTCACCCAAAAGCAGGCCTCATACGAAAACCGCTTAAACCGTCTGATCCTAACTATCAGGAGGCTCATCTGTCCTCTTCCGGCGAGTCAACTGCTACACAGGTCCCAGTGCTCAAGACCGTGCCTGGGTAAGTCCCTCTTTCGGCATCTGGTTTACCTTCATGTTTTTAACTTTATGATTCTCATTGTTCCTTTGACCTTTATCAGAATGCCAAAACCCAGCAAGAAGGCAAAAGCAAGTAAGCCGGCTGCTGAAACCACTGCTGCTGAGCCGGCCGAGGACCCTGAAACGGCCGTCCCTCCAGAAGATAATCTTAACATTCAACTTGATGATCCCACTCCTGTGGATCGTGACGATGTTACTGCTCCGGGAGGTGACAATCTCGAGAATACAGCTGAACCGGCAAGCCCTGTCCGGATTAGCCCTCCTCGGGCTAGTCCGGCTCCTGTCAGCCCGGTGCCTACTGCTGTCCCCCTCCAGCCAACTGCTGCCTCATCCGCAGACGTTGAGATAACCGGTCTAGGCTTCACTACTCCCACAGAGCCTGTTACCTTGGCTAGGCATACTGCCAAGGAGGAGAAGCTTCAACAGGACAAAGGCAAGTGGAGCTCAGACTTATCCAGCTATGCTCATTTGAGTGCCCAGGAACTTCATTCCGGGTACCTGAACCGGCTCTTTACTGGCCGTGACTATGAAGTCGGTTTAGTTAATATGATGAAGGACAAGTATGAGGTAACTCTCTTTCCTTTTATTTATGTCTCTGCTTTGTAATTTTGCAATCCTATGTTCAAACCATAGTATCCCCCAAGTGCCGATTTATCTTCGTTTGTAGGTGAACCGGGACTTCCATTATGCATGAGAATGAGCTTACATTAGCCCCCAAGTGCCAAGGGCATAACTTGTTTATGTGCTTGGGATTTGTCTGGATAAAATAAATATTTCTTTACTTCAATTGCACATTAGCCCCCAAGTGTCAAGTGTATAACTTGTTATGTGCTTGAGACTTGATTGATCTGTCTTTCTAATCCGTTTGATTTCCTTGCAGGCTGACTTGACCCGGAGGGCTTCGGAGCTAACTGAACTCCAGAACAGCTTGGATTTTCATGAAACTGCCTCAGCCAAAGCCAAGGAAGAACTTGTGCTTACCTTGACCAACATGGAGAATTTGAAAAAGGACTTTGAAGCAGAGCAGTCCACATGGGAGGTGCAGAGGAATGCTCTTGAAAAAAAAGCAAAGGATGCCGAAGATGCTTTTAATCCGGTTACGCAGGAGTTAACCAGTTTAAGACAGTAAACAGAGCTCATGACTTCTGCTATCTTCGGTGAGTATTCATCCGTATATGTTTTCCATCTTTGAAATCCTTGCTCCTATCCGGTTTAACTCGACCAACGCATGTAGGGAGGCACATAACTCATCTTGGAGATGATGTCCGGAAGAAGCTCAAAGCAGCTTATACCCTGGTGGAGCAGCTCTATTCTGGCGCTCAAAGGGCTATCAGTACCATGTCCCATAACAAACCGGCACCAACGACCATCCAGGCCACTTTGGAGAAGCTATCTGTCCTGCCTGTGCATCTGGTGGAGGTGAAGAAGTCTGCTGCACGGGCTGGTTCTCATATGGCGCTGACCCGGGCCAAAGCATGGGTCCCTGATTTTGACCCGGCTAAAGCTATGAACGGCTATCCCAGCAACAAGGAGGACGGGTCAGTCTTTTCTGCCGAAGATCTCTGTGTTTTGACAAAGGACATGCGCCCGCTTGCCAGTAAGCTTGCCGATGAAGCGGATTTGACAAGGTATCATCTGGCCTAAGACTTAGAAAATTCGTGGGTGGAGCAGCCAGTTTACGATACTGAAAATCTGATCCCACCAGTTCGTGGCCATACTTTCGCTCCAGATATTGATCCGTCAGATCTTATTGATGACGAAATGTATTTCCGTGCACTCTCCAAGATTGATTGGTGTGCTCCTGGTTTCCAGCCATTACCTGAAGCTGATGAAGACCCAGAACAAGTTGACCCTCAGCCTTTGCAGTGGGAAGAGGAGTCGTAAACCATCCGATTTAATTTGTAGTTGCTGAATATTTTTGCCAAAACTTTGATCTATTCGGGCCTGCAGGTGCCTTGTAATAGGATAGTTGAAACATTGTCTTTGTCCCAATATGGATGGCACAGCTTGACTTGTCCTCTGTTAATTTAATCCTCTGTTTTGCCATGCTTGATCCGTTTATATTATATGTGTCTGCATGAATGAGGCTAAAAGATGTTCTGGCGGCTTACCACCGGACCAATTACACTGCTCCAATATATATATATATATATATATATATATATATATATATATATATATCAAAGGAATAATTGTTTATTACAAATATATATCATACCTCTGATTAAGTGTGCCTAACAACCTTAATCCGGTAGGCATAATTGAGGGCGTAGGCGCTGATGAGGCTCTTGGCTCTCTTATTTGGCTTTTGATGGCCGATCCGGGTTATAATGAATGCCGGTTTAACTCATGCTGGTGTTCATGACCTAGACTTTTAACTTTGTAGATATATGGTCAACCTTGTAGTTGCCCAATCCCACATCAATAGACTCGTTTAAAAAACAAAATTTATGAAATCATAGAAACAAAGCATTTTTGGCAAATAAGACCATGTAGTCGAAGCTTTTTGCGAGCTGCCAGGCTCCAAATTCGAGGCTTTTTGTGAGCTGCCAGGCTCTAATTCGAGGCTTTTTGTGAGCTGCCAGGCTCCAGGCTTTTTGTGAGCTGCCGGGCTCTAGGCTTTTTGCGAGCTGCCATTTGGCTCCATAGGCTTTTTGCGAGCTGCCAGGCTCCATAGGCTTTTTGCGAGCTGCCACGCTCCATAGGCTTTTTGCGAGCTGCCAGGCTCCATATTTGACGTAATCATCGATGACACACCACCCAATGTTTCAAAACCTCTGAGGGATCTTGTCTTTGGGTGATCAACTCGATGATTGTCAATGGCTTTTTGCAAGCTGCCAGGCTCCATGTTTGACGTAATCATCGATGACACACCACCCAATGTTTCAAAACCTCTGAGGGATCTTGTCTTTAGGTGATCATCTCGATGATTGTCATTGGCTGATTCCTTGATATATCAAGGGCGCCGGTTTAGGAGGCCATGGTGAGTTTTGAGAGAAACTCCCATGTGATACTCCTTTGGTGTGTTCGCCGGGTACCTATTTTTGAGTTGTGCTGTGCAACAAACTCTCTTTGGTCCCTTAATAAATAACTGTCCTGCATATCAAAATATACGGATCAAAGTAATCGTTTTCTTGATGAAAATGATATATATCAAGAAAAATAGACTTTAGATGGATATCACCTGAGTTTTCAGAAAAACTCCCCTGTGATACTTTTTTCGAAGAAGATGGCTGATTCCCCGGTTTACTGGGTGGCTGATTCCCCGATTTACTGGGGGCGCTGGTTTATTTATTAATCATATCATATACATGGTACATAAAGCGGAGCCAATGGCTCAAGTGTAGTAAGGTCGTAGAAGAGCGATGTTCCATGGTCGCTTCGTCTCTTCCTCTGCTGTACGTGAGTCTTTATGCTCTCGAACGTCAACCAGATAGTATGAACCGTTGTGTAGGTTCTTGCTAACCACAAAGGGTCCTTCCCAAGGTGGGGATAAGTTGTGCATATCTGTCTGGTCTTGGATGAGCCGGAGCACCAGATCCCCCTCCTGGAACGTCCTGGTCTTAACCCGGTGGCTGTGGTACCGGCGCAGGTCTTGTTGATAAATTGCTGATCGTGCTGCTGCCGTGTCCCGTTCTTCATCCAGCCGGTCCAAGCTGTCTTGTCTTGCGTGCTCATTATCCGCTTCAACATAAGCTGCCACCCGTGGTGAGTCGTGCTGGATGTCACTAGGGAGAACCGCTTCAGCCCCATATACCATGAAGAAGGGCGTATAACATGTAGACCTGTTAGGTGTAGTGTTGATGCTCCAGAGGATAGAAGGTAACTCCTCTACCCAGCAACCCGGTGTTCTTTGCAAAGGAACCATAAGCCGGGGCTTGATGCCTCTCAAGATCTCTTGGTTGGCCCTCTCAGCTTGGCCATTGGATTGAGGGTGAGCTACTGATGATACATCCAGGCGAATATGCTCCCTTTGGCAAAACTCTTCCATCTCTCCTTTAGATAGGTTGGTGCCATTATCAGTAATGATGCTGTGTGGAAAGCCAAACCCTAAAATTACCTTTTTGATGAACTTAACCGATGTTGCCGCATCACACTTACTCACAGGCTCTGCGTCAATCCACTTTGTAAATTTGTCCACTACTACCAACAGGTGGGTTTTCCGATCTTGGGACCTTTTAAAGGGTCCAACCATATCAAGCCCCCAAGTTGCAAACGGCCAAGTAATTGGAATCATCCGTAGCTCCTGTGCCGGAACATGAGCACGTCGTGAAAATTTCTGGCAAGCATCACATTTTCTGACTAGGTCATCTGCATCAGCATGAGCCGTTAACCAGTAGAACCCATGACGAAAAGCTTTAGCTACCAATGACTTTGAACCGGCATGATGACCACAATCTCCTTCGTGTATCTCTCGAAGGATATCACAGCCTTCTTCTGATGATACGCATCGCTGAAAAGCCCCCGAGACACTGCGGTGATGAACTTCTCCATTGACGATGGTCATAGATTTGGACCGCCGGATTATCTGCCAAGCCTCAACTTCGTCCTCTGTCAACTCACCTCGGCTCAGGTATGCCAAGTAAGGGAGTGTCCAATCCGGAATAACGTGAAGTGCTGCAACTAGCTGTGCTTCCGGATCAGGAACAGCTAAATCCTCCTCTGACAGTATCTGTACCGACGGACTATGCAACTCAACCAAGAAGGTATTTGGTGGAACCGGTTTATGCTGAGAGCCCAGCCGGCTTAACGCATCGGCCGCTTCGTTTTTTGCCGGTCTACGTGGCCCACATGATATCCTTTGAAGTACCCTGCAACCGCTTCAACTTCTCGCCGGTAAGCCACCATGAGCGGATCTTTAGAGTCCCACTTGCCAGACACCTGTTGTGCCACTAGATCTGAGTCACCAAAGCACTTGACCCGGCTCAAGTTCATCTCCTTGGCCATCCGTAAACCGTGAAGGAGAGCTTCATACTCAGCAGCATTGTTAGTGCAAGGGAACATTAATCGAAGGACATAACAAAACTTGTCACCTCATGGGGAAGTTAACACGACTCCAGCCCCCGAGCCCTCCAGTTGCCTTGAACCGTCAAAGTGAATAGTATATTATGTATGATCCGGCTTCTCCTCAGGTGCTTGCAACTCTGTCCAACCATTGATGAAATCCACAAGTGCTTGGGATTATAGCAGTACGGGGTACATACTTCAATCCGTGCGGGCTAAGCTCAACGGCCCATTTCGCCACTCTGCCAGTGGCTTCTCTGTTCTGGATTATATCCCCCAATGGAGCTGAACTGACAACGATGATCGGGTGGCCCTGGAAATAATGCTTTAACTTTCGGTTTGCCATGAACACGCCGTATACCAACTTCTGCCAGTGCGGATACCTTTGCTTTGACTCAATAAGAATCTCACTGATGTAGTAAACCGAGCGCTGAACCGGATATTCCTTGCCTGCTTCCTTGCGCTCCACCACAATTGCCACGCTAACTGCACGGGCATTGGCGGCCACGTAAAACAGCAGCGGCTCTTTGTCAACAGGGGCAGCAAGAACTGGCGGTTCTGCTAATTGCCGCTTCAAATCCTCGAATGCAGCGTTTGCAGCATCGCTCCATACAAACCGGTCCGTCTTTTTCAACATCTGATAAAGCGGGATCGCCTTCTCTCCCAAACGGCTGATGAAACGTCTCAACGCTGCAATACGGCCTGCTACGCGTTGGACATCATTCATGCAAGCCGGTTTAGCCAAGGATGTGATCGCCTTGATCTTCTCCAGATTAGCCTCAATCCCTCTGTTTGATACTAAGAATCCAAGGAGCTTGCCTGCTGGAACACCGAATACACACTTCTCCGGATTAAGCATCATTTTGTAGACTCGGAGGTTGTCAAAGGTTTCTTTCAAATCTTCTATCAGCGTCTCTTCCTTCCTGGACTTCACCACAATGTCATCAACATAAGCATGGACATTTTTTCCAATCTGCCCCTTGAAACAGTTCTGCACACAACGTTGATAAGTTGCTTGGGCACTCTTGAGCCCCAAAGGGCATGGATACATAGCAGAAGGCTCCAAAAGGAGTTATAAAAGTCGTCTTCTCCTGGTGCTTAACTGCCATCTTTATCTGATGATAACCTGAATATGCATCCAAAAAACTTAGCCGCTGACATCCTGCCGTAGCATCAATAATCTGATCAATACGGGGAGAGTTTTGGCTGCAAACAATGTCGATAGTGCAGGAATTCCGAGTCCTTGCAACATTGAATTGTTCCTTATGCATGTTCTGATGCGCTCCTCTTCTAAAGGATGCAGCGGTGCTTCTAAGATGAGTGAACACATTAGCACGAATTACTATATGTATAATCTGTAGTTAATAACAAAGTACTATTTTTTTTATTAAGTTTCCAACAATATGTGACCCAAATCTACACTTGGCAGGACAAGACCCTTTTTTCATAGGTATGACCAGAACTCTAATGGACAAGAAACACATCAACTTAAATAAAACACAAGAAAAACGCTTTTACCATACACCCATTAGACATACATATGCATGAACAGCAAATAGGCAAGCGTGGGGTGGGTTAAGAAGATTTTACCCGCTATCTTGCGTCCTTGGGGTTTCTTCGCTGCAGTCTTCTTCCCCATCAGTGTGGTGCAGAGGTCCTTGAAGCGGCGTAGTATGGTCGCGGCGACGGTTTGTTCTAGGGTTTGGTGGATTGGAGAGGAGGGGGAGGGGGTTCTTGACCGGCAGTTGAGGTGGGGTAGTGACCGGCGGTGGAGGCGGAAGAAGAAGGGGAGTCGTGCTCGGCAATGGCGCAGTGTGGTGGCGTTGGCGGCGGCGGCGGCTTACTCTAGGGTTTGGTGGAGGCCGATGGTGGAGCAGAGGGGGTCTTGACCAGAAGTGGAAGAGCAAGGGGAAGGGGAGGGAGGGGATTCGTGCTCTGCGGTGGAGGTGGACGAGGAAGGGAAGGGAAATTGGGCTCGGCGATGGAGGAGGTGAAGCCGTGGCCGGCGGCGGAGTAGGAAGGGGAATGGGAGGGAGGGGATTTGGCGATACGCGGGGGAGGGAGGGGATTTGGCTGGTGGTACGGTGGACGTAGATTGTGTGTGTGTAAAATTACTAACAGGCCCTCCATCTGGTACTCTGGGTGAATGCATGTGTGTAATTTTGGGGAGCATTGCTAGGCAATATCGTCAATTCGCGCTGTGTTGTTTTTTTCTTGGCGCGGCCGCGCGGCTGGAGCGAAAACTGTAACGTGTGTGCGCGCGTTTTTTGCCGCCGAGCCAAATTTAGAACATTCTAGAGTATATAACACAAGTTTACTATTTGTTGCTGTAATTAGTAAGACATATATTTAATTATGCACTATTATTAGGAAATAATTACTAGAATGAGCAAGACATATGCGCCAACTTTTTTACAAACCATAGGGGAAGAAACGATGACATAGTTTAAAAAACCGAACCAGACCGGTGGCCTCACCAGTTCGATTATCGGTTTGATTTTTTAAATTATGAGTGAGGGAACTACCAACTTAAATAAACTTGGTTACACACACACCTCGACGTGAAAAAGCCTTTGTATAGTCGAAACGAACAACTTGCTGATTCGGCCATCTCCATCTGAGTTGATCACATGGAGGTGCGGGACGTCGATACACGTCGATCGATGGGTGGCATGGGCTCCAGGGTGGACGGACGGAGAAGTCACGAACGGAGCGCCTGCTCTTGGAAGCTTTCCGGGGAGCCGCATTCGGAGTTGAGGAAGACGAGTTCCCTTGAAGCTCGCTAGCGTCAGGGAGTCGATTGGAGGAACCAGACGACCATGTGACTCTGCAGGACCCGTGGACGTCTTATGAAAATGGAAGCTTGAGCTTGGATGCCTGATCAGCCAATTTATGATACGACTTCAGGCCACATTCAACCATGAGAACAGCTCGCACATGCTCCTTAGGGTTTCAACCAAACAACTCCTATGTACCGACTGCTACTATTCGGTTTACGAAAAAGGGTTTCCCCCCGCAACAACACAACATCGAAGCATCCCAAACTAACGCAGGCCACACAGACCCAAGGCAAGATACATGAATGCCGGGCACCGATACACGACCTTAACAATACCCGCCCGAGCGTCCATGGTTGCATCCCCGCACCACCACCATGCCGCTCGATTGCTACTATTTGCCGCAACCTTATCAGTGGATCATATTAGTAACTTGTGCTATCGGACATGGAAGGAAGCCTGCGACATATGCTATCAAGGAATGTGCTATTTGGCTTTACGTTTCCATTTTTTTTGTTTCCTTTTTTCCTTTACGTTTTCTCATTTTTTTAATTCATGAACATTTTCAAATTTGTGAAAGTTTTTAAATTCATGATATTTTTTAAAATTCATGATATTTTTTCAAATTCATGAACTTTTAAATGATGTTTTTTTTCAATCATCATTTTTTTCAATTCATGTACCTTTCCAAATTATAGAACATTTTCAAATTTGAGAAAGTTTTTCAAATTTGAGAATATTTTTTAAATTTTGAACGTTTTAAATTCATAATATTTTTTCAAATCCATGAACTTTTGAACGTTATGTTTTTTTTGAATCATCAAACATTTTTCCAATTCATGTACTTTTTTCAAATTTGAGAACATTGTTCAATTTCTTAACAAATTTTTTAATCGGTGAATGTTCTAACAGTTTGCGAACTTTTTACTTCATCATTTTTTGCGTACAGCAAGATGCAATAGAGGAATATCTATTGGCCCGCAGCCCATAGGGAAGCAACGTGGGCTAGTGTCTCCCAACAGAAAAACATAGTTTCCGCAAAAAAAATGTGGGTGCGATGGAACAGACGTCGAAGGAGGGAGGGGTCGCGCGATCGATCAGACCAGCGTCTGGTGAGTTGCGCGATGGAACAGACGCCTGCACTTACCTATCTTGTGGAGCGCGTCGAAGGAGGGAGGGGTTGCGCAATCGATCAGACCAGCGTCTGGTGAGTTGCGCGAGATCTCCTCCTCCTCTCTCTTTTCCTTCCTTTTCTTTCTTTCTTTTTTCTCCCAGGTCCTCACGATCTGGTGCTCTGCCCTCTCTCTGTTTCCTTCGTTCCCGCTTTCCCCACGATCTGGTGCCTCTTTTCATTTCTTCTTTCCTTCTCACGTGTTGGAGGGGTCAGGTGGGATGAGACCTTGGCGCCTGGGGCCGTCGGCGTTGCAGCGGCCGGCACGGAGGGGCCACAATGGGGTACACGACGACGGTGGGGCAGGCGAGCGCGAGCCCAGCCAGCACGCGGGACAGCGACGGGCGCCATCCTGTTCAGCAACGGCAACGGCACGGCCAAGGGCGGCGCGCCGGGCGCGCGCGTCGCGGCGTACAAGGTTTGCTGGCGCCCTATGAACGGCAGTGAGTGCTTCGGCACCGACATCATCGCAGCTTGACGCGGCCATTCATGACGGGGTGGACGTCCTCTCCGTGTCCCTCGGTGGCGCGCCAACGGAGTACTTCAGGGACGGCGTCGCCATCGAGTCGTTCCACGCCGTCAGGAACGGCGTCATCGTGGTCACCTCGGCGAGCAGCTCTCATCGACTCCGCCTTGAGGGAAGTGATCGCAGGGGCAGGAGAGAGCTACAGGCGAGAGGGGTGAGCAAGTAGGGCCCTGAACTGCTCGTGGCACTTCTAGAAACACACAGAGCACCATTATTGCATGCCAAGTCACTGGTCACCACGCGCTCTCCCTCTCTGTGCATTAGTTCAAGAAACCGATCGTGTCACAGTGTGCTTCTATGATCAATTAGGGTATACAAAGAAGCTAGATGTTAATGGCTAAGGATAGCCACACTGTTTGGATGAAAATCAGTTTCTGCGGCAAACTTTGATGCCTGATGCACTGGCCTTCCATAGGGTATTTTGTCCAGAGGTTTTGGGTAGATGGTCAGGGTAGTAAGGAGTGTCATTCTGCCAAGTTACACGGCCATGACTGTTGGCTAGCATGGGGTCGCTTCACACAGGTCTAAAATGACCAGAATTACGTTTTGGAAGATGGCATCTAAACTAGATACAACAAACTTGATTTTAGGCCATATTATGAACATACATGAGCCATATGAATTTCAGGAATAATTTGTGAACCAGAATAGCCAATGACAGCACACAAATGCCATCCTCACAACAGCCGGTACAGAGATAATATATTGTCAGGCACACAAATGCCATCCTCACAACAGCTGGTACAGAAAAAATTATGCAACAAGAATGAAGATAGTACCTTCTACATTAAAACATCTACTCGTCATCGCTGTCGACATCCATTGTGGCACCTCCTTCATCTTCACTGCAATACTCCAAACATGTGTCATCTTCTTCATCTTCATCGCCACCTTCACACAGTTTTGTGGTATTTTCTTTCATCAAACGGGCAACGACATCAGCTTCAAAAGTAATGCCTTGCTCATCATCTCTATGCAAAGGCTTCTCAGATGTAAGTTCAGAAACTGATGTTCTCCTACCCTCCTCTTCACAACACTCCTCCTCTTGATATGCAGGACCACTAAAAGGTACACCCTCAGTTTCACTAATATTGAACAGATGCCTATGGTCGAATGTTTGCACAACTTGCCAATTTTTCCCATACTTCGTGTCTGGCAAATAAAAGACCTTACTAGCCTGAGTAGCTAGAATCAAAGAATCGTCCTTGTACCACAAACATCCAACATGTATGCTTTTGAAAAAACCATCATTTTTAAGTTCAGTCTTCTTTCCATCAAGTTTAAACCAGTCACACTTAAACAAAACAACTGACCTATCTTCCAAGTTATAATCTAACTGAATGATCTCTTTCAAGGTTTCATAAAAATCTATGACCTTACGGTCATGTTCACCTTCGGACATGACTCCACTGTTCTGCGTCCTCTTGTTGCTAAATCTAATCCCATTCACTATGCACGATGAGAATTTCCGGACTCTCCGATCAGGACCACATGCCAAGGCAAAGAGATCTTCATCTACCTCTTCGCCAACCTCATCTCGCGGCCTCATCATCTGCAACAGCACACAAACACATACATTAGAATCTGCAGTGAAATTTGACAACCGAAAATTATAACTAGATGTGAATGAAAACTAACATAGTTCCTGAACCATGTCTGAAATTTTTGTTGAAGCTCTTTATCACTGTCCGGCAACCGTTTTCTCTTTAACTCATCTTTGAACATACTTTAAAATAAAACATATTAGTCTCGAGATCACATATGTACAACACAATGCAACAAGCGCAAGTTTCAGAAGTGACAACGTACTCGATATATTTCTTAGCTTGATAATTGTTCAACACATACCACACCATCTGGTCAAATTCTTTTTGCTCATGCACATATTCATATTCATATCCTGAGGTAAAATTAACTCCATGCCCAAAAACGTCAACACCATAGGCTTCTTCATCTAAAAAACCTATATTTCTTGGTTTCCAATTAAATATTGTTTCAACATCATCCATGTACCTGGAACAAAATGTCAGGCATTCACTGCAATATATGCCTCAGCAATCGAACCTTATGGTCGCGCCCTATTCCTCACATAGCGCTTTAAAGTATATAGCCTTCTTTCAACTGGGTACATCCACCCATACTGTACGGGACCTCGAAGCAATGCCTCTTCAGGTAAATGTACGGCAAGGTGCACCATCACATCAAAGAATGCAGGCGGGAAAATTTTCTCGAGCTTGCACAAAATTACATGGTTTTCCTTCTTCATTTCGGCCAAGACATCCTTATTAAGAGTTTTGCTGCATAGTTCTCTGAAAAACTTGCCTAACTCAGCTATTGCTTGATATATATCACTATCCAAAAATCCTCTCATGCCGGCAGGTAAGATTCTCTGCAGAAGAATGTGACAATCATGTGTTTTCAGGCCTTGTACCTTGGTTCCATCAGCACTTGTGCATCTTGAGATGTTGGAAGCAAACCCATCTGGAAACTTTAACTCTCGTAAAAATTGACAAAATGCAACCACTTGTTCTTTGGACAAGGTATATCGGGCCCGAGGCATCACATACAAGTCTCCCTCCTTCCTCAATTGCAACTCCTCTTTAATATTCAAATCTTTGAGATCAATCCTGGCATTAAGTGTGTCCTTTGTCTTACCCTCCAGATTCAGAATTGTCCCAATGAGGTTTTCACAAATGTTTTTCTCAATATGCATGACATCAAGATTGTGTCTCAGCTTCAACTTTGCCCAATACTTCAAATCCCACAAACAAACCCTCCGGCCCCAAATTGGCACATGATCCTTCTTGCTGCCCAAGTCAGAACGCTTCCTTTTCCTACTTTCTTGTTATCTCCCAGGTCTAACCTTCTCCAATTCTGCTTGCAACTCTTTCTCGGAGAATTTACCTGGCTCATCATTGCTTTCATGAAGACCAACAAATTCATTGTTTCTCCGCAAACGATGCCCCCTTGAAAGGAAACGATAGTTACCAATATACCCAATTTTGCTCCTTAGGCTGTAAGAAAGAGGGTGTTTGTCACAATGAATACATGCAAAATAGCCTCTTGTGGTACGCCCTGAAAGAGTGCTCAGAGCTGGGTAATCGTGAATGTACCATAAAACTGCAGCATGAAGATCAAGCATTTTTTCACTAAGAGCATCATATGTACGCACACCCTCCCAGAGCTCAAGTAATTCTTCTACAAGTGGTTGTAGAAAGACATCGAAGTGCTTGCCGGGTGATTTGGGACCTGGAATCAGCAGAGCCATCATAAAATTTGACTGATCCATGAATGCCCAAGGTGGAAGGTTGTATGGTATAACAAATACAGGCCACATACTATAAGTTGTGTTAAATTTTCCAAAAGGATTGAACCCATCAGTGGCAATGCCAAGCCTAAAGTTTCTGGCATCAATTGCAAATTCTGGAAATTTTTCATCAAAATCTTTCCACGCATCACCGTCTTTTGGATGACTCAATTCCTTCTCATTGGGTTGCTTCTTTAGCTCATGCCATTGTGCTTCTTCTGCACCTTTTTTGGAAAGAAACATCCACTTTAGCCTAGGCACCAATGGAAAATGCCTCAACACTTTCTGTGGAATCTTCTTTCTAGCAGGGTCTTTCCACCTTGACAGTCCACAAACTGGGCAGTTGTCATGATTGGCATATTGCTTTCTGAACATAATGCAATTATTGAAGCATACATGTATAGAGTTATACCCAAGGCCTAATTCCTTTAGAAGATTCTTTGCTTCCTTATACGATTTTGGGAGCATATTGGGTTCAGGGAATGCTTCAGCTAATAGCTTCAAAATTTCAGTAAATGCACTATTCGGGATCCTATGGTATGACTTCAAGTGAAGGAGCTTTACCACAAAGGAGAACCTTGAAAACTTGGTACAACCATGATAAAGCTGTCGTTTTGCCTCCTTCATCACATTATTCAAAAAAGACTCATTCTCAGAAGGGTTTCCACCATTGTTAGCATCTTGATTTTCAGTTTCACTCTGAGCTTGTTCTACTGCTGTGCGTAGGTCTTCAAACATCTCTTCAAACCGGTCAGCACCATTGTCACCATCCTCGGTGTCATGCACATCAACAGGATGTTCAATAACATCTACATCAAAGTCTTCTCCATGATATATCCAGCGAGTATACGTACTTTCAGTCGTGGAATTAGCACGGCAGATGTCCGGTTTAGAGGACTTAGGTGTGAGGCCATCGCGCGGGTTAGCTTGAAGAGGTTAAAGCGGACAAAAGACACAGAGAGTTTATACTAGTTCGGCCCCTTCAACGAAAGTAAAAGCCTACGTCTAGTTTGGTGTGGTATTGCTTGTGCGTCAATGAGCAGGGAGCGAATCCGCTTGCCTGTGTCTCGGGCTCTTCTTTCTTGTCCCGAACAGCCGCCGGGCCATCCCTTTATATAGGAGGAGATGCCCGGTCCGGTTTACAGAGTCCCGAGGCCGGCTCATAAACGTGTCCGCCTCAATCTCTACTCTTTCTACCTTACATCCCAAGTTACATGATATGACGGTTTACATACCATGAGCTTTGTACATGGGCCCTAATATATATGGGCTATGTCCTCTTTGTTACGTATTCTTCTGGGCTTCTAATGATACAACCTTGTAAGGGAAATCCGGACCCTCCTGGCCGGTTTATACCTGCTAGTAATATCCCTGACATTAGGCCCTAGATTGATTTGAACTTGTTCATGTCAGTCTTCTAAGTCTTGCACAAATCTCCTTTCTGCAACTTATTTGCTTCATAAACCGGCCATGACGTCATCTCCTGGAATTGCCTTAATCCGTCATGACATCATCTCCGCATTTAATGCCCGCACCTATCTGTTACCTTTCTTAAATGCCGCACCGAAAATCGAGGCAACAACTCAATCTTTATCCGATCTTCTGGCCTCCTCGATTCCCGCGCTTACCGTTTTTACCTCTTCGGCTTATAAATGCCGCTGGGGCTCATCTCTTTTCCCCTTCTGCCTTCTTCTTCCTCCGTCTCCATCGCCCGAAACTCCGCCATTGCTCTTCGAGCTCATCGTCGTCCTCGAGCCAGGCCGCTGCATCGGCCTGAACGTCACCAGAGAACTTCGCCCCCGTCCTTTACTTCTTCAGGTACTCCTTCTTCTTCCTCGTAGATCTTACTCTAGGGTTTCTTCCGTAGCTTCGCCATGAACCCTCAAAGCTTTGCAGTTCATCCCCGTAGGTCAGCCTTGCTGTAAATTTAAACTTATTTAGGCTCAACCTGAATCCATGCGCTTCTGCTCCGTCATCATATCCTTAGTTCCTCTAGCTTTATCAGTTTAGATTCGATCTGTAGAGAACCTCCGTGGCCCTTACTGAATATACTTGTATTATCCTGTCTTTATTCTTGCACCTTAGATCCATTTTTACCTCAGCGCCCTGTGAAACCTGTTTCTCACACCTTTAGATATGTAGCTCACCTCACCGGTTTAGTCATAACTTGCGCGTCATATACTCTCTTTGACGGTTTAGACGTAAGCCTGTATCCCGTGAATGACGGTTTAGCTTCTGCCTTCCCTATCATCCTGAACCGGTAGCTGTTTCACTCAAATATGCTTCCGGATCATTAATACCATTAGTCCCTTGTTTAAACCGACAATTAGGCCCATAACTTTATAGAATGCACCGGCTTATACTTTAGCAATTGGTAAACCGGATTTTGCACTGTACTTTTCAACATTTCCTCATCCAAACCGATGGCCAAGCAATTTGACGCTTGCAACTGGGTTCCCTCCCGGATCACAGAAAATGATTTGGTTGAAGCGGCCTCAATTGGCGCTCTGGGTCCTAAGGAAGTTCTGCACTGGCGGGCCCCTGAAAAGGAATGCCCTCCTGAGTCTAAGGAGGGGGAAATTGTAGTCTTTTATGATCATCTGGCCCGGGGTTTCAGTCCTCCCGGTTCAAAATTCTTCCAGGATGTGTTAGATGCTGATACGTCCAAAACGTATCTATAATTTCTGCTTGCTCCATGCTTCTTTTGTGTGATATTGCTATGATATTGATGCATTTCCATACACTTTTGATCATATTTGGACTAACCTATTAACTCAGTGCACCACAGTGCCAGTTCCAGTTTTCTGCTGTTTTTCTATTTCAGGTTTCCCCCATATTAAAAGTGCTCCAAAAATTCCAGGAAAAATATAGGAAAACTCAGCGTACAGGAAGCTTCGCGAAGAACCAAAGATGGGCCAGAGGGGAGCCAGGGGAGGCCCAGGCGGCCACCTGGCGCGGCCCCACCCCTGGCCGCGCCAGGGGGGGCGCCTGGGGCCCCTGCTCCGCCTCTGGCTGCCCCCCTTCGCATATATATCCCTCTCATCCCGAAACCCTCGAGGATAGAACCCTTTTTCGCGATCTCGCCTCTGTTCCGCCGCCGCAGCGCTTCCAAGATCGGGAGCATCAGGAGAACTCTTCCCGGCACCCTGCCAGAGGGGAGAACCACCACCGGGAGCTTCTCCACCACCATGGACGCTTCCCGGATGAGTCGTGAGTAGTCCACCTTGGACCATGGGCCCATGATCAGTAGCTATGTGATGTTCTCCTCCCCTCTTTGCTCTTCATGGTTTAGACCTCGTGAGCTGCCCTACATGATCGAGGCACATATGTAATCTTTCTGTTGTTGCTTTGCTGAGTTTGCTGGGATCTGATGGATTATGAGACTATGTTCAGATTGTGTTTGAGTAATATATTTGATTCACCTCTTTTATATCTTTGTTCTTGAGTAATTCTTGCATGTTCTCCGTTGCTGTTTATTGCTTTGGCCAAGTAGTAGGTAGTAACTCCAAGAGGGAGCGTTATGCTTGATTGTGGGTTCATGCCCCCTGATGACTAGCTTGAGTGACAGAAACATGAGTCTAGGGGATGTGTTGTTGCCACAAGGGAGAAAACAACGGTGCTTGTACTTGCGGGTGCAAGGATTGTTTACTTTACGCAAAGTTCTTTTAATGCAGTTGTCTGTTTCTTTGAGTTTACACTTTGGGTGGGATTCGCAACTTAATACCAGCGAGATGTTCTGGATAGATATCTCAAGGTGGATGATTAGTAGTAGATGCAGATGGATTTCGGTCTACTTGCCTTGGCGTACCGCCCATGCTTTTGAGCCTCTACCTTTCTTTGCAGCATAGTTAGCATTGGTTTGTGCACATAATCCTGTCAATTGCCCAGCTGTAATTTGTTTACCTCGCTTTGCTGTTTTATCGTCTTATGGGAGAGAGACATCACTAGTGAACATCATGGGACCCCGGTCCATATTACCACCGCTGATCACACCTTCTATTTACTTCCTGTTTTTATTTCCTAGTTGCAGTCATAGCTATCATTATTATCTCTTGTGTTTGATCCTTTGTAAACAACAAGGCCGGAGGGATTGACAACCTCTCTGTACTCGTTGGGAGTAAGGTTATCTGTATCTGTGTGCAGGTCCCGTCAACCGCTAAGTTTATGGCGCCGTTGACACCTACTTGTCGACCCTCGGAGTCTCACGGGATTCGATCCTTGGTATCTTTGCCAAGGGAAATTTGCCGCTACGCTACATCTCAACCTTCCACTTGGGGTAACCAACGAGGGGCGAGAAGCCATCAAGCAAGTTTCTGGCGCCGTTGCCGGGGACTCCACTCTTCAAGATAGGGGAGTTGCACGCTATCTTTTATCTTTGCTTTTTAGTCTTGTTAGTTTACCTTTCAGTTTTTTCTTTAGTGTCCCTTACCAAAAATCACAAAAATAGTTATCTTGTTGCCGCTGCAATGGGTTCCACCAAAAACACTAAGTGGGAGGAGTACACCCCTTCTACCATCATGCCAATCACCACTGTCGGGATCTACAAAAGTAATAAACCTTGTGATTATGTTAGTTTTAATGGAGAGTTACGCCCATGGCATGGTCTTCCAGGAAAAAGTATGAGCCTCTGTTTAAAGTTGCTCCCACACTTCCCCAATATTGGGAAGACGTCCAAACTCTTATAATAGAGAGCAATTCAAACAAAGAAGATGACACTACAATTCTCCTCAATAATGATACAATTGATTTTGATAATTGTAGTCTCTCAGAAGTTGTTTATCTTTTTACAAAGAATGGCTAAAGACCCCCACACTAGCACACTTAACCTTGCCTTCATAGAGCATATCACTAATGCTCTCATCAAAGCTAGGGAGGAGAAGCTTAGGGTAGAAGCCTCCATACCTAGAAAGCTAGAAGATAGTTGGGATCCTATGATTAAAATTAAGTTGAATAACTTCTCTTGCTATGCTTTATGTGATGTTGGAGCTAGTACCTCCGTTATGCCCAAAAGAATGTACGATATGTTTGAATTGAAACCTTTTGATCCTTGTTCTTTTGGTGTTCGTCTTGTTGATTCTTCCGTAAAGAAACCTTTGGGGAAGATCGACGATGTTCTTATCATTGTCAATGACAATTATGTTCCCGTTGAATTTACTATTATGGATATTGAATGTGAACCTTCATGTCCAATTATTTTGGGACGTCCTTTTCTTCGCACCGTTGGTGCTATCATTGACATGAAAGAGGGGAATATAAAATTCCAATTCCCTCTCAAGAAAGGGATGGAACACTTCCCTAGAAAGAAGATTAAGTTGCCTTTTGAGTCCATTACACGGGCTCGCTATTCTCTTACTCTTGATAAAACTTGATCTTCTCTTTTTGCATCATGCCTAGCTTAAAGGCATAAAAGAAAGCGCTTTTGGGAGGCAGCCCACAACGAATTAGGTCTTATTTTGCTTTTGTTGTGTCTTGATGTTTGTTACTACAGTAGAATCATCATTGTATCTTTTCTTTTCAGCTTTGTGCCAAGTTTAGCCTCCGATTGCAAGAAAGTTCAAAAGTTGTGACGTGCTGTCCAGAAAACAGATTCTGTCCTTGGACAGAAAAATTCGAATAAAATCACCAGATCATCTTTTTGATCTGAATTTTTTTGACAGCGTGCTGTATACAATTGGCTTTCGAGCGTCTGTTCTGAGTTTTTTGATTTGAGTTGCAGAAGTGCCCCGAAAAAATTATTTACTACCTGCTGGTCTGTTTTTCACAGATTCTGTCCAGTTTTGCCTTTTCTTCGTTTTGCAAACCTTGAGCTTGCTTTTTCTTTGCAAAAACCTTTTGGCAATCTTGAGAAACAGTAGCTCTTCAAGATTATATTTATTTCCAGTAGGGAAAAATTATTTTATTGTGGGTACTAACCTCGCTAATCAGATTATGATGAGTTATGTATGAAGGGAGTTTTCAAGTGTGCGAGGGAAGATGATAAAAGAAGATTCAGGAGGGTCAATCTCTCAAGCTTGGGGATGCCCCCATGCACCCCCAAGAAATATTCAAGAAGACTCAAGCGTCTAAGCTTGGGGATGCTCCCATGCATCCCCTTCTCCATCAACAATTATCAGTTCGTCTTTCGTTCCACTATAATTTTATCACTTCATGCGTTATGTGCTATGCTTGGAGCGTCTTGCTCTTAGTTTCTTTCTTTAGTTTTATTTAGCTTTGCTTGCTGTTCATAACAAGTTAGAACCCAGCTTTCTTTGTGTGGGAGAGAAACACGCTCCACTTCAACCTAGAACACAACATAGGATTTTCATGCTTATCTTTGCTGTGTGTGTTCTTTGTCTTTCCATAGCTGCTGTCATGTTTAGCTCTTAGTTTTCATGCTTTTCTTTTTAAAGAGCTTTTGTTTAGTTGGTTGCTGAACTCTCTTGAGTTTTCATGTTTATCTTGTTAAGAGAGTTTGCCTGTTGCACTGAGTTGTGTGTCTTAACTTAAAGTACGTAATTGAGGTTGCTATTTAATTTTAGTAGTAACTTGCAATAGTTTTGAGGTATTGCCATGAGTAATGTATGAACTTTTGGTGTCAAGAGCTTTAGCCTATTAGTGATAGATGTCGTATTTTGGGAAATCCGTGTTTATTTTCGAAAACCTACAAAATAGTTGAGAACTTTAGCTACTAGATGGATCACTAATCTTTGGAGGGATCGAATATTAGAGTACACTCACGTACCATGAGTCGAGGATGCGCATGGATAACCAAACCCCCATACACTCCTCCTCGGGGTACTTGTCTCTTTGTGAACCTCCTAATTAGATTGAGAGTTACCGATAATAAGTGCATGAGTTCTTCGGACTAATGTGAGTATTCGAAAGTTGACACTTCCACCTAGCCATATTTTTCTAGCCTCTTCGGTACCGTGCATTGCCCTTTCTCACCTCGAGAGTTGGCGCATACTTCGCCGGTGCATCCAAATCCTTGGCACGATACGCTCTGTCATCATAAGCCTCATTATATCCTTCCTCAAAACAGCCACCATACCTACCTATCAAGGCATTTCCATAGCCTTTCCGAGATACATTGCCATGCAACATCCATCTTCTCATGACTTGATCTTCATGTCATACATGCTTTTTGCTTGATCGATGAGCCGCATGCTAGTTGGGCCTTGCCCTAATCATTGCTACATGATGCGCTAGTATCATTGCATATCCTGCTACACTGGCAGAGGCATACATTTGCATACATCATGATAGTTTCATTTTCTTTATGTTGAGTACTTTTGTAAAGAAAGATCTTCTATACTTCTTGTAATACATAGAGTGTTGCCCCTAAAGTGAGGAAAAGATCCCAAAGAGGATAAAATCAAAAGATCCCAAAGAGGACAAATGAGAGTTAAATAGAAAGAGCCATTGAGGCCACAAAAAAATAAAAAAAGAGAAAAAAGAGAAAAAGAAATAAAAAGAGAGAAGGGGGCACACTACTATTCCTTTTGAGAGATCCACACTCGTACTTCATCTTATACCTTGTACTCCATAGAGATTATCATTCATGCATATAGCTATGTGGGGACCTTCACACTATAGAACTTGGCTTGTATATTCCAATGATGAGCCTCCTCAAAAGAGCTCTAGGTCTTCTTGAGCGAGCAAGTTGGATGGACCCCCACTAGTTCCATTGGAGAGCTTACCTTAGCTCATATGTGCATCCGTTGCATGGCAATCCCTACTCCTCACATCATATCTATCATTTGGCTTTCTCTCGCCTATGATTGTCCTCATTGATGTGAGCCTTTCACACCTTTTTTGTCTTCCCCCTTCATCATTTTTCTCTCTTTGCCATCCTAAGTGTCAACTTTCTTGCCTATGCTCATCCATTGCTTGAGTGCTCAAAATATCGAAAGGGAGTGGATCATTTTGACTTGTACCTGGCTAGTGGTCTGGGGATGAGTCAAGATAAGATTCCAAAGAAGACCAAGTGTGAAACTTTAGTAGATTAAGTTCTTAACAATACAAAAACTATGTTTTACTCTCTCGTATATCCCTATCCCCTTTCTTGCACGCAAACACCATTTGGAGACATTTGAGTCACGGACAGCGAGAGCTCTTGCACCTTTATGTTCTTATGTTGCTTGTTACAATGCTAATATAGACTCTTGCTTGTTATGACTTGAATTGAATTACATGCCTTGATTGCTTTACTTAAAAAGTTCTTATATGGTTGGTAGCATGTCACCACAGAAATTATGCTTGTTATCATTTACCTACTCGAGGACGAGCAGGAATTAAGCTTGGGGATGTTGATACGTCCAAAACGTATCTATAATTTCTGCTTGCTCCATGCTTCTTTTGTGTGATATTGCTATGATATTGATGCACTTCCATACACTTTTGATCATATTTGGACTAACCTATTAACTCAGTGCACCACAGTGCTAGTTCCTGTTTTCTGCTGTTTTTCTATTTCAGGTTTCCCCCATATTAAAAGTGCTCCAAAAATTCCACGAAAAATATAGGAAAAATTAGCGTACAGGAAGCTTCGCGAAGAATCAAAGATGGGCCAGAGGGGAGCCAGGGGAGGCCCAGGCGGCCACCTGGCGCGGCCCCACCCCTGGCCGCGCCAGGGGGCGCCTGGGGCTCCTGCTCCGCCTCTGGCTGCCCCCCTTCGCATATATATCCCTCTCATCCCGAAACCCTCGAGGACAGAACCCTTTTTCGCGATCTCGCCTCTGTTCCGCCGCCGCAGCGCTTCCAAGATCGGGAGCATCAGGAGAACTCTTCCCGGCACCCTACCGGAGGGGAGAACCACCACCGGGAGCTTCTCCACCACCATGGACGCTTCCCGGATGAGTCGTGAGTAGTCCACCTTGGACCATGGGTCCATGATCAGTAGCTATGTGATGTTCTCCTCCCCTCTTTGCTCTTCATGGTTTAGACCTCGTGAGCTGCCCTACATGATCGAGGCACATATGTAATCTTTCTGCTGTTGCTTTGCTGAGTTTGCTGGGATCTGATGGATTATGAGACTATGTTCAGATTGTGTTTGAGTAATATATTTGATTCACCTCTTTTATATCTTTGTTCTTGAGTAATTCTTGCATGTTCTCCGTTGCTGTTTATTGCTTTGGCCAAGTAGTAGGTAGTAACTCCAAGAGGGAGCGTTATGCTTGATTGTGGGTTCATGCCCCCTGATGACTAGCTTGAGGGACAGAAACATGAGTCTAGGGGATGTGCTGTTGCCACAAGGGAGAAAACAATGGTGCTTGTACTTGCGGGTGCAAGGATTGTTTACTTTACGCAAAGTTCTTTTAATGCAGTTGTCTGTTGCTTTGAGTTTACACTTTGGGTGGGATTCGCAACTTAATACCAGCGAGATGTTCTGGATAGATATCTCAAGGTGGATGATTAGTAGTAGATGCAGATGGATTTCGGTCTACTTGCCTTGGCGTACCGCCCATGCTTTTGAGCCTCTACCTTTCTTTGCAGCATAGTTAGCATTGGTTTGCGCACATAATCCTGTCAATTGCCCAGCTGTAAATTGTTTACCTCGCTTTGCTGTTTTATCATCTTTTGGGAGAGAGACATCACTAGTGAACATCATGGGACCCCGGTCCATATTACCACCGCTGATCACACCTTCTATTTAGTTCCTGTTTTTATTTCCTAGTTGCAGTCATAGCTATCATTATTATCTCTTGTGTTTGATCCTTTGTAAACAACAAGGCCGGAGGGATTGACAACCTCTCTATACTCGTTGGGAGCAAGGTTATCTGTATCTGTGTGCAGGTCCCGTCAACCGCTAAGTTTCTGGTGCCGTTGACACCTACTTGTCGACCCTCGGAGTCTCACGGGATTCGATCCTTGGTATCTTTGCCAAGGGAAATTTGCCGCTACGCTACATCTCAACCTTCCACTTGGGGTAACCAACGAGGGGCGAGAAGCCATCAGATGCCTTTCAACTCCACCCTCAAGATGTAGGCTCAAATTTTATGTCGAACATCTGCAATTTTCAAGTCTTCTCAGAAGCATATCTTCAAGAAGAGCCTTCAGTGGATATGTTCCGGGACTTCTTTCATCTGAACCGGCGGACGGAATTTACTGATGGGCCGCATCAGGAGCTGGGTGGCGTCAGCATCCAAAAGAGAAAAGATGTGAGCTTTCCCCACGCCGCTCTTCACAGCCACCCCAAAGATTGGAATCAGACGTGGTTCTACTGTAGAGATACTTCGCCTGAAGAAGAGAACCCGTTGTCGGGTTACCGTGCCTATCGCCTGCCAACAGACCATCCTCTGCCACAACGTCTTAGCGGCCCAGACCGGGCCAGGTTTGCCCCTCAACTTTCCAAACTCAGGGCCTTCGTGGCAAATGACTTAACCGACGTTGACTACGTCCGCTGCTGGCTCTCTTGGAGCATTCTTCCACTGAGCCGGCGCTCAAGCCTGATGTACGAATATTCCGGCAAGCCAGATGACCCCGAGCGCCACACTAAAATAGTGCTTCCCGACAATGAAGTTACTGAGTCCGCAAAGAAAATGCTGAACATCCCTCTGGAGGAGTGCAGCTGGACCGGTTTAGCTCCATTCTGCGCAACCAATGAACCGCCAGCGGTAAGTCTTTCCCAATTTTTTTTTCTGTTTGTCATAATCCGGCCATATCAATTGTCTTCCATTCATTACTTATCCTTTTGCGCAGGCCAACGATCCTTTTTGGAAGAGGAAATCTCAAGATAAACCGGCCAGGCAATCACGGAAGAAAACTTATGTTGTTAAGAAGAAGAAGGCTGTTGCTGCCTCCGGTTCACACCCCGAGGAGGATGATCCGGACTCTGAGGTATTAACTATCCCCTATGTCCTTTGACCTCCCTGTATCTAAATTTTTGTTAACAATGCCTTTTCGATGGATCTGGCGGAAGGAGTTGAGGTAATTTCTCTCTCATCTGATTCGGAACCTTTGCCATCCAAGATTCGTCGGGTATCCCGGAAGTATCCCTGTTCTCATCCTTATGCTCAATTGGATCCCAACTTTCTTTTGAAGAAACAACAGCATGAAGCTCGCCGGACCACGCGCCATAGCGGCCATGTGGTTGAATCGGCTGGAATACCCCTTACACCGGCTCGCAGACGCCGCTCCGAGGTTTTACTTTCTCCAACTCTTCTTCACCCAAAAGCAGGCCTCATACGAAAACCGCTTAAACCGTATGATCCTAACTATCAAGAGGCTCATCTGTCCTCTTCCGGCGAGTCAACTGCTACATAGGTCCCAGTGCTCAAGACCGTGCCTGGGTAAGTCCCTCTTTCGGCATCTGGTTTACCTTCATGTTTTTAACTTTATGATTCTCATTGTTCCTTTGACCTTTATCAGAATGCCAAAACCCAGCAAGAAGGCAAAAGCAAGTAAGCCGGCTGCTGAAACCACTGCTGCTGAGCCGGCCGAGGACCCTGAAACGGCCGTCCCTCCAGAAGATAATCTTAACATTCAACTTGATGATCCCACTCCTGTGGATCGTGACGATGTTACTGCTCCGGGAGGTGACAATCTCGAGATTACAGCTGAACCGGCAAGCCCTGTCCGGATTAGCCCTCCTCGGGCTAGTACGGCTCCTGTCAGTCCGGTGCCTACTGCTGTCCCCCTCCAGCCAACTGCTGCCTCATCCGCAGACGTTGAGATAACCGGTCTAGGCTTCACTGCTCCCACAGAGCCCGTTACCTTGGCTAGGCATACTGCCAAGGAGGAGAAGCTTCAACAGGACAAAGGCAAGTGGAGCTCAGACTTATCCAGCTATGCTCATTTGAGTGCCCAGGAACTTCATTCCGGGTACCTGAACCAGCTCTTTACTGGCCGTGACTATGAAGTCGGTTTAGTTAATATGATGAAGGACAAGTATGAGGTAACTCTCTTTCCTTTTATTTATGTCTCTGCTTTGTAATTTTGCAATCCTATGTTCAAACCACAGTAGCCCCCAAGTGCCGATTTATCTTCGTTTGTAGGTGAACCGGGACTTCCATTATGCATGAGAATGAGCTTACATTAGCCCCCAAGTGCCAAGGGCATAACTTGTTTATGTGCTTGGGATTTGTCTGGAAAAAAAATCTTTCTTTACTTCAATTGCACATTAGCCCCCAAGTGTCAAGTGTATAACTTGTTATGTGCTTGAGACTTGATTGATCTGCCTTTCTAATCCGTTTGATTTCCTTGCAGGCTGACTTGACCCGGAGGGCTTCGGAGGTAACTGAACTCCAGAACAGCTTGGCTTTTCATGAAACTGCCTCAGCCAAAGCCAAGGAAGAACTTGTGCTTACCTTGACCAACATGGAGAATTTGAAAAAGGACTTTGAAGCGGAGCGGTCCACATGGGAGGTGCAGAGGAATGCTCTTGAAAAAAAAGCAAAGGATGCCGAAGATGCTCTTAATCCGGTTACGCAGGAGTTAACCGGTTTAAGACAGTAAATAGAGCTCATGACTTCTGCTATCTTCGGTGAGTATTCATCTGTATATGTTTTCCATCTTTGAAATCCTTGCTCCTATCCGGTTTAACTCGACCAACGCATGTAGGGAGGCGCATAACTCATCTTGGAGATGATGTCCGGAAGAAGCTCAAAGCAGCTTATACCCTGGTGGAGCAGCTCTATTCTGGCGCTCAAAGGGCTATCAGTACCATGTCCCATAACAAAACAGCACCAACGACCATCCAGGCCACTTTGGAGAAGCTATCTGTCCTGCATGTGCGTCTAGTGGAGGTGAAGAAGTCTGCTGCACGGGCTGGTTCTCTTATGGCGCTGACCCGGGCCAAAGCATGGGTCCCTGATTTTGACCCAGCAGAAGCTATGAACGGCTATCCCAGCAACAAGGAGGACGGGTCAGTCTTTTCTGCCGAAGATCTCAGTGTTTTGACTAAGGACATGCGCCCGCTTGCCAGTAAGCTTGCCGATGAAGCGGATTTGACAAGGTATCATCTGGCCTATGACTTAGAAAATTCGCGGGTGGAGCGGCCGGTTTACGATACTGAAAATCTGATCCCACTAGTTCGTGGCCATACTTTCGCTCCAGATATTGATCCGTCAGATCTTATTGATGACGAAATATATTTCCGTGCACTCTCCAAGATTGATTGGTGTGCTCCTGGTTTCCAGCCATTACCTGAAGCTGATGAAGACCCAGAACAAGATGACCCTCAGCCTTCGCAGTGGGAAGAGGAGTCGTAAACCATCCGATTTAATATGTAGTTGCTGAATATTTTTGCCAAAACTTTGATCTATTCGGGCCTGCAGGTGCCTTGTAATATGATAGTTGAAACATTGTCTTTGTCCCAATATGGATGGCACAGCTTGACTTGTCCTCTGTTAATTTAATCCTCCGTTTTGCCATGCTTGATCCGTTTATATTATCTGTTCCTGCATGAATGAGGCTAAAAGATGTTCTGGCGGCTTACCACTGGACCAATTACACTGCTCCAATATATATATATATATATATATATATATATATATATATATATATATATATATATATATATATATATATATATCAAAGGAATAATTGTTTGTTACAAATATACATCATACCTTTGATTAAGTGTGCCTAACAACCTTAATCCGGTAGGCATAATTGAGGGCGTAGGCGCTGATGAGGCTCTTGGCTCTCTTACTTGGCTTTTGATGGCCGATCCGGGTTATAATGAACGCCGGTTTAACTCATGCTGGTGTTCATGACCCAGACTTTTAACTTTGTAGATATATGGTCAACCTTGTAGTTGCCCAATCCCACATCAATAGACTCGTTTAAAAAACAAAATTTATGAAATCATAGAAACAAAGCATTTTTGGCAAATAAGACCATGTATTCGAGGCTTTTTGCGAGCTGCCAGGCTCCAAATTCGAGGCTTTTTGTGAGCTGCCAGGCTCTAATTCGAGGCTTTTTGCGAGCTGCCAGGCTCCAGGCTTTTTGTGAGTTGCCAGGCTCTAGGCTTTTTGCGAGCTGCCATTTGGCTCCATAGGCTTTTTGCGAGCTGCCAGGCTCCATAGGCTTTTTGCAAGCTGCCAGGCTCCATAGGCTTTTTGCGAGCTGCCAGGCTCCATATTTGACGTAATCATCGATGACACACCACCCAATGTTTCAAAACCTCTGAGGGATCTTGTCTTTAGGTGATCAACTCGATGATTGTCAATGGCTTTTTGCGAGCTGCCAGGCTCCATGTTTGACGTAGTCATCGATGACACACCACCCAATGTTTCAAAACCTCTGAGGGATCTTGTCTTTAGGTGATCATCTCGATGATTGTCATTGGCTGATTCCTTGATATATCAAGGGCGCCGGTTTACGAGGCCATGGTGAGTTTTGAGAGAAACTCCCATGTGATACTCCTTTGGTGTGTTCGCCGGGTACCTATTTTTGAGTTGTGCTGTGCAACAAACTCTCTTTGGTCCCTTAATAAATAACTGTCCTGCATATCAAAATATACGGATCAAAGTAATCGTTTTCTTGATGAAAATGATATATATCAAGAAAAATAGACTTTAGATGGATATCACCTGAGTTTTCAGAAAAACTCCCCTGTGATACTTTTTTCGAAGAAGATGGCTGATTCCCCGGTTTACTGGGTGGCTGATTCCCCGGTTTACTGGGGGCGCTGGTTTATTTATTAATCATATCATATACATGGTACATAAAGCGGAGCCAATGGCTCAAGTGTAGTAAGGTCGCAGAAGAGCGATGTTCCATGGTCGCTTCGTCTCTTCCTCTGCTGTACGTGAGTCTTTATGCTCTCGAACGTCAACCAGATAGTATGAACCGTTGTGTAGGTTCTTGCTAACCACAAAGGGTCCTTCCCAAGGTGGGGATAACTTGTGCATATCTGTCTGGTCTTGGATGAGCCGGAGCACCAGATCCCCCTCCTGGAACGTCCTGGTCTTAACCCGGCGGCTGTGGTACCGGCGCAGGTCTTGTTGATAAATTGCTGATCGTGCTGCTGCCGTGTCCCGTTCTTCATCCAGCCGGTCCAAGCTGTCTTGTCTTGCTTGCTCATTATCCGCTTCAACATAAGCTGCCACCCGTGGTGAGTCGTGCTGGATGTCAATAGGGAGAACCGCTTCAGCCCCATATACCATGAAGAAGGGCGTATAACATGTAGACCTGTTAGGTGTAGTGTTGATGCTCCAGAGGATAGAAGGTAACTCCTCTACCCAGCAACCCGGTGTTCTTTGCAAAGGAACCATAAGCCGGGGCTTGATGCCTCTCAAGATCTCTTGGTTGCCCCTCTCAGCTTGGCCATTGGATTGAGGGTGAGCTACTGATGATACATCCAGGCGAATATGCTCCCTTTGGAAAAACTCTTCCATCTCTCCTTTAGATAGGTTGGTGCCATTATCAGTAATGATGCTGTGTGGAAAGCCAAACCGGAAAATTACCTTTTTGATGAACTTAACCGCTGTTGCCGCATCACACTTACTCACAGGCTCTGCCTCAATCCACTTTGTAAATTTGTCCACTACTACCAACAGGTGGGTTTTCTGATCTTGGGACCTTTTAAAGGGTCCAACCATATCAAGCCCCCAAGTTGCAAACGGCCAAGTAATTGGAATCATCCGTAGCTCCTGTGCCGGAACATGAGCACGTCGTGAAAATTTCTGGCAAGCATCACATTTTCTGACTAGGTCCTCTGCATCAGCATGAGCCGTTAACCAGTAGAACCCATGACGAAAAGCTTTAGCTACCAATGACTTTGAACCGGCATGATGACCACAATGTCCTTCGTGTATCCCTCGAAGGATATCACAACCTTCTTCTGATGATACGCATCGCTGAAAAGCCCCCGAGACACTGAGGTGATGAACTTCTCCATTGACGATGGTCATAAATTTGGACCGCCGGATTATCTTCCGAGCCTCAACTTCGTCCTCTGTCAACTCACCTCGGCTCAGGTATGCCAAGTAAGGGAGTGTCCAATCCAGAATAACGTGAAGTGCTGCAACTAGCTGTGCTTCCGGATCAGGAACAGCTAAATCCTCCTCTGACGGTATCTATACCGACGGACTATGCAACTCATCCAAGAAGGTATTTGGTGGAACCGGTTTATGCTGAGAGCCCAGCCGGCTTAACGCATCGGCCGCTTCGTTTTTTCGCCGGTCTACGTGGTCCAACTGATATCCTTTGAAGTACCCTGCAACCGCTTCAACTTCTCGCCGGTAAGCTACCATGGGCGGATCTTTAGAGTCCCACTTGCCAGACACCTGTTGTGCCACTAGATCTGAGTCACCAAAGCACTTGACCCGGCTCAAGTTCATCTCCTTGACCATCCGTAAACCGTGAAGGAGAGCTTCATACTCAGCAGCATTGTTAGTGCAAGGGAACATTAATCGGAGGACATAACAAAACTTGTCACCTCATGGGGAAGTTAACACGACTCCAGCCCCCGAGCCCTCCAGTTGCCTTGAACCGTCAAAGTGAATAGTCTAGTATGTATGATCCGACTTCTCCTCAGGTGCTTGCAACTCTGTCCAACCATTGATGAAATCCACAAGTGCTTGGGATTATAGCAGTACGGGGTACATACTTCAATCCGTGCGGGCTAAGCTCAATGGCCCATTTCGCCACTCTGCCAGTGGCTTCTCTGTTCTGGATTATATCCCCCAATGGAGCTGAACTGACAACGATGATCGTGTGGCCCTAGAAATAATGCTTTAACTTTCGGTTTGCCATGAACACGCCGTATAACAACTTCTGCCAGTGCGGATACCTTTGCTTTGACTCAATAAGAATCTCACTGATGTAGTAAACCGGGCGCTGAACCGGATATTCCTTGCCTGCTTCCTTGCGCTCCACCACAATTGCCACGCTAACTGCACGGGCATTGGCGGCCACGTATAACAGCAGCGGCTCTTTGTCAATAGGGGCAGCAAGAACTGGCGGTTCTGCTAATTGCCGCTTCAAATCCTCGAACGCAGCATTTGCAGCATCGCTCCATACAAACCGGTCCGTCTTTTTCAACTTATGATAAAGCGGGATCGCCTTCTCTCCCAAACGGCTGATGAAACGTCTCAACGCTGCAATACGGCCTGCTACGCGTTGGACATCATTGATGCAAGCCGGTTTAGCCAAGGATGTGATCGCCTTGATCTTCTCCAGATTAGCCTCAATCCCTCTGTTTGATACTAAGAATCCAAGGAGCTTTCCTGCTGGAATACCGAAAACACACTTCTCCGGATTAAGCATCATTTTGTAGACTCGGAGGTTGTCAAAGGTTTCTTTCAAATCTTCTATCAGCGTCTCTTCCTTCCTGGACTTCACCACAATGTCATCAACATAAGCATGGACATTTTTTCCAATCTGCCCCTTGAAACAGTTCTGCACACAACGTTGATAAGTTGCTTGGGCACTCTTGAGCCCAAAAGGCATGGATACATAGCAGAAGGCTCCAAAAGGAGTTATAAAAGTCGTCTTCTCCTGGTCCTTAACTGCCATCTTTATCTGATGATAACCTGAATATGCATCCAAAAAACTTAGCCGCTGACATCCTGCCGTAGCATCAATAATCTAATCAATACGGGGGAGAGCAAAAGGATCAGTTGGGCAAGCCTTGTTTAGGTCTGTGTAATCAACACACATCCTCCAGGTTCCATTTTTGTTTAGCACCAGCACCGGATTAGCCAACCACTCTGGATGAAACACCTCAACTATGAATCTTGCGGCCAAAAGCCTGGCCACTTCTTCACCTATCGCCTTATGCCTCTCTTCATTGAAATGGCACAAATACTGCTTGACCGGTTTAAACTTCGGATCAATATTAAGATTGTGCTCAGCGAGTTCCCTCGGTATACCTGGCATGTCAGAGGGCTTCCATGCGAAGATATCCCGGTTCTCACGGATGAACTCGATGAGCGCGCTTTCCTATTTGGGGTCTAGGTTAGCGCTGATAGTGAATTGCTTGGACGAATCGCCCGGAACAAAGTCAACTTGCTTGGTCTCTTCCGCCGATTTAAACTTTAACGCCGGATCATGCTCTGTGGTTGGCTTCTTTAGCGGGGACATATCCGCCAGATCAACATTGTCTTTGTAGAATTTCAGCTCCTCCGTAGCACAGACTGCCTCAGCATATGATGCGTCTCCTTCCTCGCATTCCAATGCAATCTTGCGGCTTCCGTGAACCGTTATGGTTCCCTTGTGACCCGGCATCTTGAGCTGTAGATAAACATAACACGATCTAGCCATGAACTTGGCGTAAACTGGCCTCCCAAACCGAGCATGATACGGGCTTTTAATCTTTACGACCTCAAAGGTCACTGTCTCTGATCTAGAATCTTGCTCATCCCCAAAGGTGACTTCCAGATCAATCTTCCCAACTGGGTAAGCCGATTTACCTGGCACCACTCCATGAATACAGTGTTGGACTGCCTCAGCTTCTTATCCGTCAACCCCATACGCCGGAAAGTCTCATAGTATAGGATGTTGATACTGCTGCCGCCGTCCATAAGTACCTTGGTGAACTTGTAGCCACCCACCTGTGGTGCCACCACTAGGGCCAACTGGCCCGGATTATCAACCCGTGGCGGGTGATCCTCTCTGCTCAACACAATGGGTTGTTCAGACCAACGTAAAAAATGTGTTGTCGCCGGTTCAACTACGTGTACTGCCCGCTTCAGCACCTTCTGATCTCGTTTGCACAAACTTGTGGTGAAAACATGATACTGTCCACTGCTTAGCTCCTTTGGGTTACTCTAATATCCGGATTGCTGCTGCTGACGCTGCTGATTGCCTTGGTTGTTATAACCACCCTGATCATGCTGCTGGTTCTGTTGATGTCGGTTGTTGCCGTTGTAGTTATTGTTACCGCCGTGATATCCTGATCCGGATCCGTTACCTTGGTAACCTGGACCCTGAAAACCGGAACCTGATCCACCGCCGGGGGGCCCGCGATTATATCTGGCCTTTTTCATGGCCTACTGCATGATACGGCAGTCCTTCCAGAGATGCTTCGCCGGGTTTCCCTCTGTACTGTGTCTTGGGCAAGGCACACTTAGCTGTTGATCTAGATTGAAGGATAGCCCCTCGCTGTGCGGGGCGGTTTACCCTTGCGGCGCTGCCCGTTGCCCTGAACGTTGGTATTGGCCACAAAGTCTGAGCCGCCCTCCGCTTTTCGTTTGCCATTGTAACCTGTACCTGCCGGATTGGCTTGCGCCGGTTTACCAGCCTTGCTCGCCTTCCCGGATTTATCTCCGTCTGCCTCTGGGTACTTGGTGTTGTCAGAGTCCCCATATTTCACCAAAGCACTCATGAGTGTCCCCATGTCGTTGCAATTGCGTTTGAGCCGTCCTAACTTCAGCTTCAAAGACTCGAACCGGCAATTGTTCTCCAACGTCACTATCGTCGTACTGGGATTGATGATATCGGAAGAGTGCAGGATTTCTGATACTCGCCGTACCCAACTGCTCGTGGGTTCCAGCTCTCCTTGAACACATGCTGCTAAGTCCACCACAAAAATCGGTTGTTTGCACGTGTCTTTGAAATTTTTGATAAACTGGCGACGCAACTCACCCCATGACCCGATGGAGTTAGGTGGCAGGCCCTTTAACCATGTCCGGGCTGTACCCTCAAGCATCATGGTAAAGTATTTGGCACACGCCACTTCGTCCACATCAAGCATCTCCATAGCCATCTCATAACTGTCAACCCATGCCTCTGGAGCCAGATCCGCCGTGTAGTTGGGTACCTTGCGCGGGCCTTTGAAGTCTTTGGGTAATTTCACGCTTCGTAAAGCGGGGATGAGACACTGTACTCCAAAGGAACTAGCCGTGACTCCCGTTTCTGCGGTGGTGGGGTGAACCGGCATCGCTTGACGGGTGTCCTCGCGGGCAGTTGATGTCTACACACGCTTATACTCTTGTAGACTATGTTGGGCCTCCAAGCGCAGAGGTTTGTAGGACAGTAGCAATTTCCCTCAAGTGGATGACCTAAGGTTTATCGAACTCAGGGAAGTAGAGGTTGAAGATGGTCTCCCTCAAGCAACCCTGCAACTAAGATACAAGAAGTCTCTTGTGTCCCCAACACACCTAATACACTTGTTAGATGTATAGGTGCACTAGTTCGGCGAAGAGATGTTAAATGGCAAGTAATATGGATGGCAAAACAAAGTAATATAATTATGTAATAAAAAGTGCAGCAAGCAAACAAGTGGTAAACGTGAGCACAAATGGTATTGCAATGGTGGAAACAAGGCCTAGGGTTCATACTTTCACTAGTGGCAACTCCCAACAACATTAACATAATCGAATCACATGATATTTCCCATAAAACATGCAAAGGGGACACACTCGGAGGTCATTCCTTCGTGGTCAAGAGAGGACGAGAATTATGTAGGGCTACAAAAGCACACCTCAAAGTTCGTAGTTCTCAATCTAAGGATTTCCCAATGTCACCGCGGCCATCCAAAGAGAGTCCCACAATCACCACAACATATCTAAAGGATAGTCAAGGACAAGCACCAAGAGACTCTCAATCTTCAATCAACACACAAGAGAGGAAATCACTCATGAAAATACTTTTCTAATCCATGTCCAATAGACCGCTGTCACCTTGGTCTCGGGGATTATACTAGATAAAGACAAGTGAGTACATCAATCCAATACATAGAGGAAGGGGAAATATCTAGATTAACATAGCCTATGATCACAACGAAGATCACATCATGGGAGAGAGAATTGACCACATAGCTACTGGTAAGAACCTCAGCCCCGAGGAGGAACTACTCCCGCATCATGGAGGGAGGAAGCAACGTCGATGAAGATGAATCCGAGGGCACTTCCCCGTCCCGGCAGGGTGCCGGCACAGGAATTCTGGTCCCCCGAAGCTTGATGGCGATGGCGGCGGAGATCAGAATTGCGTCTGGAGAAAAGGGGTCCGGTATCAGGGTTTCCGCGACACGCTTTAAATATATGCCAAAGGGGGGCATTAGAGGGGGTCAGGGGTGCCCAGGCGCCCCCCCGGCGCGGCTAGGGGGGCCGCGTGGGCAGGCCGCCTGGAGCCCCTGTGGGTCCCCTCCGGCCCTACTTTGGCCGCATGGAAGCTTCCAGAACGCTGATTTTTTATATAATTTTTCTGGATTTTTTCTGGCAGTTCTCGTAATGTGAAAACCTGAAATACAAAAACAGCCGAAAACAGAAACTGGCACTGGGGTGCACTGAGTTAATAGGTTAGTCCAAATATGATCAAAAGTGTATGGAAGTGTATAAATAACATAGCAATATCACCCAAAAGAGGCATGGAGCAAGCAGAAATTATAGATACGTTTTGGACGTATCAACATCCTCAAGCTTTATTCCTGCTCGTCCTCGAGTAGGTAAATGATAACAAGTATAATTTCTGTGGTGACATGCTATTAACCATACAAGGACTTTTCAGAGTCACATGACAAAAGCTTACTGAGATAATGAGTCTGTAGTAATTAAGTTGCCTCATGAGAAAATCACAAAGAACTGAAAGTTTTACAATATGCTACTGAAACATCAAATAGATTTGTAATGAGCATGGTGTGCAAATATGATAAAGTGATATCTCGCTTGCCCCCTTTAGTGAAGCAAAACATAAATGCAGGGGCACCTCCAAGGTTTAAGTGATGACTAGATACAATCATTTCAAAATAAATGATATCACAATCATGCAAAAGACAATGCTACTTTGGGACAATGCACATTACACTCAGAATGACAATCATGCTCTCAGTAGTTGGTGCTTTAATAAGAAGGTGAAGACTCTCGAACCGTGGCTTTTGTTGGCAAGGTTGAAAACCTATAGTCGGAAACAAAAACTAAACATGTACCAGAGCTCTTGGTTTTAAAAACAGAGGTAATAATTATTTTTTTGGATATGCATGTTTCGTCAACGAATGCTAGCAGACAACTCAATTACTTCTTGAGATGGACAAGTTTCGAGGAACGACTCCCGAATGAGGACGATCACATCCTCTTAATCTCCTTTGTTTATCACTGCCAAAGTTTTCTGATTTCTCATGAACAAAGCGTGAAGGAGGGTTTGTTTGTTATATTATTTTTGAGCCGGGCGCACTCTTTGCCAGTTCCTTCTCGTATTATGGGTTTGCACATTAGACATGCAATCCCGGGGTGAAGCTTGTCCAACTTAAAAAGATCATGAATTAACTACTACTTCCTCATGAGCTAAAACAGAGGCACACAATAGAAATGCTATGGTGGACTCATATGGCATAACTGGTTTAAAGGATTTTGGATGCACAAGCAGTCAGTCCGCTTAGTACAGGTGGAGGTTAGCAAAAGACTGGGAGCGACCAACTAAAAGAGCAATGACGGTCATAATCATGCAGAGCGACAAAGCAACATTGAATCAGGCATGGAAGTTATATAGCTACTCAGAAATAAAAGATCGTCAAGGCTTGACAGACTTTTTTACAGTCTTAAATATGCGTGAGCATACGCCAAGTCAATCAAAATAAATTCTTGAAGGAAGATATTACTAAACCATACCACATCATAGGCAAACAAATCATGTTGGTACTCCAATAACACATTGGGAACCCCCCAGCTATTTGAGACTAACCATAAGAAAACAGGAACTACTAAGCACCATTATGCACGTAGCATTTTTATCATAGACATATCAACCAATGCAACAGAAGCAAACTCTCTTAATAAGATAAGCATGATAACTAAAGAGAGTTCAAGCAACCAACTAAACAAAAGCTCTTTAAAAAGATAAGCATGAATACTAAGAGCAGAGCATGATAGTAGCTATTAAAAGACAAAGAACACACACAGCAAAGATAGACATGAAAATTCTATGTTATGTTCTAGGTAGAAGTGGAGCGTGTTTCTCTCCCACATAAAGAAAGCTGAGTTCCGACTCGTTATGAAAAACTAAAAAGAAAACTAAAAGCAAGACGCTCCAAGCATAGCACATAACACATGAAGTGATAAAAATATAGTGGAACAAAAGACGAACTGATAATGTTGATGGAGAAGGGGATGCACGGGGGCATCCCCAAGCTTAGACGCTTGAGTCTACTTGAATATTTCGTGGGGGTGCACGGGGGCATCCCCAAGCTTGAGCGCTTGACACTCCTGAATCTTTTTATCATATTCCCTCGCACACTTGAAAACTCCCTTCATACATAACTCATTATAATCTGATTAGCGAGGTTAGTACCCTTAATAAAATAATTGCACCTTGCTGGAAATAAAGATATTATTGAATTTCTACTGTTTCTCAAGATTGCCAAAAGGTTTTTGCAAAGAAAAAGCAAGCTCTTGGTTTGCAAAATGAAGGAAAGGCAAAACAGGACAGAATCTGTGAAAAACAGAACAGCAGGTAGTAATTGATTTGTTCGGGGCACTTCTGCAACTCTAATAAAAAAACTCAGAACATACGCACGAAAGACAATTATATAGAGAACGCTGTCAAAACAATTCAGACCAAAAAGATGATCTGGTGATTTTATACGAATTTTTCTATCCAAGGACAGAATCTGTTTCCTGGACAGCACCTCACAATTTTTGAACTTTCTAGCAATCAGAGGCTACACTTGGCACAAAGTTGAAAAGTAAAGATACAATGATGATGCTACTGTAGTAACAACATCAAGACACAACAAAAAGCAAAATAAAATTTTATTCATTGTGGGCTGCCTCCCAAAAGCGCTTTCTTTTATGCCTTTAAGCTAGGCATAGGACTTTAATGATGCTCTTGTAAGAATAAGAGCTGAAGAACAAAAGAGGGCATCAAGAAGCAAATGCCAAATACATTTAAGCCTAACATGCTTCCTATGCATAAAAAATATTGCAATAGAATAATTCATTGAAGCACGAAGCAACTAGCATAGGAAGGCAAAACAAGCATAACTTCAAAATATTCACCATAAAGAGAGGAAACTTCTTATTATTAAAATATTTAGAACCAAGCCTCCCTCTCACATTATAAATTTCAGTGGCATCATGGATGAACTCAACAATATAAGCATCACATAAAACATTGTTACCATGATCCACATGCAAAAAGGTACTCTCACTCCCCACATAAGTATAATTTTTCTCATTGGTAATAGTGGGAGTATGACTATCATAAACAACTTGAACACTATAGATTAGTTGTATATTAGGAGGGTGGTGTTCAACAAGGGAGTAATTCCCTTCATGATTATGACAAGTTTCATAAGGATAATTTCTCCTTATGTCATAGGTACCTTTATAATCACTATAGATTGGAGTTATAACATCATCATGGTAGAGAAGAGCATTATCATTGCTAGCAACTATATTTGTAAACATGTTGTCTTTATTCTTACTAGCAAGAGAATTATCAATTATCACATCACTAGTGGGGATAGGATTTGCAATCCTATCATCCCCAAGCTTAGAGCTTCCCATATCTTCACTTTCAGAGTTGGTACCAAAAAGATTTTCAAGATCATAAGCAGCATTATCATCATTTTCCCAATCACAATAAGTAACATGCATATCATAATCAAAATCATCTTCAATAGTACCTACGAACGTATCATCAAAATGGTAATTAAGGCAATAAACTTCACCTTCTTCTTTAAACTTACAACCGTTAGGATAAAAGTTGATAGGAGGAATATGCTCAGGCCAGGTTGATACCCATTCTTCTTCCTTCTTGCTCCTCCTCCTCCTCCTCCTCTTCTTTTTCTTCTTCTTCACCTTAGGAGGGAGTGGTTGGAGATGAAGCTTCTCCACATATCCTGGTTTATCATTAGAAACAATAGGGGAAACTTGGGAGAAACTCTACTTTTTATTAGCAGAAATATAAGAGACATTTTTATACTTTGGTAAAGTTCCCTCCTTTCTAATCTTACTTATGTAATCATTTTCATGGCAATTAACAACACAATAGTCTTTTCTGATAACTCTTCACACATCAAAAATAACATAAGCTCATCATAAAGATCAGAGGTGATCATGTTATCACACAACCGGTTAACAGTTATGTTTTGAAAGTTCATGCATTGAAAATTAAAGTGACCCTCTATACGGCAAAGTTCACAAGTAAAAGGATAAAGGTCACACAATTCTCTAGCAATTTCATTTAAATCTCTGACCCAAGTGATTGTTCTTTCATGCTTATGTTGCTTACAATACTTCTCTTCTTCAATCATAGGCCTTTCACAAGGTCTATCCACTCCACAAAAATTAACATGCTTATATAAAACTTCATTTTTAGGAATTGGATCATGCATGTTGCAATCATCATGAACAATTTCATTTTCTTTGCAAGTCTCTTTAAAAGGTTTATGATGCTTGATCCAATCCTCCTTAGGCATATTAAGATGTGAAGCAAAAGGTTTGAGGAAATCAACAAGGAGTTGAGAATCAAGCCCAAACTTAGCACTAAACTTATTAAAACTTGTAGTTTCAACAAAGGACTTAATGCAATCATACTCATAAATTATACCTGACTCTTTACCTTTGTCGATCTCCCAATCTTCAGTGTTGCGTTGAATTCTTTCAAGGAGTTCCCATTTAGCATCAATCTTTTTGTTTGTGAAAGAACCCATAGAGGAAGCATCGAGAAAATCTTTATCCTGTCGAGAGAGCCTCGCATAGAAGTTAGTAATAATAATATCTTTGGGGAGCCCATGGTTAGGACATTTTAGCATTAACGTTTTCAGTCTCCCCCAAGCTTGAGCTATGCTCTCTCCGTCATGAGGATAAAAATTATAAACATAATTCCTATTCTCATGGACTTCATGAAGAGGATAAAACTTGGAGTAAAAGAGAGACTGGATCTCTTCCCACTCCAGCAGGTGAGAGTCATTTAGAAGCCTATACCATTCCAATGCTTTTCCTTTCAGTGACAAGGCAAATAATTTCCTCATGAAAAACTCCCTCGATACACCTGCAAGCTTAAATAATGAACATAGTTGTGACAGATATAGCAAGTGTTCGCCGGGATGTTTGTCTCCTGCATAACGATTAGCCAAAACATAATCGATAATACCAGCCGGTATTTTATAGGGCACAATTTCAGTAGGAGGAGGAGCAACCACCACAGGTGTGGGGCGTCCTCCCGCAAGCAACGATCCAATAGCAAGGTTTTCCATAAACATAACTAGTGAAATAAAAACAAGAAACAAAAAGATTTAATTGCAAGATCTAAAGATATACCTTCAAGCGCTCACCTCCCCGGCAACGGCGCCAGAAATAGCTTGATGTCTACACACGCTTCTACTCTTGTAGACTATGTTGGGCCTCCAAGCGCAGAGGTTTGTAGGACAGTAGCAATTTCCCTCAAGTGGATGACCTAAGGTTTATCGAACTCAGGGAAGTAGAGGTTGAAGATGGTCTCTCTCAAGCAACCCTGCAACTAAGATACAAGAAGTCTCTTGTGTCCCCAACACACCTAATACACTTGTTAGATGTATAGGTGCACTAGTTCAGCGAAGAGATGTTAAATGGCAAGTAATATGGATGGCAAAACAAAGTAATATAATTCTGTAATAAAAAGTGCAGCAAGCAAACAAGTGGTAAACGTGAGCACAAATGGTATTGCAATGGTGGAAACAAGGCCTAGGGTTCATACTTTCACTAGTGGCAACTCCCAACAACATTAACATAATCGAATCACATGATATTTCCCTTAAAACATGCAAAGGGGACACACTCGGAGGTCATTCCTTCGTGGTCAAGAGAGGACGAGAATTATGTAGGGCTACAAAAGCACACCTCAAAGTTCGTAGTTCTCAATCTAAGGATTTCCCAATGTCACCGCGGCCATCCAAAGAGAGTCCCACAATCACCACAACATATCTAAAGGATAGTCAAGGACAAGCACCAAGAGACTCTCAATCTTCAATCAACACACAAGAGAGGAAATCACTCATGAAAATACTTTTCTAATCCATGTCCAATAGACCGCTGTCACCTTGGTCTCGGGGATTATACTAGATAAAGACAAGTGAGTACATCAATCCAATACATAGAGGAAGGGGAAATATCTAGATTAACATAGCCTATGATCACAACGAAGATCACATCATGGGAGAGAGAATTGACCACATAGCTACTGGTAAGAAGACCTCAGCCCCGAGGAGGATCTACTCCCGCATCATGGAGGGAGGAAGCAACGTCGATGAAGATGAATCCGGGGGCACTTCCCCGTCCCGGCAGGGTGCCGGCACAGGAATTCTGGTCCCCCGAAGCTTGATGGCGATGGCGGCGGAGATCGGAATTGCGTTTGGAGAAAAGGGGTCCGGTATCAGGGTTTCCGCGACACGCTTTAAATATATGCCAAAGGGGGGCATCAGAGGGGGTCAGGGGTGCCCAGGCGCCCCCCCGGCGCGGCCAGGGGGGCCGCGTGGGCTGGCCGCCTGGAGCCCCTGTGGATCCCCTCCGGCCCTACTTTGGCCGCATGGAAGCTTCCGGAACGCTGATTTTTTATATAATTTTTCTGGATTTTTTCTGGCAGTTCTCGTAATGTGAAAACCTGAAATACAAAAACAGCCGAAAACAGAAACTGGCACTGGGGTGCACTGAGTTAATAGGTTAGTCCAAATATGATCAAAAGTGTATGGAAGTGTATAAATAACATAGCAATATCACCCAAAAGAGGCATGGAGCAAGCAGAAATTATAGATACGTTTTGGACGTATCAGCAGTATGTCTAGCCTGGTTTATCGCCTCTTGGTCGTGTGCTCCCGCTCCTGCCGGATTATCCTGTCTGTGACGGTGACGTCTCCGCCCGCTGCTAGACACAGCCGGTTCATCCCAGTGCCTTGTGTAACTCCGGCTCGGGCGGGGGGTTGAATGAATCCTCTCGCGGCTGTAAGAATACGCTTGCTGTTGTGTCAGCGCCGTGTCCAACAATTCCTTAGCCCGTATTGCCTCCATCACTACGGGGGATGTCCCCTCAATGGGTAAAGCGGCCAGTCGCGAAGCGGCGGCGACAATGTTGTCCAACGGGTTGGGATAATGGCCGGGAGGGGTGGGTACGTGCGCTGTTGGCACAACTTGGTGGTTCCGCTCTGTTGCCGGCGGCTGAACCAACGCGCCTGTTCCCGGAGCCCCTCCCCGGTTTACCTCCGGGCGGTTACTGGCTCCCGCTCCTGGTGTGCCAAAGAGATTCCTCGCCTCATAAACCGGCGGTAGACGAGTTTGCTGTCTTCTGTACATTACCTCATGTGCAGAATTCTGATCTACCCTGAGCCAGAAAGCTTGGGAGTCTAGCTCTGCTTGCCTTACATCCATCCTGGCTTTCTCCGCATCCAGATCCTGTTTAGCTTGCTCAATCCGGCCCTTCAGCTGAAGGATCTCCGCATCATGTTGCGCCTTGTCGGCAGGGGCTACTTCTGCTACTGCGAGCACCGTCAAGTTCTCGACCAAGGTGGATAGGACGTCAGAGGGCGATGGGGTTTGGTTTCCTGCCCCGGCGCCCGCTGCCTCTGAGGTGAACGCCCCGGTCATCGTGGGCTGCTGCGTAGACTGCGATCCGGCCCTGAAAACAGCCACCCGGTTTGGCGGATCAAAGGGGTCCGGAATACTATCGCCATTGGACACCCCCTCAGATCGGCCGTCCTGCAACAGATATAGAGATTTAGTCTCTCCGGATGAAGATTCATCGTCAGAACAGACAACTGTCTCGCCACCATAATCTGATCCGTCCTCGGCTTGTACTCCGTGCACGGTTCCAACGAAAACATGCTTCACGGCGGGCCGAATCCGGGTCGATCTCGCACGCTGAGCCGGCTCGACGATGTTGGGGAAGACATCCGGCTCAGGTCCCGGTTCGCCGATCTTGCCGATGAAGACGTGGATGCCGCCGAAGGGGACCCGGTACCCGTATTCGATTGAATCGGCCTCGGGGCCCCAGCCTGCATCGTCGATGTAGATCCGGCCGCGACGACTCTTGGTCATCCGGCCAACCGCGTAACCCTTGAGTCTTTCAAAGCTGCCCTTCAAGAACTCGAAACCATCGTGCGATAGCCCCACTGTGGGCGCCAACTGTCGTGGAATTAGCACGGCAGATGTCCGGTTTAGAGGACTTAGGTGTGAGGCCATCACGCGGGTTAGCTTGAAGAGGTTAAAGCGGACAAAAGACATAGAGAGTTTATACTAGTTCGGCCCCTTCAACGAAGGTAAAAGCCTACGTATAGTTTGGTGTGGTATTGCTTGTGCGTCGATGACCAGAGAGCGAATCCGCTTGCCTGTGTCTCGGGCTCTTCTTTCTTGTCCCGAACCGCCGTCGGGCCGTCCCTTTATATAGGAGGAGACGCCCGGTCCGGTTTACAGAGTCCCGATGTCGGCTCATAAACGTGTCTGCCTCGGTCTCTACTCTTTCTACCTTACATCCCACGTTACATGATACGACGGTTTACATACCATGAGCTTTGTACATGGGCCCTAACCTATATGGGCTATGTCCGCTTTGTTACGTATTCTTCTGGGCTTGTAATGATACAACCTTGTAAGGGAAATCCGGACCCTCCTGGCCGGCTTATACCTGCTAGTAATATCCCTGACACTTTCCATGCCATACGTCAGTATGTGCGTGTTCGCAACGGTCTGATGCTGGTAGTTATGATTAAGGCATTTTCTACATGGGCAGAGTATTTTATCATCCTCGCTGAATTTCTCTTGAATGAAGTTCATAAATTCTTTTACACCTTCGATGTACTCACGGGAAAACAATGTACCATGAATCCAACGTCTATCCATCTGCATTGCAGAAAAAGAACCAACTCAATCAAAGTTTTACCCCGGCCATCAAATTAACATGTACAATATAGCAAACTAGAATATGTTCAGATTTAAAATTATACTGCTTCACACTATAGTGAACACAGTTCATCAAAAGATATTATTTTTATTTCGCTGTGACAAAAGGAAAATACACCACTTGACAATATTTCACTGATTATTCGACATTAATGTACATGGTTCAAGTATCACATCCATGGTGTCATGAAACACAAGGAAAATAGAACTAAAATCCCAAATGCTAACTACACTAACATAATATTTTCTAAATATGTATGTGGACAACCCCACTGTCTCGTTAGTGCTAGACATAATACTAGGGACTCACCTGAGTGGTGGTAACCGAGAAGGCAGTCGTGGAAGACGACACCAAGATTATGGGGTGACAACCCCACTGCCTCGTTAGTGCTGGACACAAGGAAGTGCACCACCGCAGCCGAAGATCACGACGACAACCATCAGATGGCGGCAACAAGAGCTGATCTCTCGGTGCAGAAAACAGACAAGATTAATTAATGGCCAAGTAATAAGTATAACCCCAAAAAAGAAACTCATAAATTTCTGTGTGAATTCTTGTATTTTGCATTCTTAATGGTAAGTATGATAAGAGCACACACAAAATCCGGCATTTGTTATGAAAATATTTTGCTTGCCCATAGTACAACGTTTCTGAAGAAGTCAACATGATAGTGTGCATGGAAGATTTTAGTATATTACAACATCATAAACAGAGGATGTGTAATAGTGCAAAAACATGTTCGATCAATTCTCGCTTAACCTATTGGTTAAATCTATTCTTAGCATCCTGCAGTAGGATGTAGCAACATCTCTACAACCCCTTCAAGATCATTCAGTATAGTGTGAATTTAAGTAAGCGTCTAACTTCAGCATATAAACTTGTAACCCAGTGTACTGAGCTAGTGAACTAAATGGGCTTAGTTGTTAACTGTATGTGTCACTCCATCAGTGAGAAAATTCAGTTAACTGACTGACATAGTTCTGAAATTCAGTTAGCTTAGTGAGTTGTGGTTTGTTTTAAATCTTTGTAATCGATCTTCACATTCCTCATAGGATTTTAGCTAAAGCAGAGTGTTAACTTCTCAGCAGTTAGTTGCAGCCTTTAGGTAGAAATCTGATTGTATACTTAAACATCCGCTGATGGTTACAACCCATCCCGTTGAAATGAAATCTTGCTCACCAAATTGAGGGAGGAACAACTGGACCCATGCCTCAATTTAGTATCTATTATAGTGAGCATCTAACTTCAGCATATAAAGAAATTCTGAAGGAAAGAGATGATTTCTGCCGGAGACATACCACTCGCTCCCGGCTGGCGTTGATGTGGGGAAAGAACAGGGGAGTGTCCGATGCAGCAAGTGCGGACAGCGACTGGCTCGTCTGTGCGGCAATGACGGGCGGCGGCTGGATGGTTGGCGCGGCAATGGCGGGCGGAGGCTGGCTCGTCGACGCAGCAAGGGCGCCCGACGGCGAGCCGAGAGGCTGATAGGATCCTGAAGATGGTGCCGAGATGGACCACCCCGCCGGATCTAACCACCCTCGCCCGGGCAGTCGTCGGTGGCACTGGCGGCGGCGGCGGCGACGGTCGATGGGATCTGGAGAATGTGAGAATTGGGGAAAAGGAATCCACTGTTTTTTTTACGGGAAGCAACATAATGCAAAATACACCTGTCATGTGGAGCATACAATGGCATCCACGTATCCTCACTGTTTTATTTTTTTAAGCAAAACGTATGGTCTGACCGACATCTGGGCCAATGAATGGGCATGTAAGCCACATCAGCAGGAGCACAATCCATGACGGTCTGAATCGTGTATATCAAAAAAATGCTAGGCCTGTCTAAGCCCACTTAGTCGATTCATGACAGTTTCTGTGACAGTAGCATGAGGTCCGTCATCAAGGGCCTGCTGCTTTGCGGCCCAACCGCGGCTTACAAATTGGTGACGGTACTGGTGACGGACAGGGGTAAACCGTCATAATCTGTGAAGGAATACAGGAACGTCAGCAGTAATCTGTCATGGATTAACAAGTTTCTTGTAGTGGACTCTGGGAACCCACAATAAGGGATTGCACGTACATGCATGGTGAGGCTGCTACATTTGGATGTGTTCATGCGGGGGGCAGCTACATTTAAGCTCAATCATGGGCGTGATGAAGAGGCCTGTCAACTGTATGGGGAAGTTGTGAAGAGTTATGGAAGAACCAAGGCATTGGCTAGGCTAGTAGCAACGTCCGCACACAATAACCTTGCGGAAGCTGAGCAATATGAGAAGCAGCTGAAACCGTTGTCGGGTCTTGAGGGAATTAACGCAAAGAGCCTGGAGAAGACATATGGTGCAAGGCATGTAGAGCAAGCCATGAAGGTTGATGCTCCCGAGGTAGTAAAGAAGCAAAAGGCTAAGAAGAGGAAGGGGAAGCCTAAATATCTGAAAGGATATGATCCAGCGAACCCAGGGCCATCACTAGCATTGTGCAGATTGATGTCAATAAACATTGTGTAGATTAAATGTCAATAGTGAGAGGATTATGTAGTGATATGTTCAAAAAAAATCTAATTGATATGTTCATTTAAGAGGATTATGTGGAGAATAATTCTTGCAAGGCTTTCTATGACTTATCTGGTTGAAATTCCATTCTTGACATGTTAACAACTTTCTTTGCATTTTTATCTTTTAACATGCTCCTTGGAGTAAAATTTGTTGAATGTTTCCCAAAATTCAAACAAAATTTGAACAGTCTAGATCTCTAGTCACCATAAACATGATTCTAAGAGCACAACAGAGGGCGGCCCAATGCAAACAAGCAAAAAAATTCAAGTCAAGATACTAAAATGGACAGTGTCCTTTGTATATTGTTAATTTCTGACATAATAACTTTGTCACCTAAGACCTCGTCTTTTTTCTTCTGCGACTTGTTGGAACCCTTCCGATAAGAGAGCTCAGTTCAGAGGAAGGATAAGAGAGCTCAGGTCAGAGGTGCTCAAGGCTATGTGAGTAGAGAGAAGCATGATGCGTGTGCTTCCAATGCCGGTGCCACCTCTTCGAAACCCACCACCTCGTCCAAGGCTCCAGAACCACCAAAGGGTTCCTATATATAGCCCCCGAAGGGATGTGACCCAAGGGATGTGAGACATCCGCCTTGGTTAGAAAAGCAGGGATTAATAGGATTAATTAAATACTAACAAGATTGAGAACTTGGAGATAAAAAACAAGTGCTTATTAAGCAAATGGATTTTTAGGTTATCAGTTGAGACCGACGGCATGTGGGCACAGATCCTTTGTAACAAATAGTATCTAGTATCAAAGTCTCTGGCCCAGGTTACCGTCAAACCTCACGATTCACCATTATGGATGGGGCTAATGCGAACAAAGGATGCCTCTTTTCACAGAGTGAAATTTTTGGTTGGAGATAGTTCTACAACCAGATTTTGGGAAGATATATGGTTAGGGGAGACGCCCTTGGCCTTGCACTATCCCGCTGTGTATAATATAGTACAACGTAAGGAGGTCTACATTAATACAGTATTACAGTCACCCCCCTTGAATATCCAGTTCAGGAGATCCCTAGTGGGGGAGAGGTGAAACTCCTGGCTGCATCTTGTGTGAAGGTTGATGGGTTTTCAACTTTTCTGATCAGCATGCTTGCTCTATTTGTGGTATCTGAAGTTTTCTAGTGAAGTCGAGGCTAGCTGCTCTGTTTGTTTTCCTATTCACCCAGAGTAGCATGGCCCTTAGAAAAAGGGACGCTTCTAGCGAGCAGCCGTTGGCTCGCTAGCGCTTCCCAGCAGCCGGACCTTTTTGGAAAGTATTTATCTCCAACACCTGATTAGTAAATATTCTATGGTCTCAATTGGCAAACGAAAACAAGCAATCAACCGTGCATTAAATGATCCACATGCGTTCGGTTGTGGCTTTTTTCCTGCATGGCGTGAATGACTTCCTTGCATTAATTCACGGTTTATGAATTTTGAAAAGGCATAACTTTTAAACCACGAATCTGAATTAAGATCCGTTTCCACCGTTGAAATCCTTGCAACGTGCTCTTCGAAACTAGATCCCGCATGGGTATGTTTCGATAAAATAATTTTTGTGCAATTTTAGTACCTGTTTTGTGGAACTATCTAGCAGTCGATGTGCAACTAACTGCAGTGGATGTGCAACTTCACACCTACCCTATATGGACGTGCAGTTTTTACTGATGGCACCTCCACCCCCAAACTACCCCCTTGGAGTGAGATGTGCAACTTCATCTCTTGTCGAGGCCAACTGTCTAGTAGTTGACGTGCAACTTTCCTCCTACCCCGTGGATGTGCTTTCACTATTTACTGCATCTGCCAACTGCCTAGCAGTAGATGTGCAACTTCATATGCTGCCATGGCCAACTATCTAACAGTGATGTGCAACTTTCTCTTATATCCCTCGTGGATGTGTAGTTTTCCTGCTAGCACCCGATCCACACCACCCTCCTACTAGGGATATGTGCAACTTTAGCGTCCTGTCTATATGCAACTTTTCACTACCCTCATGAACGTGGAGTTTTCACCATCCATCTATCATGGCATGTGAGATGTGCAACTTCGTATGTTGCCCCGGCCAACTGCCTAGCAGACTATGTGCAATTCCGTCTGTTGCCCCCGCCAACTAAAACAAATACGTATCTACAAGTAGGGAGGGGAAGGAGTTGCACATCGACTAATAAGCAGTTGGCGTGAACAATAGACTAAGAGCATCTCCAGCCGTTCGGCCCCCCAAGGTGCCTAAAAAGAGCGGCCTGGGGGCGAACCGGCGCTAGCTCGGCCACTGGGGGCGACCTAGCTCCCAGTCACGCCCCCATGCGCCGGCCCCAGGATGCGGGAAATTTGAACTTGGTCGTTCCCGCTCATAAAAGACGCCACAAATCCGGCGATCGGATGTAGTCTGGCGTTACAAAAACAAAGCGCCGCAAGTTTGCGTGCGCAACGAATCACTCGGCGGGGTCGGCTCCAGGCGTTGGCGGAGTCGGCGTGCGCGGGCTCGGCGGTGTCAGAGCTGCTTCGGCGCTGGGCGGTGTCGGCGCGGCTTCGGTACTGCTGGGCGGCGACGTGGAGGCGTCATCATTCGGGCTAGGCGTCGGTGTGGCCGTGGGCGCGGGAGTTGGCGGCGTCGGCGTCGTCTGCAACTGGTTAAGGCTGAGCCCGCGCTCCGCCATGTACCACGCCTTGAGCTGCTCGTCATTGCTCTGGAGCATGTCCGCCCGCCCATCAGAAACGCCATGTAGGTGTTCCTCTTCTTCGCGGCGACGTTGGTCCGGAGCAGGTCGACGTTGGTCCAGAGCAGGTCGAGCTTGATGGCGTTGTTCGTCATCAACGACGACCACCGCGCCGCGGTTTTCTCTTCACGCAGGACGGCCCGGGCTTGTGCGTCGGCGAGGCAATGCTGGATGGACTCCTGCACTCGCGCGGTAGCAGCGTCGGCTTGTTTCCCCTTCTTGGCCCCTTTGTGGCCGTCCGTCCGCCCCTCTGACGCGCCCGGTGTCGTCGCGTCCGGCTTGTATGTCTCCTTGGCCTTGTCGAGGGTGCGCCGGACTTCCGCTCACTTCTCGCACTTATCAATGCGCTTGTAGACGTGGAGGTACTTGAAGTCGGCGTCGAGGTTGTCACGCTGATACATGGCGAACATGTGCAGCAACTACGTGGAGGAACAAACAATTGGCGTGCGTAGACGACGAAGAGAGGCGGGCGAACGTCGTGGCATACCTGATCCTCAACGCTGGCGCCGATCTCCGGGCGAGCCGCCACCTCCTCGACGATACCATGCCATTTGTTGCACGCCCCCTGGATAAACCCCCAATGGTTCGCCAGCACCTTGGAGCCGCGCTGCATGTACACGCCTTTGAAGTAGGGGTCGACGAGCTTCCGCTCGTCGAACTCGGCCTTGATGCGGTCCCAGTACGTCTCGAAGCTCTGGTTCGTGCCGGTGGTCGGGTCGAGGCAGACGACTTTCCATGCTTCGGCGAGGCATTCCTCCTCCTTGGACGTCCATTTGATGCGCGGCTCGCCTGGCCTGACTGCCCGCTTCTTCTTCTTGCGCCCCTTCGTCGGATCAGGCGCCGGCTCCTCCTCCTCGTCGTCCTCCTCCTCCTCCTCGGGTTCCTACGCCTCCTGCACGTCCTCGCCGTAGACGTAGCCGAGCTCGGTCTCCATGTCGCCGCTGAGATCCACCGTCTCGTCCTGGGTGACGAACCCGGGAGACGCAGCGGCCGCGGTCGAACCTGTCGCGATGATGTCGTCCATGTCGGCTCCTGTCTCGTCGGTGTCGCCGAGGTGCGAGAAGGGCAGCGGTCCACGGCAAAAAAGGGGCGTCGGTGAGGCCGCGTAGGCGGGCGGTGAGTAGTTGTATGGAGGGTACTGCACGCCGGCGAAGGCGGGCGAGGGTGTGCGCGTCGCCGGGTGGCCATGGGGAAAGGTCACGTTTGGGTTGAACCCACCGTGCGCGTCGCCGTCGGCGTAGCCGGGCGACGACGATCCCCATGGCTGCGGAGAACCGACGCCTTGCTGTCCCTAGGGCGCGTACTGGGCGTGGCTGTCGGGTGGATTCATCATCCCCGCGTGGTCCGCCGATGAGGAGGCAGCCCCAGCCGCGCGTGCCGTGTTGTCCCAGGCCTTCCTGGCGATGGCCCTGTTCCGCCGGTCGGCGGTGACTGCGTCGCGTCGCTGAACTTCCGCCCTCCACTCGGCGTTTGACATGCCCGGTGGCATGGATGGCGGCGCCCTCGGCTTCCTCTGCTTCGGCTGGGCCACGGTGCCGGTCGCGGTTGCCGCCACCCATGGCATGGCGTACTTCCTTGGTGGCATGGCGGCCGACCGGAAGGCGAGCGGGAGGGGGTTTGGCGGGAGGAAGGGAGGGAATGGCGGGAGGAAGGCGAACGAGCGGGAGGGAAGCGGGGGAAAAGGCGGCAAGAAACGGTGGGAAGAGGCCCTTTTTCGCTTGTGCCGGCTCCCCAAGTGCCCCCCCAGGGCGCCGGGTTCGGCCTGGGTCCGCCGGCACCAGTTTTGGCCCGAGCCGGCGAAAAACGGGCTTCTGGGTGCGCGACTGGGCCGTTTTTTCTGCGGCAAAAACGCCTGGGGAGGGGGCCTGTTGGGGGCGCGGCTGGAGATCCTCTAAGCTGCACATACCACTGGTAGGGGAAGTGGGGAAGGGTGTGCCAAGAGTGAAAAACTATATATCCACTTTTAGGGAGGAGGGTTTGCACATCGACTACTAGGTAGTTGGCCCGAGCAGTAAACTAGTTGCACAATAGGTTGCCATGGTTGTTAGGTTGCAACCTCATATAAAGTTGGATCATGCAGCTCTAACAATTAATTTTGGAAAAAGTTGCATCATTCAGTATTAAAGTTGTACAATGCAGTGCTAAAGTTGCACCATATAGCACCAAAATTGGCATCGTTTTTTTTTTGTCGAAACATACTCATGTGAGATCTAGTTTCAAAGATCTCGTCGCGCAGAATCCAACAGTGAAGACCGATCTGAATTTCGACACGCGGTTTGAGATATGACTTTTTAAAAATTTGAAAACCCAAAATAAATGAACATAGATCCGTTTTTCTTCCGATATGACCCGTCTGATTCACATTTAATGCGGACGACCACATGCACTAGCAGACAAGAAAAAAGGGTACGCATGCATGTGGCAGAGCGGCCGGCTCGTTCTCTTCAACGAGCGCGCACTTTTAAGATTTCAGGTAGAAAAAGACAGTCCCAGTTAATCAACTCAGAATATGAGTACACCTCAGCACTTACTCACACATATACGTCTCATTATCGACAATCAATCGGCACAATGTTTACTATACATGCTGTAAAATCTGCACAATCAGTCTACACAACGCTAAGTACCAATGCTGTAAAATTCACACGTCCAATCATTATCAACACCCCCATGTATCCTTTCTGGGACATGAGCATGACCAAATCTTAGGTATCGTGAAGCAACCAACCAGTCCGGTCGGTTCACTATCCAACTAATTTTCCCAACAAACAACCCAACGCCGCCTAGGAATGGCCACACGCAAAGCAAACCAGCATCTTGGAAGCGAAGCCACTCCTCTTCTTCGACGGCGGCATGGTGGGGATGTGAGACCCGTCCTTGCCGTGCTTCTTGCACCGCTCGCACTCGTCCCGGAAGGCCTTGAAGGCGCTGTTGCAGTAGCTTACCGCGTCCGCCACCGTCATGCCCTCCACCAGCTTGTGCGGGTATGCGTCCTTGGCGTGGTCACCGTTGAGCGCCGCGCCCAGCTGCACCAGCTCCGCTTGGAAGTCCGAGATCGGCGCGTGCTCCACCGCCTCAGTAGGCCGGAGCTTCACTGGCTCAGGCAGCGTGGCTGCAATGCATGCATGCGACCCCAGTGTTCCAGACCCAGAGACATGACATTAACACGTACGTAATCTGCAGGCACTAAGATGGAGGTACAGAGACAAGAGATAGACCAGGGCAGTCGGTGCGCGGGGTGTCGCGCGTGAGGACGACGTCGAACGTGCCGGCCCACGCGTCGCGCTTGGTCAGGAAGCTCCTGAGGTTGAAGATCTTCTTCACGGTGGCCGGGATGGACGAGTGTTCGAACTCCGACGTCGGGTGCGGCCCCGACGGCCTGTGCAGCACCGTCCCCGGCTCGATCCATGGGGAGACGAAGAAGGCCGGGACACGGACGCCGAGGCGGTCGAAGTTGAAGAAGAATGGCGCGTCGCTAACGATGTCGTCGGGGCTGGGGACGCCGACGGGGGTGGGCACGTGGTCGTAGAAGCCGCCGTGCTCGTCGTAGGTGATAACGAGGAGCGTCTCCTCCCACTGCGGCCCCGAGCGCAGCGCCTCGTAGACCTCCTTCACGAACCTCTGCCCCTCGGATACGTCGTGCGACGGGTGGTCGTCGTTGCCGGGGAGGATCTTAAGGTCGAAGTAGCGCTGCTCCACGACCACGTAGTTAGGCAGCTTGCCCTCCCGGCAGTGGCGCCGGAACTCGAGGTCGAAAGGGTGGAAGTTGCCGATGTACTTGAGCTGGCGGAGGTTCCGGTAGAAGAGCACAGACGGCGGGTACTGATAGTAGACCCCGAAGGAGTAGCCGGCGTCGTCGAGGGAGTCGAAGATGGTGGTCTGTGGCAGGCCGGCCACGAGCGCCTTGGTGTTGTTGCTGACGAGGCCGTGCGAGGTGGCGGAGTGCACGAAGAGGCGGTTGGGTTGCGTGGACGCTGGGTTGGACGCGAACCAGCGGTCGCACACGGCGAACTCGCGCGCCAGCTCGCGGTACACCGGCACCGCGTCCGGCCGGAACCCGCTCATGACGGTCTCCGCCATGCCCGGCTTCTCCTTCTCGGCCTGCTGCGCGAAGCCGCTCATCGGCGGGGATACGACGCCGGGCGGGGTGATGGGCGTGGCGTGGGCGTCGACGAAGGGCGTGCCGTAGACCTGCTCGTAGATGGCCTGGATGGAGTGGCCGGGGTCCGGGTCCACATACTCGGAACCGTCGCAGAAGTTGACGGCTTTGGAGCTCGGGTCGGCGACGACGACGCGGTTGGTCTCGGCGCCTGTGACGCCGTCGATGTCCGGGTTGAGAGACTTCATCCAGCCCAGCATGTGGTCGAAGGAGCGGTTCTCCTGCACCACCACCACTACCGTCTTGATCTTGCCCGCCATTATTTCTATAGCTCGATGATCTCCCTCGGGGTGTGTGTTCTCCCGATCGATGATAGCTCTTGATCTGTGGTTCGCTACCTCGCTGCGAGATGGAGGGAGCCAAGACGAACAGTGTGCTTAAATATGAATATATTGAGTAGCTGAGAGTGGAGTTGAGTGCGGAAATGGAAGAGTTCCAATTTTGTTCCCCAGGGGTATTCCTTGGCAGATAAACATCAATCAATCAATCAATCAACAAGAGAAAAATGAAGAGAAAATGAAAGGGGGCAAGGCTTTCCTGAGCCTGACACATCAACGGCTGAAAAACGTATATAGTTGAGGCTTGGCTGCAAAGTGTTCCATCGGGTGACTAGGCTGTGCATGCTATGCTAGCGCTAATTAAGCATTTAGGTACGTACCTACTGTAGATGCTAGCACATTTTGCCTTTTCAGGAAGTATTTGCAGTAATGTTAATTAGCTCTCGCGTCACGCAAATCCATGACATGCATGCATGCTTGGGAGCAGAGACAAGCCGTGTTAAACAGGCTAGAGATTGATGATTAGTCCCAGACGAGTCGTCGTCACGACCCTTTAAACTTTCCTTGGCTTTGCTTCGCAGCGATCCTAAGTTGCCAAATAGAGATGCACATCATGCAACTAAGGACCTGTTTGTTTCATAAGTCTTATGATTTTTTTTAGCCCCAACTTATAAGTCATAAGTCCCTAAAAAGTCCCTACCTGTTTGGTTCCTGGGACTTAACATGGACTAGAAGATCATATTACAATTATAAGTCCCTATAAGTCCCTCCTTGAGAGTCTTATTTGATAAGTCACAAATGCCCACTTTATTTTTTTGAAACTAGGCAAAAGATTTGCCATTCTCATTGAATAAGGAGAAGAGCAAGGTTTAGTAAAATACAGTTCCGCCACAGCGGTAGAATGGTAAAAGCCTACTCTCGCGGCATGAAATTACACAAGTGTTTGGCTCCCGCCATTGCCCAGATAGACGCTTCCTCTTTAATAGATCGCACCAACACCGCCACAGGCGCCGCCTTGGCCCTGAACACGCGTGCATTTCGCTCTTTCCAGAGCTCCCAACTTACAAGGTGGAGAGCGGAGGCCAAGGCTCTCCTTGGGTGCGCATTGTTGGCGAGGACTCCATCCCACCAAAGCCTTACCGTGCCAAAGTTCAACCAATTGCCAGTGTCAACATCGAGGTGCAGCCATGCGAGGATCTCCTTCCAAACCCGAATGGAGTAGCGGCACTTGAACAGAAGGTGTGCCGCGGATTCGCGCACTTGATCGCAAAGCGGGCAGCGATCACAGTTTGGCCACCCACGACGTTGAAGCCTGTCCGCCGTCCAGATCCGATTTTGAGTGACCAACCATGCGAAGAATTTACATTTTGGAGGCGCCCAAGCCTTCCAGACAATGCTTTGTAAGTTGGATTGAACTAGCCCAGCAAATTGGGCCAAGTAGGCCGTCTTGGCGGAGTAAGACCCATCACTGGAAACCTTCCATAGGATGGTGTCTGGGACCCCAGGTTGGAGGTTGATAGGTAGAAGCATGTTCCACAGAGCAATGAACTGTTCAAGGTGGGCTAGAGTTAATCCTGCGCTTGTGTCAATCCAATTCACCCAATTATCATCCCTGAGAGCCAAAGCAACGGTGCCATGCTTCTTCCTGGAAAGCTCGAAGATTTTTGGAGCGATGTCTTTGGGACGGATGCCCTCTAACCAAGAAGACTCCCAGAAGGTGGCCTTGGAGCCATCCCCAATTGTGACCCTGGTGAGAGCTGCAAAGATGTCTCGGTCTTCCTTTTTACAAGGGAGCTCAGACCCACACCATGCCCTTGGCGGGTCGTCCCACTCAAGCCAAAGCCATCTAAGGCGGAGTGCGGTGGCGAACTTTTTCAGATTAAGGATACCCAGGCCCCCAAATTGCTTAGGTCTGCAGACGTGTTCCCAGTTAATTTTGCATTTGCCACCAGACACAGTGTCAGTTCCAGCCCAGAGGTAGGCTCTCCGCATGCTGTCCAATTTTAGAAGAACCTCCACCGGGATGTCCAGCGGGGTGATATGGTAGATGGCGACCGCCGTGAGGACGGCTTTGACCAAGGCCATTCGGCCCGCAATAGCCACATGTCTCCCTCTCCAAGGTGCAAGCTTCCCAGCTGCCTTGTCTTCAAGGTGCTGCAAGTGCATCCTTTTGAGCCGTCGGATCGCAAGCGGAAAGCCTAGGTAGCGGATTGGGAACGATGATCGGCAGGCCTGGAAAAGCTGCAGGATGTCATCGAGATCTAGACTTGCACACTGGATGGGGGCAACCAAGCTCTTCGCACAGTTAGTGATCAGCCCCGTTGATTCACCAAAGGAGGAGAGCGTGCTTGCAATGAAGTTGACATCCTCCTTGATAGGGGCGCAGAAAATCGCTGCATCATCAGCATATAAGGAAGCCCTAATGCCCGAGAAGCGTCTGCCGAGCGGGTGCAGCAGGCCTTGGGAGGTGGCCTTTTCCAAGATGTGGTGCAAAGGGTCAATGGCCAGCACGAAGAGCAACGGCGATAGAGGGTCACCCTGTCGAAATCCACATCCATGCTTGATCGGGTCCCCAGCCACACCGTTGAGCAAGACCCTGGAGGAGGCCGTGGAGAGGAGAGTCGAAACCCACCCTTTGAAACGACTCGGGAAGCCATGGTGAGTTAGCAGCTCCATTAGGTAGTCCCATTTTACCGAGTCAAAAGCCTTCTTAATATCAAGCTTGAATAGGAGCATAGGAGTTTCTTTGCGGTGAAATTTCCTTGCCAAGTTGCGGACATACAGAAAGTTGTCATGGATACTCCTTGTTTTGATGAATGCACTTTGCGCAATGGAGACAATATTGTTCATGTGACCGGCTAGCCGTGTTGCAAGGATTTTGGCAATGAGCTTTGCAACGGCATGGATCAGGCTAATGGGTCTGAAGTCTGATATGTCTTCAGCACCCTCTTTTCTAGGGATGAGGGCGATATTCGCCGAGTTGAGCCAGTGGAAGTTTTCCGCATGCAGGTTTGAGAACTTGTTGATCACCAACATGACATCATCTTTGATAATGCCCCAACAGACCTTGAAAAATCTCCCGGTGAAACCATCAGGTCCCGGGGCCTTGTCTCCAGGAAGAGCCGAGAGTGCATTTTTGACTTCATCCTCTGTGATGGGCTCTCCAAGGTCGGAGAGGTCATGGGTCGTAGGTGGAAAGGCGGCCCAGTTGATAGTTTTGGAGCGTGGCGTACCCCTCTTTATAATGTTGGCAAAATGGGTCTGGACAATGGTGCTTTTATCATCATGGCTAGTCACCCAGCCAGCTCCGTGCTTGAGCTTATGGATAAGGTTTTTCCGGCGTCGCCCATTGATCCGGAGGTGAAAGAAACGGGTGTTTGCATCGCCCTCTTTGACATTTTGTATCTGAGAGTTTTGCTTTTTCCTAGCCCTTTCCATTACAGCCAGCCCGATCACTTTTCTCTTCAGTCTTCTACGAAGGTCCACCTCCTCCGCGCTAAGCTCTCTATGGTCTTGTGCCTCATCAAGACGCAAAATGATGTCCAGAGCCATGTGTAGTTGTACTTTGGCCTGAGAAAAGAGGGTCTTGCTCCATGATCTTAGCCTCTGACTAGTACGCTTAAGCTTGTGGAAAAGCCTTTGGTACGCTTCGGAGTGCATGGAGGGCTCATTCCAGGCCGCATGGACGGTTTGGTGGAAGCCAGGCATACTTGTCCAGAAGTTCTCAAATCGGAAAGTCTTCGGTCATCGGGGCCCATCATCATTAGCTAGCAGAAGCGGGCAGTGATCCGAGAGGGAGGATGACAGGGCCTGGAGGATATGCTTATCAAAATTAATGTCCCAATCCTCATTGCAGAAGAAGCCATCAAGCTTGCACATGATTGGGTTGTTTTGTTCATTGCTCCAGGTGAACTTCCTGTTTTGTAGGTGTATTTCATTGAGCTCACAGAAATTGAGGGCGACCCGGAAGCGGGTGATGCGGCTACGGTTTGCATTGGAGCGGTTCTTGTCTTGAGCTCGGTAAATTTGATTGAAATCGCCGGTGACTGATACGTCCAAAACGTATCTATAATTTCTGCTTGCTCCATGCCTCTTTTGGGTGATATTGCTATGATATTTATACACTTCCATACACTTTTGATCATATTTGGACTAACCTATTAACTTAGTGCACCCCAGTGCCAGTTTCTGTTTTCTGCTGTTTTTGTATTTCAGGTTTTCACGTTACGAGAACTGCCAGAAAAATCCCGGAAAAATTATATAAAAAATCAGCGTTCCAGAAGCTTCCCAGCTGCAAAAGGACAGCCGGAGGGGGGCCACCAGGGCTCCAGGCGCCCTGGTGGCGCGGGCCCCCCTGGCCGTGCCGGGGGGGCGCCTGGGCCCCCTGAGCCTCCGCTGATGCCCCCCTTTGGCATATATTTATATCGCATCCCGAAACCCTCGAGAGGGGAACCCTTTTTCGCGATCTCATCTCTGTTCCGCCGCCGCCGCCGCTTCCAAGATCGGGAGCACCAGGAGAACTCTTCCCGGCACCCTGCCGGAGGGGAGGATCACCACCGGGAGCCTCTCCACCACCATGGACGCCTCCCGGATGAGTTGTGAGTAGTCTCCCTTGGACCATGGGTCCATGACCAGTAGCTATGTGATGTTCTCCTCCCGTTCTTGTGCTTCACTAATTAGTCCTCGTGAGCTGCCCTACATGATCGAGGCACATATGTAATCCTTATGCTGTTGCTATGTTGAGTTTGCTGGGATCCGATGGATTGTGAGATTATGTTCAGATTGTGTTTGAGTAATATATTTGATCTACCTCTTTTATATTTATGTTCGTAAGTAATTCTTGCATGTTCCCCGTTGTTATTTATTGCTTTGGCCAAGTAGTAGGTAGTGACTCCAAGAGGGAACGTTATGCTTGATTGTGGGTTCATGCCCCTCGATGACTAGCTTGAGTGACAGAAACATGAGTCTAGGGGATGTGTTGTTGCCACAAGGGGGAAAACAACGGTGCTTGTGCCCGCGGGTGCAAGGATTGTTTACTTTACGCAAAGTTCTTTTAATGCAGTTGTCTGTTGCTTTGAGTTTACACTATGGATGGGACTCGCAACTTAATACCAGCGAGATGTTCTGGATAGATATCTCAAGGTGGATGATTAGTAGTAGATGCAGATGGATTTCGGTCTACTTGCCTTGGCGTACCGCCCATGCTTTGTACCTCTACCTTTCTTGTAACATAGTTAGCATTGGTTTGTGCACATAATTTTGTCAATTGCCCAGCTGTAATTCGTTTACCTCACATAGCTGTTTTATCGTCTTTTGGGAGAGAGACATCACTAGTGAACATCATGGGACCCCGGTCCATATTACCATCATTGATCACATCCGCTATTTACTTTACGCTTTTTACTTACTATTGCAGCATTACCTATCACTACTATCACTCTCGGTACTCGTTGGGAGCAAAGTTATTTGTATCTGCAGGTCCACGTTGATTGCTAATATATCTGGCGCCGTTAGCAGTTGACACCTTCTTGTTGAAACTGGGAGTCTCAGGGAAATCGATCCTTGGTATCTTTGCCAAGGGAAAACTTCCGCTACACTGCATCTCAAACCTTCCACTTGGGGTAACCAACGAGGGGCGAGAAGCCATCAAGCAAAGTTTTCTGGCGCCGTTGCCGGGGACTCGACTCTTCAGGATAGGGGAGTTGCACGCTATATTTTACCTTTGCTTTTAGTCTTGTTAGTTTACCTTTCAGTTTTGCTTTAGTATCTTTTATCGAAAATCACAAAAATAGTTATCTTGCTTGCTTGCTACTATGGGTTCCACCGAGAACACCAAGTTGTGTGACTTCACTAGTCACAACAACGATGACTTTATCTGCACACCTATCACTACACCTGCCACTTCAGCACCTTCATATGAAATTAAACCTGCTTTACTGAACCTAGTTATGAAAGATCAATTCTCCGGTGCTGGAGATGATGCTGCTTTACACTTAAACAATTTTGTTGAACTCTGTGATATGCAAAAGTACCGCGAAGTAGATGGTGATATTGTTAAGCTTAAGCTTTTTCCTTTCTCTTTGAGAGGAGGAGCTAAAATTTGGTTTCAGTCTTTGCCTAGAAATAGCATAGATTCATGGGACAAGTGCAAAGATGATTTTTATTGGAAAGTACTATCCACCTGCTAAAATTATCCAACTAAGAAGTAACATAATGAATTTTAAACAATTGGATAATGAACACGTTGCCCAAGCGTGGGAACGTATGAAATTTCTTATCAAGAACTGCCCTACTCATGGTTTGACTACTTGGATGGTTATCCAAACTTTTTATGCAGGCTTGAACTTTACCTCGCAGAACTTGTTAGATTCAGCCGCGGGAGGAACCTTTATGTCAACTACACTCGGTGCTGCCACAAAGCTTCTCGATGAGATGATGACCAATTATTCCCAATGGCACACCGAACGCGCTCCAACAGGTAGGAAGGTAAACTCTGTCGAGGAGATTTCCTCCCTAAATGAAAAAGTTGACTTGATCATGTCTCTACTTTCGAAGCAATCTTCTGTTGATCCTCGTGATGTTCCTTTAAATTCTTTGATTGCTCAAGAACAAGTAGATGTGAACTTTATCTCTATAAACAATTTTAATAACAATGCTTATAGGAGTAACTTTGGTAGCAATCCTAGACCGTTCCCCTCTAATTCTTATGGGAACAACAATGCTTATCCTATTACCAAGAACTCCACTACTGAACTAGAGATTATGCTTAAAGATTTCATCACTACCCAAAAAGCCTTTAATAAGAGTGTAGGAGAAAAACTAAACAAACTAGATGATCTCTCTTTGAAGGTAGACAATTTAGCCAATGAGGTAGAATTGCTTAAAATTAAAACTTCTCCTCTTGAGGAGAGGAAGGTCACTCCTATGAATGCTATTCAAGTGCAAATTAACGAAAATATTAGGATGTTGGCTAAACTAAAAGAGAGATGGGCTAGAGAAAGGGAGGAAGAAGATAGAATTAAGAGCCTTCCTACCCACCACACTGTTGCTACTATCCAAGTTGTTGAGGATATCCAAACTCTTAGCACCCAGTGCACTCCTGGTCCCAGTGGACCTATTAATGGTGATGCTATGACTATAGAAACTACCAAACAAGTGAACGTAAAGGACACCACTACCACCTTACTTGATAGTAGTGACCTTGATTTTGATAATTGCACTCTTACCGAAGTTATTGATTTCCTTCACAAGATGTCTAAAGATCCCCGCACTAGCACGCTTAACCTTGCCTTCATAGAGCATATCACTAATGCTCTCATCAAAGCTAGCGAGGAGAAACTTAGAGTAGAAGCCTCCATACCTAGAAAGCTAGAAGATGGTTGGGATCCTATGATTAAAATTAAGTTGAATAACTTCTCTTGCTATGCTTTATGTGATGTTGGTGCTAGTACCTCTGTTATGCCCAAAAGAATATATGATATGCTTAAATTGAAACATTTTGATTCTTGTTCTTTTGGTGTTCGTCTCGTTGATTCTTCCATAAAGAAACCTTTGGGGAGGATCGACGATGTTCTTATCATTGTCAATGACAATTACGTTCCCGTTGATTTTACTATTATGGATATTGAATGTGAACCTTCGTGTCCAATTATTTTGGGACGTCCTTTTCTACGCACCGTTGGTGCTATCATTAACATGAAAGAGGGGAATATAAAATTCCAGTTTCCTCTCAAGAAAGGGATGGAACACTTCCCTCGAAAGAAGATTAAGTTACCTTTTGAGTCCGTTATACGGGCTAGCTATTCTTTTACTCTTGATAAAACTTGATCTCTATGCATTATGCCTAGCTTAAAGGCATAAAAGAAAGCGCTTTTGGGAGGCAGCCCACATGAATAAAATTTTATTTTGCTTTTGTTGTGTCTTGATGTTGTTTACTACAGTAGCATCATCATTGTATCTTTGCTTTTCAATTTTGTGCCAAGTGTAGCCTCTGATTGCAAGAAAGTTCAAAAGTTGTGACGTGCTGTCCAGGAAACAGATTCTGTCCTTGGATAGAAAAATTCGTATAAAATCACCAGATCATCTTTTTGGTCTGAAATTTTTCGACAGCATGCTCTATATAATTGTCTTTCGTGCGTCTGTTTTGAGTTTTTTGATTAGAGTTGCAGAAGTGCCCCGAACAAATCATTTACTACCTGCTGTTCTGTTTTTCACAGATTCTGTCCTGTTTTGCCTTTCCTTCATTTTGCAAACCTAGAGCTTGCTTTTTCTTTGCAAAAACCTTTTGGCAATCTTGAGAAACAGTAGATCTTCAATAATATCCTTATTTCCAGCAAGGAACAATTATTTTATTAAGGGTACTAACCTCGCTAATCAGATTATGATGAGTTATGTATGAAGGGAGTTTTCAAGTGTGCGAGGGAAGATGATAAAAAGATTCAGGAGTGTCAAACGCTCAAGCTTGGGGATGCCCCCGTGCACCCCCAAGAAATATTCAAGGAGACTCAAGCGTCTAAGCTTGGGGATGCCCCCGTGCATCCCCTTCTCCATCAACATTATCAGTTCGTCTTTCGTTCCACTATATTTTTATCACTTCATGTGTTATGTGCTATGCTTGGAGCGTCTTGCTTTTAGTTTTCATTTTTAGTTTTCTTTAGCTTTTCATAACGAGTCGGAACTCAGCTTTCTTTATGTGGGAGAGAAACACGCTCCACTTCTACCTAGAACATAACATAGAATTTTCATGTCTATCTTTGCTGTGTGTGTTCTTTGTCTTTCAATAGCTACTATCATGCTTAGCTTTTAGTTTTCATGCTTATCTTTTTAAAGAGCTTTTGTTTAGTTGGTTGCTTGAACTCTCTTTACTTATCATGTTTATCTTATTAAGAGAGTTTGCTTCCGTGGCATTGGTTGATATGTTTATGATAAAGATGCTACGTGCATAATGGTGCTTAGTAGTTCATGTTTTCTTATGGTTAGTCTCAAATAGCTGGAGGGTTTCCAATGTGTTATTGGAGTACCAACATGATTTGTTTGCCTATGATGTGGTATGGTTTAGTAATATCTTCCTTCAAGAATTTATTTTGATTGACTTGGCGTATGCTCACGCATATTTAAGACTGTAAAGAAAGTCTGTCAAGCCTTGATGATCTTTTATTTCTGAGTAGCGATATAACTACCATGCCTGATTCAATGTTGCTTTGTCGCTCTGCATGATTATGATCGTCATTGCTCTCTTAGTTGGTCGCTCCCAGTCTTTTGCTAACCTCCACCTGTACTAAGCGGACTAACTGCTTGTGCATCCAAATTCCTTTAAACCAGTTATGCCATATGAGTCCACCATACCTTCCTACATGGTATTTACCTGCCATTCCTAACGGAGACTTTCATGTACCATCTCGAAATTATTCAAAGAAAAAGAAAAAAAATGCATTCCTATTTTGTGCCTCTGTTTTAAGTCCATGAGGAAGTAGTAGTTAATTCATAATCTTTTTAAGTTGGACAAGCTTCACCCCGGGATTGCATGTATAATGTGCAAACCCATAACACGAGAAGGAACTGGCATTGAGTGCGTCCGGTTCAAAATTAATATAACAAACAAACCCTCCTTCACGCTTTGTTCATGAGAAATCAGAAAACTTTGGCAGTGATAAACAAAGGAGATTAAGAGGATGTGATCGTCCTCATTCGGGAGCCGTTCCTCGAAACTTGTCCCTCTCAAGAAGTAATTGAGTTATCTGCTAGCATTCATTGACGAAACATGCATGATCTAAGAAAATAATAATTATTACCTCTGTTTTTAAAACCAAGAGCTCTGGTACATGCTTTGTCTTTGTTTCCGACTACGGGTTTTCAACCTTGCCAACAAAAGCCACGGTTCGAGAGTCTCCACCTTCTTTTAAAGCACCAACTACTGAGAGCATGATTGTCATTCTGAGTGTAATGTGCATTGTCCCAAAGTAGCATTGTCTTTTGCATGATTGTGATATCGTTTATTCTGAAATCATTGTATCTAGTCATCACTTAAACCTTGGAGGTGCCCCTGCATTTATCTTTTGCTTCACTAAAGGGGGCAAGCGAGATATCACTTTATCATATTTGCACACCATGCTCATTACAAATCTATTTGATGTTTCAATACCATATTGTAAAACTTTCAGTTCTTTGTGATTTTCTCATGAGGCAACTTAATTACTACAGATTCATTGTCTCAGTAAGCTTTTGTCATATGACTATGAAAAATCCTTATATGGTTAATAGCATGTCACCACAGAAATTATTCTTGTTATCAATTACCTACTCGAGGACGAGCAGGAATTAAGCTTGGGGATGTTGATACGTCCAAAACGTATCTATAATTTTTGCTTGCTCCATGCCTCTTTTGGGTGATATTGCTATGATATTTATACACTTCCATACACCTTTGATCATATTTGGACTAACCTATTAACTTAGTGCACCCCAGTGCCAGTTTCTGTTTTCTGCTGTTTTTGTATTTCACGTTTTCACGTTACGAGAACTGCCAGAAAAATCCCGGAAAAATTATATAAAAAATCAGCATTCCAGAAGCTTCCCAGCTGCCAAAGGACAGCCGGAGGGGGGGCCACCAGGGCTCCAGGCGCCCTGGTGGCGCGGGCCCCCCTGGCCGCGCCGGGGGGAGGGGGGG
>LR738712.1:7758459-7797891 GCA_902687465.1 Secale cereale
GAGCCTCCGCTGATGCCCCCCTTTGGCATATATTTATATCGCATCCCGAAACCCTCGAGAGGGGAACCCTTTTTCGCGATCTCATCTCTGTTCCGCCGCCGCCGCCGCTTCCAAGATCGGGAGCACCAGGAGAACTCTTCCCGGCACCCTGCCGGAGGGGAGGATCACCACCGGGAGCCTCTCCACCACCATGGACGCCTCCCGGATGAGTTGTGAGTAGTCTCCCTTGGACCATGGGTCCATGACCAGTAGCTATGTGATGTTCTCCTCCCATTCTTGTGCTTCACTAATTAGTCCTCGTGAGCTGCCCTACATGATCGAGGCACATATGTAATCCTTATGCTGTTGCTATGTTGAGTTTGCTGGGATCCGATGGATTGTGAGATTATGTTCAGATTGTGTTTGAGTAATATATTTGATCTACCTCTTTTATATTTATGTTCGTAAGTAATTCTTGCATGTTCCCCATTGTTATTTATTGCTTTGGCCAAGTAGTAGGTAGTGACTCTAATAGGGAACATTATGCTTGATTGTGGGTTCATGCCCCTCGATGACTAGCTTGAGTGACAGAAACATGAGTCTAGGGGATGTGCTGTTGCCACAAGGGGAAAAACAACGGTGCTTGTGCCCACGGGTGCAAGGATTGTTTACTTTACGCAAAGTTCTTTTAATGCAGTTGTCTGTTGCTTTGAGTTTACACTATGGGTGGGACTCGCAACTTAATACCAGCGAGATGTTCTGGATAGATATCTCAAGGTGGATGATTAGTAGTAGATGCAGATGGATTTCGGTCTACTTGCCTTGGCGTACCGCCCATGCTTTGAACCTCTACCTTTCTTGTAACATAGTTAGCATTGGTTTGCGCACATAATTCTGTCAATTGCCCAGCTGTAATTCGTTTACCTCACATAGCTGTTTTATCGTCTTTTGGGAGAGAGACATCACTAGTGAACATCATGGGACCCCGGTCCATATTACCATCATTGATCACATCCGCTATTTACTTTACGCTTTTTACTTACTATTGCAGCATTACCTATCACTACTATCACTTGCGTTTGATCCTTTGTAAACTACAAGGCCGGAGGGATTGACAACCTCTCTGTACTCGTTGGGAGCAAAGTTATTTGTATCTGTGTGCAGGTCCATGTTGATTGCTAATATATCTGGCGCCGTTAGCAGTTGACACCTACTTGTTGAAACTGGGAGTCTTAGGGAAATCGATCCTTGGTATCTTTGCCAAGGAAAAACTTCCGCTACACTGCATCTCAAACCTTCCACTTGGGGTAACCAACGAGGGGCGAGAAGCCATCAGTGACTAACCATCCAACGCCGCTAGGCGGCTTCTCAGCCATCAACTCATTAAAGAAATCGTCTTTCAGGTTGTATCTCGTTGGTCCATAGACCGTGGTGAAGTTGAACCATGTACCGGAGTTAATGATGGTGATCTTCGCCGATAGGGTGTAGGTTCCAAAATGCACGTTTTCAAGCAGCAAGTGGTCTTCATCCCAAAGCAGAAGGATCCCCCCACGAGTGCCAATGGCAGGTCTTTGGGCAAAACTCCTCAGCCTGTAGCCGCCCAGGAAGGAGGCAACCATGGGGTCAACAAGCTCCAGCTTGGTTTCTTGGAAGCATGCTAAGTGGCAGGCCGAGGCGGCGACAGTCTCATTGACAACATCTCTTCTATTTGGGCAATTCAATCCTCGGACATTCCAGTTCAGAACACTTAGGTTGTGGCTAATCATGGATAACACCATACATCATCAGACTGCCAGTTGACAGGCACAAACAAGAGTGCAAATTGCCTCGCCAGGGCAACAAATAGCAGCTGCACGGATCAGCTACAAACAGGCGTAGCGACAGGCAATAAGGGAAGTCTAACATAGTGAAACTACATTACATCATCAGGGAACCGATGGTTCATCAGGCTGCGTCAGCAGTCGCAATGTCGACCGATGCAGCCAACTCAGGGCCTGTATCTCCACCATGCTGCAGTAGCGCTTCCTCCACCGCAGTTGCCAGGTCGCAATCCATCCTAAAGAGAGCTCGAAGGGCAGCAACAGCGGAGTCAGGTAGCTGGCCCTGGAACATGGCGACGTAGCGGCTCAGCGCCTCTTGGGTGACCGTCTCCCCTTGGCCTATGATTCCCAACCTTTGGCAGAGCAGTTGCTCTGCGAGCTGGGCAATGGGCATGGCCCTCTTCTTGGCTCGTAGACGAGGGCTGCGCCGGCTGAGGTCGAAGTCGGTGACCCCCGCCAGCGTCTTCCTCCTTGTAGCAGGCCGCTTCGGCTGTGAGGAGCTCGGAGCTGCAAGGAGAGGAGGCACCGTTGGTACAAACAGGGGGGGTGCACGCTTCTGTAGCCGGCGAGTCGCCGGCGCCAACCTCCACGTCGATGCGCACCGCTGCCAACAAAGGACATGGCACGAAGATGGGCGTGCGGGCTCTTCGTCAAGACCACGGGGCTCCACGTCCTGACCAGCAGCAAAGCTAGCACCCGGATCATCAGCAAGAGGCGTCAAGGGTCCTTCATCAAGCGTCAAAGAGGGCTGCACTGGAGTTCCGAAGCAGCCCATCGCCTTGCGCAGCCAGACTGGGCTTGAAGAGGTTGCCCTTAGCTCGATGATGTCGCAGGAGGTGGTGCGGGGTGACGGCGGTGGAGATCGTCCTCGCTAGAGCACCTCCGGGGCCGCCGGGTGCTCCACCGAGCTGCTGCGACGACCAGGGAGAAGGCGAACAGAGCCGCGAGCAACCGGCGCCGGCGACACGGCCATGCACCTCCGCCCATCGTCATGCCCGTTACGCCTGGAATCGCGGCGGTCATCTCTTCTGTAGTCTCGGCGGTCATCGTCTTCCCTCCTTTGCGGCGCCCGCGAGCGGGTGCGGAAGATACGGTCGTGCCAAGACGGCTGCCTGTCGTCTCGCCGCCCACGACGGCCATCTTCGTCACGGTCATCCTCCCGCCTGCCTCTGTCGTCACGGCGATGGCCAGACGGCTCACTGCGCCGAGGCGGACGCTCACCATCAACCACGCGGAAGCTCCAATCAAAGCGGTTGGAGTAGTGCGGGCGCCGAGGCACGTTGCCGTTGGCGTCAGGGGTGAAGTCCTCATGGCGGTCCAGATGAACCAGGACGCGCCGGCACGGCGCCCGGTGATCCCGGAGGGGCCAGCGAGCGCACCCAACGGTTGGCTGTCTCCCACTGTGAGCAGCACAACCTTGGGGATGCTTGATGGGTTCGCCGACCACGCCCAAAGATGGGATTTATAAGTCCCTGCACAACTTTAAGTCCCTATAAGTCCCTCCTGTTTGGTTTAGATGGGATTTATAGGGACTTAAAACTTTTTTAAGTCCCTAGACCAATAAGTCATTGTAAACAAACACCCTTTAAGTAGTTGCCTGGGTAGAGCAGCAACACATCCAACGACACCAACAAACTAACCTGCTGTCTAGCTTAGCTAGTTTCTTTCTACTCCCTCCGTCCCAAAATAAGTGTCTTGACCTTATTACAACTTTGCACTAGAGTTAGTGCAAAGTTGAGACACTTATTTTAGGACGGAGGGAGTATTTCATATCTCCGGTCGATCTATGAACCACGTGCAAAATGCAGTGCAGTTCGAACGTTGCTCTTGCTTATGCGCCCGGGATCTGCAGGCTGCAGAGTATCGTCGTCGGTCATCAGCAGTTTGTACTCCCCATTGGTACAAGTATCATACATCACCGAATTAACAAGACATGGATGTATGTGATAAATATGAAGACCACAACCGGTCGATTACATGACTACACATGTCACCTATTACTAGATGTATTTCAGTTCTAGAAACATCTTTTTTTATCTATTTTAATGACAAGTATTTTTGGACGGAGGGAGTACTTAGTGGTAAGCCCCAAACTTTTCTCTCAGATGTGCCGCCACCTCAACATTACGATTTCAGCATTCTTGACTCCGCCATTGTGGTTGGACGAAATATGAGAAGCGTCGCAGCAAGGCGGCAATGGAGGGTGTCGTGTCAAGGTCAAACGGCGGGGCTACATCGAAGGGTGACGGCGAGATTCTGTGAAGCGTCGTTGATCGGTTCTAGATCGATAGGAATCCGAAGGCAAAAGTTGCATACAAACAAATAAGGGAGCTCCTCCTAAGCGCTTAAAGCGCCAGCCGGTGAAACAACGCTCATGGAATGCTCCCGCTGGCCGCGGCTCAAACAAAATTATGCTCACTTGTTAGCTACTTTCATTGGGTTTTTTTTTTCACTCACTCGCTCAATCGTTGGAGCTCCCGGTTGGCTCGCTCGCTTACTATTCAGCTGCTGGTTTTCATGAGAAAAAAACGACCCTCCGGTTTTCTATAGATTAAAAAATACAGAAAATCAATAAATGTTCGTAGATTTTAAGAGAGTCCATAATTTTAAAAAATGTTCAATAATGTGGAAAAACTTCATCAATTTGAAAAATGTTACTTAATTCGAAAATGTATTCATGAATTTTAATTTACTACCAATTGAAAATTGTTTTCTAAATTTGAAAAATAGTAGCCGTTTGAAAGTTATAGATGAATTTTTAGCAAAAAAACATGAATCTTAAAAATGTTGGCGAATTTGGAAAAGCAAAATCATGAATTAAAAATTTGTTCACAATTGTAAAAACCAAAATAATAGAAGTGAGTATTAAAAATAAATCATAAAATAAAAAAAAACCATAACAAGTAAAAAACGTAGCACATAAAGTAAAAAACGGTACCAAGTAAACATATCTGTGGGCATCCCTTACTGAAGAATATAGTGGATTTATCACTATTGATTCTCTGTCCTGAAGCTGCACAATAGGTCTCAAGTAAGCTTGATACCTCCTCTCCTCCATCTACACTTGCCCTGAAAAACAAAAGGCTGTCATCTGTGAATAAAAGATGGACCACAGGCGGAGCCGATGGTGCCACCTTGATACCACTGAGTTGAGATGACTGATTTTGGGATTTTAAGAGGCACGAAAGGCCCTGTGCTGCTAACAAGAAAATGTATGGAGAGATAGGATCTCCCTGCCGAATACCCCTGGATGGTTTGAAAACTTCTGATTTTGATCCATTGAACATGACTGAAAAAGAGACGGAGCTTACCAAATTCATGACAGTGTTAATCCATGATGGTGCAAAACTAAGCTTTTCCATAATTGCTCTCAGATAACTCCATTCAACTCTATCATATGGCTTCATCATGTCCAACTTGAGTGCACAGTAGCTATTATTCGTAGACTTACTCCTCTTCATAAAATGTAGGCATTCATATGCCGAAATAATGTTATCAGTGATCAGTCTTCCTGGGACAAAGGCAGACTGTTCCTCGGAAATTATCTCAGGCAAGACCTTTTTTAGGCGATTAGATACCACTTTGGATGCAATTTTATAAAAGACATTGCATAGACTAATGGGCCGAAATTGTGATAGTAGAGTTGGGTTTGATACCTTCGGGATGAGTACAAGAATTGTATCATTAATGCATTCCGCACTCTCCTCACCCCGAAGAATTCCCAAGATCGCCTCCGTGACAGATTCGCCACAAACGTCCCAATGCCGTTGGAAGAAGTGAGCCGGGAATCCATCGGGCCCCGGAGCTTTGGTTGGAAACGTCTGAAAGAGTTCCATTTTTACTTCTTCTCGGTCATATGGAGCTAGCAACATATCATTCATTGGTGATGTCACCTTTGCGGTGACATGCTGCAAAACATCCTCAACCCCCTGTATACCTTCTGACGTGTATAAAGCTTTGTAGAAATCCAAAGCCAAAGGTTGCATTTCAGCTGGATTCTCCGTCAGCGTCCCATCCGGCCCTTGCAAGGCCTTAATCATATTTTTCCTCATTCTCATCGAAGCACGGATATGGAAGAAATGTGTGTTGCGGTCTCCTTCAGATAGCCATTGGACTCGTGACCTCTGACACCACATTGTTTCCTCCCCGGGATATAGTTAAATTAGCCTATCATTTATCTTAATTTCATTGATGCTCGGTCCCGTTCCAGCCGGGTCACTTCTCAGCCTATCAAGGTCGCCTGTGAGCTTCTTTATCTCCCCTCGTACACTCCCAAAGGTTGCTTTGCTCCATATTCCCAGCTCATTAGCTAGTGCGGTAAGATTAGCTCGCACTTCATTAGCCGTCCGATTACGGCCGTTCGGCTCCCATGCAGAATCAACGGCCCTCTTCAAGTCTGGGTGCATATTGTTGTTGCCGCTCTCTCTCTCTCTCTCGCCTGACGGAGGTGGAAGAAGGAGCACACTTTTTTTCCCGGCGACCAACGCCCCGGCGCCCAAACGCCTCCTTTATATTCAGTACACAGGCTACATCACGGCTGACTACACTCGGCTCAACTAGAACGAAGAGATTACATGGCCTTTTATACCCGCGGCACCTAGCAACTACTTCTTGCGGCACTTGCGCACACACACACGCACGAGCTCCTGGAGACCCTGCCTGCCCAGGTACGCACTAATCCAGCTAACAAGCCAACGACTTGCATGCATCCCTATCTACTGCGCGCTAGCTTTCCTCAACAGCCGGCCACTAACCAGCTAACTACATGCATGCAACTAACTAATCAAGATTACTACTAACATTTCCTCCTAATCTTGACTTGCCGTGGCCCGGAGTTGCTGCCGAGGAACGTCCTTCTTCGTCTCCTAGGAACACCGCACGCTCGCCGTCATGCCACCACGCAGCGCCTCGGGGCCTCCGCGATCGCCGCACGTACGATGTCACCGGCCGCTGCCTGCGCCACGCGCCATGACAGCCACAGCGCCGCCCACCTCCATGGGCCGACACACGGCCCGGAACTCCGTCGCGCAGCTGCCGGCGAGCGCCGCCATCGCTGCCACGCCTCCGGCACGGCAGGCACGCCCAAGACACCAAGCTCATGATACCAATTGTTGTTGCCGCTCTCTCTCTCTCTCTCGCCTGACGGAGGTGGAAGAAGGAGCACACTTTTTTTCCCGGCGACCAACGCCCCGGCGCCCAAACGCCTTCTTTATATTCAGTACACAGGCTACATCACGGCTGACTACACTCGGCTCAACTAGAACGAAGAGATTACATGGCCTTTTATACCCGCGGCACCTAGCAACTACTTCTTGCGGCACTTGCGCACACACACACGCACGAGCTCCTGGAGACCCTGCCTGCCCAGGTACGCACTAATCCAGCTAACAAGCCAACGACTTGCATGCATCCCTATCTACTGCGCGCTAGCTTTCCTCAACAGCCGGCCACTAACCAGCTAACTACATGCATGCAACTAACTAATCAAGATTACTACTAACACATATCCCACATCACCGCGTATTTAAATCGTTTCTCCAGCCGAGGGGCTGAAGCCTCGAATTTTACAAGTAATGATGAATGGTCGGATGTGGCCGAGGTTATATGTTCAACCAATGCGAGAGGAAATTGTGCACACCATTCTGAGGAGCCGAGCGCCCTGTCAAGTCTTACTCTAGTATAAGTACCACCGGACACCTTTTTCTCAAAAGTCCATGGTCGACCTTGAAAACCCAGATCAACCAAGCCATATGTGTCAACGGCATCTCGAAAACCTTGAACCTGGCTTTGACTTCGCTGACCTATACCATCATATTTATCCAAGCTCAAAACCTCGTTAAAAGTCGCCGATGCATAACCAGGGAAGTTCGTTCAAAGACGCCATACTCTTCATCGTGTTCCAAGTGTTGTGTCTAGGATGAGTTTCAGCATCCCCATAGAAGCAAGACAATCTCCATGGCTCCGCCCAGGCCAGTCACTTTGGTATCTATATGGTACTTCGAGTAACCCAAAACTTCAATTTTTATTTCATTATTCCAAAACATAACAAGCCCGCCACTTCTACGAGTGGCTTCCACAGCGAAAGAACAATCATAACCTAAACTGCTAGCAAGATTTTCAGCTCTATCTCTACCAATTTGGGTTTCAACAACACATAGCAGTCTAGGGGCAAACTTTTGCAAAAAATCGTGTAGTTCTTGAACTGTCGGGGCGTTGCCTAACCCACGGCAGTTCCAGCACACAGATTCATTGGGAGCGGCGGTCCTCCGCCGAGGAGGCCGCCAAACGTCCATCACTGCTTTTTCCCTAGCTGGGTTTTTCTTCACGCCGTTGCTGTTATTCTTCTCCAAGCCTGACTTCTCTAACATTGATGTTGTTCTGGACCTCTTGGGGTCCTCCTTGGGTGGAGGGTTAGGGGGCACTGAAGCTCCTCCCTTCGCCTTCTCAACAAGGACCAATTCCATCCCCGTAACTGATTGTGCGACAACCTGTTCGGAGCCACGCTTTCTGCTAAGATCAGCATTACCACTAGTGGAAAAAGGGCCATTTGTCCCGGTTGGGGAACCGGGATTAAACGGTCGATACAGATGCCCTAGACCATTAGTCTAGGTTCTTATACCAACCGGAACAGATGGAGTTCCACATGGCCACTGCGGCTTGCCCAGGCAGGGGGGTCTTTTGTCCCGGTTGGTAGCACCAACCGGGACAAATAAGCTTCCACGCGTCAGCAGTTCAGTGGCTAGGGTTTTTGTTTTTTTTCTGAAAGGGGGGAGGGGGTTTGGGGGTTTTGTAGGGTTAATTTAGGGGTTTCATATATTGTGTTAGCCCGCTAGTAGAGAGAAGTGTCCTCTCTTATCTCCGTGCTTAATTGGTCGACACTACGTACTATACATATAGATCGGAGGACTCGACACGCTAGCTAGTAAGAAAATGAAGGAAACCATTAAGTACACAAGATCGACCTCTCTCCTTCTCCGAGAGATTGGTCGAACAACAAGTTTTCGTATATCTATCCGACGCTACTGGCTACATACATACAATATAAGATCTCTTACAATTCCCTAACATCTAATGTCAAATTCCAGATGGTATTCTCCGGCTTTATTTATGACGTGGTCAAGAAAGAATCCCGCCAATTCCTCTTGAATTGCCCGTATGCGATCTTGTGGTAGGATTTCATCCCGCATCTGCCACATCTAATCTGAAGAAGGGGGTCAATACATATATATGAATTAAACTCAACAGAAATGATGGTAATAAAATAAAATTGTGAATATTTTTGCTTACACACATCAAATTGTCTTTTAGAGTAGCCCCGCCTATTCTTGGCCGTCGCATTGTAGATAAACTCGCAGATGTAGTATCCATAGTAATTATTCCCGGCTTCCTGCTACAAGCACTTTACGAGAAATAAAGGTCAATCAAACTGATAATGAAGCATTATAAATGGCATTGATGAAAGTATAGCTAGAGTCAACGAGAGATGTGCGGAACTAGCTAGCTAGTAGTACTTACTTTCGGGTAAATCCATCGCAGTTCCCGTGACAGTGCCGGAACTTTTTTGGTGAATTCTTTCCAAACCCTGCGAGAGAAAGGAAACAATTACTTTATATTAGGAAATGAACAAAGTTGCCGATATGGTGCGATAATGATCGATTGAACTTACTTGTTGAGCATTTTAGACATGTCCGCAAAGGTCTCGGGATCTTTTCGTCTCGAGTCTAAGACGGTTACTAGTCCCCCCTCAAGCTTAATCTCTATGAGAATATAGTGGAACATGCGCACACATGCATATAACTCATCAATTACATTAATTACTATAACCTCGAGTAATATATAATTAAGGGAAACCGAATATGCACAAGACAGTAACACTCACCGGAAGTTGTAAGGAAAGAGTATTTTATTTTTGTTTTGATTTATTATCAATGATTTTAGCAATTGGCCTCGGCTTCTTTGGCATGAAGTTGAACCAGATATTCATATATGAGATTTGTGTTAATGAACCCAATATCATAGATATCAGCTTTTCTACATTCGACGATCTTCAATCTGCATAATATAGTGAGGATAATTATATATACTTGCAATTAAGAGCTGAGCTATATATAGAGACTTAATGATAGAACTAGTACTTACAGACAGTAGCAAGTGATCATTGGTTCATCGAGGGCCGTTTGATTGAAAAACTGGAGAACTCCTCAAATGTAATAGACAACATCTCAACTCCAACGAGGTCATGGTCCTCTTTAACTTTCAGCATCAAAGTATCCTGGCTACAAGAGTCTCTGCAGGTATCCATGTAGCAGTCATGCAATCTTCGCATCATCATGGTTAGAGTTCTGACATCTTTGATGAGAGGCTTCCCGTACCGGTATTTGTGATCATCCACCTCTAACACATCAAAAACTACATCATCGGTCAGGTAATCTCCAAGATTGGTACCGGGCGTCATCCCCAGATGATTAGGGATGATGTCGCTAGGCACCTGGCCAAAACTGCGAGTGTTGATGACCGACACGTAAACGCACCACAGTGTTCGTCAATCGTGGAAATCACTCCTAGAACCCATGAAACGGGCCAAAATAGGCCGAAACGACGAGTGTTGATGAACGGCACGTAAGGGCACCCTGGGGTTCAGCAACCATGAAAATCGTTCGGGGCCCCAAAACGGTGAGTAATAGTCCGCGATACGGGCCAGAATCGGCCAAAACTGTGAGTGTTGATGACCGACACGTAAACGCACCTCGGGGATCGTTAATTGTGGAAATTGCTCCGGGAGCCAAAACGGTGAGTAATAGCCCATGAAACGTGCAAGAATCGGCCAAAACTGTGAGTGTTGACGACCGATGCGTAAGCTCACCTTGGGGTTGAACAACTATGGAAATCGCTTTGGGAACCCCAAACGGTGAGTAATAGTCCAAGAAACGGGCCCGAATCGGCCAAAACTGCGAGTCTTGACAACCAACACGGAAGCACACCTTCGGGTTCGACAACCATGGAAATCGCTTTGGGACCCCAAAACAGTGAGTAATAGTCCACGAAACGGGTCAGAATCGACAAAAACCGCGAGTTTTGATGACCGGCACGTAAACGCAACCCGATGTTCTTCAATCGTGGAAACCACTCCGGGACCACAAAACAATGAGTAATAGTCCAAGAAACGGGCCAGAATCGGCCCAAACTGCGACTGTTGATGACCGACACGTAAGCGCCAATTGGGTTTCAACAACCATGGAAATCGTTTTGGGACCCCAAAATGGTGAGTAAACACACCTTGGGGATCGTTAATCGTGGAAATCACTCCGGGACTCCAAAACGGTGAGCCCACGAAACAGTCCAGAATCGGGCGAAACTGCGAGTTTTGATGACGAGCACGTAAACGCACCTCGGGGATCGTTAATCGTGGAAATCGCTCATGGACCGCAAAACGGTGAGTTTAAAGGGCCATAATCGGCCAAAACGGCAAGTGCCGATGAATGACACGTAAGCGCACCTTAGGGTTCAGCAACCTTGAAAATCACTCCGAGACCCCAAACAGTGAGTAATAGTCGACGAAACGGGCCAGAATCGGCCAAAACGGTAAATAATAGCCCATGAAACAGGCCAGAATCGCCCAAAACGGCGAGTGGTAATGAACGACACCTAAGCGCACCTTGGGGGTTCGACAACCATGGAAATCACTTAGGGACCAAAAAATGGTGAGTAATAGTCCACGAAATGGGCCAGAATCGGCCAAAACTGCGAGTGTTGATGACCGATGCGAAAACGCACCCTAGGGTTCATCAGCCATGAATATCGCTCTGAGACACCAAAACGGTGACTAATAGTCCATGATAGGGGCCAAATCGGCCAAAACTGCGAGTGTTGATGACCGACACGTAAACGCACCCCAGTGTTCGTCAATCGTGGAAATCGCTCCTAGAACCCATGATACGGGTCAAAATAGGCCGAAACGACTAGTGTTGATGAACGGCACGTAAGGGCACCCTGGGGTTCAGCAACCATGAAAATCGTTCGGGGCCCCAAAACGGTGAGTAATAGTCCATGATACAGGCCAGAATCGGCCAAAACTGCGAGTGTTGATGACCGACACGTAAACGCACCTCGGGGATCGTTAATTGTGGAAATCGCTCCGGGAGCCAAAACGGTGAGTAATAGCCCATGAACCGGGCAAGAATCGGCCAAAACTGTGAGTGTTGACGACCGATGCGTAAGCGCACCTTGGGGTTGAATAACTATGGAAAACTCTTTGGGAACCCCAAACAGTGAGTAATAGTCCAAGAAACGGGCCCGAATCGGCCAAAACTGCGAGTGTTGACGACCAACACGGAAGCACACCTTGGGGTTCGACAACCATGGAAATCGCTTTGGGACCCCAAAACAGTGAGTTATTGTCCACGAAACGGGTCAGAATCGACAAAAACCGCGAGTTTTGATGGCCGACACGTAAACGCACCCCGGTGTTCTTCAATCGTGGAAACCACTCCGGGACCACAAAACAATGAGTAATAGTCCAAGAAACGGGCCAGAATCGGCCCAAACTATGACTGTTGATGACCGACACGTAAGCGCACCTTGGGTTTCAACAACCATGGAAATCGTTTTTGGACCCCAAAATGGTGAGTAAACGCACCTTGGGGATCGTTAATCGTGGAAATCACTCCGGGGCTCCAAAACGGTGAGCCCACGAAACAGTCCAGAATCGGCCGAAACTGCGAGTTTTGATGACGAGCACGTAAACGCAACTCGGGGATCGTTAATCGTGGAAATCGCTCATGGACAGCAAAACGGTGAGTTTAACGGGCCAGAATCGGCCAAAACGGCAAGTGCCGATGAACGACATGTAAGCGCACCTTAGGGTTCAGCAACCTTGAAAATCACTCCGAGACCCCAAACGGTGAGTAATAGTCAACGAAACGAGCCAGAATCGGCCAAAACGGTAAGTAATAACCCATGAAATAGGCCAGAATCGCCCAAACGGCGAGTGGTGATGAACGACACCTAAGCGCACCTTGGGGGTTCGACAACCATGGAAATCACTCCGGGACCCGAAAACAGTGAGTAATAGTCCAAGAAACGGGCCCGAATCGGCCAAAACAGCGATTGTTGATGACCGACACGTAATCGCACCTTGGGGATCGACAACCATCGAAATCGCTTTGGGACCCCAAAAAGGTGAGTAATAGTCCACGAAACGGGTCAGAATCGACAAAAACCGCGAGTTTTGATGATCGACACGTAAACGCACCCAGGTGTTCTTCAATCGTGGAAACCACTCCGGGACCACAAAACAATGAGTAATAGTCCAAGAAACGGGCCACAATCGGCCCAAACTACGACTGTTGATGACCGACACGTAAGCGCACCTTGGGTTTCAACAACCATGGAAATCATTTTGGAACCCCAAAATGGTGAGTAATAGTCCACGAAATGGGTTAGAATCGAGAAAAACCGTGAGTATTGATGATCGACACGTAAATGCACCCCGGGGTTCGTCAATCATGGAAATCACTTCGAGACCCCTAAACTGAGTAATATTCCAAGAAACGGGCCAGGATTGGCCCAAACTTCGAGTCTTGACGACCAACACGGAAGCACACCTTGGGGTTCGACAACCATGGAAATCGCTTTGGGACCCCAAAACAGTGAGTAATAGTCCACGAAACGAGTCAGAATCGACAAAAACCGCGAGTTTTGATGACCCACACGTAAACGCACCCCGGTGTTCTTCAATCATGGAAACCACTCCGGGACCACAAAACAATGAGTAATAGTTCAAGAAACGGGCCAGAATCGGCCCAAACTACAACTGTTGATGACCAACACGTAAGCGCACCTTGGGTTTCAACAACCATGGAAATCGTTTTGGGACCCCAAAATGGTGAGTAAACGCATTTTGGGGATCGTTAATCGTGGAAAACACTCCGGGACTCCAAAACGGTGAGCCCACGAAATAGTCCAGAATCGGCCGAAACAGCGAGTTTTGATGACGAACACGTAAACGCAACTCGGGGATCGTTAATCGTGGAAATCGCTCATGGACCGCAAAACAGTGAGTTAAACGGGCCAGAATCGGCCAAAACGGCAAGTGCCGATGAACGACACGTAAGCGCACCTTAGGGTTCAACAACCTTGAAAATCACTCCGAGACCCCAAACGGTGAGTAATAGTCGACGAAACGGGCCAGAATAGGCCAAAACGGTAAGTAATAGCCCATGAAACAGGCCAGAATCGCCCAAAACGGCGAGTGGTGATGAACGACACCTAAGCGCACCTTGGGGGTTCGACAACCATGGAAATCACTTCGGGACCCAAAAATGGTGAGTAATAGTCCACGAAATGGGCCAGAATCGGCCAAAACTGCGAGTGTTGATGACCGATGCGAAAACGCACCCTAGGGTTCATCAGCCATGAATATCGCTCTGAGACACCAAACGGTGACTAATAGTCCATGATAGGGGCCAAATCGGCCAAAACTGCGAGTGTTGATGACCGACACGTAAACGCACCCCAGTGTTCGTCAATCGTGGAAATCGCTCCTAGAACCCATGAAACGGGCCAAAATAGGCCGAAACGACGAGTGTTGATGAACGGCACGTAAGGGCACCCTGGGGTTCAGCAACCATGAAAATCGTTCGGGGCCCCAAAACGGTGAGTAATAGTCCACGATACGGGCCAGAATCGGCCAAAACTACGAGTGTTGATGACCGACACGTAAACGCACCTCGGGGATCGTTAATCGTGGAAATCGCTCATGGACCGCAAAACGGTGAGTTTAACGGGCCAGAATCGGCCAAAACGGCAAGTGCCGATGAACGACACGTAAGCGCACCTTAGGGTTCAGCAACCTTGAAAATCACTCTGAGACCCCAAACAGTGAGTAATAGTCAACGAAACGGGCCAGAATCGGCCAAAACTATAATGCCCAGGATGGGACTATACCTCCTACGTGTCGAGGCACGACTTAAAGGTATAAGCCCATTCTGGAATGATCTCAAGTTTGGTATCTTTGCACGACTCATGTAAAAGAGGGATCAAATTGCAAAAGGAGATAGTTGGCTTACACTCGCCACTTCACACAATACATTACATAAGCAAAACATCATTCAAAACATCACAACCCGACTACGGGTGAAGATCCAAAAGAAAGATACCAAAACATAAAGCCACAGGTTAGGATCGCCCTAGTAGAAACCACTACTGATCGTCGAAAACGTCACAAGCATACGGTCACTCTCTTCATCGAGCTCCCAGAAGTACTTGAACCAGCTCCTGCATCAAACTCGGCTGAACCTGCATCTGGTGTTGTAGTATCTATGAGCCACGAGGACTCAGCAATCCCATAACCATGGGTATCAAGACTAGCAAAGCTTTATGGGTAGGAAGAGGTAAAGTGGTGAGGTCGCAGCAGCGGCTAAGCATAATATGGTGGCTAACTTACGAGTACAAGAATAAGATGAGCATCTACGCAAACGGTCGCAAACTAGTAGTGATCGCTAAAGATCCTGAACTACATACGAGTCAAACATAACCCCACCGTGTTCTCTTCTCAAAGTGAAAAGAGGCAGTCATGGTTACTCACACAGTGGTGTGTTTTACTTCGGATCCTCTGTCAAGTTTTCTACAACCGGACATTAACAAGTTCCAATCTGCCACATAACCGCGGGCATGGCTTTCGAAAGATCATAACCCTGCAGGGGTGTCCCAACTTAGCCCATCACAAGCTCTCATGATTAGCTGAAGTGATAAATATAATATCATCACCCCTTATCTTAGGGAAATCCGATCAGGCTCGGTATCCCGGTGCACAAGACATTTCGACAATGGTAAAACATGTCCAGCAAGACCTCCCGGTGTGTCGACACCCTGATAGTAGCCGCGCGTATCTCGTCTCAGGCCACATCCAGATAGGTGATCCTACGAGAGCCAATCCTCGAGTTTCCCCGCGGTGGCCCCGTAGTCTCCCTGTTTGGGACCAACACCATCAGCACTGGCCCCCCTGCTATGTAGAAAGAATCCTCGGGTAGCGCTAACTCCCTATGCAAATTTAATTAATTAATTAAGTTGTTATTATGAGCAAATTAAAAACCAAAGTTGGGCCTTGCTGGAGGAGTTTTATTCAAAGACGAACTGTCAAGGGGTCCCCATCCACCCATCGTGTAAGGAACGCAAAATCAAGGAACATACTGCCGGTTTATCGGCGCCTAAGGTGGCATGAGTGGAACAAAACACCGAGCAAAAGGCCAAGCCTTCCACCCATGCCCAGTATATAGGTGTGTTAATAATAATAATAGATATTGTGATATTCCAACAACAAGTTCCCACCTGGAATGATCTTCATCTTCACCTGCAACTAACAACGCTATAAGAGGGGCTGAGCAAGCGGGTAACATAGCCAAACAATGGTTTTGCTAGGAAGGTTTCAAAGGTTAGAGGTTTCATGGCAACAAGGAGAGGCTGACATAAAAGATGGGTAGCGCGACATGTAACGATAGCATCGAGACAACTAAGCATGGCAAAGGTAGTAAACGTATCCAAGGGTATGATCATCTTGCCTGGGATTCCGCAAGGGAGAAGAACAAGTCCAGAAGAAGACGAAGAAGAAGCCTCACAACTCCGGAACGAACCCGAAGCTAACGATGGAAGCAAACCGGAAAGAAGCAAACAACACGGTAAACACACAAGCATAAGCATGGCATACGATGCACATCCAGGTATGATGCATGTCCGGTTTAAATATGCATGGCATGGCAAAGTGCACAAACAAAACTACAAGTTAAGTGGAGCTCAATATGCAACGAGTTGCATATTGACGAAACGCCACATTTTAATTATTTAATTGACTCTCGTTTAATTACAAGACAAGATTAAATGTTTGTTAACATGGCAAGAGGTGAAGCAAAAACAAACTACCTATTTAGACATTTTAAATGAGGCCGGAAAAACAACAACAAATCCCGGGAAAATCCCCATGAGCATGTTTAGCAATTCTTAAAGCAAGCAACATTTTAAACATATTAATGTTGTTAACATGATGCGGATGACATGATCAAGTTTTATGCAATTTTTATTAAAAGTTGACATGAAGATGATATGAAGTATTGTCACCGTGGTGGAAGAAAGGGTGCCACGGCAACGATCCGAAAATGATGCAACGGCAACATCTCGGTTCCGGTAACTCGTCGAGAGACTGGTGCAAAAGAAAGGTGGCATGAGCGAGCGAAACAAGATGAAAGGTGGGGGTGATCCCGTCACCGGGTTCCCACGGGTTGGCGACGAGGCAACCGAGGAGCATGACAAAGACGAAACGGGCACGGTGCACACAAGGGAAACATTGTTGGAGATATGCCCTAGAGGCAATAATAAAAGCATTATTATTATATCTCCTTGTTCATTATAATTGTCTGTTATTCATGCTTGAATTGTATTGTACGGAAACAGCGATACATGTGTGAATACACAGACCACAATGAGTCCCTGGTAGGCCTCTAGTTACCAGCTCGTTGATCAACAGATGGTCACGGTTTCCTGACCATGGACATGAGATGTCGGTGATAATGGGATCACATCATTAGGAGAATGATGTGATGGACAAGACCCAAACTTGAGCATAACACGAGATCGTATAGTTCGTAATGCATAAGCTTTTCGGTGTCAAGTATTTATTCCTTAGACCATGAGGTTGTACAACTCCCGGATACCGTAGGAGTACCTTGGGTGTGCCAACCGTCACAACGTAACTGGGTGGCTGTAAAGGTACGCATCGGGTATCTCCGAAAGTGTCTGTTGAGTTGGTACGAACCGAGACTGGGATGTTGTCACTCCGTATGACGGAGAGGTACCTCTGGGCCCACTCGGTAATACATTATCATAATGAGCTCAATGTGACTAAGTAGTTAGTCACGGGATGATGGATTACGGATCGAGTAAAGAGACTTGCCATAACGAGATTGAACAAGGTATTGGGAATACCGACGATCGAATCTCGGGCAAGTACCGTACCGATGGACAAAGGGAATAACATACGGGATTGAGTGAATCCTTGACACGGTGGTTCATCCGATGAAGATCATCGAGGAACACGTAGGAACCAACATGGGTATCCAGATCCCGCTGTTGGTTATTGACCGGAGAGTGGTCTCGGTCATGTCTACGTGTCTCCCGAACCCGTAGGGTCTACACACTTAAGGTTCGGTAACGCTAGGGTCGTAGAGATAAATGCACATGGAAACCCGAAAGTTGTTCGGAGTCCCGGATGAGATCCCGGACGTCACGAGGAGTTCCGGAATGGTCCGGAGGTAAAGATTGATATATGGGAAGTCCAGTTTCGGCCAACGGGTGATCTCCGGGGGTCACCGGGAGCGTCCCGGGACCACCGGAGGGGCCCCGGGGGTCCACCGGGTGGGGCCACCCATCCCGGTGGGGCCCCTAGGCCGCGAGGGGAAGTGTGCAGCCCTCTGGGCTGGCGCACCACAAGGTGGCCCACCTCCCCATGCGCCTAGGGTTAAAACCCTAAGGGGAGGGGGGCCACCACTTGCCTTGGGGGAGGAGGACTCCTCCCTGGCCGCCGCCCCCCTTGCAGATTGGATCTGCAGGGGGCTGGCGCCCCCCCTGGCCCCCTATATATATGTGGGGAGGGAGAGGGCAGCCGCACCTCAGCCCTGGCGCCTCTCCCTCTCCCGTCACACCTCCCAACTCCCACGCAGGGCGCCCGGCGAAGCCCTGCTGCGATCTCCACTGCATCCGTCATCACGCCGTCGTGCTGCCGGATCTCTGACGACTTCTCCTCCCCCCTTGCTGGATCAAGAAGGAGGTGACGTTGCTGCACCGTACGTGTGTTGAACGCGGAGGTGCCGTCCGTTCGGCGCTAGATCATCGGTGACGAAGAACGTGAAGAGTACGACTACTTCATCCTTGCTTCGTTGAAAGCTTCCGCACGCAATCTTCATAACGGTATGTAGATGCACTCTTAGTTACTTGTTGCTAGATGTCTCCATAGTTGGATCTTGGTGAAGACGTAGAATTTTTTTGATTTATGCTACGTTACCCAACAGTGGCATCTGAGCCTAGGTTTTATGCGTAGCATCTTGCACGAGTAGAACACAAAGCAGTTGTGGGCGTATGATCTTGTTCAACTTTCTTACCGTTACTAGTCAATCTTGATTTGGCGGTATTGTGGGATGAAGCGGCCCGGACCGACCTTACACGTACGCTTACGTGAGACTAGTTCCACCGACAGACATGCACTAGATGCATAAGGTGGCTGGCGGGTGTCTGTCTCTCCTACTTTAGTCGGATCGGATTCGATGAAAAGGGTCCTTATGAAGGGTAAATAGAAGTTGACAAATCACGTTGTGGTTTTGGCGTAGGTAAGAAACGTTCTTGCTAGAAATCCTATAGAAGCCACGTAAAACTTGCAACAACAATTAGAGAACGTCTAACTTGTTTTTGCAGCATGTGTTTTGTGACGTGGTATGGCCAAGAACGAAGATGTGATGAATGATATATGTGATGTATGAGATTGATCATGTTTTTGTAATAGGGAATCACGACTTGCATGTCGATGAACTTGACAACCGGCAGGAGCCATAGGAGTTGTCTTAATTATTGTATGACCTGCGTGTCACTGAATAACGTCATGTAATTACTTTACTTCATTGCTAAACGTTAGCTATAGTAGTAGAAGTAATAGTTGGCGTGACGACTTCTTCAAGACACGATGATGGAGATCATGATGATGAAGATCATGGTGTCGAGCCGGTGACAAGATGATCATGGTGCCCCGAAGATGGAGATCCAAGGAGCAAGATGATATTGGCCATATCATGTCACTTTAATTGATTGCATGTGATGTTTATCATGTTTTTGCATCTTGTTTACTTAGAACGACGGTAGTAAATAAGATGATCTCTCACTAAAATTTCAAGTATTGTGTTTCCCCTAACTGTGCACCGTTGCTAAAGCTCGTTGCTCCGAAGCACCACGTGATGATCGGGTGTGATAGGTTCTAACGTTCACATACAACGGGTGTAAGACAGATTTACACACGCGATACACTTAGGGTTCACTTTACGAGCCTAGCATGTACAGACATGGCCTCGGAACACGGAAGACCGAAAGGTCGAACACGAGTCGTATAGAAGATACGATCAACATGAAGATGTTCACCGTTTTTGACTAGTCCGTCTCACGTGATGATCGGACACGGACTACTCGATTCGGATCGTGTATCACTTAGATGACTAGAGAGATGTCATTCTGAGTGGGAGTTCATTAAAATTTGATTAAGATGAACTTAATTATCATGAACTTAGTCTAAATTCTTTACAATATCTCTTGTAGATCAAATGGCCCACGCTCCAGTTTCCCTCAACTTCAACGCGTTTCTAGAGAAAACCAAGCTGAAAGACGATGGTAGCAACTATACGGATTGGGTCCGTAACCTGAGGATCATCCTCATAGCTGCCAAGAGATCATATGTCCTAGAAGCACCGCTAGGTGATGCACCTGCTCCCGATGCTGACCAAGACGTTTTGAACGTCTGGCAGTCGCGTAGTGATGATTACTCCCTGGTTCAGTGCGGCATGCTTTACAGTTTAGAATCGGGGCTCCAAAAGCGTTTTGAGCACCATGGAGCATATGAGATGTTCGAAGAGCTGAAAATGGTTTTCCAAGCTCATGCCCGAGTCGAGAGATATGATGTCTCTGACGCATTCTACAGCTGTAAGATGGAGGAGAACAGTTCTGTCAGTGAGCACATCCTCAAGATTTCAGGATTGCACAACCGCTTGTCTCAGCTGGGAATGAATCTCCCAGATGAAGCGGTCGTTGACAGAATCCTCCAGTCGCTCCCACCAAGCTTCAAGAGCTTCGTGTTGAACTTCAATATGCAGGGGATGGAGAAGTCCATTCCCGAGGTGTATTCGATGCTGAAATCAGCGGAGGTAGACATCAAGAAAGAACATCAAGTGTTGATGGTCAATAAAACCACTAAGTTCAAGAAAGGCAAGGGTAAGAAGAACTTCAAGAAGGACGGCAAGCAAGTTGCCGCGCCTGGCAAGCCTGTTGCCGGGAAGAAGCCAAAGTATGGACCCAAGCCAGAGACTGAGTGCTTTTATTGCATGGGAACGGGTCACTGGAAGCGGAACTGCCCCAAATACTTAGCAGACAAGAAGGCCGGCAACGTCAAAGGTATATATGATATACATGTTATTGATGTGTACCTTACCAGCACTCGTAGTAGCTCCTGGGTATTCGATACCGGTGCAGTTGCTCACATTTGTAACTCAAAACAGGAGCTGCGGAATAAACGGAGACTGGCGAAGGATGAGGTGACGATGCGCGTCGGGAATGGTTCCAAGGTCGATGTGATCGCCGTCGGCACGCTGCCTCTACATCTACCCTCGGGATTAGTTTTAAACCTGAAGAATTGTTATTTAGTACCAGCTTTGAGCATGAACATTGTTTCTGGATCTCGTCTTATGCGAGATGGATATTCTTTCAAATCGGAGAATAATGGTTGTTCTATTTATTTGAGAGATATGTTTTATGGTCATGCCCCGCTGGTCAATGGTTTATTTTTGATGAATCTCGAACGTAGTGATACACATATTCATAGTGTAGATGCCAAAAGATGTAAAGTTGATAATGATAGTCCCACATACTTGTGGCATTGCCGCCTTGGTCATATTGGTGTCAAACGTATGAAGAAGCTCCATTCGGATGGACTTCTAGAGTCTCTTGATTATGAATCATTTGACACGTGCGAACCATGCCTCTTGGGGAAGATGACCAAGACTCCGTTCTCCAGAACAATGGAGCGAGCAACCAACTTGTTGGAAATCATACATACCGATGTGTGCGGTCCAATGAGTGTTGAGGCTCGCGGAGGCTACCGTTATGTTCTCACCCTCACAGATGACTTGAGTAGATATGGGTATATCTATTTGATGAAACACAAGTCTGAGACCTTTGAAAAGTTCAAGGAATTTCAGAATGAGGTTGAGAATCAACGTGACAGAAAAATAAAGTTCTTGCGATCGGATCGTGGGGGTGAATATTTAAGTCATGAATTTGGCACACACCTTAGGAGCTGTGGAATTGTTTCACAATTGACACCGCCCGGAACACCTCAACGTAACGGTGTGTCCGAACGTCGAAATCGTACTCTGTTGGACATGGTGCGATCTATGATGTCCCTTACCGATTTACCGCTATCTTTTTGGGGTTATGCTTTAGAGACCGCCGCATTCACTTTAAATAGGGCTCCGTCAAAATCCGTTGAGACGACTCCATATGAACTTTGGTTTGGCAAGAAACCGAAGCTGTCGTTTCTGAAAGTTTGGGGTTGCGATGCTTATGTCAAGAAACTTCAACCTGAAAAGCTCGAACCCAAATCGGAGAAATGCGTCTTCATAGGATACCCAAAGGAAACAATTGGGTACACCTTCTACCACAGATCCGAAGGCAAAGTCTTTGTTGCCAAGAATGGATACTTTCTGGAGAAAGAGTTTCTCTCGAAAGAAGTGAGTGGGAGGAAAGTAGAACTTGATGAGGTGATAGTCACCACTCCTGTACCGGAAAGTAGCGCAACGCAGGAAACTGTTCCTGAGGTGCCTGCACCGACAAGGGAGGAAGATAATGATAATGATCATGAAGAAACAGATCAAGTTACTACTGAACTTCGAAGGTCCACAAGGGCACGTTCCGCACCAGAGTGGTACGGCAACCCTATACTGGAAATCATGTTGTTAGACAACGGTGAACCTTCGAACTATGAAGAAGCGATGGCGGGCCCAGATTCCAATAAATGGCTTGGAGCCATGAAATCCGAGATAGAATCCATGTATGAAAACAAAGTATGGACTTTGGTGGACTTGCCTGATGATAGGCACGCCATAGAAAATAAATGGATATTTAAGAAGAAGACAGACGCGGATGGTAATGTGACCATCTATAAAGCTCGGCTTGTCGCTAAGGGTTATCGACAAGTTCAAGGGATTGACTACGATGAGACTTTCTCTCCCGTAGCGATGCTAAAGTCAGTCAGAATCATGTTAGCTATTGCCGCATTCTATGATTATGAGATATGGCAAATGGATGTCAAAACAGCATTCCTTAATGGCTTCCTCAAGGAAGAGTTGTATATGATGCAACCGGAAGGTTTTGTCGATCCAGAGAACGCTAACAAGGTATGCAAGCTCCAGCGCTCGATTTACGGGCTGGTGCAAGCATCTCGGAGTTGGAATATTCGCTTTGATGAGGTGATCAAAGCGTTTGGATTTATACAGACTTATGGAGAAGCCTGTATTTACAAGAAAGTGAGTGGGAGCTCTGTAGCATTTCTCATATTATATGTGGATGACATATTGCTGATGGGAAATGATATAGAATTCTTGGAAAATGTAAAGGCCTACTTGAATAAAAGTTTTTCAATGAAGGACCTTGGAGAAGCTGCTTACATATTAGGCATCAAAATCTATAGAGATAGATCGAGACGCCTCATTGGTCTTTCACAAAGTACATACCTTGACAAAATATTGAAGAAGTTCAATATGGATCAGTCAAAGAAAGGATTCTTGCCTGTTTTGCAAGGTATGAGATTGAGTAAGACTCAGTCGCCGACCACGGTAGAAGATAGAGAAAAGATGAGTGTCATTCCATATGCCTCGGCAATAGGTTCTATCATGTATGCCATGCTGTGTACCAGACCTGATGTGAACCTTGCCATAAGTTTGGTGGGGAGGTACCAAAGTGATCCCGGTACGGAACACTGGACAGCGGTCAAGAACATCCTGAAGTACCTGAAAAGGACTAAGGATATGTTTCTCGTTTATGGAGGTGACGAAGAGCTCGTCGTAAAGGGTTACGTCGATGCTAGCTTCGACACAGATCTGGATGACTCTAAGTCACAAACCGGATACGTGTATATTTTGAATGGAGGGGCAGTCAGCTGGTGCAGTTGCAAGCAAAGCGTGGTGGCAGCATCTACATGTGAAGCGGAGTACATAGCTGCTTCTGAAGCAGCACAGGAAGGAGTCTGGATGAAGGAGTTCATCACCGACTTAGGAGTCATTCCAAGCGCGTCAAGCCCGATGACTCTCTTCTGTGACAACACTGGTGCTATTGCTATTACCAAGGAGCCCAGGTTTCACAAGAAGACCAAGCACATCAAGCGCCGTTTCAACTCCATCCGGAATTATGTTCAGGATGGAGACATAGATATTTGTAAAGTGCATACGGATCTAAATGTAGCAGACCCGTTGACTAAACCTCTTTCACGAGCAAAACATGATCAACACCAGAACTCTATGGGTGTTCGATTCATCACAATGTAACTAGATTATTGACTCTAGTGCAAGTGGGAGACTGTTGGAGATATGCCCTAGAGGCAATAATAAAAGCATTATTATTATATCTCCTTGTTCATGATAATTGTCTGTTATTCATGCTTGAATTGTATTGTACGGAAACAGCGATACATGTGTGAATACACAGACCACAATGAGTCCCTGGTAGGCCTCTAGTTACCAGCTCGTTGATCAACAGATGGTCACGGTTTCCTGACCATGGACATGAGATGTCGGTGATAACGGGATCACATCATTAGGAGAATGATGTGATGGACAAGACCCAAACTTGAGCATAACACGAGATCGTATAGTTCGTAATGCATAAGCTTTTCGGTGTCAAGTATTTATTCCTTAGACCATGAGGTTGTACAACTCCCGGATACCGTAGGAGTACCTTGGGTGTGCCAACCGTCACAACGTAACTGGGTGGCTATAAAGGTACGCATCGGGTATCTCCGAAAGTGTCTGTTGAGTTGGTACGAACCGAGACTGGGATGTTGTTACTCCGTATGACGGAGAGGTACCTCTGGGCCCACTCGGTAATACATTATCATAATGAGCTCAATGTGACTAAGTAGTTAGTCACGGGATGATGGATTACGGATCGAGTAAAGAGACTTGCCATAACGAGATTGAACAAGGTATTGGGAATACCGACGATCGAATCTCGGGCAAGTACCGTACCGATGGACAAAGGGAATAACATACGGGATTGAGTGAATCCTTGACACGGTGGTTCATCCGATGAAGATCATCGAGGAACACGTAGGAACCAACATGGGTATCCAGATCCCGCTGTTGGTTATTGACCGGAGAGTGGTCTCGGTCATGTCTACGTGTCTCCCGAACCCGTAGGGTCTACACACTTAAGGTTCGGTAACGCTAGGGTCGTAGAGATAAATGCACATGGAAACCCGAAAGTTGTTCGGAGTCCCGGATGAGATCCCGGACGTCACGAGGAGTTCCGGAATGGTCCGGAGGTAAAGATTGATATATGGGAAGTCCAGTTTCGGCCAACGGGTGATCTCCGGGGGTCACCGGGAGCGTCCCGGGACCACCGGAGGGGCCCCGGGGGTCCACCGGGTGGGGCCACCCATCCCGGTGGGGCCCCTAGGCCGCGAGGGGAAGTGTGCAGCCCTCTGGGCTGGTGCACCACAAGGTGGCCCACCTCCCCATGCGCCTAGGGTTAAAACCCTAAGGGGAGGGGGGCCACCACTTGCCTTGGGGGAGGAGGACTCCTCCCTGGCCGCCGCCCCCCTTGCAGATTGGATCTGCAGGGGGCTGGCGCCCCCCCTGGCCCCCTATATATATATGTGGGGAGGGAGAGGGCAGCCGCACCTCAGCCCTGGCGCCTCTCCCTCTCCCGTCACACCTCCCAACTCCCACGCAGGGCGCCCGGCGAAGCCCTGCTGCGATCTCCACTGCATCCGTCATCACGCCGTCGTGCTGCCGGATCTCTGACGACTTCTCCTCCCCCCTTGCTGGATCAAGAAGGAGGTGACGTTGCTGCATCGTACGTGTGTTGAACGCGGAGGTGCCGTCCGTTCGGCGCTAGATCATCGGTGACGAAGAACGTGAAGAGTACGACTACTTCATCCTTGCTTCGTTGAAAGCTTCCGCACGCAATCTTCATAACGGTATGTAGATGCACTCTTAGTTACTCGTTGCTAGATGTCTCCATAGTTGGATCTTGGTGAAGACGTAGAATTTTTTTGATTTATGCTACGTTACCGAACAAACTTCTCATACAACACATGCATTCCACGAGTCATCGTCTCGGGGTTATACCTTCGGAACGTTCGTTCTCGGAGGGGGTTCGAGTCGTCGAGGGACATAGTGGAAGTAGTGGTACACGGTCGTAGAGGAAGTAGTCATTCCGTAGAGGTACTCGTTATGTAGCCGTTCTCGCGATTCATAGAGGAAGTAGTCGTTCCGTCCGTAGTCGTTCACGTTTCCGAAGAGGTACTTGGCGGGTCGTCGTGGTACTTGACGTGGGGGTACTTGTCGCATCGTCGGACGTAGTGGTACTTGACGAATCCGGAGATGTGCACGGGTTGTAGTGGTGCTCATATTGTCGGTCCGGTCTCGGTTCTTGTGACGTAGAGGTACTTGGCGTTCGGAGTCCGGGTCTTCTAGCTATGGACTTGGCATCACCGGAAACGTGTGGAGGCAGCACGAGCTGCTGGTTGTAGGAGCATGGCCGAGCAACGGCTGGAAGAAGGACGATGACTGGGTGGCCGCTGCAGCGGGGTGCTCCGGTGAGGCACTTGGCGGGGCGACGCAGCAGCTCCTGGTTGCCGGGCTGCTTGAGGGCTCCTCCCTCGGCGAGCCAGGCGAGGTGGCATGCGCGCTGGAGCCAGGCGACGGGCAGAGGAACGGAGGCAGGGCGCTGGACGGGGCCTGGAGACGAGGCGCTCGGGCGCTGCGGCCTGGAGAAGAGGGAGCGCGGGAGAGGGAGGACGGGCGCGACGGGGCCTTGGCGACGCAGTCGGTGAGGGCGAGGCGCACTGGAGTGCGGCTCCTCGTCGGGGAAGCTGCGGCCCGGCGGGAGCTTGATGTCGGGGCGCGGTCGCGCGCGCTGGAGACGGAGGTAGGGGCGGCGATGGAGGCGAGGACGGGCTGCGGCCTTGGGGCTCCTGGCGCGGAGGGAGCCGTTCGGGGCGAGGCGCAGGCGCCTGGGGCGTCGCAGGGGCGCGGCTCCTTGGTGATGCGGGGCGAGGAGAGGGGGAACGCAGCGCGCGGCGCCGCCTGGCCGAGGCCTTCGAGGGGAGGCGCAGGAGATCGAGCGAGGGGGTTCGCTGCGAGAGAGCTATGCGGTCGGGGGCTGGGATGAGCGAGGAAGAAGGGCACGGGGTCGAGCGGCGCTGGAGGGAGAGAAGCGAGGGACGAGCGGTCGGGCGCTCGCAGGCCTAGGGTTTGGGGAATGGATGGGCCGCCTGGTGGGCCGCGGGGAGGAGGAGAAGGCCCGCTGCGCTGGGAGGGCTGGTTGCTCTTCTTCTTCTTTTCTAAAACAGAAAAGAAAAGAAAAAGCAAAGAAGAAAAGGAGAAAAAGGATGTGTTTGCCTGGACTCACAAAAATGTGAGGAATATAAATAAAATTGTTTGAAGATTTTTGGAAGATGAAAATTCAAAACACGTTTGAATAAAAGCCAAATTGTTTGACTTTCGAAATCCCTTTAGATGGAATCCAAAAGGGCTCGAATTTGAGGATGGGGCTCGACAAACGGGAAAAGAATAATAGACAAGGTTTTGATGGTGAAACTTGAAGTAGAAAAGGCATGGGGAAAATTATGCACGTGTGTTGGGTTAATTCCAAACAAAATGGAATATTTATAATATAGCTCCCTAATATTAGGAGGATATGTTATAAAGAGAAGACACTCTTCCCTCGATTTAAATGGACTGAAGGTCCACACGATTTATTTAAGTTGAGATGCAAAGAAATATGACATGATGGCATGATGACATGATGCAAAGCAAAATAAATAACACAAGTACAAAAGAAACACACGGGAGAACCCGAAACATCTGGAATCTTCTGGAATCTTCTGGGACGTCGGTCTTCGGGCGTCCCAAAAACGGTAATTAATAGCCCATGAAACAGGCCAGAATCGCCCAAAACGGCGAGTGGTGATGAACGACACCTAAGCGCACCTGGGGGTATCGACAACCATGGAAATCACTCCGGGACCCAAAAACAGTGAGTAATCGTCCAAGAAACGGGCCCGAATTAGCCAAAACAACGATTGTTGATGACCGATGCGTAATAGCACCTTGGGGATCGACAACCATCGAAATCGCTTTGGGACCCCAAAACGGTGAGTAATAGTCCACCAAATGGGTTAGAATCGACAAAAACCGTGAGTATTGATGACCGACACGGAAACGCATCCCGGGGTTCGTCAATCGTGGAAATCACTTCGGGACACCAAAACTGAGTAACAGTCCAAGAAACGGGCCAGGATTGGCCCAAACTGCGAGTGTTGACGACCAACACGGAAGCACACCTTGGGGTTCGACAACCATGGAAATCGCTTTGGGACCCCAAAACAGTGAGTAATAGTCCACGAAACGGGTCAGAATCGACAAAAACCGCGAGTTTTGATGACCGACACGTAAACACACCTCGGTGTTCTTCAATCGTGGAAACCACTCCGGGACCACAAAACAATGAGTAATAGTCCAAGAAACGGGCCAGAATCGGCCCAAACTATGACTGTTGATGACCGACACGTAAGCGCACCTTGGGTTTCAACAACCATGGAAATCGTTTTGGGACCCCAAAATGGTGAGTAAACGCACCTTGGGGATCGTTAATCGTGGAAATCACTCCGGGACTCCAAAACGGTGAGCCCACGAAACAGTCCAAAATCGGCCGAAACTACGAGTTTTGATGACGAGCACGTAAACGCAACTCGGGGATCGTTAATCGTGGAAATCGCTCATGGACCGCAAAACGGTGAGTTTAACGGGCCAGAACCGGCCAAAACGGCAAGTGCCGATGAACGACACGTAAGCGCACCTTAGGGTTCAGCAACCTTGAAAATCACTCTAAGACCCCAAACGGTGAGTAATAGTCAACGAAACGGGCCAGAATCGGCCAAAACCGTAAGTAATAGCCCATGAAACAGGCCAGAATCGCCCAAAAGGGCGAGTGGTGATGAACGACACCTAAGCGCACCTTGGGGGTTCGACAACCATGGAAATCACTCCGGGACCCAAAAACAGTGAGTAATAGTCCAAGAAACGGGCCCGAATCGGCCAAAACAGCGATTGTTGATGACCGACACGTAATCGCACCTTGGGGATCGACAACCATCGAAATCGCTTTGGGACCCCAAAATGGTGAGTAATAGTCCACGAAATGGGTTAGAATCGAGAAAAACCGTGAGTATTGATAACCGACACGTAAACGCACCCCGGGGTTCGTCAATCATGGAAATCACTTCGGGACCCCAAAAGTGAGTAATAGTCCAAGAAACGGGCCAGGATTGGCCCAAACTGCGAGTCTTGACGACCAACACGGAAGCACACCTTGTGGTTCGACAACCATGGAAATCGCTTTGGGACCCCAAAACAGTGAGTAATAGTCCACGGAACGGGTCAGAATCGACGAAAACCGTGAGTTTTGATGACCGACACGTAAACGCACCCCGGTGTTCTTCAATCGTGGAAACCACTCCGGGACCACAAAACAATGAGTAATAGTTCAAGAAACGGGCCAGAATCGGCCCAAACTACGACTGTTGATGACCGACACGTAAGCGCACCTTGGGTTTCAACAACCATGGAAATCGTTTTGGGACCCCAAAATGGTGAGTAAACGCACCTTGGGGATCGTTAATCGTGGAAAACACTCCGGGACTCCAAAACGGTGAGCCCACGAAACAGTCCAGAATCGGCCGAAACTGCGAGTTTTGATGACGACACGTAAACGCACCCCGGGGTTCGTCAATCATGGAAATCACTTCGGGACCCCAAAACAATGAGTAATAGTCCAAGAAACGGGCCAGAATCGGCCCAAACTACGAGTCTTGACGACCAACACGTAAGCACACATTGGGGTTCGACAACCATGGAAATCGCCGGGGACCCCAAAACAGTGAGTAATAGTCCACGAAACGGGTCAGAATCGACAAAAACCGTGAGTTTTGATGACCGACACGTAAACGCACCCCAGTGTTCTTCAATCGTGGAAAACACTCCGGGACCACGAAACAATGAGTATAGTCCAAGAAACGGGCCAGAATCGACCCAAAATGCGACCGTAGATGACCGACACGTAAGCGCACCTTGGGTTTCAACAACCATGGAAATCGTTTTGGGACCCCAAAATGGTGAGGAAACGCACCTTGGTGATCGTTAATCGTGAAAATCATTCCGGGACTCCAAAATGGTGAGCCCACGAAATAGTCCAGAATCGGCCGAAACTGCGAGTTTTGATGACGAACACGTAAACGCAACTCGGGGATCGTTAATCATGGAAATCGCTCATGGACCGCAAAAAGGGTGAGTTAAACGGGCCAGAATCGGCCAAAGCGGCAAGTGCCGATAAACGACACGTAAGCGCACCTTAGGGTTCAGCAACCTTGAAAATCACTCCGAGACCCCAAACGGTGAGTAATAGTCGACGAAACGGGCCAGAATCGGCCAAAACGGTAAGTAATAGCCCATGAAACAGGCCAGAATCGCCCAAAACGGCGAGTGCTGATCAACGACACCTAAGCGCACCTTGGGGGTTCGACAACCATGGAAATCACTCCGGGACCCAGAAATGGTGAGTAATAGTCCATGAAATGGGCCAGAATGGGCCAAAACTGCGAGTGTTGATGACCGATGCGAAAACGCACCCTAGGGTTCATCGGCCATGAATATCGCTCTGGGACACCAAAACGGTGACTAATAGTCCATGATAGGGGCCAAATCGGTCAAAATTGCGAGTGTTGATGACCGACACGTAAACGCACCCCAGTGTTCGTCAATCGTGGAAATCGCTCCTAGAACCCATGAAACGGGCCAAAATAGGCCGAAACGACGAGTGTTAATGAACGGCACGTAAGGGCACCCTGGGGTTCAGCAACCACGAAAATCGTTCGGGGCCCCAAAATGGTGAGTAATAGTCCACGATACGGGCCAGAATCGGCCAAAACTGCGAGTGTTGATGACCGACACGTAAACGCACCTCGGGGATCGTTAATTGTGGAAATCGCTCAGGGAGCCAAAACAGTGAGTAACAGCCCATGAAACGGGCAAGAATCGGCCAATACTGTGAGTGTTGACGACCGATGCGTAAGCGCACTTTGGGGTTGAACATCTATGGAAATCGCTTTGGGAACCCCAAACAGTGAGTAATAGTCCAAGAAACGGGCCCGAATCGGCCAAAACAACGATTGTTGATGACCGACACGTAATCGCACCTTGGGGATCGACAACCATCAAAATCGCTTTGGGACCCCAAAACGGTGAGTTATAGTCCACGAAATGGGTTAGAATCGAGAAAAACCGTGAGTATTGATGACCGACATGTAAACGCACCCCGGGGTTCGTCAATCATGGAAATCACTTCGGGACCCCAAAACTGAGTAATAGTCCAAGAAACGGGCCAGGATTGGCCCAAACTGCGAGTCTTGACGACCAACACGTATGCACACATTGGGGTTCGACAACCATGGAAATCGCTGTGGGACCCCAAAACAGTGAGTAATAGTCCACGAAACGGGTCAGAATCGACAAAAACCGTGAGTTTTGATGACCGACACGTAAACGCACCCCAGTGTTCTTCAATCGTGGAAAACACTCCGGGACCACGAAACAATGAGTATAGTCCAAGAAACGGGCCAGAATCGGCCCAAAATGCGACCGTAGATGACCGACACGTAAGCGCACCTTGGGTTTCAACAACCATGGAAATCGTTTTGGGACCCCAAAATGGTGAGTAAATGCACCTTGGTGATCGTCAATCGTGGAAATCACTCCGGGACTCCAAAACGGTGAGCCCACGAAACAGTCCAGAATCGGCTGAAACTGCGAGTTTTGATGAAGAACACGTAAACGCAACTCGGGGATCGTTAATCGTGGAAATCGCTCATGGACCGCAAAAAGGGTGAGTTAAACGGGTCAGAATCGGCCAAAACTGCAAGTGCCGATGAACGACACGTAAGCGCGCCTTAGGGTTCAGCAACCTTGAAAATCACTGCGAGACCCCAAACGGTGAGTAATAGTCGACGAAACGGGCCAGAATCGGCCAAAACGGTAAGTAATAGCCCATGAAACAGGCCAGAATCGCCCAAAATGGCGAGTGGTGATGAACGACAGCTAAGCGCACCTTGGGGGTTCGACAACCATGGAAATCACTCCGGGACCCAAAAATGGTGAGTAATAGTCCACGAAATGGGCCAGAATGGGCCAAAACTGCGAGTGTTGATGACCGTTGCGAAATCGCACCCTAGGGTTCATCGGCCATGAATATCGCTCTGAGACACCAAAACGGTGACTAATAGTCCATGATAGGGGCCAAATCGGCCAAAACTGCGAGTGTTGATGACCGACACGTAAACGCACCCCAGTGTTCGTCAATCATGGAAATCGCTCCTAGACCCCATGAAACGGGCCAAAATAGGCCGAAACGACGAGTGTTGATGAACGGCACGTAAGGGCACCCTGGGGTTCAGCAACCACGAAAATCGTTCGGGGCCCCAAAACGGTGAGTAATAGTCCACGATACGGGCCAGAATCGGCCAAAACTGCGAGCGTTGATGACCGACACGTAAACGCACCTGGGGGATCGTTAATTGTGGAAATCGCTCCGGGAGCCAAAACGGTGCGTAATAGCCCATGAAACGGGCAAGAATCGGCCAAAACTGTGACTGTTGACGACCGATGCGTAAGCGCACCTTGGGGTTGAACATCTATGGAAATAGCTTTGGGAACCCCAAACAGTGAGTAATAGTCCAAGAAACGGGCCCGAATCGGCCAAAACAACGATTGTTGATGACCGACACGTAATCGCACCTTGGGGATCGACAACCATCGAAATCGCTTTGGGACCCCAAAACGGTGAGTAATAGTCCACGAAATGGGTTAGAATGGACAAAAACCGTGAGTATTGATGACCGACACGTAAACGCACCCCGGGGTTCGTCAATCATGGAAATCACTTCAGGACCCCAAAACTGAGTAATAGTCCAAGAAACGGGCCAGGATTGGCCCAAACTGCGAGTCTTGACGACCAAGACGTAAGCACACCTTGGGGTTCGACAACCATGGAAATCGCTTTGGGACCCCAAAACAGTGAGTAATAGTCCACGAAACGAGTCAGAATCGACAAAAAACGCGAGTTTTGATGACCGACACGTAAACGCACCCCCGGTGTTCTTCAATCGTGGAAACCACTCCGGGACCACGAAACAATGAGTAATAGTCCAAGAAACGGGACGTAATCGGCCCAAACTGCGACTGTTGATGACCGACACGTAAGCGCACCTTGGGTTTCAACAACCATGCAAATCGTTTTGGGACCCCAAAATGGTGAGTAAACGCACCTTGGTGATCGTTAATCGTGGAAATCACTCCGGGACTCCAAAACGGTGAGCCCACGAAACAGTCCAGAATCGGCCGAAACTGCGAGTTTTGATGACGAACACGTAAACGCAACTCGGGGATCGTTAATCGTGGAAATCGCTCATGGACCGCAAAAAGGGTGACTTAAACAGGCCAGAATCGGCCAAAACGGCAAGTGCCGATGAACGACACGTAAGCGCACCTTAGGGTTCAGCAACCTTGAAAATCACTCCGACACCCCAAACGGTGAATAATAGTCGACGAAACGGGCCAGAATCGGCCAAAACGGTAAGTAACAGCCCATGAAACAGGCCAGAATCGCCCAAAACGGCGAGTAGTGATGAACGACACCTAAGCGCACCTTGGGGGTTCGACAACCATGGAAATCACTCCGGGACCCAAAAATGGTGAGTAATAGTCCACGAAATGGGCCAGAATGGGCCAAAACTGCGAGTGTTGATGACCGATGCGAAAACGCACCCTAGGGTTCATCGGCCATGAATATCGCTCTGAGACACCAAAACGGTGACTAATAGTCCATGATAGGGGCCAAATCGGCCAAAACTGCGAGTGTTGATGACCGACACGTAAACGCACCCCAGTGTTCGTCAATCGTGGAAATCGCTCCTAGACCCCATGAAACGGGCCAAAATAGGCCGAAACGACGAGTGTTGATGAACGGCACGTAAGGGCACCCTGGGGTTCAGCAACCACGAAAATCGTTCGGGGCCCCAAAACGGTGAGTAATAGTCCACGATACGGGCCAGAATTGGCCTAAACTGCGAGTGTTGATGACCGACACATAAACGCACCTCGGGGATCGTTAATAGTGGAAATCGCTCCGGGAGCCAAAACGGTGACTAATAGCCCATGAAACGGGCAAGAATCGGCCAAAACTGTGAGTGTTGACGAGCGATGCGTAAGCGCACCTTGGGGTTGAACATCTATGGAAATCGCTTTGGGAACCCCAAACAGTGAGTAATAGTCCAAGAAACGGGCCCGAATCGGCCAAAACAACGATTGTTGATGACCGACACGTAATCGCGCCTTGGGGATCGACAACCATCGAAATCGCTTTGGGACCCCAAAACGGTGAGTAGTCCACGAAATGGGTTAGAATCGACAAAAACCGTGAGTATTGATGACCGACACGTAAACGCACCTCGGGGTTCGTCAATCATGGAAATCACTTCGGGACCCCAAAACTGAGTAATAGTCCAAGAAACGGGCCAGGATTGGCCCAAACTACGAGTCTTGACGACCAACACGTAAGCACACCTTGGGGTTCGACAACCATGGAAATCGCTTTGGGACCCCAAAACAGTGAGTAATAGTCCATGAAACGGGTCAGAATCGACAAAAACCGCGAGTTTTGATGACCGACACGTAAACGCACCCCGGTGTTCTTCAATCGTGGAAACCACTCCGGACCACGAAACAATGAGTAATAGTCCAAGAAACGGGCCAGAATCGGCCCAAACTGCGACTGTTGATGACCAACACGTAAGCGCACCTTGGGTTTCAACAACAATGCAAATCGTTTTGGGACCCCAAAATGGTGAGTAAACGCACCTTGTGATCGTTAATCGTGGAAATCACTCCGGGACTCCAAAACGGTGAGCCCACGAAACAGTCCAGAATCGGCCGAAACTGCGAGTTTTGATGACGAACACGTAAACGCAACTCGGGGATCGTTAATCGTGGAAATCGCTCATGGACCGCAAAAAGGGTGAGTTAAACGGGCCAGAATCGGCCAAAACGGCAAGTGCCGATGAACGACACGTAAGCGCACCTTATGGTTCAGCAACCTTGAAAATCACTCCGAGACCCCAAACGGTGAGTAATAGTCGACGAAACAGGCCAGAATCGGCCAAAACGGTAAGTAATAGCCCATGAAACAGGCCAGAATTGCCCAAAACTGCGAGTGGTGATGAACGACACCTAAGCGCACCTTGGGGGTTCGACAACCATGGAAATCACTCCGGGACCCAAAAATGGTGAGTAATAGTCCATGAAATGGGCCAGAATGGGCCAAAACTGCGAGTGTTGATGACCGATGCGAAAACGCACCCTAGGGTTCATCGGCCATGAATATCGCTCTGAGACACCAAAACGGTGACTAATAGTCCATGATAGGGGCCAAATCGGCCAAAACTGCGAGTGTTGATGACCGACACGTAAACGCACCCCAGTGTTCGTCAATCGTGGAAATCGCTCCTAGACCCCATGAAACGGGCCAAAATAGGCCAAAACGACGAGTGTTGATGAACGACACGTAAGGGCACCCTGGGGTTCAGCAACCACGAAAATCGTTCGGGGCCCCAAAACGGTGAGTAATAGTCCACGATACGGGCCAGAATCGGCCAAAACTGCGAGTGTTGATGACCGACGCGTAAATGCACCTCGGGGATCGTTAATTGTGGAAATCGCTCCGGGAGCCAAAACGGTGAGTAATAGCCCATGAAACGGGCAAGAATCGGCCAAAACTGAGACTGTTGACGACCGATGCGTAAGCGCACCTTGGGGTTGAACATCTATGGAAATCGCTTTGGGAACTCCAAACAGTGAGTAATAGTCCAAGAAACGGGCCCGAATCGGCCAAAACAACGATTGTTGATGACCGACACGTAATCGCACCTTGGGGATCGACAACCATCGAAATCGCTTTGGGACCCCAAAACGGTGAGTAATAGTCCACGAAATGGGTTAGAATCGACAAAAACCGTGAGTATTGATGACCGACACGTAAACGCACCCCGGGGTTCGTCAATCATGGAAATCACTTCGGGACCCCAAAACTGAGTAATAGTCCAAGAAACGGGCCAGGATTGGCCCAAACTGCGAGTCTTGACGACCAAGACGTAAGCACACCTTGGGGTTCGACAACCATGGAAATCGCTTTGGGACCCCAAAACAGTGAGTAATAGTCCACGAAACGGGTCAGAATCGACAAAAAACGCGAGTTTTGATGACCGACACGTAAACGCACCCCGGTGTTCTTCAATCGTGGAAACCACTCCGGGACCACGAAACAATGAGTAATAGTCCAAGAAACGGGCCAGAATCGGCCCAAACTGCGACTGTTGATGACCGACACGTAAGCGCACCTTGGGTTTCAACAACCATGCAAATCGTTTTGGGACCCCAAAATGGTGAGTAAACGCGCTTTGGTGATCGTTAATCGTGGAAATCACTCCGGGACTTCAAAACGGTGAGCCCACGAAACAATCCAGAATTGGCCGAAACTGGGAGTTTTGATGACGAACACGTAAACGCAACTCGGGGATCGTTAATCGTGGAAATCGCTCATGGACCGCAAAAAGGGTGACTTAAACGGGCCAGAATCGGCCAAAACGGCAAGTGCCGATGAACTTCATGTAAGCGCACCTTAGGGTTCAGCAACCTTGAAAATCACTCCGACACCCCAAACGGTGAGTAATAGTCGACGAAACGGGCCAGAATAGGCCAAAACGGTAAATAACAGCCCATGAAATAGGCCAGAATCGCCCAAAACGGCGAGTGGTGATGAACGACACCTAAGCGCACCTTGGGGGTTCGACAACCATGGAAATCACTCCGGGACCCAAAAATGGTGAGTAATAGTTCACGAAATGGGCCAGAATGGGCCAAAACTGCGAGTGTTGATGACCGATGCGAAAACGCACCCTAGGGTTCATCGGCCATGAATATCGCTCCGAGACACCGAAACGGTGACTAATAGTCCATGATAGGGGCCAAATCGGCCAAAACTGCGAGTGTTGATGACCGACACGTAAACGCACCCCAATGTTCGTCAATCGTGGAAATCGCTCCTAGACCCCATGAAACGGGCCAAAATAGGCCGAAACGACGAGTGTTGATGAACGGCACGTAAGGGCACCCTGGGGTTCAGCAACCACGAAAATCGTTCGGGGCCCCAAAACGGTGAGTAATAGTCCACGATACGGGCCAGAATCGGCCAAAACTGCGAGTGTTGATGACCGACACATAAACGCACCTCGGGGATCGTTAATTGTGGAAATCACTCCGGGAGCCAAAACGGTGAGTAATAGCCCATGAAACGGGCAAGAATCGGCCAAAACTGTGAGTGTTGACGACCGATGCGTAAGCGCACCTTGGGGTTGAACATCTATGGAAATCCCTTTGGGAACCCCAAAGAGTGAGTAATAGTCCAAGAAACGGGCCCGAATCGGACAAAACAACGATTGTTGATGACCGACACGTAATCGCATCTTGGGGATCGACAACCATTGAAATCGCTTTGGGACCCCAAAATGGTGAGTAATAGTCCACGAAATGGGTTAGAATCGACAAAAACCGTGAGTATTGATGACCGACACATAAACGCACCCCGGGGTTCGTCAATCATGGAAATCACTTCGGGACCCCAAAACTGAGTAATAGTCCAAGAAACGGGCCAGGATTGGCCCAAACTGCGAGTCTTGACGACCAACACGTAAGCACACATTGGGGTTCGACAACCATGGAAATCCTTTGGGACCCCAAAACAGTGAGTAATAGTCCATGAAACGGGTCAGAATCGACAAAAACCGCGAGTTTTGATGACCGACATGTAAACGCACCCCGGTGTTCTTCAATCGTGGAAACCACTCCGGGACCACGAAACAATGAGTAATAGTCCAAGAAACGGGCCAGAATCGGCCCAAACTGCGACTATTGATGACCGACACGTAAGCGCACCTTGGGTTTCAACAACCATGCAAATCGTTTTGGGACCCCAAAATGGTGAGTAAACGCACCTTGGTGATCGTTAATCGTGGAAATCACTCCGGGACTCCAAAACGGTGAGCCCACGAAATAGTCCAGAATCGGCCGAAACTGCGAGTTTTGATGACGAACACGTAAACGCAACTCAGGGATCGTTAATCGTGGAAATCAATCATGGACCGCAAAAAGGGTGACTTAAACGGGCCAGAATCGGCCAAAACGGCAAGTGCCGATGAACGACATGTAAGCGCACCTTAGGGTACAGCAACCTTGAAAATCACTCCGACACCCCAAACGGTGAGTAATAGTCGACGAAACGGGCCAGAATCGGCCAAAACGGTAAATAACAGCCCATGAAACAAGCCAGAATCGCCCAAAACGGCTAGTGGTGATGAACGACACCTAAGCGCACCTTGGGGGTTCGACAACCATGGAAATCACTCCGGGACCCAAAAATGGTGAGTAATAGTCCACGAAATGGGCTAGAATGGGCCAAAACTGCGATTGTTGATGACCGATAAGAAAACGCACCCTAGGGTTCATCGGCCATGAATATCGCTCCGAGACACCAAAACGGTGACTAATAGTCCATGATAGGGGCCAAATCGGCCAAAACTACGAGTGTTGATGACCGACACGTAAACGCACCCCAATGTTCGTCAATCGTGGAAATCGCTCCTAGACCCCATGAAACGGGCCAAAATAGGCCGAAACGACGAATGTTGATGAACGGCACGTAAGGGCGCCCTGGGGTTCAGCAACCACGAAAATCATTCGGGGCCCCAAAACGGTGAGTAATAGTCCACGATACGGGCCAGAATCGGCCAAAACTGCGAGTGTTGATGACCGACACGTAAACGCACCTCGGGGATCGTTAATTGTGTAAATCGCTCCGGGAGCCAAAACGGTGAGTAATAGCCCATGAAACGGGAAAGAATCGGCCAAAACTGTGAGTGTTGACGACCGATGCGTAAGCGCACCTTGGGGTTGAACATCTATGGAAATCCCTTTGGGAACCCCAAAGAGTGAGTAATAGTCCGAGAAACGGGCCCGAATCGGACAAAACAATGATTGTTGATGACCGACACGTAATCGCATCTTGGGGATCGACAACCATCGAAATCGCTTTGGGACCCCAAAATGGTGAGTAATAGTCCACGAAATGGGTTAGAATCGACAAAAACCGTGAGTATTGATGACCGACACATAAACGCACCCCGGGGTTCGTCAATCATGGAAATCACTTCGGGACCCCAAAACTGAGTAATAGTCCAAGAAACGGGCCAGGATTGGCCCAAACTGCGAGTCTTGACGACCAACACGTAAGCACACATTGGGGTTCGACAACCATGGAAATCGCTTTGGGACCCCAAAACAATGAGTAATAGTCCATGAAACGGGTCAGAATCGACAAAAACCGCGAGTTTTGATGACCGACACGTAAACGCACTCCGGTGTTCTTCAATCGTGGAAACCACTCCGGGACCACG
>LR738712.1:7797901-7834460 GCA_902687465.1 Secale cereale
GATTGTTGATGACCGACACGTAATCGCATCTTGGGGATCGACAACCATCGAAATCGCTTTGGGACCCCAAAATGGTGAGTAATAGTCCACGAAATGGGTTAGAATCGACAAAAACCGTGAGTATTGATGACCGACACATAAACGCACCCCGGGGTTCGTCAATCATGGAAATCACTTCGGGACCCCAAAACTGAGTAATAGTCCAAGAAACGGGCCAGGATTGGCCCAACCTGCGAGTCTTGACGACCAACACGTAAGCACACATTGGGGTTCGACAACCATGGAAATCGCTTTGGGACCCCAAAACAATGAGTAATAGTCCATGAAACGGGTCAGAATCGACAAAAACCGCGAGTTTTGATGACCGACACGTAAACGCACTCCGGTGTTCTTCAATCGTGGAAACCACTCCGGGACCACGAAACAATGAGTAATAGTCCAAGAAACGGGCCAGAATCGGCCCAAACTGCGACTATTGATGACCGACACGTAAACGCACCTTGGGTTTCAACAACCATGCAAATCGTTTTGGGACCCCAAAATGGTGAGTAAACGCACCTTGGTGATCGTTAATCGTGGAAATCACTCCGGGACTCCCAAACGGTGAGCCCACGAAATAGTCCAGAATCGGCCGAAACTGCGAGTTTTGATGACCGATGCGAAAACGCACCCTAGGGTTCATCGGCCATGAATATCGCTCCGAGACACCAAAACGGTGACTAATAGTCCATGATAGGGGCCAAATCGGCCAAAACTGCGAGTGTTGATGACCGACACGTAAACGCACCCCAATGTTCGTCAATCGTGGAAATCGCTCCTAGACCCCATGAAACGGGCCAAAATAGGCCGAAACGACGAGTGTTGATGAACGGCACGTAAGGGCGCCCTGGGGTTCAGCAACCATGAAAATCGTTCGGGGCCCCAAAACGGTGAGTAATAGTCCACGATACGGGCCAGAATCGGCCAAAACTGCGAGTGTTGATGACCGACACGTAAACGCACCTCGGGGATCGTTAATTGTGGAAATCGCTCCGGGAGCCAAAACGGTGAGTAATAGCCAATGAAACGGGAAAGAATCGGCCAAAACTGTGAGTGTTGACGACCGATGCGTAAGCGCACCTTGGGGTTGAACATCTATGGAAATCCCTTTGGGAACCCCAAAGAGTGAGTAATAGTCCAAGAAACGGGCCCGAATCGGACAAAACAACGATTGTTGATGACCGACACGTAATCGCATCTTGGGGATCGACAACCATCGAAATCGCTTTGGGACCCCAAAATGGTGAGTAATAGTCCACGAAATGGGTTAGAATCGACAAAAACCGTGAGTATTGATGACCGACACATAAACGCACCCCGGGGTTCGTCAATCATGGAAATCACTTCGGGACCCCAAAACTGAGTAATAGTCCAAGAAACGGGCCAGGATTGGCCCAACCTGCGAGTCTTGACGACCAACACGTAAGCACACATTGGGGTTCGACAACCATGGAAATCGCTTTGGGACCCCAAAACAATGAGTAATAGTCCATGAAACGGGTCAGAATCGACAAAAACCGCGAGTTTTGATGACCGACACGTAAACGCACTCCGGTGTTCTTCAATCGTGGAAACCACTCCGGGACCACGAAACAATGAGTAATAGTCCAAGAAACGGGCCAGAATCGGCCCAAACTGCGACTATTGATGACCGACACGTAAACGCACCTTGGGTTTCAACAACCATGCAAATCGTTTTGGGACCCCAAAATGGTGAGTAAACGCACCTTGGTGATCGTTAATCGTGGAAATCACTCCGGGACTCCCAAACGGTGAGCCCACGAAATAGTCCAGAATCGGCCGAAACTGCGAGTTTTGATGACGAACACGTAAACGCAACTCGGGGATCGTTAATCGTGGAAATCGCTCATGGACCGCAAAAGGGTGACTTAAACGGGTCAGAATCGGCCAAAACGGCAGGTGCCGATGAACGACATGTAAGCGCACCTTAGGGTACATCAACCTTGAAAATCACTCCGACACCCCAAACGGTGAGTAATAGTCGACGAAACGGGCCAGAATCGGCCAAAACGGTAAATAACAGCCCATGAAACAAGCCAGAATCGCCCAAAACGGCGAGTGGTGATGAACGACACCTAAGCGCACCTTGAGGGTTCGACAACCATGGAAATCACTCCGGGACCCAAAAATGGTGAGTAATAGTCCACGAAATGGGCCAGAATGGGCCAAAACTGCGAGTGTTGATGACCGATGCGAAAACGCACCCTAGGGTTCATCGGCCATGAATATCGCTCCGAGACACCAAAACGGTGACTAATAGTCCATGATAGGGGCCAAATCGGCCAAAACTGCGAGTGTTGATGACCGACACGTAAACGCACCCCAATGTTCGTCAATCGTGGAAATCGCTCCTAGACCCCATGAAACGGGCCAAAATAGGCCGAAACGACGAGTGTTGATGAACGGCACGTAAGGGCGCCCTGGGGTTCAGCAACCACGAAAATCGTTCGGGGCCCCAAAACGGTGAGTAATAGTCCACGATACGGGCCAGAATCGGCCAAAACTGCGAGTGTTGATGACCGACACGTAAACGCACCTCGGGGATCGTTAATTGTGGAAATCGCTCCAGGAGCCAAAACGGTGAGTAATAGCCCATGAAACGGGCAAGAATCGGCCAAAACTGTGAGTGTTGACGACCGATGCGTAAGCGCACCTTGGGGTTGAACATCTATGGAAATCGCTTTGGGAACCCCAAACAGTGAGTAATAGTCCAAGAAACGGGCCCAAATCGGCCAAAACAACGATTGTTGATGACCGACACGTAATCGCACCTTGGGGATCGACAACCATCGAAATTGCTTTGGGACCCCAAAACGGTGAGTAATAGTCCACGAAATGGGTTAGAATCGACAAAAACCGTGAGTATTGATGACCGACACATAAACGCACCCCGGGTTCGTCAATCATGGAAATCAATTCGGGACCCCAAAACTGAGTAATAGTCCAAGAAACGGGCCAGGATTGGCCCAATCTGCGAGTCTTGACGACCAACACGTAAGCACACCTTGGGGTTCGACAACCATGGAAATCGCTTTGGGACCCCAAAACAGTGAGTAATAGTCCACGAAACGGGTCAGAATCGACAAAAACCGCGAGTTTTGATGACCGACACGTAAACGCACCCCGGTGTTCTTCAATCGTGGAAACCACTCCGGGACCACGAAACAATGAGTAATAGTCCAAGAAACGGGCCAGAATCGGCCCAAACTGCGACTGTTGATGACCGACACGTAAGCGCACCTTGGGTTTCACCAACCATGCAAATCGTTTTGGGACCCCAAAATGGTGAGTAAACGCAACTTGGTGATCGTTAATCGTGGAAATCCCTCCGGGACTCCAAAACGGTGAGCCCACGAAACGGCCCAGAATCGGCCGAAACTGCGAGTTTTGATGACGAACACGTAAACGCAACTCGGGGATCGTTAATCGTGGAAATCGCTCATGGACCGCAAAAAGGGTGAGTTAAACGGGCCAGAATCGGCCAAAACGGCAAGTGCCGATGAACGACATGTAAGCGCACCTTAGGGTTCAGCAACCTTGAAAATCACTCCGAGACCCCAAATGGTGAGTAATAGTCGACGAAACGGGCCAGAATCGGCCAAAACGGTAAGTAACAGCCCATGAAACAGGCCAGAATCGCCCAAAACGGCGAGTGGTGAAGAACGACACCTAAGCGCACCTTGGGGGTTCGACAACCATGGAAATCACTCCAGGACCCAAAAATGGTGAGTAATAGTCCACGAAATGGACCAGAATCGGTCAAAACTGCGAGTGTTGATGACCGATGCGAAAACGCACCCTAGGGTTCATCGGCCATGAATATCCCTCTGAGACACCAAAACGGTGACTAATAGTCCATGATAGGGGCCAAATCGGCCAAAACTGCGAGTGTTGATGACCGACACGTAAACGGACCCCAGTGTTCGTCAATCATGGAAATCGCTCCTAGACCCCATGAAACGGGCCAAAATAGGCCGAAACGACGAGTGTTGATGAACGGCACGTAAGGGCACCCTGGGGTTCAGCAACCACGAAAATCGTTCGGGGCCCCAAAACGGTGAGTAATAGTCCAAGATACGGGCCAGAATCGGCCAAAACTGCGAGTGTTGATGACCGACACGTAAACACACCTCGGGTATCGTTAATTGTGGAAATCACTCCGGGAGCCAAAACAGTGAGTAATAGCCCATGAAACGGGCAAGAATCGGCCAAAACTGTGAGTGTTGACGACCGATGCGTAAGCGCACCTTGGGGTTGAACATCTATGGAAATCGCTTTGGGAACCCCAAAGAGTGAGTAATAGTCCAAGAAACGGGCCCGAATCGGCCAAAACAACGATTGTTGATGACCGACACGTAATCGCACCTTGGGGATCGACAACTATCGAAATCGCTTTGGGACCCCAAAACGGTGAGTAATAGTCCACGAAATGGGTTAGAATCGACAAAAACCGTGAGTATTGATGACCGACACGAAATGGGTTAGTCCACGAAATGGGTTAGAATCGACAAAAACGAAATGGAGAAACTTACTGCCAAAGTCAAGAAGACCTTTTGTCTGCAGGCCCACGTCCAGAAGAAGCTCTACAAAGCTCATGTGAATGAAAAGATGGCGCGACGCCGGCAGATTCAGCTGATGAGGCACCTCAATGTGCCTGATGTGAAGGGCGGTTCCGAGAAGAGCATCACTCCTGAGGACAGGTGGTGCATTGCCAACTGTCAGTGGTCAGACGATGAGCCCACCACCTCCACCACTCGTGCGACTGCGGATGCAATGGAGACTGACACTGAGATTGCCGAGGACGACGAAGACTCTGAAGTCTCTGATGATGGTGACTCAGATGACTCTCTGGCGACTGGCGAGGAGCTGTACTGAGCCCTGGGGCGTTAGTCTCGCTCTTTTCCTTTTTGGTGCTTGATGCCAAAGGGGGAGAGTTGAGTATTGCTAGGTCACGGGAGTTGCATGGGAGTGTTTCTTGGTGTTTGCGTTTATTTGTGCTTCTTTGTGAACTTCCTTAGTTTCTATGCTCTTTGAACTTCGTTACCGTGAACTCCTGTTGCATGGTGTAAGACATGTGCCACCATCTTAATTATCCATGCATGTTGCTTTCATATGTTCTGTTGTTTATCTGCTTTAATGTTATATCCGTTTTAATGTTAAGTCACTGGTTGGTTTATAAAACCTAGGGGGAGCATAGATCCTAGTGTCAGCACTTTTGCATTCCAAAAGCAAACTCTATTAAGTGCTCACATTCAGGGGGAGCTTTTCCTTATTCTATAAACTCCCGTGATCGTTTCGTGGTTGTCATCATTCACCAAAAAGGGGGAGATTGTAAGGGCATCTCTTGCCTGAGGTTTTGGTGATGATGACAATCCGTGTTTGGACTAATCGTGTGTCAATATTACTCAGGTTGATAACTTGTGGCACAAGACGGTTAGTCTTTCTCTCTTTAAGGAAAAGATCGAAGACGGAGTTTCCAATGCCTTTCTGTTTCTTTTGGTCATAGGAAATCCGTACTATTAAGAGGGAACCCACATCGGAAGGTAATGGGTGAATCAAGTCACGCACACAGATTCTTTGCACCCACCATATTGCCTCCGTTCGTAGAGAGAGAGGTCCCATGTCATTTCTCCCTTTTGTAGATTTCTCCACAGCGGTAGTTCCGCCCTATTGGGCGGTTGTACCGGTGGCCGGTAGTTCCGGTCAAACCACCGCCCCAAGTACCGCTCAGGGGTGATACCCTCTATACTGGGTGCGGTGGTAGACCGGTGGTGGCCCGGAAGTACCGGTAAGACCGGTACTACCGGTGTTCCGGGCGGTAGTACCGCTCTGACTGCCACCACGCAGAGACTATCTGCCAGGCGGTAGTTCCGGCCCAACCACCGTCCCAACTACCGCCCCTGGTTGAAACCTTCTGGTTTCCAAGCGGTAGTTGACCGGAGGTTGGGCGGTAGTTCCGGTTTTCTCTGGAAGACCGGTACTACCGGGCAAGCCACCGGAAGTACCGCTCTAGTGGCTCGGGCGCAGGTTTCTTCACTCACCGGTACTACCGGCTGGAGCAGCGGAACTACCGGTCCTATGGAAATCTGCACATAACGGTTGGATTTGGGGTGTCCCTATTTAAGGACCCCCTTCTCCTACCTCCACCTTATCTCTTACCTCTCTCTCTCCACCATTAATGCCATTAAAGCTTTCTTGCCCGATCTCTCTCCCTAGCCAACCAAACTTGTTGATTTGCTAGGGATTGAAGGAGGAGACCTAGATCTACACTTCCACCAAAGGAAACTTGATTCCCCCATACTTTCTTGTGTGGATTTTGTTACTCTTGGGTGTTTGAGCACTCTAGACGGAAGAGGTCTTTTCGGAGCCACAATCCATTGTGGTGAAGCTCCGGAGTTTCGTTGGGAGCCTCCAATTAAGTTGTGGAGAGAGCCCCAACCTTGTTTGTAAAGGTCCGGTTGCCACCTTCAAGGGCACCACTAGTGGATTCACGGCACCTTGCATTGTGTAAGGGCGTGAGGAGAATACGGTGGCCCTAGTGGCTTCTTGGGGAGCATTGTGCCTCCACACCGCTCCAACGGAGACATACTTCCCCTCAAAGGGAAGGAACTTCGATATCACATCCATGTCTTCACCGTCTCCACTTGTGGTTATTTCTTACCTTTACTTTTGCTAGCTTTACTTGTTAATTCCTATAGCCTGCTTGTGTTGTTGTTTTCCGTTCCTTCCTCTAGTTGTCATCTTAATAGTTTATCTAGACAACTAACTTTGACGCTTAATTTAAAGTGGTTAAGAAAAGCTAAAAATTGTTAGTTGCCTATTCACCCCCCCTCCCTCTAGTCAACCATATCGATCCTTTCAATTGGTATCAGAGCCTCGTCTCTTTTTAAGGACTTTACCGTCCGAAGAGTATGGTTGACAACGTAGTCGAGACGGAGGACCATTCCGGTGGAAACCCGTCCTTGCCTACGTCAGATGGGGGAGCCTCGGTCACTCGTGAGGAGTTCAATGTGGCCTTGACCACATTGAAAGAATCACTAGCGAGCGAGGTCAAAGGCATGTTTAAAGAAATGCTTGAGGGGCTTAAATTATCCACCTCACCGTTGGAAGTAGGTCGCCCCGCTACCAACGTGTCGGAGGCTAATCCCGACAAGGGAGAAGCTAGTAGTGAGCAAGCCCCGGTCACTAAGAATGGGAGTGGGAAATTTGCCCAATCCGCTCCTCCTACCCACTATGGAGGACCCGTTCCCACACCTCATTTAAATTCTGTTGGGCCCCCTCCCAAGTTTGTCAAAAATACTGATTTTGCTACTTGGGTATTTCGTTTCAAACGTCATATTAATCATTGTTCCACTAACCTTTGGAGAATCATTGAGCAAGGTTTTTATCCGTATGATCCCGACAACATGACTCCAAGAGAAACTGCAGATCATCAGTTCAACGAGTCCGCTCTTTGCATTCTTCAAGATTCCATCCCTCCTCAAGACATTGCACACCTTCGACCCTTCACTGTTGCCAAGGAAGCTTGGGAGCATGTCGGCACGATGTACAAGGGAAGCACCAGTATTCAACGCTCCAACTATGAAGTGGTGCAAGATGAAGCTGATGAGTTTGCTATGATCGAAGATGAAGATCCTCGTGAACTTTATCGATGATTAACTATTCTTGCAGTGTCTCTTCGAGATCATGGCAGTAAGGATACGGATGACAATTGGATCAAGCGCAAGTTCCTCAAGGCCATGATGCCCTATCATAAGGCCATGTCCTCTGTCATCCGTCAGAGACCGGACTTCCACACTTTATCCTCAACTGAAGTGTTGGATGAATTTGTTGCCATGAGGATCCTGGACGTGACCGCCGACAATGCGGTCTTAAGAGCTCAACGATCCAAGAAGCCGAATCTTGCTCTGAAGGCCAAGGCTTGTGTGGAAGAGGAGGAAGTGGAAGATGATGATGAGAGTTGCCCCGAGGACACCAAATATGCCTATCATGAGCACATGGCTCTTGCTTCAAGGCAATTCTGGGGCAAGAAGAACACAAGATCCAACTTTAACAGGAACAACTCCAGTCGGAACAAAGGGAAGCAACGAGTAAGGACATGCTTCAACTGTGGAAATGTAAGTCACTTCGTTGTGGATTGCCCTTATGAGAAGAGAGAAGACTTTGGAGGCAAGCTTATTCGGAAGGACAAGTCAAAGTCCTATCCCAACAAGAACAACTTCATCAAGAAGACTCCTCCGAAGGTGTTGGTGGCTCAAGAAGAATATGTGGAGGATGATGACAATGATGAAGACGATGAGGTGACCACTATGGCCACAATTGCAATTGCTACCATTCCGCACTCATCTCTCTTCGACTCACCAAACGAGAACATCACCGCCAAGTGCCTCATGGCCAAGGCCACCAACAAGGTAACCCCAAACATCAATACTACTATCCCTTCTAATCCTTCATTGACTAATTGTATTGACGAGGGTGAGAGTATTAAGGAGGGAGAAAATGAATTTGATTTGTTCATAAAGAATCTCAAGGGCAAACCCAAGAAGCATTTTGTTGCTCTCTTGGAACAACTCGGTGAGGCCAATGACATGATCGAGGCTCACGAGGAAACCATTACCAAAATGGAAGGTCATAGTCGAGACTATGCCGATGAGATATCGGATCTCTCTAATGCCCTAGAGGAAGAGCGTGGTCTTCGTTTGACTCTTGAGGAGTCACACAACGATGATCATGCTAAATTAAAGAAAGATCTTGATCATGCTTTAGTTGTCTCTCGTGTCCTTAACTCCGAGAAGGCAAAACTTGAGGTTGACCATGCTAAACTCAAAGAGGAGTTTGACATACTTGACAAGGCTCACAAGGCCTTGAAAGGAATGCATGCTACTCTCAAGGAGTCTCATGATCAACTCCAAGTTTCGCTAACCAAGGAAAAGGCTATCTTTCCTCGCATGGTTTTAATTGATAATGCAAATGCTACTAACCCATGTTGCGAGCATGTGCATCTTGTTGAAGAGAATGCCGAACTAAAGAAGCAACTCGAGAAAGGCCTTGTGACTTGCATACAAGGTGAGAAGAACCTCAACGCCCTTTTGAGCAATCAAAAGGAAGTTGTGGCAAAGGAAGGAATTGGGTTTGTTCCTAAGCCCAAGAAGAAGAAGAATGACAAGACCAAGCAACCACCCCCTCTCCGACAATCCTTTGTGAAAGAAGGAGAGGGCACGTCAACCAAGAAGAAAAATGGTGGTGTCAAGAAAAACTCCACCACACCATCAAACATGGCCGGCGATTTTAATCCTTCATATGTTTTATGCCGTGCCAGTGATGGCCATGTGTTTGCTAAATTTGTTGGTTCTTCTTATGAGTACATCGAATGGTCCATTTGGGTTCCTAAGACCCTTGTCACTAACCTCAAAGGACCCATTACCAAATGGGTACCTAAATCCAAGCATTGATTTGTTGTAGGGGTTTGCTTCCGGTGGGGGATCATGGTTGCTCGACAGCGGAGCGATAAATCATATGACCGGAAGCAAAGACTTGGTGGTGGACGTGCATCTCGGTTCATCTATGGCCACCAACGTTGAATGGAGTGATGCTTCATCTTCTAAGGTATTGGGGCTTGGCAAGGTTGTTGTCTCTCATGATCTCACGATCGAGAAAGTCATGCTTGTTGAGTCCCTTGCATACAATTTACTTTCTGTTCGCCAACTTGCACTCATGGGCTTTGCTACATTCTTTGATATTGATTCTGTGGCCCTCTTGTGGAGCAAGACTCTTAAAGTAGCCTATGTTGGGCATGTCGAGAACGGTCTCTATGTGGTTAACTTCTCGAAGCAACCCACTAAGGTCGCGACATGCCTAATGGCTAAAGTTGATTTGGGATGGCTTTGGCATCGCCGTTTGGCCCACGTCAATATGAGATCTTTGCAAAGTCTTCTCAAGGGGGACCATGTCCGAGGACTAACAAATGTTAGCTTTGCCAAAGATCGTGCTTGCAGGGCATGCATTGAAGGAAAATTACATGAGAAGGCTCACCCTCCCACGACTATCATCTATTCAAAGAGACCCCTAGAGCTCCTCCACATGGATCTCTTTGGGCCTCCCACTTTTGATAGTCTTGGGGGTAGGAAGTATTGCTTGGTGATTGTGGATGATTACTCAAGATATACCTGGGTATACTTCTTCAAGAAGAAGAGTGAGACCCAACAAACCGTCATCAACTTTGCAAATGAAGCTCAACGAAAACATGAAGCAAAGATTTTGATGATCAGAAGTGACAATGGCACCGAGTTCAAGAACTACACCTTGGATGAGTTTCTTGGTGATGAGGGGATCAAACATCAATATGCAGCCCCGTATACCCCTCAACAAAATGGTGTTGCGGAGAGAAAGAACCGAACTTTAATAGATGCTGCAAGAACCATGATGGCTGAATTCAACTCTCCATACAACTTTTGGGCCGAAGCCATCAACACCGCCTGCCATGCTTCAAATCGTCTCTATCTCCGCAAAGGCTTGAACAAAACTCCGTATGAGATTCTTACCGGTAACAAGCCCAATCTCAAATACTTCCGGGTGTTCGGGTGTAAGTGTTTCATTCTCAAGAAAGGTGTTCGTTTGTCTAAATTTGAATCTAGAGCTCATGAGGGCATATTTGTTGGTTATGCTACAAACTCTCATGCTTACCGTGTCCTCAACAAGTCCACTAGACTCATAGAGGAGACGAGTAACGTAGAGTTTGATGAAAATAACGGCTCCCAAGTGGAGCAAAGTGGTACTTGTGATGCAGGTGATGAAATTCCTCCTCAAGCCATAAGAAGAATGGGTGTTGGATATATCCTACCCGTTGAGGAACCCCTTGTGGCCGAAGGAGAAGGACAATGTTCCCCTCAAGTGGAACCATCACCAACCCAAGACCCACACGCTTCCGAAGAACAAAGTGAAGGCCCTCAACCTGATGAACAAGGCCAAGTGCAAGATCATTCTCAAGTTGGTGAAGAACCACCAATTGATGCACAAGGCCAAGTTCAGTCCCCCGAGCAAGATCAAGGTCAAGAGGAAGCTCAAGATCAAGATCTAGCTCCTGATGACGCTCAAGATGATCAACTCAGTGCTCCTCAGCTATCACTTGAAGAGCAATTAGAGCGTCGTGCTGCAAAAGTTGCCTCCAGGCTTGCTTCCAACGAGCATCATATCGAGAACATTTTAGGAAGCATCAAAAGGGGGGTAAGCACTCGTAGACAATTAGCAAACTATTGTGCTCATCAAGCTTTTGTCTCCTTTGTTGAACCTAAGAAGGTCTATGAGGCGCTCGAAGACCCTGACTGGCTCAATGCCATGCATGAAGAACTCAATAACTTCGAGCGTAACAAAGTGTGGCGTCTGGTGCCAAGACCAAAGGAGAACCATAATGTCCTTGGAACCAAATGGATCTTTAAGAACAAGCAAGATGCCCATGGCATTGTCATCCGCAACAAGGCACGTCTGGTGGCTCAAGGCTACTCCCAAGTCGAGGGTATCGACTACGGTGAAACCTTTGCCCCCGTTGCTCGTATTGAATCCATTCGTTTGTTGCTTGCCTATGCTTCCCATCATAACTTTAAATTGCAACAAATGGATGTGAAAAGTGCATTTCTTAATGGTCCCATTAATGAGTTGGTGTATGTTAAACAACCCCCGGGGTTCGAGGATCCTAAGTTCCCCAATAACGTGTACCAACTCGATAAGGCACTCTATGGCCTTAAACAGGCCCCATGTGCGTGGTATGAGCATCTTACCGAGTTGTTACAAGATCGTGGGTTTGAAATTGGGAAAATTGACCCCACTCTTTTTACTAAGAAGGTCAAAGGGGAGTTGTTTGTATGCCAACTGTATGTTGATGATATTATCTTTGGTTCTCCTAACAAAGCTTTCAATGATGAGTTCGCCGCACTCTTGACAACACATTTTGAGATGTCCATGATGGGAGAGTTGAAGTACTTTCTTGGATTTGAAATCAAACAAAGAAGAAAAGGCATCTTCATCAAACAATCCAAGTATACTCAAGACATGCTCAAGAGGTTCAATCTAAGTGATGTCAAGCCGGCTACTACTCCTATGCCGACCAAATGCCAACTTGACATTGATCCCAATGGTAAAACGGTGGATCAAAAGGTATATCGCTCTATGATCGGATCTTTGCTTTACCTTTGTGCATCTAGACCGGATATTATGTTGAGTGTGGGAATTTGTGCACGGTTTCAAGCCTCACCTAAGGAGAGTCACTTTGTGGCTGTCAAGCGAATCTTTCGATATTTGGCTCAGACCCCAAACTTTGGCTTATGGTACCCGAGAGGAGCAAATTTCGACCTTGTAGGTTTTTCTGACTCTGACTGGGCGGGAGACAAAGTGGATAGGAAGTCCACTTCGGGAGGGTGCCAATTTCTTGGTTGCTCTCTTGTTAGTTGGTCTTCCAAAAAGCAAAGCTGTGTATCTCTCTCGTCCACCGAAGCAGAGTATGTGGCTGCTGGCAGTTGTTGTGCCCAACTTTTATGGATGAGGCAAACTTTAAAGGATTACGGTGTCACTTGTGACAAAGTTCCTCTTTGGTGTGACAATGAAAGTGCCATCAAGATTTCTCTCAACCCGGTGCTACACTTCAAGACGAAGCATATTGAGATTCGGTACCATTTCATCCGGGATCACATTCGGCAAGGAGAGATCGAGCTTCACTACGTCAACACTCATGATAACCTTGCAGACATCTTCACGAAGCCATTGGATGAAGCAAGATTTCGCGAGTTAAGGCATGAGCTAAATATCATTGATTTGAGCAATGTGGCTTGAGCACGTGCACACCCCACCATACTCATCATATTGTCTATTCTAGGTGTAGGCATGGAAATAGGGGGAGTGATGTTCTCTCAATGAACTCACCCTCCCCCCACTATGCATAAATTGATACGCTTTTCACATTCGTCATTTATGATGACACTTGTGTTTCAAAGACGAGTTATGGTTATGGGCCCAAGGATAATTCTTCGCGATGCCATGCCAGTTGACTCTAACATTGGTGGCTTCGGCCACCACCCTCCTTTTTCTTTCTGGTTGGTTTTTGGTCTTCGTGTTTTTCTCGTACTACAGTGACATTCTCCATCCCAAGCCATCCCATCCCAGCCATCTATTCCAATGTACACAAGTTTGTTAACATGGAGTGAGTGGGCTCACCCAGGCGGTACAACCGGTGGTTCTAGCGGTTCTACCGCTAAATCACTGGTTTCCAGCCCAGCGGTTGTACCGGTCTAGAGTAGGCGGTTCTACCGCTAATTCTCTGACCTGTATCCCCGGCCGGTACTACCGGTCGTGTTTAGCGGAACTACCGCCTGGCGCGGAAGTACCGCTCCACCACCTGGCAGCTGCCGGACCGGTACTACCGGTGCTGATCTGGTGTGGTATATAAAGCACGGGTTGAAGGGGTTTCTTCCTCACCCGTTCATTATTTCCCCCCAGCCACCGGTTACTCCGCTCTCTGCCCCGTAGCGCCCTCCGGCTCTACGGATCCGTCGGCCCCTCACTGGATCTTCTCCGTGGAGGCCGCTCCTCCTTCGATCTCCTCCCATGGACACCGGTATTGCCCTGCTTCTTCTTGGTATTAGGGTTCCTCTTGAATCCTCTTTCTAGGGCAATGCGTGTAGTCCTCCATTTTTGGCTAAATGTTTTGAGGGAGAGGTCCGTATAGTTTCCTATTCACTTGTGCATAATTAGAATAGACACCGTGCATGTAGTTTTTGAGATCGGGTAGTTTCCTTCTTCTCCATAGATCCGTTCTCAGCGGAACTACCGGTCTCTCGACCGGTACTACCGCTGGCCGGAACTACCGGTGCTCATACCGGAACTACCGGTTGCTCTGAACTCATATGCAATGTCTCTATTCTTCGTACGTACTAGTGAATTATTCTTCCACTCTTGTGTACATTCCTCTCATCTTTTCTGGGTTGCTATGTGTTCTTCGTGTGCATTTGCAGGTGGCTCTAGCTCTCGCTCTGGTCAGTTCGCCAAAAGGAAGGCCCGTAGGGGCAAGAGGCCTGCCGATGATGAAAATGTTCCCGAGGTTGTGATCCCCTCCAAAACAACTCGCCGGGAAAAGTCAGTGGCTGCCAAGCAGCGTGCAGCGCTTCCGATGTACAAATGGAAGCTTTCTGACTGGGAGAAGTTTCGGTTTCAAGACCCCTACACCGCACCACCTCCTCCTCGTTGGAATAATCCTCGTTTCCGCAATGAGATGCAATTGAGGATTGTGGATGACATCTTTGAGCACCACAAGAACAAGTTCACCCGTATTTGGTCAATTGACCTTGCCAAGTGGAGAAGCAACCTTGCTTACTTTGGAGAGGTTCTGGAAGTCTGTGAGGAGTTTGATTTAGTCAAGCTCATGGAGCTGCGTTGTGACTTTGATGTGGAACTCATTCATCAGTTCTATGCTACTGTCCACTTCGGCAGTGACGATCAGCGTCACCTCTCATTTATGTGCCGGGACGAGTTCTTCCGTGTTCCCTGGAGTGCTTTCTACAATGCCTTGGGCTATGAGGACACTGGCTTGGAGGGTCAAGGTGGTCTCCGTCCTCAGGACCGGGCCCAACCCATGGATAAAGTGAAGCTTGCTCCTCTCTACATCCCTGGTCATGGCATAATAGGTAAATCCAATGACCTCCTGCCTATTTATGACATCCTTCACCGTGTGTTCCGGTGTGTGCTGCTGCCCAAGGTTGGGAACCAGGATGATATCTATGGCTATCTTGTGGATCTGCTTGTGGCAATGAAGACAAAGCGTGGCAAGGGCATTACTTTTGATGATTCCAAATGGATGTGGGAGGAGATGTACAACTGTGTCTGGTACCGCAAGGTACCAATCTACGCTCCCTTTGTGATGTGTTTCCTTTACTCAGTGTGGGAAGTGAGGAGGCCTGGAGTGCCTCTTTCTACTCCGGACAGGCTTACGGAGCACGAGGTCAAGGTTCTGAGACAGAAGAAGCATAAGACTCCTAGGTTCGCTGCGGGCAATGAAGAGGATGTCTTTGCAACCTCAGATGATGATGACTTTGAGCTAGAGGCTGGGGCCAAGCCCTCCTGGGTGGAGAAACTTACTGCCAAAGTCAAGAAGACCTTCTGTCTGCAGGCCCACATCCAGAAGAAGCTCTACAAAGCTCATGTGAATGAAAAGATGGCGTGACGCCGGCAGATTCAGCTGATGAGGCACCTCAATGTGCCTGATGTGAAGAGCGGTTCCGAGAAGAGCATCACTCCTGAGGACAGGTGGTGCATTGCCAACTGTCAGTGGTCAGACGATGAGCCCACCACCTCCACCACTCGTGCGACTGCGGATGCAATGGAGACTGACGCTGAGATTGCCGAGGACGACGAAGACTCTGAAGGCTCTGATGATGGTGACTCAGATGACTCTCTGGCGACTGGCGAGGAGCTGTACTGAGCCCTGGGGCGTTAGTCTCGCTCTTTTCCTTTTTGGTGCTTGATGCCAAAGGGGGAGAGTTGAGTATTGCTAGGTCACGGGAGTTGCATGGGAGTGTTTCTTGGTGTTTGCGTTTATTTGTGCTTCTTTGTGAACTTCCTTAGTTTCTATGCTCTTTGAACTTCGTTACCGTGAACTCCTGTTGCATGGTGTAAGACATGTGCCACCATCTTAATTATCCATGCATGTTACTTTCATATGTTCTGTTGTTTATCTGCTTTAATGTTATATCCGTTTTAATGTTAAGTCACTGGTTGGTTTATAAAACCTAGGGGGAGCATAGATCCTAGTGTCAGCACTTTTGCATTCCAAAAGCAAACTCTATTAAGTGCTCACATTCAGGGGGAGCTTTTCCTTATTCTATAAACTCCCGTGATCGTTTCGTGGTTGTCATCATTCACCAAAAAGGGGGAGATTGTAAGGGCATCTCTTGCCTGAGGTTTTGGTGATGATGACAATCCGTGTTTGGACTAATCGTGTGTCAATATTACTCAGGTTGATAACTTGTGGCACAAGACGGTTAGTCTTTCTCTCTTTAAGGAAAAGATCGAAGACGGAGTTTCCAATGCCTTTCTGTTTCTTTTGGTCATAGGAAATCCGTACTATTAAGAGGGAACCCACATCGGAAGGTAATGGGTGAATCAAGTCACGCACACAGATTCTTTGCACCCACCATATTGCCTCCGTTCGTAGAGAGAGAGGTCCCATGTCATTTCTCCCTTTTGTAGATTTCTCCACAGCGGTAGTTCCGCCCTATTGGGCGGTTGTACCGGTGGCCGGTAGTTCCGGTCAAACCACCGCCCCAAGTACCGCTCAGGGGTGATACCCTCTGTACTGGGTGCGGTCGTAGACCGGTGGTGGCCCGGAAGTACCGGTAAGACCGGTACTACCGGTGTTCCGGGCGGTAGTACCGCTCTGACTGCCACCACGCAGAGACTATCTGCCAGGCGGTAGTTCCGGCCCAACCACCGTCCCAACTACCGCCCCTGGTTGAAACCTTCTGGTTTCCAAGCGGTAGTTGACCGGAGGTTGGGCGGTAGTTCCAGTTTTCTCCGGAAGACCGGTACTACCGGGCAAGCCACCGGAAGTACCGCTCTAGTGGCTCGGGCGCAGGTTTCTTCACTCACCGGTACTACCGGCTGGAGCAGCGGAACTACCGGTCCTATGGAAATCTGCACATAACGGTTGGATTTGGGGTGTCCCTATTTAAGGACCCCCTTCTCCTACCTCCACCTTATCTCTTACCTCTCTCTCTCCACCATTAATGCCATTAAAGCTTTCTTGCCCGATCTCTCTCCCTAGCCAACCAAACTTGTTGATTTGCTAGGGATTGAAGGAGGAGACCTAGATCTACACTTCCACCAAAGGAAACTTGATTCCCCCATACTTTCTTGTGTGGATTTTGTTACTCTTGGGTGTTTGAGCACTCTAGACGGAAGAGGTCACTTCGGAGCCACAATCCATTGTGGTGAAGCTCCGGAGTTTCGTTGGGAGCCTCCAATTAAGTTGTGGAGAGAGCCCCAACCTTGTTTGTAAAGGTCCGGTTGCCACCTTCAAGGGCACCACTAGTGGATTCACGGCACCTTGCATTGTGTAAGGGCGTGAGGAGAATACGGTGGCCCTAGTGGCTTCTTGGGGAGCATTGTGCCTCCACACCGCTCCATCGGAGACGTACTTTCCCTCAAAGGGAAGGAACTTCGATATCACATCCCTGTCTTCACCGTCTCCACTTGTGGTTATTTCTTACCTTTACTTTTGCTAGCTTTACTTGTTAATTCCTATAGCCTGCTTGTGTTGTTGTTTTCCGTTCCTTCCTCTAGTTGTCATCTTAATAGTTTATCTAGACAACTTACTTTGACGCTTAATTTAAAGTGGTTAAGAAAAGCTAAAAATTGTTAGTTGCCTATTCACCCCCCCTCTAGTCAACCATATCGATCCTTTCAACCGACACGTAAGCGCACCTTGGGTTTCAACAACCATGCAAATCGTTTTGGGACCCCAAAATGGTGAGTAAACGCACCTTGGTGATCGTTAATCGTGGAAATCACTCCGGGACTCCAAAACGGTGAGCCCACGAAACAGCCCAGAATCGGCCGAAACTGCGAGTTTTGATGACGAACACGTAAACACAACTCGGGGATCGTTAATCGTGGAAATCGCTCATGGACCGCAAAAAGGGTGAGTTAAACGGGCCAGAATCGGCCAAAATGGCAAGTGCCGATGAACGACACGTAAGCGCACCTTAGGGTTCACCAACCTTGAAAATCACTCCGAGACCCCAAACGGTGAGTAATAGTCGACGAAACGGGCCAGAATCGGCCAAAACGGTAAGTAACAGCCCATGAAACAGGCCAGAATCGCCCAAAACGGCGAGTGGTGATGAACGACACCTAAGCGCACCTTGGGGGTTCGACAACCATGGAAATCACTCCGGGACCCAAAAATGGTGAGTAATAGTCCACGAAATGGGCCAGAATCGGTCAAAACTGCGAGTGTTGATGACCGATGCGAAAACGCACCCTAGGGTTCATCGGCCATGAATATCGCTCTGAGACACCAAAACGGTGACTAATAGTCCATGATAGGGGCCAAATCGGCCAAAACTGCGAGTGTTGATGACCGACACGTAAACGGACCCCAGTGTTCGTCAATCATGGAAATCGCTCCTAGACCCCATGAAACGGGCCAAAATAGGCCGAAACGACGAGTGTTGATGAACGGCACGTAAGGGCACCCTGGGGTTCAGCAACCACGAAAATCATTCGGGGCCCCAAAACAGTGAGTAATAGTCCAAGATACGGGCCAGAATCGGCCAAAACTGCGAGTGTTGATGACCGACACGTAAACGCACCTCGGGTATCGTTAATTGTGGAAATCGCTCCGGGAGCCAAAACGGTGAGTAATAGCCCATGAAACGGGCAAGAATCGGCCAAAACTGTGAGTGTTGACGACCGATGCGTAAGCACACCTTGGGGTTAAACATCTATGGAAATCGCTTTGGGAACCCCAAAGAGTGAGTAATAGTCCAAGAAACGGGCCCGAATCGGCCAAAACAACGATTGTTGATGACAGACACGTAATCGCACCTTGGGGATCGACAACCATCGAAATCGCTTTGGGACCCCAAAACGGTGAGTAATAGTCCACGAAATGGGTTAGAATCGATAAAAACCGTGAGTATTGATGACCGACACGTAAACGCACCCCGGGGTTCGTCAATCATGGAAATCACTTCGGGACCCCAAAACTGAGTAATAGTCCAAGAAACGGGCCAGGATTGGCCCAAACTGCGAGTCTTGACGACCAACACGTAAGCACACCTTGGGGTTCGACAACCATGGAAATCGCTTTAGGACCCCAAAACAGTGAGTAATAGTCCATGAAACGGGTCCGAATCGACAAAAACCGCGAGTTTTGATAACCGACACGTAAACGCACCCCGGTGTTCTTCAATCGTGGAAACCACTCCGGGACCACGAAACAATGAGTAATAGTCCAAGAAACGGGCCAGGACCGGCCCAAACTGCGACTGTTGATGACCGACACGTAAGCGCACCTTGGGTTTCAACAACCATGCAAATCGTTTTGGGACCCCAAAATGGTGAGTAAACGCACCTTGGTGATAGTTAATCGTGGAAATCACTCCGGGACTCCAAAACGGTGAGCCCACGAAACAGTCCAGAATCGGCCGAAACTGCAAGTTTTGATGACGAACACGTAAACGCAACTCGGGGATCGTTAATCGTGGAAATCGCTCATGGACCGCAAAAGGGTGACTTAAACGGGCCAGAATCGGCCAAAACGGCAAGTGCCGATGAACGACATGTAAGCGCACCTTAGGGTTCAGCAACCTTGAAAATCACTCAGAGACCCCAAACGGTGAGTAATAGTGGACGAAACGGGCCAGAATCGGCCAAAACGGCAAGTGCCGATGAACGACACGTAAGCGCACCTTAGGGTTCAGCAACCTTGAAAATCACTCCGAGACCCCAAACGGTGAGTAATAGTGGACGAAACGGGCCAGAATCGGCCAAAACGGTATGTAACAGCCCATGAAACAGGCCAGAATCGCCCAAAACGGCGAGTGGTGATGAACGACACCTAAGCGCACCTTTGGGGTTCGACAACCATGGAAATCACTCCGGGACCCAAAAAGGGTGAGTAATAGTCCACGAAATGGGCCAGAATGGGCCAAAACTGCGAGTGTTGATGACCGATGCGAAAACGCACCCTAGGGTTCATCGGCCATGAATATCGCTCTGAGACACCAAAACGGTGACTAATAGTCCATAATAGGTGCCAAATCGGCCAAAACTGCAAGTGTTGATGACCGACACGTAAACGCACCCCAGTGTTCGTCAATCATGGAAATCGCTCCTAGACCCCATGAAACGGGCCAAAATAGGCCAAAACGATGAGTGCTGATGAACGACACGTAAGGGCACCCTGGGGTTCAGCAACCACGAAAATCATTCGGGGCCCCAAAACGGTGAGTAATAGTCCACGATACGGGCCAGAATCGGCCAAAACTGCGAGTGTTGATGACCGACACATAAACGCACCTCGGGTATCGTTAATTGTGGAAATCACTCCGGGAGCCAAAACGGTGAGTACTAGCCCATGAAACGGGCAAGAATCGGCCAAAACTGTGAGTGTTGACGACCGATGCGTAAGCGCACCTTGGGGTTGAACATCTATGGAAATCGCTTTGGGAACCCCAAACAGTGAGTAATAGTCCAAGAAACGGGCCCGAATCGGCCAAAACAACGATTGTTGATGACCAACACGTAATCGCACCTTGGGGATCGACAACCATCGAAATCGCTTTGGTACCCCAAAACGGTGAGTAATAGTCCACGAAATGGGTTAGAATCGACAAAAACCGTGAGTATTGATGACCGACACGTAAACGCACCCCGGGGTTCGTCAATCATGGAAATCACTTCGGGACCCCAAAACTGAGAAATAGGCCAAGAAACGGGCCAGGATTGGCCCAAACTGCGAGTCTTGACGACCAACACGTAAGCACACCTTGGGGTTCGACAACCATGGAAATCGCCTTGGGAGCCCAAAACAGTGAGCAATAGTCCACGAAACGAGTCAGAATCGACAAAAACCGCGAGTTTTGATGACCGACACGTAAACGCACCCCGGTGTTCTTCAATCGTGGAAACCACTTCGGGACCACGAAACAATGAGTAATAGTCCAAGAAACGGGCCAGAATCGGCCCAAACTGCGACTGTTGATGACCGACACGTAAGCGCACCTTGGGTTTCAACAACCATGCAAATCGTTTTGGGACCCCAAAATGGTGAGTAAATGCACCTTGGTGATCGTTAATCGTGGAAATCACTCCGGGACTCCAAAACGGTGAGCCCACGAAACAGCCCAGAATCGGCCGAAACAGCGAGTTTTGATGACGAACACGTAAACGCAACTCGGGGATCGTCAATCGTGGAAATCGCTCATGGACCGCAAAAAGGGTGAGTTAAACGGGCCAGAATCGGCCAAAACGGCAAGTGCCGATGAATAACACGTAAGCGCACCTTAGGGTTCAGCAACCTTGAAAATCACTCCGAGACCCCAAACGGTGAGTAATAGTCGTCGAAACGGGCCAGAATCGGCCAAAACGGTAAGTAACAGCCCATGAAACAGGCCAGAATCGCCCAAAACGGCGAGTGGTGATGAACGACACCTAAGCGCACCTTGGGGGTTCGACAACCATGGAAATCACTCCGGGACCCAAAAATGGTGAGTAATAGTCCACGAAATGGGCCAGAATGGGCCAAAACTGCGAGGTTTGATGACCGATGCGAAAACGCACCCTAGGGTTCATCGGCCATGAATATCGCTCTGAGACACCAAAACGGTGACTAATAGTCCATGATAGGGGCCAAATCGGCCAAAACTGCGAGTGTTGATGACCGACACGTAAACGCACCCCAGTGTTCGTCAATCATGGAAATCGCTCCTAGACCCCATGAAACGTGCCAAAATAGGCCGACACGACGAGTGCTGATGAACGGCACGTAAGGGCACCCTGGGGTTCAGCAACCACGAAAATCGTTCGGGGCCCCAAAACGGTGAGTAATAGTCCACGATACGGGCCAGAATCGGCCAAAACTGCGAGTGTTGATGACCAACACGTAAACGCACCTCGGGGATCGTTAATTGTGGAAATCGCTCCGGGAGCCAAAACGGTGAGTAATAGCCCATGAAACGGGCAAGAATCGGCCAAAACTGTGAGTGTTGACGACCGATGCGTAAGCGCACCTTGGGGTTGAACATCGCTTTGGGAACCCCAAACAGTGAGTAATAGTCCAAGAAACGGGCCCAAATCGGCCAAAACAACGATTGTTGATGACCGACACGTAATCGCGCCTTGGGGATCGACAACCATCGAAATCGCTTTGGGACCCCAAAACGGTGAGTAATAGTCCACGAAATGGGTTAGAATTGACAAGAACCGTGAGTATTGATGACCGACACGTAAACGCACCCCGGGGTTCGTCAATCATGGAAATCACTTCGGGACCCCAAAACAGAGTAATAGTCCAAGAAACGGGCCAGGATTGGCCCAAACTGCGAGTCTTGACGACCAACACGTAAGCACACCTTGGGGTTCGACAACCATGGAAATCGCTCTGGGACCCCAAAACAGTGAGTAATAGTCCACGAAACAGGTCAGAATCGACAAAATCCGCAAGTTTTGATGACCGACACGTAAACGCACCCCGGTGTTCTTCAATAGTGGAAACCACTCCGGGACCACGAAACAATGAGTAATAGTCCAAGAAACGGGCCAGAATCGGCCCAAACTGCGACTGTTGATGACCGACACGTAAGCGCACCTTGGGTTTCAACAACCAAGCAAATCGTTTTGGGACCCCAAAATGGTGAGTGAACGCACCTTGGTGATCGTTAATCGTGGAAATCACTCCGGGACTCCAAAACGGTGAGCCCACAAAACAGTCCAGAATCGGCCGAAACTGCGAGTTTTGATGACGAACACGTAAACGCAACTCGGGGATCGTTAATCGTGGAAATCGCTCATGGACCGCAAAAAGGGTGAGTTAAACGGGCCAGAATCGGCCAAAACAGCAAGTGCCGATGAACGACACGTAAGCGCACCTTAGGGTTCAGCAACCTTGAAAATCACTCCGAGACCCCAAACGGTGAGTAATAGTCGATGAAACGGGCCAGAATAGGCCAAAACGGTAAGTAACAGCCCATGAAACAGGCCAGAATCGCCCAAAACGGCGAGTGGTGATGAACGACACCTAAGCGCACCTTGGGGGTTCGACAACCATGGAAATCACTCCAGGACCCAAAAATGGTGAGTAATAGTCCACGAAATGGGCCAGAATGGGCCAAAACTACGAGTGTTGATGACCGATGCGAAAACGCACCCTAGGGTTCCTCGGCCATTAATATCGCTCTGAGACAACAAAACGGTGACTAATAGTCCATGATAGGGGCCAAATCGGCCAAAACTGCGAGTGTTGATGACCGACACGTAAACGCACCCCAGTGTTCGTCAATCATGGAAATCGCTCCTAGAACCCATGAAACGGGCCAAAATAGGCCGAAACGACGAGTGCTGATGAACGGCACGTAAGGGCACCCTGGGTTCAGCAACCACGAAAATCGTTCGGGGCTCCAAAACGGTGAGTAATAGTCCACGATACGGGCCAGAATCGGCCAAAACTGCGAGTGTTGATGACCGACACGTAAACGCACCTCGGGGATCGTTAATTGTGGAAATCGCTCCGGGAGCCAAAACAGTGAGTAATAGCCCATGAAACGGGCAAGAATCGGCCAAAACTGTGAGTGTTGACGACCGATGCGTAAGCGCACCTTGGGGTTGAACATCTATGGAAATCGCTTTGGGAACCCCAAACTGTGAGTAATAGTCCAAGAAACGGGCCCGAATCGGCCAAAACAACGATTGTTGATGACCGACACGTAATCGCACCTTGGGGATCGACAACCATCGAAATCGCTTTGGTACCCCAAAACGGTGAGTAATAGTCCACGAAATGGGTTAGAATCGACAAAAACCGTGAGTATTGATGACCGACATGTAAACGCACCCCGGGGTTCGTCAATCATGGAAATCACTTCGGGACCCCAAAACTTAGTAATAGTCCAAGAAACGGGCCAGGATTGGCCCAAACTGCGAGTCTTGACGACCAACACGTAAGCACACCTTGGGGTTCGACAACCATGGAAATCGTTTTGGGACCCCAAAACAGTGAGTAATAGTCCACGAAACGGGTCAGAATCGACAAAAACCGCGAGTTTTGATGACCGACATGTAAACGCACCCCGGTGTTCTTCAATAGTGGAAACCACTCCGGGACCACGAAACAATGAGTAATAGTCCAAGAAACGGGCCAGAATCGGCCCAAACTGCGACTGTTGATGACCGACACGTAAGAGCACCTTGGGTTTCAAAAACCATGCAAATCGTTTTGGGACCCCAAAATGGTGAGTAAACGCACCTTGGTGATCGTTAATCGTGGAAATCACTCCGGGACTCCAAAACGGTGAGCCCACGAAACAGTCCAGAATCGGCCGAAACTGCGAGTTTTGATGACGAACACGTAAACGCAACTCGGGGATCGTTAATCGTGGAAATCGCTCATGGACCGCAAAAAGGGTGAGTTAAACGGGCCAGAATCGGCCAAAACGGCAAGTGCCGATGAACGACACGTAAGCGCACCTTAGGGTTCAGCAACCTTGAAAATCACTCCGAGACCCCAAACGGTGAGTAATAGTCGGTGAAACGGGCGAGAATCGGCCAAAATGGTAAGTAACAGCCCATGAAACAGGCCAGAATCGCCCAAAACGGCGAGTGGTGATGAACGACACCTAAGCGCACCATGGGGGTTCGACAACCATGGAAATCACTCCGGGACCCAAAAATGGTGAGTAATAGTCCACGAAATGGGCCAGAATGGGCCAAAACTACGAGTGTTGATGACCGATGCGAAAACGCACCCTAGGGTTCATCGGCCATTAATATCGCTCTGAGACACCAAAACGGTGACTTATAGTCCATGATAGGGGCCAAATCGGCCAAAACTGCGTGTTCTGATGACCGACACGTAAACGCACCCCAGTGTTCGTCAATCATGGAAATCGCTCCTAGACCCCATGAAACGGGCCAAAATAGGCCGAAACGACGAGTGCTGATGAACGGCACGTAAGGGCACCCTGGGGTTCAGCAACCACGAAAATCGTTCGGGGCCCCAAAACGGTGAGTAATAGTCCACGATACGGGCCAGAATCGGCCAAAACTGCGAGTGTTGATGACCGACACGTAAACGCACCTCGGGGATCGTTAATTGTGGAAATCGCTCCGGGAGCCAAAACGGTGAGTAATAGCCCATGAAACGGGCAAGAATCGGCCAAAACTGTGAGTGTTGACGACCGATGCGTAAGCGCACCTTGGGGTTGAACATCGCTTTGGGAACCCCAAACAGTGAGTAATAGTCCAAGAAACGGGCCCAAATCGGCCAAAACAACGATTGTTGATGACCGACACGTAATCGCACCTTGGGGATCGACAACCATCGAAATCGCTTTGGGACCCCAAAACGGTGAGTAATAGTCCACGAAATGGGTTAGAATTGACAAGAACCGTGAGTATTGATGACCGACACGTAAACGCACCCCGGGGTTCGTCAATCATGGAAATCACTTCGGGACCCCAAAACAGAGTAATAGTCCAAGAAACGGGCCAGGATTGGCCCAAACTGCGAGTCTTGACGACCACCACGTAAGCACACCTTGGGGTTCGACAACCATGGAAATCGCTTTGGGACCCCAAAACAGTGAGTAATAGTCCACGAAACGGGTCAGAATCGACAAAAACCGCAAGTTTTGATGACCGACACGTAAACGCACCCCGGTGTTCTTCAATAGTGGAAACCACTCCGGGACCACGAAACAATGAGTAATAGTCCAAGAAACGGGCCAGAATCGGCCCAAACTGCGACTGTTGATGACCGACACGTAAGCGCACCTTGGGTTTCAACAACCATGCAAATCGTTTTGGGACCCCAAAATGGTGAGTGAACGCACCTTGGTGATCGTTAATCGTGGAAATCACTCCGGGACTCCAAAACGGTGAGCCCACAAAACAGTCCAGAATCGGCCGAAACTGCGAGTTTTGATGACGAACACGTAAACGCAACTCGGGGATCGTTAATCGTGGAAATCGCTCATGGACCGCAAAAAGGGTGAGTTAAACGGGCCAGAATCGGCCAAAACAGCAAGTGCCGATGAACGACACGTAAGCGCACCTTAGGGTTCAGCAAACTTGAAAATCACTCCGAGACCCCAAACGGTGAGTAATAGTCGATGAAACGGGCCAGAATCGGCCAAAATGGTAAGTAACAGCCCATGAAACAGGCCAGAATCGCCCAAAACGGCGAGTGGTGATGAACGACACCTAAGCGCACCTTGGGGGTTCGACAACCATGGAAATCACTCCGGGACCCAAAAATGGTGAGTAATAGTCCACGAAATGGGCCAGAATGGGCCAAAACTACGAGTGTTGATGACCGATGCGAAAACGCACCCTAGGGTTCATCGGCCATTAATATCGCTCTGAGACAACAAAACGGTGACTAATAGTCCATGATAGGGGCCAAATCGGCCAAAACTGCGAGTGTTGATGACCGACACGTAAACGCACCCCAGTGTTCGTCAATCATGGAAATCGCTCCTAGAACCCATGAAACGGGCCAAAATAGGCCGAAACGACGAGTGCTGATGAACGGCACGTAAGGGCACCCTGGGGTTCAGCAACCACGAAAATCGTTCGGGGCCCCAAAACGGTGAGTAATAGTCCACGATACGGGCCAGAATCGGCCAAAACTGCGAGTGTTGATGACCGACACGTAAACGCACCTCGGGGATCGTTAATTGTGGAAATCGCTCCGGGAGCCAAAACGGTGAGTAATAGCCCATGAAACGGGCAAGAATCGGCCAAAACTGTGAGTGTTGACGACCGATGCGTAAGCGCACCTTGGGGTTGAACATCTATGGAAATCGCTTTGGGAACCCCAAACAGTGAGTAATAGTCCAAGAAACGGGTCCGAATCGGCCAAAACAACGATTGTTGATGACCGACACGTAATCGCACCTTGGGGATCGACAACCATCGAAATCGCTTTGGGACCCCAAAACGGTGAGTAATAGTCCACGAAATGGGTTAGAATCGACAAAAACCGTGAGTATTGATGACCGACACGTAAACGCACCCCGGGGTTCGTCAATCATGGAAATCACTTCGGGACCCCAAAACTGAGTAATAGTCAAGAAACGGGCCAGGATTGGCCCAAACTGCGAGTCTTGACGACCAACACGTAAGCACACCTTGGGGTTCGACAACCATGGAAATCGCCTTGGGAGCCCAAAACAGTGAGCAATAGTCCACGAAACGGGTCAGAATCGACAAAAACCGCGAGTTTTGATGACCGACACGTAAACCCACCCCGGTGTTCTTCAATCGTGGAAACCACTCCGGGACCACGAAACAATGAGTAATAGTCCAAGAAACGGGCCAGAATCGGCCCAAACTGCGACTGTTGATGACCGACACGTAAGAGCACCTTGGGTTTCAACAACCATGCAAATCGTTTTGGGACCCCAAAATGGAGAGTAAACGCACCTTGGTGATCGTTAATCGTGGAAATCACTCCGGGACTCCAAAACGGTGAGCCCATGAAACAACCCAGAATCGGCCGAAACTGCGAGTTTTGATGACGAGCACGTAAACGCAACTCGGGGATCGTTAATCGTGGAAATCGCTCATGGACCGCAAAAAGGGTGAGTTAAACGGGCCAGAATCGGCCAAAACGGCAAGTGCCGATGAACGACACGTAAGCGCACCTTAGGGTTCAGCAACCTTGAAAATCACTCCGAGACCCCAAACGGTGAGTAATAGTCGATGAAACAGGCCAGAATCGGCCAAAACGGTAAGTAACAGCCCATGAAACAGGCCAGAATCGCCCAAAACGGCGAGTGGTGATGAACGACACCTAAGCGCACCATGGGGGTTCGACAACCATGGAAATCACTGCAGGACCCAAAAATGGTGAGTAATAGTCCACGAAATGGGCCAGAATGGGCCAAAACTGCGAGTGTTGATGACCGATGCGAAAACGCACCCTAGGGTTCATCGGCCATGAATATCGCTCTGAGACACCAAAATGGTGACTAATAGTCCATGATAGGGGCCAAATCGGCCAAAACTGCGAGTGTTGATGACCGACACGTAAACGCACCCCAGTGTTCGTCAATCATGGAAATCGCTCCTAGACCCCATGAAATGGGCCAAAATAGGCCGAAACGACGAGTGCTGATGAACGTCACGTAAGGGCACCCTGGGGTTCAGCAACCACGAAAATCATTCGGGGCCCCAAAACGGTGAGTAATAGTCCACGATACGGGCCAGAATCGGCCAAAACTGCGAGTTTTGATGACCGACACGTAAACGCACCTCGGGGATCGATAATTGTGGAAATCACTCCGGGAGCCAAAACGGTGAGTAATAGCCCATGAAACGGGCAAGAATCGGCCAAAACTGTGAGTGTTGATGACCGATGCGTAAGCGCACCTTGGGGTTGAACATCTATGGAAATTGCTTTGGGAACCCCAAACAGTGAGTAATAGTCCAAGAAACGGGCCCGAATCGGCCAAAACAACGATTGTTGATGACCAACACGTAATCGCACCTTGGGGATCGACAACCATCGAAATCGCTTTGGTACCCCAAAACGGTGAGTAATAGTCCACGAAATGGGTTAGAATCGACAAAAACCGTGAGTATTGATGACCGACACGTAAACGCACCCTGGGGTTCGTCAATCATGGAAATCACTTCGGGACCCCAAAACTGAGTAATAGTCCAAGAAACGGGCCAGGATTGGCCCAAACTGCGAGTCTTGACGACCAACACGTAAGCACACCTTGGGGTTCGACAACCATGGAAATCGCCTTGGGAGCCCAAAACAGTGAGCAATAGTCCACGAAACGGGTCAGAATCGACAAAAACCGCGAGTTTTGATGACCGACACGTAAACGCACCCCGGTGTTCTTCAATCGTGGAAACCACTCCGGGACCACGAAACAATGAGTAATAGTCCAAGAAACGGGCCAGAATCGGACCAAACTGCGACTGTTGATGACCGACACGTAAGCGCACCTTGGGTTTCAACAACCATGCAAATCGTTTTGGGACCCCAAAATGGTGAGTAAACGCACCTTGGTGATCGTTAATCGTGGAAATCACTCCGGAACTCCAAAACGGTGAGCCCACGAAACAGCCCAGAATCGGCCGAAACTGCGAGTTTTGATGACGAACACGTAAACGCAATTCGGGGATCGTCAATCGTGGAAATCGCTCATGGACCACAAAAAGGGTGAGTTAAACGGGCCAGAATCGGCCAAAACGGCAAGTGCCGATGAACGACACGTAAGCGCACCTTAGGGTTCAGCAACCTTGAAAATCACTCCGAGACCCCAAACGGTGAGTAATAGTCGATGAAACAGGCCAGAATCGGCCAAAACGGTAAGTAACAGCCCATGAAACAGGCCAGAATCGCCCAAAACGGCGAGTGGTGATGAACGACACCTAAGCGCACCATGGGGGTTCGACAACCATGGAAATCACTACAGGACCCAAAAATGGAGAGTAATAGTCCACGAAATGGGCCAGAATGGGCCAAAACTGCGAGTGTTGATGACCGATGCGAAAACGCACCCTAGGGTTCATCGGCCATGAATATCGCTCTGAGACACCAAAATGGTGACTAATAGTCCATGATAGGGGCCAAATCGGCCAAAACTGCGAGTGTTGATGACCGACACGTAAACGCACCCCAGTGTTCGTCAATCATGGAAATCGCTCCTAGACCCCATGAAATGGGCCAAAATAGGCCGAAACGACGAGTGCTGATGAACGTCACGTAAGGGCACCCTGGGGTTCAGCAACCACGAAAATCATTCGGGGCCCCAAAACGGTGAGTAATAGTCCACGATACGGGCCAGAATCGGCCAAAACTGCGAGTGTTGATGACCGACACGTAAACGCACCTCGGGGATCGATAATTGTGGAAATCACTCCGGGAGCCAAAACGGTGAGTAATAGCCCATGAAACGGGCAAGAATCGGCCAAAACTGTGAGTGTTGACGACCGATGCGTAAGCGCACCTTGGGGTTGAACATCTATGGAAATTGCTTTGGGAACCCCAAACAGTGAGTAATAGTCCAAGAAACGGGCCCGAATCGGCCAAAACAACGATTGTTGATGACCAACACGTAATCGCACCTTGGGGATCGACAACCATCGAAATCGCTTTGGTACCCCAAAACGGTGAGTAATAGTCCACGAAATGGGTTAGAATCGACAAAAACCGTGAGTATTGATGACCGACACGTAAACGCACCCTGGGGTTCGTCAATCATGGAAATCACTTCGGGACCCCAAAACTGAGTAAAAGTCCAAGAAACGGGCCAGGATTGGCCCAAACTGCGAGTCTTGACGACCAACACGTAAGCACACCTTGGGGTTCGACAACCATGGAAATCGCCTTGGGAGCCCAAAACAGTGAGCAATAGTCCACGAAACGGGTCAGAATCGACAAAAACCGCGAGTTTTGATGACCGACACGTAAACGCACCCCGGTGTTCTTCAATCGTGGAAACCACTCCGGGACCACGAAACAATGAGTAATAGTCCAAGAAACGGGCTAGAATCGGCCCAAACTGCGACTGTTGATGACCGACACGTAAGCGCACCTTGGGTTTCAACAACCATGCAAATCGTTTTGGGACCCCAAAATGGTGAGTAAACGCACCTTGGTGATCGTTAATCGTGGAAATCACTCCGGGACTCCAAAACGGTGAGCCCACGAAACAGCCCAGAATCGGCCGAAACTGCGAGTTTTGATGACGAACACGTAAACGCAATTCGGGGATCGTCAATCGTGGAAATCGCTCATGGACCGCAAAAAGGGTGAGTTAAACGGGCCAGAATCGGCCAAAACGGCAAGTGTCGATGAACGACACGTAAGCGCACCTTAGGGTTCAGCAACCTTGAAAATCACTCCGAGACCCCAAACGGTGAGTAATAGTCGACGAAACGGGCCAGAATCGGCCAAAACGGTAAGTAACAGCCCATGAAACAGGCCAGAATCGCCCAAAACGGCGAGTGGTGATGAACGACACCTAAGCGCACCTTGGGGGTTCGACAACCATGGAAATCACTCCGGGACCCAAAAATGGTGAGTAATAGTCCACGAAATGGGCCAGAATGGGCCAAAACTGCGAGTGTTGATGACCGATGCGAAAACGCACCCTAGGGTTCATCAGCCATGAATATCGCTCTGAGACACCAAAACGGTGACTAATAGTCCATGATAGGGGCCAAATCAGCCAAAACTGCGAGTGTTGATGACCGACACGTAAACGCACCCTAGTGTTCGTCAATCATGAAAATCGCTCTTAGACCCCATGAAACGGGCCAAAATAGGCCGAAACGACGAGTGCTGATGAACGGCACGTAAGGGCACCCTAGGGTTCAGCAACCACGAAAATCGTTCGGGCCACAAAACGGTGAGTAATAGTCCACGATACGGGCCAGAATCGGCCAAAACTGCGAGTGTTGATGACCGACACGTAAACGCACCTCGGGGATCGTTAATTGTGGAAATCGCTCCGAGAGCCAAAACAATGAGTAATAGCCCATGAAACGGGCAAGAATCGGCCAAAACAGTGAGTGTTGACGACCGATGCGTAAGCGCACCTTGGGGTTGAACATCTATGGAAATCGCTTTGGGAACCCCAAACTGTGAGTAATAGTCAAAGAAACGGGCCCGAATCGGCCAAAACAACGATTGTTGATGACCGACACCTAATCGCACCTTGGGGATCGACAACCATCGAAATCGCTTTGGGACCCCAAAACGGTGAGTAATAGTCCACGAAATGGGTTAGAATCGACGAAAACCGTGAGTATTGATGACCGACACGTAAACGCACCCCGGGGTTCGTCAATCATGGAAATCACTTCGGAACCCCAAAACTGAGTAATAGTCCAAGAAACGGGCCAGTATTGGCCCAAACTGCGAGTCTTGACGACCAACACGTAAGCATACCTTGGGGTTCGACAACCATGGAAATCGCCTTGGGACCCCAAAACAGTGAGCAATAGTCCACGAAACGGGTCAGAATCGACAAAAACCGCGAGTTTTGATGACCGACACGTAAACGCACCCCGGTGTTCTTCAATCGTGGAAACCACTCCGGGACCACGAAACAATGAGTAATAGTCCTAGAAACGGGCCAGAATCGGCCCAAACTGCGACTGTTGATGACCGACACGTAAGCGCACCTTGGGTTTCAACAACCATGCAAATCGTTTTGGGACCCCAAAATGGTGAGTAAACGCACCTTGGTGATCGTTAATCGTGGAAATCACTCCGGGACTCCAAAACGGTGAGCCCATGAAACAACCCAGAATCGGCCGAAACTGCGAGTTTTGATGACGAGCACGTAAACGCAACTCGGGGATCGATAATCGTGGAAATCGCTCATGGACCGCAAAAAGGGTGAGTTAAACGGGCCAGAATCGGCCAAAACGGCAAGTGCCGATGAACGACACGTAAGCGCACCTTAGGGTTCGGCAACCTTGAAAATCACTCCGAGACCCCAAACGGTGAGTAATAGTCGATGAAACGTGCCAGAATCGGCCAAAACGGTAAGTAACAGCCCATGAAACAGGCCAGAATCGCCCAAAACGGCGAGTGGTGATGAACGACACCTAAGCGCACCTTGGGGGTTCGACAACCATGGAAATCACTCCGGGACCCAAAAATGGTGAGTAATAGTCCACGAAATGGGCCAGAATGGGCCAAAACTGCGAGTGTTGATGACCGATGCGAAAACGCACCCTAGGGTTCATCGGCCATGAATATCGCTCTGAGACACCAAAACGGTGACTAATAGTCCATGATAGGGGCCAAATCGGCCAAAACTACGAGTGTTGATGACCGACACGTAAACGCACCCCAGTGTTCGTCAATCATGGAAATCGCTCCTAGACCCCATGAAACGGGCCAAAATAGGCCGAAACGACGAGTGCTGATGAACGGCACGTAAGGGCACCCTGGGGTTCAGCAACCACGAAAATCATTCGGGGCCCCAAAACGGTGAGTAATAGTCCACGATACGGGCCAGAATCGGCCAAAACTGCGAGTGTTGATGACCGACACGTAAACGCACCTCGGGGATCGTTAATTGTGGAAATCGCTCCGGGAGCCAAAACGGTGAGTAATAGCCCATGAAACGGGCAAGAATCGGCCAAAACTGTGAGTGTTGACGACCGATGCGTAAGCGCACCTTGGGGTTGAACATCTATGGAAATCGCTTTGGGAACCCCAAACAGTGAGTAATAGTCTAAGAAACGGGCCCGAATCGGCCAAAACAACGATTGTTGATGACCGACACGTAATCGCACCTTGGGGATCGACAACCATCGAAATCGCTTTGGTACCCCAAAACGGTGAGTAATAGTCCACGAAATGGGTTAGAATCGACAAAAACCGTGAGTATTGATGACCGACACGTAAACGCACCCCGGGGTTCGTCAATCATGGAAATCACTTCGGGACCCCAAAACTGAGTAATAGTCCAAGAAATGGGCCAGTATTGGCCCAAACTGCGAGTCTTGACGACCAACACGTAAGCACACCTTGGGGTTCGACAACCATGGAAATCGCCTTGGGACCCCAAAACAGTGAGTAATAGTCCACGAAACGGGTCAGAATCGACAAAAACCGCGAGTTTTGATGACCGACACGTAAACGCACCCCGGTGTTCTTCAATCGTGGAAACCACTCCGGGACCACAAAACAATGAGTAATAGTCCAAGAAACGGGCCAGAATCGGCCCAAACTGCGACTGTTGATGACCGACACGTAAGCGCACCTTGGGTTTCAACAACCATGCAAACCGTTTTGGGACCCCAAAATGGTGAGTAAACGCACCTTGGTGATCGTTAATCGTGGAAATCACTCCGGGACTCCAAAACGGTGAGCCCACGAAACAGTCCAGAATCGGCCGAAACTGCGAGTTTTGATGACGAACATGTAAACGCAACTCGGGGATCGTCAATCGTGGAAATCGCTCATGGACCGCAAAAAGGGTGAGTTAAGCGGGCCAGAATCGGCCAAAATGGCAAGTGCCGATGAACGACACGTAAGCGCACCTTAGGGTTCAGCAACCTTGAAAATCACTCGGAGACCCCAAGCGGTGAGTAATAGTCGACGAAACGGGCCAGAATCGGCCAAAACGGTAAGTAACAGCCCATGAAACAGGCCAGAATCGCCCAAAACGGCGAGTGGTGATGAACGACACCTAAGCGCACCTTGGGGGTTCGACAACCATGGAAATCACTCCGGGACCCAAAAATGGTGAGTAATAGTCCACGAAATGGGCCAGAATGGGCCAAAACTGTGAGTGTTGATGACCGATGCGAAAACGCACCCTAGGGTTCATCGGCCATGAATATCGCTCTGAGACACCAAAACGGTGACTAATAGTCCATGATAGGGGCCAAATCGGCCAAAACTGCGAGTGTTGATGACCGACACGTAAACGCACCCCAGTGTTCGTCAATCATGGAAATCGCTCCTCGACCCCATGAAACGGGCCAAAATAGGCCGAAACGACGAGTGCTGATGAACGACACGTAAGGGCACCCTAGGGTTCAGCAACCACGAAAATCGTTCGGGGCCCCAAAATGGTGAGTAATTGTCCACGATACGGGCCAGAATCGTCCAAAACTGCGAGTGTTGATGACCGACACGTAAACGCACCTCGGGGATCGTTAATTGTGGAAATCGCTCCGGGAGCCAAAACAGTGAGTAATAGCCCATGAAACGGGCAAGAATCGGCCAAAATTGTGAGTGTTGACGACCGATGCGTAAGCGCACCTTGGGGTTGAACATCTATGGAAATCGCTTTGGGAACCCCAAACAGTGAGTAATAGTCCAAGAAACGGGCCCGAATCGGCCAAAACAACGATTGTTGATGACCGACACGTAATCGCACCTTGGGGATCGACAACCATCGAAATCGCTTTGGTACCCCAAAACGGTGAGTAATAGTCCACGAAATGGGTTAGAATCGACAAAAAACGTGAGTATTGATGACCGACACGTAAACGCACCCCGGGTTTCGTCAATCATGGAAATCACTTCGGGACCCCAAAACTGAGTGATAGTCCAAGAAACGGGCCAGGATTGGCCCAAACTGCGAGTCTTGACGACCAACACGTAAGCACACCTTGGGGTTCGACAACCATGGAAATCGCTTTGGGACCCCTAAACAGTGAGTAATAGTCCACGAAACGGGTCAGAATCGACAAAAACCGCGACTTTTGATGACCGACACGTAAACGCACCCCGGTGTTCTTCAATCGTGGAAACCACTCCGGGACCACAAAACAATGAGTAATAGTCCAAGAAACGGGCCAGAATTGGCCCAAACTGCGACTGTTGATGACCGACACGTAAGCGCACCTTGGGTTTCAACAACCATGGAAATCGTTTTGGGACCCCAAAATGGTGAGTAAATGCACCTTGGGGATCGTTAATCGTGGAAATCACTCCGGGAATCCAAAACGGTGAGCCCACGAAACAGTCCAGAATCGGCCGAAACTGCGAGTTTTGATGACGAACACGTAAACGCAACTCGGGGATCGTTAATCGTGGAAATCGCTCATGGACCGCAAAAAGGGTGAGTTAAACGGGCCAGAATCGGCCAAAACGGCAAGTGCCGATGAACGACACGTAAGCGCACCTTAGGGTTCAGCAACCTTGAAAATCACTCCGAGACCCCAAACGGTGAGTAATAGTCGACGAAACGGGCCAGAATCGGCCAAAATGGTAAGTAACAGCCCATGAAACAGGCCAGAATCGCCCAAAACGGCGAGTGGTGATGAACGAAACCTAAGCGCACCTTGGGGGTTCGACAACCATTGAAATCACTCAGGGACCCAAAAATGGTGAGTAATAGTCCACGAAATGGGCCAGAATGGGCCAAGACTGCGAGTGTTGATGACCGATGCGAAAACGCACCCTAGGGTTCATCGGCCATGAATATCGCTCTGAGACACCAAAACGGTGACTAATAGTCCATGATAGGGGCCAAATCGACCAAAACTGCGAGTGTTGATGACCGACACGTAAACGCACCCCAGTGTTCGTCAATCATGGAAATCGCTCCTAGACCCCATGAAACGGGCCAAAATAGGCCGAAACGACGAGTGCTGATGAACGACACGTAAGAGCACCCTGGGGTTCAGCAACCACGAAAATCGTTTGGGGCCCCAAAACGGTGAGTAATAGTCCACGATACGGGCCAGAATCGTCCAAAACTGCGAGTGTTGATGACCGACACGTAAACGTACCTCGGGGATCGTTAATTGTGGAAATCGCTCCGGGAGCCAAAACGGTGAGTAATAGCCCATGAAACGGGCAAGAATCGGCCAAAATTGTGAGTGTTGACGACCGATGCGTAAGCGCACCTTGGGGTTGAACATCTATGGAAATCGCTTTGGGAACCCCAAACAGTGAGTAATAGTCCAAGAAACGGGCCCGAATCGGCCAAAACAACGATTGTTGATGACCGACACGTAATCGCACCTTGGGGATCGACAACCATCGAAATCGCTTTGGTACCCCAAAACGGTGAGTAATAGTCCACGAAATGGGTTAGAATCGACAAAAACCGTGAGTATTGATCACCGACACGTAAACGCACCCCGGGGTTCGTCAATCATGGAAATCACTTCGGGACCCCAAAACTGAGTGATAGTCCAAGAAACGGGCCAGGATTGGCCCAAACTGCGAGTCTTGACGACCAACACGTAAGCACACCTTGGGGTTCGACAACCATGGAAATCGCTTTGGGACCCC
>LR738712.1:7837137-7847525 GCA_902687465.1 Secale cereale
CAAAAAGGGTGAGTTAAACGGGCCAGAATCGGCCAAAACGGCAAGTGCCGATGAACGACACGTAAGCGCACCTTAGGGTTCAGCAACCTTGAAAATCACTCCGAGACCCCAAACGGTGAGTAATAGTCGACGAAACGGGCCAGAATCGGCCAAAATGGTAAGTAACAGCCCATGAAACAGGCCAGAATCGCCCAAAACGGCGAGTGGTGATGAACGACACCTAAGCGCACCTTGGGGGTTCGACAACCATTGAAATCACTCAGGGACCCAAAAATGGTGAGTAATAGTCCACGAAATGGGCCAGAATGGGCCAAGACTGCGAGTGTTGATGACCGATGCGAAAACGCACCCTAGGGTTCATCGGCCATGAATATCGCTCTGAGACACCAAAACGGTGACTAATAGTCCATGATAGGGGCCAAATCGACCAAAACTGCGAGTGTTGATGACCGACACGTAAACGCACCCCAGTGTTCGTCAATCATGGAAATCGCTCCGAGACCCCATGAAACGGGCCAAAATAGGCCGAAACGACGAGTGCTGATGAACGGCACGTAAGAGCACCCTGGGGTTCAGCAACCACGAAAATCGTTCGGGGCCCCAAAACGGTGAGTAATAGTCCACGATACGGGCCAGAATCGTCCAAAACTGCAAGTGTTGATGACCGACACGTAAACGCACCTCGGGGATCGTTAATTGTGGAAATCGCTCCGGGAGCCAAAACGGTGAGTAATAGCCCATGAAACGGGCAAGAATCGGCCAAAACTGTGAGTGTTGACGACCGATGCGTAAGCGCACCTTGGGGTTGAACATCTATGGAAATCGCTTTGGGAACCCCAAACAGTGAGTAATAGTCCAAGAAACGGGCCCGAATCGGCCAAAACAACGACTGTTGATGACCGACATGTAATCGCACCTTGGGGATCGACAACCATCGAAATCGCTTTGGGACCCCAAAACGGTGAGTAATAGTCCATGAAATGGGTTAGAATCGACAAAAACCGTGAGTATTGATGACCGACACGTAAATGCACCCCGGGGTTCGTCAATCATGGAAATCACTTCGGGACCCCAAAACTGAGTAATAGTCCAAGAAACGGGCCAGGATTGGCCCAAACTGCGAGTCTTGACGACCAACACGTAAGCACACCTTGGGGTTCGACAACCATGGAAATCGCTTTGGGACCCCAAAACAGTGAGTAATAGTCCACGAAACGGGTCAGAATCGACAAAAACCGCGACTTTTGATGACCGACACGTAAACGCACCCCGGTGTTCTTCAATCATGGAAACCACTCCGGGACCACAAAACAATGAGTAATAGTCCAAGAAACGGGCCAGAATTGGCCCAAACTGCGACTGTTGATGACCGACACGTAAGCACACCTTGGGTTTCAACAACCATGGAAATCGTTTTGGGACCCCAAAATGGTGAGTAAACGCACCTTGGGGATCGTTAATCGTGGAAATCACTCCTGGAATCCTAAACGGTGAGCCCACGAAACAGTCCAGAATCGGCCGAAACTGCGAGTTTTGATGACGAACACGTAAACGCAACTCGGGGATCGTTAATCGTGGAAATCGCTCATGGACCCTCAAAAAGGGTGAGTTAAACGGGCCAGAATCGGCCAAAATGGCAAGTGCCGATGAACGACACGTAAGCGCACCTTAGGGTTCAGCAACCTTGAAAATCACTCCGAGACCCCAAACGGTGAGTAATAGTCGACGAAACGGGCCAGAATCGGCCAAAATGGTAAGTAACAGCCCATGAAACAGGCCAGAATCGCCCAAAACTGCAAGTGGTGATGAACGACACCTAAGCGCACCTTGGGGGTTCGACAACCATTGAAATCACTCAGGGACCCAAAAATGGTGAGTAATAGTCCACGAAATGGGCCAGAATGGGCCAAAACTGCGAGTGTTGATGACCGATGCGAAAACGCACCCTAGGGTTCATCGGCCATGAATATCGCTCTGAGACACCAAAACGGTGACTAATAGTCCATGATAGGGCGGCCAAAACTGCGAGTGTTGATGACCGACACGTAAACGCACCCCCAGTGTTCGTCAATCATGGAAATCGCTCCTAGACCCCATGAAACGGGCCAAAATAGGCCGAAACGACGAGTGCTGATGAACGGCACGTAAGGGCACCCTGGGGTTCAGCAACCACGAAAATCGTTCGGGGCCCCAAAATGGTGAGTAATTGTCCACGATACGGGCCAGAATCGGCCAAAACTGCGAGTGTTGATGACCGACACGTAAACGCACCTCGGGGATCGTTAATTGTGGAAATCGCTCCGGGAGCCAAAACGGTGAGTAATAGCCCATGAAACGGGCAAGAATCGGCCAAAACTGTGAGTGTTGACGACCGATGCGTAAGCGCACCTTGGGGTTGAACATCTATGGAAATCGCTTTGGGAACCCCAAACAGTGAGTAATAGTCCAAGAAACGGGCCCGAATCGGCCAAAACAACGACTGTTGATGACGGACACGTAATCGCACCTTGGGGATCGACAACCATCGAAATCGCTTTGGGACCCCAAAACGGTGAGTAATAGTCCACGAAATGGGTTAGAATCGACAAAAACCGTGAGTATTGATGACCGACACGGAAATGCACCCCGGGGTTCGTCAATCATGGAAATCACTTCAGGACCCCAAAACTGAGTAATAGTCCAAGAAACGGGCCAGGATTGGCCCAAACTGCGAGTCTTGACGACCAACACGTAAGCACACCTTGGGGTTCGACAACCATGGAAATCGCTTTGGGACCCCAAAACAGTGAGTAATAATCCACGAAACGGGTCAGAATCGACAAAAACCGCGACTTTTGATGACCGACACGTAAACGCACCCCGGTGTTCTTCAATCGTGGAAACCACTCCGGGACCACAAAACAATGAGTAATAGTCCAAGAAACGGGCCAGAATTGGCCCAAACTGTGACTATTGATGACCGACACGTAAGCGCACCTTGGGTTTCAACAACCATGGAAATCGTTTTGGGACCCCAAAATGGTGAGTAAACGCACCTTGGGGATCGTTAATCGTGGAAATCACTACGGGAATCCAAAACGGTGAGCCCCCGAAACAGTCCAGAATCGGCCGAAATTGCGAGTTTTGATGACGAACACGTAAACGCAACTCGGGGATCGTTAATCGTGGAAATCGCTCATGGACCGCAAAAAGGGTGAGTTAAACGGGCCAGAATCGGCCAAAACGGCAAGTGCCGATGAACGACACGTAAGCGCACCTTAGGGTTCAGCAACCTTGAAAATCACTCCGAGACCCCAAACGGTGAGTAATAGTCGACGAAACGGGCCAGAATCGGCCAAAATGGTAAGTAACAGCCCATGAAACAGGCCAGAATCGCCCAAAACGGCAAGTGGTGATGAACGACACCTAGGCGCACCTTGGGGGTTCGACAACCATTGAAATCACTCAGGGACCCAAAAATGGTGAGTAATAGTCCACGAAATGGGCCAGAATGGGCCAAGACTGCGAGTGTTGATGACCGATGCGAAAACGCACCCTAGGGTTCATCGGCCATGAATATCGCTCTGAGACACCAAAACTGTGACTAATAGTCCATGATAGGGGCCAAATCGACCAAAACTGCGAGTGTTGATGACCGACACGTAAACGCACCCCAGTGTTCGTCAATCATGGAAATCGCTCCTAGACCCCATTAAACGGGCCAAAATAGGCCGAAACGACGAGTGCTGATGAACGGCACGTAAGGGCACCCTGGGGTTCAGCAACCACGAAAATCGTTCGGGGCCCCAAAACGGTGAGTAATAGTCCACGATACGGGCCAGAATCGGCCAAAACTGCGAGTGTTGATGACCGACACGTAAACGCATCTCGGGGATCGTTAATTGTGGAAATCGCTCCAGGAGCCAAAACGGTGAGTAATAGCCCATGAAACGGGCAAGAATCGGCCAAAACTGTGAGTGTTGACGACCGATGCGTAAGCGCACCTTGGGGTTGAACATCTATGGAAATAGCTTTGGGAACCCCAAACAGTGAGAATAGTCCAAGAAACGGGCCCGAATCGGCCAAAACAACGATTGTGGATGACCGACACGTAATCGCACCTTGGGGATCGACAACCATCGAAATCGCTTTGGGACCCCAAAACGGTGAGTAATAGTCCACGAAATGGGTTAGAATCGACAAAAACCGTGAGTATTGATGACCGACACGTAAACGCACCCCGTGGTTCGTCAATCATGGAAATCACTTCGGGACCCCAAAACTGAGTAATAGTCCAAGAAACGGGCCAGGATTGGCCCAAACTGCGAGTCTTGACGACCAACACGTAAGCACACCTTGGGGTTCAACAACCATGGAAATCGCTTTGGGACCCCAAAACAGTGAGTAATAGTCCACGAAACGGGTTAGAATCGACAAAAACCGCGAGTTTTGATGACCGACACGTAAACGCACCCCGGTGTTCTTCAATCGTGGAAACCACTCCGGGACCATGAAACAATGAGTAATAGTCCAAGAAACGGGCCAGAATCGGCCCAAACTGCGACTGTTGATGACCGACACGTAAGCGCACCTTGGGTTTCAACAACCATGCAAATCATTTTGGGACCCCAAAATGGTGAGTAAACGCACCTTGGTGATCGTTAATCGTGGAAATCACTCCGGGACTCCAAAACGGTGAGCCCACGAAACAGCCCAGAATCGGCCGAGACTGCGAGTTTTGATGACGAACACGTAAACGCAACTCGGGGATCGTCAATCGTGGAAATCGCTCATGGACCGCAAAAAGGGTGAGTTAAACGGGCCAGAATCGGCCAAAACGGCAAGTGCCGATGAACGACACGTAAGCGCACCTTAGGGTTCAGCAACCTTGAAAATCACTCGGAGACCCCAAGCGGTGAGTAATAGTCGACGAAACGGGCCAGAATCGGCCAAAACGGTAAGTAACAGCCCATGAAACAGGCCAGAATCGCCCAAAACGGCGAGTGGTGATGAACGACACCTAAGCGCACCTTGGGGGTTCGACAACCATGGAAATCACTCCGGGACCCAAAAATGGTGAGTAATAGTCCACGAAATGGGTAAGAATGGGCCAAAACTGTGAGTGTTGATGACCGATGCGAAAACGCACCCTAGGGTTCATCGGCCATGAATATCGCTCTGAGACACCAAAACGGTGACTAATAGTCCATGATAGGGGCCAAATCGGCCAAAACTGCGAGTGTTGATGACCGACACGTAAACGCACCCCAGTGTTCGTCAATCATGGAAATCGCTCCTAGACCCCATGAAACGGGCCAAAATAGGCCGAAACGACGAGTGCTGATGAACGACACGTAAGGGCACCCTGGGGTTCAGCAACCACGAAAATCGTTCGGGGCCCCAAAATGGTGAGTAATTGTCCACGATACGGGCCAGAATCGTCCAAAACTGCGAGTGTTGATGACCGACACGTAAACGCACCTCGGGGATCGTTAATTGTGGAAATCGCTCCGGGAGCCAAAACAGTGAGTTATAGCCCATGAAACGGGCAAGAATCGGCCAAAATTGTGAGTGTTGACGACCGATGCGTAAGCGCACCTTGGGGTTGAACATCTATGGAAATCGCTTTGGGAACCCCAAACAGTGAGTAATAGTCCAAGAAACGGGCCCGAATCGGCCAAAACAACGATTGTTGATGACCGACACGTAATCGCACCTTGGGGATCGACAACCATCGAAATCGCTTTGGTACCCCAAAACGGTGAGTAATAGTCCACGAAATGGGTTAGAATCGACAAAAACCGTGAGTATTGATGACCGACACGTAAACGCACCCCGGGGTTCGTCAATCATGGAAATCACTTCGGGACCCCAAAACTGAGTGATAGTCCAAGAAACGGGCCAGGATTGGCCCAAACTGCGAGTCTTGACGACCAACACGTAAGCACACCTTGGGGTTCGACAACCATGGAAATCGCTTTGGGACCCCTAAACAGTGAGTAATAGTCCACGAAACGGGTCAGAATCGACAAAAACCGCGACTTTTGATGACCGACACGTAAACGCACCCCGGTGTTCTTCAATCGTGGAAACCACTCCGGGACCACAAAACAATGAGTAATAGTCCAAGAAACGGGCCAGAATTGGCCCAAACTGTGACTGTTGATGACCGACACGTAAGCGCACCTTGGGTTTCAACAACCATGGAAATCGTTTTGGGACCCCAAAATGGTGAGTAAACGCACCTTGGGGATCGTTAATCGTGGAAATCACTCCGGGAATCCAAAACGGTGAGCCCACGAAACAGTCCAGAATCGGCCGAAACTGCGAGTTTTGATGACGAACACGTAAACGCAACTCGGGGATCGTTAATCGTGGAAATCGCTCATGGACCGCAAAAAGGGTGAGTTAAACGGGCCAGAATCGGCCAAAACGGCAAGTGCCGATGAACGACACGTAAGCGCACCTTAGGGTTCAGCAACCTTGAAAATCACTCCGAGACCCCAAACGGTGAGTAATAGTCGACGAAACGGGCCAGAATCGGCCAAAACGGTAAGTAACAGCCCATGAAACAGGCCAGAATCGCCCAAAACGGCGAGTGGTGATGAACGACACCTAAGCGCACCTTGGGGGTTCGGCAACCATGGAAATCACTCCGGGACCCAAAAATGGTGAGTAATAGTCCACGAAATGGGCCGAAATGGGCCAAAACTGCGAGTGTTGATGACCGATGCGAAAACGCACCCTAGGGTTCATCGGCCATGAATATCGCTCTGAGACACCAAAACGGTGACTAATAGTCCATGATAGGGGCCAAATCGGCCAAAACTGCGAGTGTTGATGACCGACACGTAAACGCACCCCAGTGTTCGTCAATCATGGAAATCGCTCCTAGACCCCATGAAACGGGCCAAAATAGGCCGAAACGACGAGTGCTGATGAACGGCACGTAAGGGCACCCTGGGGTTCAGCAACCACGAAAATCGTTCGGGGCCCCAAAACGGTGAGTAATAGTCCACGATACGGGCCAGAATCGGCCAAAACTGCGAGTGTTGATGACCGACACGTAAACGCACCTCGGGGATCGTTAATTGTGGAAATCGCTCCGGGAGCCAAAACGGTGAGTAATAGCCCATGAAACGGGCAAGAATCGGCCAAAACTGTGAGTGTTGACGACCGATGCGTAAGCGCACCTTGGGGTTGAACATCTATGGAAATCGCTTTGGGAACCCCAAACAGTGAGTAATAGTCCAAGAAACGGGCCCGAATCGGCCAAAACAACGACTGTTGATGACCGACATGTAATCGCACCTTGGGGATCGACAACCATCGAAATCGCTTTGGGACCCCAAAACGGTGAGTAATAGTCCATGAAATGGGTTAGAATCGACAAAAACCGTGAGCATTGATGACCGACACGTAAATGCACCCCGGGGTTCGTCAATCATGGAAATCACTTCGGGACCCCAAAACTGAGTAATAGTCCAAGAAACGGGCCAGGATTGGCCCAAACTGCGAGTCTTGACGACCAACACGTAAGCACACCTTGGGGTTCGACAACCATGGAAATCGCTTTGGGACCCCAAAACAGTGAGTAATAGTCCACGAAACGGGTCAGAATCGACAAAAACCGCGACTTTTGATGACCGACACGTAAACGCACCCCGGTGTTCTTCAATCATGGAAACCACTCCGGGACCACAAAACAATGAGTAATAGTCCAAGAAACGGGCCAGAATTGGCCCAAACTGCGACTGTTGATGACCGACACGTAAGCGCACCTTGGGTTTCAACAACCATGGAAATCGTTTTGGGACCCCAAAATGGTGAGTAAACGCACCTTGGGGATCGTTAATCGTGGAAATCACTCCTGGAATCCAAAACGGTGAGCCCACGAAACAGTCCAGAATCGGCCGAAACTGCGAGTTTTGATGACGAACACGTAAACGCAACTCGGGGATCGTTAATCGTGGAAATCGCTCATGGACCACAAAAAGGGTGAGTTAAACGGGCCAGAATCGGCCAAAACGGCAAGTGCCGATGAACGACACGTAAGCGCACCTTAGGGTTCAGCAACCTTGAAAATCACTCCGAGACCCCAAACGGTGAGTAATAGTCGACGAAACGGGCCAGAATCGGCCAAAATGGTAAGTAACAGCCCATGAAACAGGCCAGAATCGCCCAAAACGGCGAGTGGTGATGAACGACACCTAAGCGCACCTTGGGGGTTCGACAACCATTGAAATCACTCAGGGACCCAAAAATGGTGAGTAATAGTCCACGAAATGGGCCAGAATGGGCCAAGACTGCGAGTGTTGATGACCGATGCGAAAACGCACCCTAGGGTTCATCGGCCATGAATATCGCTCTGAGACACCAAAACGGTGACTAATAGTCCATGATAGGGGCCAAATCGACCAAAACTGCTAGTGTTGATGACCGACACGTAAACGCACCCCAGTGTTCGTCAATCATGGAAATCGCTCCTAGACCCCATGAAACGGGCCAAAATAGGCCGAAACGACGAGTGCTGATGAACGGCACGTAAGAGCACCCTGGGGTTCAGCAACCACGAAAATCGTTCGGGGCCCCAAAATGGTGAGTAATAGTCCACGATACGGGCCAGAATCGTCCAAAACTACGAGTGTTGATGACCGACACGTCAACGCACCTCGGGGATCGTTAATTGTGGAAATCGCTCCGGGAGCCAAAACGGTGAGTAATAGCCCATGAAACGGGCAAGAATCGGCCAAAACTGTGACTGTTGACGACCGATGCGTAAGCGCACCTTGGGGTTGAACATCTATGGAAATCGCTTTGGGAACCCCAAACAGTGAGTAATAGTCCAAGAAACGGGCCCGAATCGGCCAAAACAACGAATGTTGATGACCGACATGTAATCGCACCTTGGGGATCGACAACCATCGAAATCGCTTTGGGACCCCAAAACGGTGAGTAATAGTCCATGAAATGGGTTAGAATCGACAAAAACCGTGAGTATTGATGACCGACACGTAAATGCACCCCGGGGTTCGTCAATCATGGAAATCACTTCGGGACCCCAAAACTGAGTAATAGTCCAAGAAACGGGCCAGGATTGGCCCAAACTGCGAGTCTTGACGACCAACACGTAAGCACACCTTGGGGTTCGACAACCATGGAAATCGCTTTGGGACCCCAAAACAGTGAGTAATAGTCCACGAAACGGGTCAGAATCGACAAAAGCCGCGACTTTTGATGACCGACACGTAAACGCACCCCGGTGTTCTTCAATCATGGAAACCACTCCGGGACCACAAAACAACGAGTAATAGTCCAAGAAACGGGCCAGAATTGGCCCAAACTGCGACTGTTGATGACCGACACGTAAGCGCACCTTGGGTTTCAACAACCATGGAAATCGTTTTGGGACCCCAAAATGGTGAGTAAACGCACCTTGGGGATCGTTAATCGTGGAAATCACTCCTGGAATCCAAAACGGTGAGCCCACGAAACAGTCCAGAATCGGCCGAAACTGCGAGTTTTGATGACGAACACGTAAACGCAACTCGGGGATCGTTAATCGTGGAAATCGCTCATGGACCGCAAAAAGGGTGAGTTAAACGGGCCAGAATCGGCCAAAACGGCAAGTGCCGATGAACGACACGTAAGCGCACCTTAGGGTTCAGCAACCTTGAAAATCACTCCGAGACCCCAAACGGTGAGTAATAGTCGACGAAACGGGCCAGAATCGGCCAAAATGGTAAGTAACAGCCCATGAAACAGGCCAGAATCGCCCAAAACGGCGAGTGGTGATGAACGACACCTAAGCGCACCTTGGGGGTTCGACAACCATTGAAATCACTCAGGGACCCAAAAATGGTGAGTAATAGTCCACGAAATGGGCCAGAATGGGCCAAGACTGCGAGTGTTGATGACCGATGCGAAAACGCACCCTAGGGTTCATCGGCCATGAATATCGCTCCGAGACACCAAAACGGTGACTAATAGTCCATGATAGGGGCCAAATCGACCAAAACTGCGAGTGTTGATGACCGACACGTAAACGCACCCCAGTGTTCGTCAATCATGGAAATCGCTCCTAGACCCCATGAAACGGGCCAAAATAGGCCGAAACGACGAGTGCTGATGAACGGCACGTAAGAGCACCCTGGGGTTCAGCAACCACGAAAATCGTTCGGGGCCCCAAAACGGTGAGTAATAGTCCACGATACGGGCCAGAATCGTCCAAAACTACGAGTGTTGATGACCGACACGTAAACGCACCTCGGGGATCGTTAATTGTGGAAATCGCTCCGGGAGCCAAAACGGTGAGTAATAGCCCATGAAACGGGCAAGAATCGGCCAAAACTGTGAGTGTTGACGACCGATGCGTAAGCGCACCTTGGGGTTGAACATCTATGGAAATC
>LR738712.1:7867434-7890795 GCA_902687465.1 Secale cereale
AACCATGGAAATCGCTTTGGGACCCCAAAACAGTGAGTAATAGTCCACGAAACGGGTCAGAATCGACAAAAACCGCGAGTTTTGATGACCGACACGTAAACGCACCCCGGTGTTCTTCAATCGTGGAAACCACTCCGGGACCACAAAACAATGAGTAATAGTCCAAGAAACGGGCCAGAATTGGCCCAAACTGCGACTGTTGATGACCGACACGTAAGCGCACCTTGGGTTTCAACAACCATGGAAATCGTTTTGGGACCCCAAAATGGTGAGTAAACGCACCTTGGGGATCGTTAATCGTGGAAATCACTCCGGGAATCCAAAACGGTGAGCCCACGAAACAGTCCAGAATCGGCCGAAACTGCGAGTTTTGATGACGAACACGTAAACGCAACTCGGGGATCGTTAATCGTGGAAATCGCTCATGGACCACAAAAAGGGTGAGTTAAACGGGCCAGAATCGGCCAAAACGGCAAGTGCCGATGAACGACACGTAAGCGCACCTTAGGGTTCAGCAACCTTGAAAATCACTCTGAGACCCCAAACGGTGAGTAATAGTCGACGAAACGGGCCAGAATCGGCCAAAATGGTAAGTAACAGCCCATGAAACAGGCCAGAATCGCCCAAAACGGCGAGTGGTGATGAACGACACCTAAGCGCACCTTGGGAGTTCGACAACCATGGAAATCACTCCGGGACCCAAAAATGGTGAGTTATAGTCCACGAAATGGGCCAGAATGGGCCAAAACTGCGAGTGTTGATGACCGATGCGAAAACGCACCCTAGGGTTCATCGGCCATGAATATCGCTCTGAGACACCAAAACGGTGACTAATAGTCCATGATAGGGGCCAAATCGGCCAAAACTGCGAGTGTTGATGACCGACACGTAAACGCACCCCAGTGTTCGTCAATCATGGAAATCGCTCCTAGACCCCATGAAACGGGCCAAAATAGGCCGAAACGACGAGTGCTGATGAACGGCACGTAAGGGCACCCTGGGGTTCAGCAACCACGAAAATCGTTCGGGGCCCCAAAACGGTGAGTAATAGTCCACGATAAGGGCCAGAATCGGCCAAAACTGCGAGTGTTGATGACCGACACATAAACGCACCTCGGGGATCGTTAATTGTGGAAATCGCTCCGGGAGCCAAAACGGTGAGTAATAGCCCATGAAACGGGCAAGAATCGGCCAAAACTATGAGTGTTGACGACCGATGCGTAGGCGCACCTTGGGGTTGAACATCTATGGAAATCGCTTTGGGAACCCCAAACTGTGAGTAATAGTCCAAGAAACGGGCCCGAATCGGCCAAAACAACGATTGTTGATGACCGACACGTAATCGCACCTTGGGGATCGACAACCATCGAAATCGCTTTGGGACCCCAAAACGGTGAGTAATAGTCCAGGAAATGGGTTAGAATCGACAAAAACCGTGAGTATTGATGACCGACACGTAAACGAACCCCGGGGTTCGTCAATCATGGAAATCACTTCGGGACCCCAAAACTGAGTAATAGTCCAAGAAACGGGCCAGGATTGGCCCTAACTACGAGTCTTGACGACCAACACGTAAGCACACCTTGGGGTTCGACAACCATGGAAATCGCTTTGGGACCCCAAAACAGTGAGTAATAGTCCACGAAACGGGTCAGAATCGACAAAAACCGTGAGTTTTGATGACCGACACGTAAACGCACCCCTGCGTTCTTCAATCGTGGAAACCACTCCGGGACCACAAAACAATGAGTAATAGTCCAAGAAACGGGCCAGAATTGGCCCAACCTGCGACTGTTGATGACCGACTGATGGCTTCTCGCCCCTCGTTGGTTACCCCAAGTGGAAGGTTTGAGATGCAGTGTAGCGGTAGTTTTCCCTTGGCAAAGATACCAAGGATCGAATCCCCTGAGACTCCGAGGTTCAACAAGAAGGTGTCAATTGCTAGCGGCACAACTAGCGATTGACCGGACCTGCACACAATACAAATAACTTTGCTCCCAACGAGTATAGAGAGGTTGTCAATCCCTCCGGCCTTGTCGTTTACAAAGGATCAAACGCAAGAGATAATAGTGATAGGTATAACTGCAACTAGTAAGTAAGAACTGAAAGTAAATAGCGGATGTGATCAGTGATGGTAATATGGACCGGGGTCCCATGATGTTCACTAGTAATGTCTCTCTCCCAAAAGACGGTAAAACAGCTAAGCGAGGTAAACAAATTACAGCTGGGCAATTGACAGGATTATGTGCGCAAACCAATGCTAACTATGCTACAAAGAAAGGTAGAGGCTCAAAAGCATGGGCGGTACGCCAAGGTAAGTAGACCGAAATCCATCTGCATCTACTACTAATCATCCACCTTGAGATATCTATCCAGAACATCTCGCTGGTATTAAGTTGCGAGTCCCACCCATAGTGTAAACTCAAAGCAACAGACAACTGCATTAAAAGAACTTTGCGTAAACTAAATAATCCTTGCACCCGCGAGTACAAGCACCGTTGTTTTCCCCCTTGTGGCAACAGCACATCCCCTAGACTCATGTTTCTGTCACTCAAGCTAGTCATCGAGGGGCATGAACCCACAATCAAGCATAACGTTCCCTCTTGCAGTTACTACCTACTACTTGGCCAAAGCAATAAACAGCAACGGAGAACATGCAAGAATTACTCAAGAACATAAATATAAAAGAGGTAAATCAAATATATTACTCACACACAATCTGAACATAATCTCATAATCCATCGGATCCCAGCAAACTCATCATAGCAACAGCATAAGGATTACATATGTGCCTCGATCATGTAGGGCAACTCACGAGGTCTAATCGATGAAGAACAAAGAGGGGAGGAGAACATCACATAGCTACTGGTCATGGACCCATGGTCCAAGGGAGACTACTCACAACTCATCCGGGAGGCGTCCATGGTGGTGGAGAGGCTCCCGGTGGTGATCCTCCCCTCCGGCAGGGTGCCGGGAAGAGTTCTCCTGGTGCTCCCGATCTTGGAAGCGCGGCGGCGGCGGAACAGAGATAAGATCACGAAAAAGGGTTCCGTCCTCGAGGGTTTCGGGATGCGGTGTAAATATATGCCAAAGGGGGGCGTCAGAGGAGGCCTGGGGGGCCCAGGCGGCGCGGCCAGGAGGGGGGCCGCGCCCTCTGGCCGCCTCGAGCCCTGGTGGCCCCCCTCCGGCCTTACTTTGGCCGCATGGAAGCTTCCGGAACGCTGATTTTTTATATATTTTTCCCGGAATTTTTCTGGCAGTTTACGTAATGGGAAAACCTGAAATACAAAAACAGCAGAAAATAGAAACTAGCACTGGGGTGCACTGAGTTAATAGGTTAGTCCAAATATGATCCAAAGTGTATGGAAGTGCATAAATATCATAGCAATATCACACAAAAGAGGCATGGAGCAAGCAGAAATTATAGATACGTTTTGGACGTATCAACATCCCCAAGCTTAATTCCTGCTCGTCCTCGAGTAGGTAAATGATAACAAGCATAATTTCTGTGGTGACATTCTATTAACCATATAAGAACTTTTCACAGTCACATGACAAATGCTTATTGAGACAATGAATCTGTAGTAATTAAGTTGCCTCATGAGAATATCACAAAGAACTGAAAGTTTTACAATATGATACTGAAACACTCAATAGATTTGTAATGAGCATGGTGTGCAAACATGACAAAGTGATATCTCGCTTGCCCCCTTTAGTGAAGCAAAACATAAATGCAGGGGCACCTCCAAAGTTTAAGTGACGACTAGATACAATGATTTCAGAATAAACGATATCATAGTCATGCAGAAGACCATGGTACTTTGGGACAATGCACATTACACTCAGAATGACAATCATGCTCTTAATAGTTGGTGCTTTAAAGAAAGAAGGTGGAGACTCTCGAACCGTGGCTTTTGTTGGCAAGGTTGAAAACCCGTGGTCGGAAACAAAAACTAAACATGTACCAGAGCTCTTGGTTTTAAAAACAGAGGTAATAATTATTTTTTAGAATATGCATATTTCGTCAATGAATGCTAGTAGATAACCCAATTACTTCTTGAGCTGGACAAGTTTCGAGGAACGGCTCCCGCATGAGGACGATCACATCCTCTTAATCTCCTTTGTTTATCACTGCCAAAGTTTTCTGATTTCTCATGAACAAAGCGTGAAGGAGGGTTTGTTTGTTGTATAATTTTTAATGAGCCGGGCGCACTCTATGCCAGTTCCTTCTTGTATTATGGGTTTGCACATTAGACATGCAATCCCGGGGTGAAGCTTGTCCAACTTAAAAAGATCATGAATTAACTACTACTTCCTCATGAGCTAAAACAGAGGCACAAAAGAGAAATGCCTTTTTTGAATAATTTCGAGATGGTACATGAAAGTCTTCGTTAGGAATGGCAGGTAAATACCATGTATAGGAAGGTATGGTGGACTCATATGGCATAACTGGTTTAAAGGATTTTGGATGCACAAGCAGTCAGTCCGCATAGTACAGGCGAAGGTTAGCAAAAGACTGGGAGCGACCAACTAAAAGAGCAATGACGGTCATAATCATGCAGAGCGACAAAGCAACATTGAATCGGGCATGGAAGTTATATCGCTACTCAGAAATTAAAGATCATCAAGGCTTGATAGACTTTCTTTACAGTCTTAAATATGCGTGAGCATATGCCAAGTCAATCAAAATAAATTCTTGGAGGAAGATATCACTAAACCATACCACATCATAGGCAAACAAATCATGTTGGTACTTCAATAACACATTAAGAACCCCCCAGCTATTTGAGACTAACCATAAGAAAACATGAACTACTAAGCACCATTATGCACATAGCATTTTTATCATAGACATATCAACCAGTGCAACAGAAGCCGACTCTCTTAACAAGATAAGCGTGATAACTAAAGAGAGTTCTAGCGACCAACTAAACAAAAGCTCTTCAAAAAGTAAAGCATGAAAACTAAGAGCTGAACATGATAGTAGCTATTGAAAGACAAAGAACACACACAGCAAAGATAGACATGAAAATTCTATGTTGTGTTCTAGGTTGAAGTGGAGCGTGTTTCTCTCCCACACAAAGAAAGCTGAGTTCCAACTCGTTATGAACAGCAAGCAAAGCTAAAGAAAACTAAAAAGGAAACTAAAAGCAAGACGCTCCAAGCATAGCACATAACACATGAAGTGATAAAAATATAATGGAACGAAAGACGAACTGATAATTGTTGATGGAGAAGGGGATGCACGGGGGCATCCCCAAGCTTAGACGCTTGAGTCTTCTTGAATATTTCTGGGGGGTGCACGGGGGCATCCCCAAGCTTGAGCGTTTGACACTCCTGAATCTTTTTATCATCTTCCCTCGCACACTTGAAAACTCCCTTCATACATAACTCATCATAATCTGATTAGCGAGGTTAGTACCCTTAATAAAATATTTTTTCCTTGCTGGAAATAAAGATATTATTGAAGGTCTACTGTTTCTCAAGATTGCGAAAAGGTTTTTGCAAAGAAAAAGCAAGCTCAAGGTTTGCAAAACGAAGAAAAGGCAAAACAGGACAGAATCTATGAAAAACAGACCAGCAGGTAGTAAATAATTTTTTCGGGGCACTTCTGCAACTCAAATCAAAAAACTCAGAACAGACGCCCGAAAGACAATTGTATAGAGCACGCTGTCGAAACAATTCAGACCAAAAAGATGATCTGGTGATTTTATACGAATTTTTCTGTCCAAGGACAGAATCTGTTTCCTGGACAGCACGTCACAACTTTTGAACTTTCTTGCAATCAGAGGCTACACTTGGCACAAAGCTGAAAAGTAAAGATACAATGATGATGCTACTGTAGTAACAACATCAAGACACAACAAAAGCAAAATAAAATTTTATTCATTGTGGGTTGCCTCCCAAAAGCGCTTTCTTTTATGCCTTTAAGCTAGGCATAATGCAAAGAGATCAAGTTGTATCAATTGAACCATCATCAAGATCATCAAAAAGCTCTTCAATAGTACAACTAGTCTTAAGAGGACCTTCAAATAAAGGCCTAATAGAGATACTTCTAGGGAGAAGACCAAAAGGAAAAAAGTCAAAGGAAGATTCATTTATAAATTTATCAAAGAGAGGTGTTTCTTCCAAAGTCTTCACAGTTTCAACCCCTTTGGCAATAGATGGCTTATTTTTAGAGCGGGGAGCCTTTGGAACGTAAACGAACTTAGGCTCCTTCTTTGCCGGAGTTTCTACCTTTTTTGTTTTGATTGAGGAGAAAGTAGTTCCTAGAGTATCAAAGATTTCCTCAATCTTGTCTATCCTAGAAGAATCCAAGTCGTGGGATTTGATGGTCTCCAAAGTTTTGAGAATTTTATGCATGGAGCTATCAAGCCTATTCAAATTCCCTTGGATCTTACGGTCCAACTCATTTATCTTATTAATGTTTGGCATCTCTAGCTCTATCTTTTCAAGTTTTTTTCATAATGTGAGCTAAGGTGATGTCCTCTTGAATGCTAACAAGAGGGGGATTTCCAACAAGATTTTCAATAATACTAAGAGATTCCCAAACTGGGGCCTCTAGGAAATTCCCATTGATAGCAGAATCTAGAATAAACCTATTCCAAGAAGTAATTCCAACATAAAAATTTCTAAGTAGGATAGTAGTAGATTGTTTCTTGGTGGCTCTTTTTTGAGAATCATTAATTCTATACCAAGCATCTTTTAAACTTTCCCCACCTCTTTGTTTAAAGGTGAGAACTTCTGCCTCACCAAAGACAAAAGGACCAGACATAACGACAACTAAAGAATGAGATAACTATTTTTGTGATTTTTATAAAGGATACTAAAGCAAAAACTAAAAGGTAAACTAACAAGACTAAAAAGCAAAGGTAAAAGATAGCATGCAACTCCCCTATCTTAAAGAGTGGAGTCCCCAGCAACGGCGCCAGAAAACTTTGCTTGATGGCTTCTCGCCCCTCATTGGTTACCCCAAGTGGAAGGTTTGAGATGCAGTGTAGCTGTAGTTTTCCCTTGGCAAAGATACCAAGGATCGAATCCCCTGAGACTCCGAGGTTCAACAAGAAGGTGTCAACTGCTAGCGGCGCAACAAGCGATTGACCGGACCTGCACACAATACAAATAACTTTGCTCCCAACGAGTACAGAGAGGTTGTCAATCCCTCCAGCCTTGTCGTTTACAAAGGATCAAACGCAAGAGATAATAGTGATAGGTATAACTGCAACTAGTAAGTAAGAACTGAAAGTAAATAGCGGATGTGATCAGTGATTGTAATATGGACCGGGGTCCCATGATGTTCACTAGTAATGTCTCTCTCCCAAAAGACGGTAAAACAACTAATCGAGGTAAACAAATTACAGCTGGGCAATTGACAGGATTATGTGCACAAACCAATGCTAACTATGCTACAAAGAAAGGTAGAGGCTCAAAAGCATGGGCGGTACACCAAGGTAAGTAGACCAAAATCCATCTGCATCTACTACTAATCATGCACCTTGAGATATCTATCCAGAACATCTCGCTGGTATTAAGTTGCGAGTCCCACCCATAGTGTAAACTCAAAGCAACAAACAACTGCATTAAAAGAACTTTGCGTAAAGTAAACAATCCTTGCACCCGCGATTACAAGCACCGTTGTTTTCCCCCTTGTGGCAACAGCACATCCCCTAGACTCATGTTTCTGTCACTCAAGCTAGTCATCGAGGGGCATGAACCCACAATCAAGCATAACGTTCCCTCTTGGAGTTACTACCTACTACTTGGCCAAAGCAATAAACAACAACGGAGAACATGCAAGAATTACTCAAGAACATAAATATAAAAGAGGTAAATCAAATATATTACTCACACACAATCTGAACATAATCTCATAATCCATCGGATCCCAGCAAACTCATCATAGCAACAGCATAAGGATTACATATGTGCCTCGATCATGTAGGGCAGCTCACGATGTCTAATCGATTAAGAACAAAGAGGGGAGGAGAACATCACATAGCTACTGGTCATGGACCCATGGTCCAAGGGAGACTACTCACAACTCATCCGGGAGGCGTCCATGGTGGTGGAGAGGCTCCCGGTGGTGATCCTCCCCTCCGGCAGGGTGCCGGGAAGAGTTCTCCTGGTGCTCCCGATCTTGGAAGCGCGGCGGCGGCGGAACAGAGATGAGATCGCGAAAAAGGGTTCCGTCCTCGAGGGTTTCGGGACGCGGTGTAAATATATGCCAAAGGGGGGCGTCAGAGGAGGCCTGGGGAGCCCAGGCGCCCTGGCGGCGCGGCCAGGAGGGGGGGCGTGCCCTCTGGCCGCCTGGAGCCCTGGTGGCCCCCCTCCGGCCCTACTTTGGCCGCATGGAAGCTTCTGGAACGCTCATTTTTTATATATTTTTCCCGGAATTTTTCTGGCAGTTTACGTAATGGGAAAACCTGAAATACAAAAACTGCAGAAAACAGAAACTGGCACTGGGGTGCACTGAGTTAATAGGTTAGTCCAAATATGATCAAAAGTGTATGGAAGTGCATAAATATCATAGCAATATCACACAAAAGAGGCATGGAGCAAGCAGAAATTATAGATACGTTTTGGACGTATCACCGACACGTAAGCGCACCTTGGGTTTCAACAACCATGGAAATCGTTTTGGGACCCCAAAATGGTGAGTAAACGCACCTTGGGGATCGTTAATCGTGGAAATCACTCCGGGAATCCAAAACGGTGAGCCCACGAAACAGTCTAGAATCGGCCGAAACTGCGAGTTTTGATGACGAACACGTAAACGCAACTCGGGGATCGTTAATCGTGGAAATCGCTCATGGACCGCAAAAAGGGTGAGTTAAACGGGCCAGAATCGGCCAAAACGGCAAGTGCCGATGAACGACACCTAAGCGCACCTTAGGGTTCAGCAACCTTGAAAATCACTCCGAGACCCCATGCGGTGAGTAATAGTCGACGAAACGGGCCAGAATCGGCCAAAACGGTAAGTAACAGCTCATGAAAAAGGCCAGAATCGCCCAAAACGGCGAGTGGTGATGAACGACACCTAAGCGCACCTTGGGGGTTCGACAACCATGGAAATCACTCCGGCACCCAAAAATGGTGAGTAATAGTCCACGAAATGGGCCAGAATGGGCCAAAACTGCGAGTGTTGATGACCGATGCGAAAACGCACCCTAGGGTTCATCAGCCATGAATATCGCTCTGAGACACCAAAACGGTGACTAATAGTCCATGATAGGGGCCAAATCGGCCAAAACTACGAGTGTTGATGACCGACACGTAAACGCACCCCAGTGTTCGCCAATCATGGAAATCGCTCCTGGACCCCATGAAACAGGCCAAAATAGGCCGAAACGACGAGTGCTGATGAACGGCTCGTAAGAGCACCCTGGGGTTCAGCAACCACGAATATCGTTCGGGGCCCCAAAACGGTGAGTAATAGTCCACGATACGGGCCAGAATCGGCCAAAACTGCGAGTGTTGATGACCGACACGTAAACGCACCTCGGGGATCGTTAATTGTGGAAATCGCTCCGGGAGCCAAAACGGTGAGTAATAGCCCATGAAACGGGAAAGAATCGGCCAAAACTGTGAGTGTTGACGACCGATGCGTAAGCGCACCTTGGGGTTGAACATCTATGGAAATCGCTTTGGGAACCCCAAACAGTGAGTAATAGTCCAAGAAACGGGCCCGAATCGGCCAAAACAACGATTGTTGATGACCGACACGTAATCGCACCTTGGGGATCGACAACCATCGAAATCGCTTTGGGACCCCAAAACGGTGAGTAATAGTCCATGAAATGGGTTAGAATCGACAAAAACCGTGAGTATTGATGACCGACACGTAAACACACCCCGGGGTTCGTCAATCATGGAAATCACTTCGGGATCCCAAAACTGAGTAATAGTCCAAGAAACGGTCCAGGATTGGCCCAAACTATGAGTCTTGACGACCAACACGTAAGCACACCTTGGGGTTCGACAACCATGGAAATCGCTTTGGGACCCCAAAACAGTGAGTAATAGTCCACGAAACGGGTCAGAATCGACAAAAACCGCGAGTTTTGATGACCGACACGTATACGCACCCCGGTGTTCTTCAATCGTGGAAACCACTCCGGGACCACAAAACAATGAGTAATAGTCCAAGAAACGGGCCAGAATTGGCCCAAACTGCGACTGTTGATGACCGACACGTAAGCGCACCTTGGGTTTCAACAACCATGGAAATCGTTTTGGGACCCCAAAATGGTGAGTAAACGCACCTTGGGGATCGTTAATCGTGGAAATCACTCCGGGAATCCAAAACGGTGAGCCCACGAAACAGTCCAGAATCGGCCGAAACTGCGAGTTTTGATGACGAACACGTAAACGCAACTCGGGGATCGTTAATCATGGAAATCGCTCATGGACCGCAAAAAGGGTGAGTTAAACGGGCCAGAATCGGCCAAAACGGCAAGTGCCGATGAACGACACGTAAGCGCACCTTAGGGTTCAGCAACCTTGAAAATCACTCCGAGACCCCAAACGGTGACTAATAGTCGACGAAACGGGCCAGAATCGGCAAAAAACGGTAAGTAACAGCCCATGAAACAGGCCAGAATCGCCCAAAACGGCGAGTGGTGATGAACGACACCTAAGCGCACCTTGGGGGTTCGACAACCATGGAAATCACTCGGGGACCCAAAAATGGTGAGTTATAGTCCATGAAATGGGCCAGAATGGGCCAAAACTGTGAGTGTTGATGACCGATGCGAAAACGCACCCTAGGGTTCATCGGCCATGAATATCGCTCTGAGACACCTAAACCGTGACTAATAGTCCATGATAGGGGCCAAATCGGCCAAAACTGCGAGTGTTGATGACCGACACGTAAACGCACCCCAGTGTTCGTCAATCATGGAAATCGCTCCTAGACCCCATGAAACGGGCCAAAATAGGCCGAAACGACGAGTGCTGATGAACGGCACGTAAGGGCACCCTGTGAAGGAAATATGCCCTAGAGGCAATAATAAAGTTGTTATTTATATTTCCTTATATCATGATAAATGTTTATTATTCATGCTAGAATTGTATTAACCGGAAACTTAGTACATGTGTGAATACATAGACAAAACAGAGTGTCCCTAGTATGCCTCTACTAGACTAGCTCATTGATCAAAGATGGTTATGTTTCCTAACCATAGACATGAGTTGTCATTTGATCAACGGGATCACATCATTAGGAGAATGATGTGATGGACTAGACCCATCCGTTAGCATAGCACTATGATCGTTTAGTTTTACTGCTATTGCTTTCTTCATGACTTATACATGTTCCTATGACTATGAGATTATGCAACTCCCGAATACCGTAGGAACACCTTGTGTGCTATCAAACGTCACAACGTAACTGGGTGATCATAAAGATGCTCTACAGGTGTCTCCGAAAGTATTCGTGGTGTTGGCATAGATCAAGATTAGGATTTGTCACTCCGAGTCTCGGAGAGGTATCTCTGGGCCCTCTCGGTAACACACATCATAATAAGCCTTGCAAGCAAAAGACTAATGAGTTAGTCACGAGATGATGTGTTACGGAACGAGTAAAGAGACTTGCCGGTAACGAGATTGAACTAGGTATAGTGATACCGACGATCGAATCTCGGGCAAGTAACATACCGATGACAAAAGGAACAACGTATGTTGTTATGCGGTTCGACCGATAAAGATCTTCGTAGAATATGTAGGAGCCAATATGGGCATCCAGGTTCCGCTATTGGTTATTGACCGGAGAGATGTCTCGGTCATGTCTACATAGTTCTCGAACCCGTAGGGTCCGCACGCTTAAACGTTCGTTGACGATATAGTATTTAATGAGTTATGTATGTTGATGACCGAATGTTATTCGGAGTCCCGGATGTGATCACAGACATGACGAGGAACTCCGGAATGGTCCGGAGATAAAGATTAATATATGAGATAATAGTGTTTGACCTCCGGAAGGGTTCCGGAATTCACCGGAAGGGGTTCCGGATGTTTCCCGAAGTGTTTGGGTACGAGAACACGTTATTTGGGCCAAAAGGGAAATCACACAAGGTTTTTGGAAAGCGCAAAAGGAAGTTTTGCGGAGTCCATGGGCCAGACGCCAGGGTCCCTGGCGTCTGGGTCCAGACACCGGGAACCCTGGCGTCTGTCCCGGGAGTCCGAGAAGGACTCTTGCCTTTCGGGTGAAACCGACTTTGTGAAGGCTTTTACTCCAAGTTTCGACCCCAAGGCTCAACATATAAATAAAGGGGTAGGGCTAGCACCCAAGACACATCAAGATACACCAAGCCGTGTGCCGGCTACCCCGACCCTCTAGTTTATCCTCCGTCTAGTTTCTGTAGTGCTTGGCGAAGCCCTGCAGAGATTGTTCTTCATCAACAACCGTCACCACGCCGTCGTGCTGCCGGAACTCATCTACTACTTCGCCCGTCTTGCTGGATCAAGAAGGCGAGGACGTCATCGAGCTGAACGTGTGCTGAACACGGAGGTGCCGTACGTTCGGTACTAGATCGGGACGGATCGTGAAGGTGCACGACTACATCAACCGCGTTGATAAACGCTTCCGCTTTCGGTCTACGAGGGTACGTAGACACACTCTCCCTTCTCGTTGCTATGCATCTAGTAGATAGATCTTGCGTGATCGTAGGAAAAATTTGAAAATACTACGTTCCCCAACAGTGGCATCATGAGCCAGGTCTATGCGTAGATGATATGCACGAGTAGAACACAATGAGTTGTGGGCGATACTAGTCATACTGCTTACCAGCATGTCATACTTTGCTTCGGCGGTATTGTGAGATGAAGCGGCCCGGACCGACATTACGCGTACGCTTACGCGAGACTGGTTTCACCGTTACGAGCACTCGTTGCTTAAAGGTGACTGGCGGGTGTCTGTCTCTCTCACTTTAGCTGAATCAAGTGTGGCTACGCCCGGTCCTTGTGAAGGTTAAAACAGCACATACTTGACGAAACATCGTTGTGGTTTTGTATGCGTAGGTAAGAACGGTTCTTGCTAAGCCCGTAGCAGCCACGTAAAACTTGCAACAACAAAGTATAGGACGTCTAACTTGTTTTTGCAGGGCATGTTGTGATGTGATATGGTCAAGACATGATGAGTTATACGGTTTTGTATGAGATGATCATGTTTTGTAATGTTATCGGCAACTGGCAGGAGCCATATGGTTGTCGCTTTATTGTATGAAATGCAATCGCCATGTAATTGCTTTACTTTATCACTAAGTAGTAGCGATAGTCATAGAAGCAATAGTTGGCAAGACGACAACGATGCTACGATGGAGATCAAGGTGTCGCGCCGGTGACGAAGGTGATCATGACGGTGCTTTGGAGATGGAGATCAAAAGCACAAGATGATGATGGCCATATCATGTCACATATTTTGATTGCATGTGATGTTTATCTTATTATGCTTCTTATTTTGCTTAGAACGACGGTAGCATTATAAGATGATCCCTTACTAAATATCAAGGTATAAGTGTTCTCCCTGAGTATGCACCGTTGCGAAAGTTCGTCGTGCCGAGACACCACGTGATGATCGGGTGTGATAAGCTGTACGTTCAAATACAACGGGTGTAAGCCAGTTTTGCACACGCAGAATACTCGGGTTAAACTTGACGAGCCTAGCATATGCAGATATGGCCTCGGAATACTGGAGACCAAAAGGTCGAGCGTGAATCATATAGTAGATATGATCAACATAAGATGTTCACCATTGAAACTACTCCATCTCACGTGATGATCGGACATGGTTTAGTTGATTTGGATCACGTGATCATTTAGATGACTAGAGGGATGTCTATCTAAGTGGGAGTTCTTAAGTAATATGATTAATTGAACTTTAATTTATCATGAAGTTAGTCCTAGTAGTATTAGCATATCTATGTTGTAGATCAATAGCTCGCGATGTTGCTCCCCGTTTATTTTCCTAGAGAAAACTAAGTTGAAAGATGTTAGTAGCAATGATGTGGACTTGTTCCGTGATCTGAGGATTATCCTCATTGCTGCACATAGAATTATGTCCTTGATGCACCGCTAGGTGACAGACCTATTGCAGGAGCAGATGTAGACGTTATGAACGTTTTGACAAAAGCTCGGTATGATGACTACTTGATAGTTTAAGTGCACCATGCTTTACGGCTTAGAACCGGGACTTCAAAAACGTTTTGAACGCCACAGAGCATATAAGATGTTCCAAGAGTTGAAATTAGTATTTCATACTCATGCCCGTGTCGAGAGGTATAAGACTTCTGACAGTACTTTGCCTACAAGATGGAGGAGAATAGCTCAACCAGTGAGCATGTGCTCAGATTTTCTGTGTACTACAATTACTTGAATCAAGTGGGAGTTAATCTTCCAGATAAGATAGTAATTGACAAAGTTCTCTAGTCACTATCACCAAGTTAGTAGAACTTCGTGATGAACTATAATATGCAAGGGATGACGAAAGGAATTCCCGAGCTCTTCGCGATGCTGAAGTCGGCGAAGGTAGAAATCATGAAAAAGCATCAAATGTTGATGGTTAACAAGACCACTTGTTTCAAGTAAAGGGCAAAGGGATAGAAGGGGAACTTCAAGAAGAATGACAAGCAAGTTGTCACTCCCGTGAAGAAACCCAAAGCTAAAACTCAAGCCTGAAACTAAGTGCTTCTACTGCAAAAGAAATGGTCACTGGAAGTGGAACTACCCTAGATACTTGGCGGATAAGAAGGATGGCAAAGTGAACAAAGGTATATTTGATATACAGATTATTGATGTGTATTTTACTAGTGTTCATAGAAACCCCTCGGTATTTGATACTGGTTCAGTTGCTAAAGAGTAGTAACTCGAAATGGGAGTTGCATAATGAACAGAAACTAGTTAAAGGATGAAGTGACGATGTGTATTGGAAGTAGTTCCAAGATTGATATGATCATCATCGCACACTCCCTATACTTTCAGGATTAAGTGTTGAACCTAAATAAGTGTTATTTGGTGTTTGTGTTGAGCATGAATATGATTTGATCATGTTTATTGCAATACGGTTATTCATGTAAGTTAGAGAATAATTGTTGTTCTGTTTACATGAATAAAATCCTTCTATGGTCATACACCCAATAAAAATGGTTTGTTGGATCTCGATCGTGTGATACACATATTCATAATATTGAAGCCAAAAGATGCAAGGTTAATAATGATAGTGCAACTTATTTGTGGCACTGCCGTTTAGGTCATATTGGTGTAAAGCGCATGAAGAAACTCCATAGTGATGGACTTTTGGAATCACTTGATTATGAATCACTTGGTGTTTGCGAACCATGCCTCATGGGCAAGATGACTAAAACTCCGTTCTCCGGAACTATGGAGCGAGACACAGAGTTGTTGGAAATCATACATACTGATGTATGCAGACCAATGAGTGTTGAAGCTCGCGGCGGGTATCATTATTTTCTGACCTTCACTGATGATTTGAGCAGATATGCGTATATCTACTTAATGAAGCACAAGTCTGAAACATTTGAAAAGTTCAAAGAATTTCAGAGTGAAGTGGAGAATCATCGTAACACAAAATAAGAGTTTCTACGATATGATCGTAGAGGTAAAATATTTGAGTTAGCAAGTTTGGCCTTCAGTAAAAACAATGTGAAATAGTTTCACTACTCACGCCACCTGGAACACCACAGTGTAATGGTGTGTCCGAACGTCATAACCGTACTTTATTGGATATGGTGCGATCAATGATGTCTCTTACCGATCTACCACTATCGCTTTTGGGGTTATGCATTAGAGACAGCTACATTCACATTAAATAGGGCACCATCTAAATCCGTGGAGATGACACCGTATGAACTGTGGTTTGACGAGAAACCTAAGCTGTCATTTCTTTAAGTTTGGGACTACGATGCTTATGTGAAAAAGTTTCAACATGATAAGCTCGAACCCAAATCGGAGAAGTAAATCTTCATAGGATACCCAAAAGAAACTGTTGGGTACACCTTCTATCACAGATCCGAAGGCAAGGTCTTCGTTGCTAAGAGTGGATCCTTTCTAGAGAAGGAGTTTCTCTCGAAAGAAGTGAGTGGGAGGAAAGTAGAACTTGATGAGGTAATTGTACCTTCTCCCGAATTGGAAAGTGGATCATCACAGAAACTAGTTCCAGTGATTCCTACACCAATTAGTGAGGAAGCTAATGATGATGATCATGAAACTTCAGATCAAGTTTCTGCTGAACGTCGTAGATCAACCAGAGTACGTTCCGCACCAGAGTGGTACGGCAACCCAGTTCTGGAAGTCATGTTACTAGACCATGATGAACCTACGAACTATGAGGAAGCGATGATGAGCCCAGATTCCGCAAAATGGCTTGAGGCCATGAAATCTGAGATGGGATCCATGTATGAGAACAAAGTATAGACTTTGGTTGACTTGCCTGATGGTCGGCAAGCCATTGAAAATAAATGGATCTTTAAGAGGAAGACTGACGCCGATGGTAATGTTACTGTCTACAAAGCTCGACTTGTTGCGAAAGGTTTTCGACAAGTTCAAGGTGTTGACTACGATGAGATTTTCTCACCCGTAGCGATGCTTAAGTCTGTCCGAATCATGTTAGCAATTGCCACATTTTATGAAATCTGGCAAATGGATAACGAAACTGCGTTCTTTAATGGATTTATTAAAGAAGAGTTGTATATGATGCAACCAGAAGGTTTTGTCAATCCTAAAGGTGCTAGCAAATTGTGCAAGCTCCAGCGATCCATCTATGGACTGGTGCAAGCATCTCAGAGTTGGAATATACGCTTTGATAAGTTGATCAAAGCATATAGATTTATACAGACTTACGGTGAAGCCTGTATTTACAAGAAAGTGAGTGGGAGCACTACAACCTTTCTGATGAGTATATGTGAATGACATATTGTCAATCGGAAATGATGTAGAATTTTCTGGAAAGCATAAATGAGTGTTTGAAAGGAGTTTTTCAAAGAAAGACCTCGGTGAAGCTGCTTACATATTGGGCATCAAGATCTATAGAGATAGATCAAGACGCTTGATAAGACTTTCGATGAGTACATACCTTCATAAGATTTTGAAGTAGTTCAAAATGGATCAGTCAAAGAAGGAGTTCTTGCCTGACTTGTAAGGTGTGAAGTTGATTAAGACTCAAAGCCAGACCACGGCAGAAAAATATAGAGAGAATGAAAGTCATTCCCTATGCCTCAGCCATAGTTTCTATAAAGTATGCCATGCTGTGTACCAAACCTGTTGTGTACCTTGCCATGAGTTTGGCAAGGAGGTACAATAGTGATCTAGGAGTAGATCACTGGACAGCGGTCAAAATTATCCTTAGTAACGGGATGACTGAGGAAATGTTTCTCGATTATGGAGGTGATAAAGAGTTCGTCGTAAAGGGTTACACCGATGCAAGCTTTGACACTAAATCCAGATGACTCTAAGTATCAATCTGGATGCGTATTGAAAGTGGGAGCAATTAGCTAGAGTAGCTCCATGTAGAGCATTGTAAACATAGAAATTTGCGAAATACATACGGATCTGAATGTGACAGACCTGTTGACTAAACTTCTCTCACGAAGCAAAACATGATCACACCTTAGTACTCTTTGGGTGTTAATAACATAGCGATGTGAACTAGATTATTGACTCTAGTAAACCCTTTGGGTGTTGGTCACATGGCAATGTGAACTATGGGTGTTAATCACATGACGATGTGTACTATCGGTATTAAATCACATGGTGATGTGAGCTAGATTATTGACTCTAGTGCAAGTGGGAGACTGAAGGAAATATGCCCTAGAGGCAATAATAAAGTTGTTATTTATATTTCCTTATATCATGATAAATGTTTATTATTCATGCTAGAATTGTATTAACCGGAAACTTAGTACATGTGTGAATACATAGAAAAAACAGAGTGTCCCTAGTATGCCTCTACTAGACTAGCTCATTGATCAAAGATGGTTATGTTTCCTAACCATAGACATGAGTTGTCATTTGATCAACGGGATCACATCATTAGGAGAATGATGTGATGGACTAGACCCATCCGTTAGCATAGCACTATGATCGTTTAGTTTTACTGCTATTGCTTTCTTCATGACTTATACATGTTCCTATGACTATGAGATTATGCAACTCCCGAATATCGTAGGAACACCTTGTGTGCTATCAAACGTCACAACGTAACTGGGTGATCATAAAGATGCTCTACAGGTGTCTCCGAAAGTATTCGTGGTGTTGGCATAGATCAAGATTAGGATTTGTCACTCCGAGTGTCGGAGAGGTATCTCTGGGCCCTCTCGGTAACACACATCATAATAAGCCTTGCAAGCAAAAGACTAATGAGTTAGTCACGAGATGATGTGTTACAGAACGAGTAAAGAGACTTGCCGGTAACGAGATTGAACTAGGTATAGTGATACCGACGATCGAATCTCGGGCAAGTAACATACCGATGACAAAAGGAACAACGTATGTTGTTATGCGGTTCGACCGATAAAGATCTTCGTAGAATATGTAGGAGCCAATATGGGCATCCAGGTTCCGCTATTGGTTATTGACCGGAGAGATGTCTCGGTCATGTCTACATAGTTCTCGAACCCGTAGGGTCCGCACGCTTAAACGTTCGTTGACGATATAGTATTTAATGAGTTATGTATGTTGATGACCGAATGTTATTCGGAGTCCCGGATGTGATCACGGACATGACGAGGAACTCCGGAATGGTCCGGAGATAAAGATTAATATATGAGATAATAGTGTTTGACCTCCGGAAGGGTTCCGGAATTCACCGGAAGGGGTTCCGGATGTTTCCCGAAGTGTTTGGGTACGAGAACACGTTATTTGGGCCAAAAGGGAAAGCACACAAGGTTTTTGGAATGCGCAAAAGGAAGTTTTGCGGAGTCCATGGGCCAGACGCCAGGGTCCCTGGCGTCTGGGTCCAGACGGCGGGAACCCTGGCGTCTGGCCCTGTAGTCCGAGAAGGACTCTTGCCTTTCGGGTGAAACCGACTTTGTGAAGGCTTTTACTCCAAGTTTCGACCCCAAGGCTCAACATATAAATAGAGGGGTAGGGCTAGCACCCAAGACACATCAAGATACACCAAGCCGTGTGCCGGTTACCCCGACCCTCTAGTTTATCCTCCGTCTAGTTTCTGTAGTGCTTGGCGAAGCCCTGCAGAGGTTGTTCTTCATCAACAACCGTCACCACGCCGTCGTGCTGCCGGAACTCATCTACTACTTCGCCCGTCTTGCTGGATCAAGAAGGCGAGGACGTCATCGAGCTGAACATGTGCTGAACACGGAGGTGCCGTACGTTCGGTACTAGATCGGGACGGATCGTGAAGGTGCACGACTACATCAACCGCGTTGATAAACGCTTCCGCTTTCGGTCTACGAGGGTACGTAGACACACTCTCCCTTCTCGTTGCTATGCATCTAGTAGATAGATCTTGCGTGATCGTAGGAAAATTTTGAAATTACTACGTTCCCCAACACCCTGGGGTTCAGCAACCACGAAAATCGTTCGGGGCCCCAAAACGGTGAGTAATAGTCCACAATACGGGTCAGAATTGGTCAAAACTGCGAGTGTTGATGACCGACACGTAAACGCACCTCGGGGATCGTTAATTGTGGAAATCGCTCTGGGAGCAAAAACGGTGAGTAATAGCCCATGAAACGGGCAAGAATCGGCCAAAACTGTGAGTGTTGACGACCGATGCGTATGCGCACCTTGGGGTTGAACATCTATGGAAATCGCTTTGGGAACCCCAAACAGTGAGTAATAGTCCAAGAAACGGGCCCGAATCGGCCAAAACAACGATTGTTGATGACCGACACGTAATCGCACCTTGGGGATCAACAACCATCGAAATCACTTTGGGACCCCAAAATGGTGAGTAATAGTCCACGAAATGGGTTAAAATCGACGAAAACCGTGAGTATTGATGACCGGCACGTAAACGCACCCCGGGGTTCATCAATCATGGAAATCACTTCGGGACCCCAATACTGAGTAATAGTCCAAGAAACGGGCCAGGATTGGCCCAAACTACGAGTCTTGACGACCAACACGTAAGCACACCTTGGGGTTCGACAACCATGGAAATCGCTTTGGGACCCCAAAACAGTGAGTAATAGTCCACGAAACGGGTCAGAATCGACAAAAACCGCGAGTTTTGATGACCGACACGTAAACGCACCCCGGTGTTCTTCAATCGTGGAAACCACTCCGGGACCACAAAACAATGAGTAATAGTCCAAGAAACGGGCCAGAATTGGCCCAAACTGCGACTGTTGATGACCGACACGTAAGCGCACCTTGGGTTTCAACAACCATGGAAATCGTTTTGGGACCCCAAAATGGTGAGTAAACGCACCTTGGGGATCGTTAATCGTGGAAATCACTCCGGGAATCCAAAACGGTGAGCCCACGAAACAGTCCAGAATCGGCCGAAACTACAAGTTTTGATGACGAACACGTAAACGCAACTCGGGGATCGTTAATCGTGGAAATCGCTCATGGACCGCAAAAAGGGTGAGTTAAACGGGCCAGAATCGGCCAAACCGGCAAGTGCCGATGACCGACACGTAAGCGCACCTTAGGGTTCAGCAACCTTGAAAATCACTCCGAGACCCCAAACGGTGAGTAATAGTCGACGAAACGGGCCAGAATCGGCCAAAACGGTAAGTAACAGCCCATGAAACAGGCCAGAATCGCCCAAAACGGCGAGTGGTGATGAACGACACCTAAGCGCACCTTGGGGGTTCGACAACCATGGAAATCACTCCAGGACCCAAAAATGGTGAGTAATAGTCCACGAAATGGGCCGAAATGGGCCAAAACTGCGAGTGTTGATGACCGATGCGAAAACGCACCCTAGGGTTCATCGGCCATGAATATCGCTCTGAGACACCAAAACGGTGACTAATAGTCCATGATAGGGGCCAAATCGGCCAAAACTGCGAGTGTTGATGACCGACACGTAAACGCACCCCAGTGTTCGTCAATCATGGAAATCGCTCATAGACCCCATGAAACGGGCTTAAATAGGCCGAAACGAAGAGTGCTGATGAACGGCACGTAAGGGCACCCTGGGGTTCAGCAACCACGAAAATCGTTCGGGGCCCCCAAAACGGTGAGTAATAGTCCACGATACGGCCCAGAATCGGCCAAAACTGCGAGTGTTGATGACCGACACGTAAACGCACCTCGGGGATCGATAATTGTGGAAATCGCTCCGGGAGCCAAAACGGTGAGTAATAGCCCATGAAACGGGCAAGAATCGGGCAAAACTGTGAGTGTTGACGACCGATGCGTAAGCGCACCTTGGGGTTGAACATCCATGGAAATCGCTTTGGGAACCCCAAACAGTGATTAATAGTCCAAGAAACGGGCCCGAAACGGCCAAAACGGCGATTGTTGATGACCGACACGTAATCGCACCTTGGGGATCGGCAACCATCGAAATCGCTTTGGGACCCCAAAACGGGGAGTAATAGTCCACGAAATGGGTTAGAATCGACAAAAACCGTGAGTATTGATGACCGACACGTAAACGCACCCCGGGGTTCGTCAATCATGGAAATCACTTCGGGACCACAAAACTGAGTAATAGTCCAAGAAACGGGCCAGGATTGGCCCAAACTGCGAGTCTTGACGACCAACACGTAAGCACACCTTGGGGTTCGACAACCATGGAAATCACTTTGGGACCCCAAAACAGTGAGTAATAGTCCACGAAACGGGTCAGAATCGACAAAAACCGCGAGTTTTGATGACCGACACGTAAACGCACCCCGGTGTTCTTCAATCATGGAAACCACTCCGGGACCATGAAACAATGAGTAATAGTCCATGAAACGGGCCACAATCGGCCCAAACTGCGACTGTTGATGACCGACACGTAAGCGCACCTTGGGTTTCAACAACCATGCAAATCGTTTTGGGACCCCAAAATGGTGAGTAAACGCACCTTGGTGATCGTTAATCGTGGAAATCACTCCGGGACTCCAAAACGGTGAGCCCACGAAACAGTCCATAATCGGCCGAAACTGCGAGTTTTGATGACGAACACGTAAACGCAACTCGGGGATCGTTAATCGTGGAAATCGCTCATGGACCGCAAAAAGGGTGAGTTAAACGGGCCAGAATCTGCCAAAACGGCAAGTGCCGATGAACGACACGTAAGCGCACCTTAGGGTTCAGCAACCTTGAAAATCACTCTGAGACCCCAAACGGTGAGTAATAGTCGACGAAACGGGCCAGAATCGGCCAAAACGGTAAGTAACAGCCCATGAAACAGGCCAGAATCGCCCAAAACGGCGAGTGGTGATGAACGACACCTAAGCGCACCTTGGGGGTTCGACAACCATGGAAATCACTCCGGGACCCAAAAATGGTGAGTAATAGTCCACGAAATGGGCCGAAATGGGCCAAAACTGCGAGTGTTGATGACCGATGCGGAAACGCACCCTAGGGTTCATCGGCCATGAATATTTCTCTGAGACACCAAAACGGTGACTAATAGTCCATGATAGGGGCCAAATCGTCCAAAACTGCGAGTGTCGATGACCGACACGTAAACGCACCCCAGTGTTCGTCAATCATGGAAATCGCTCCTAGACCCCATGAAACGGGCCAAAATAGGCCGAAACGACGAGTGCTGATGAACGGCACGTAAGGGCACCCTGGGGTTCAGCAACCACGAAAATCGTTCGGGGCCCCCAAAACGGTGAGTAATAGTCCACGATACGGGCCAGAATCGGCCAAAACTGCGAGTGTTGATGACCGACACGTAAACGCACCTCGGGGATCGATAATTGTGGAAACCGCTCCGGGAGCCAAAACGGTGAGTAATAGCCAATGAAACGGGCAAGAATCGGCCAAAACTGTAAGTGTTGACGACCGATGCGTAAGCGCACCTTGGGGTTGAACATCTATGGAAATCGCTTTGGGAACCCCAAAAAGTGAGTAATAGTCCAAGAAACGGGCCCGAAACGGCCAAAACGGCGATTGTTGATGACCGACACGTAATCGCACCTTGGGGATCGACAACCATCGAAATCGCTTTGGGACCCCAAAACGGTGAGTAATAGTCCACGAAATGGGTTAGAATCGACAAAAACCGTGAGTATTGATGACCGACACGTAAACGCACCCCGGGGTTCGTCAATCATGGAAATCACTTCGGGACCACAAAACTGAGTAATAGTCCAAGAAACGGGCCAGGATTGGCCCAATCTGCGAGTCTTGACGACCAACACGTAAGCACACCTTGGGGTTCGACAACCATGGAAATCGCTTTGGGACCCCAAAACAGTGAGTAATAGTCCA